>ML662436.1:9903862-10541114 GCA_007570785.1 Antilocapra americana | reverse complement strand
ATATATGGAATTTAGAAAGACAGTAATGAGAACCCAACATGGGAGACAACAAAAGGAACGCAGATGTATAGAATAGACTTGTGGACTTTGTGGATGAGGGTAAGGGTGGGATGATATGGGAGAAGGGCATTGAAGCATGTTAATTGTCATGTGTCTAATCAATCGCCAGCCCAGGATTGATGCTCGGGGCTGGTGCAGCGAGATTTCCCCGGGGGTGGGGGGAGGGAAGAGGGAGGGGGGTTCCGGAGGGGAAGCATATGTAAACCCATGGTGATATCATGACAATGTATGGCAAAAACAATTAAAAAAAAAAAAAAGAATAATGTAGGGTCTGATCTGAGTTTTCTTAAGAAATAGATATATTTCTCTTCTGGAAAATTCTTGGAATGGATATCTATTAAATGATAATGTATATATTAAATGGCTATATTTAGATGACTTAGTTTGGGGTGATTTTTACTGTCCTCTTGACACCTCTGCAGTATGAGTTTTTTCCAATGAGCAGCTGTTACTTCTACAATCAAGAGAACAAAACTAAGCTCTGTCATTAAAAACAAAGTTCAGTTATCTGTTCATCTGACAAAAGCTGTAAGTGCAAGAATACAGCAGGGAACAGAAAACAAAAAAATCGATCTCTTTTCAATGGTCAGGTTCCAGGTAAGAGGGTATCAAGTAGGTCTGATTATAAGGCATCTGTAGGTCATCTCATCTTTATTTAGGTCACAAGATTCATTTAAGTCAATCCTACTATGCCCTAGGCAATGTTCTCAGTATATCAGGAAACAAAACAAACAAAAAACTCCCTGCCTTTAGGGAGCTTACTACCCAGAGGATAAGAACATTGAAAGATGTGGGTTCCAGGGAGCAGTGAAGAATAAATCTGTTGCCTTTACAATATTTACATTCTAATCAAATTATGTGATTAGAAATCCAATATAGCAGCAAGTATTTCACTAACTTCAAAAGCAGTCTTTATCTATGCAAACTTTCTTTAAGCCTGTAAGGTAGGTATGAACTGATTCCGTTCTCATTGTTTTTGAAATTATATAAGTGAAATAAAACAATAGTGTACTGTAGATTAAAAAGACTAAAATAATTTGTTTTGCCACACTTAATAGCTCCAGGATTACACTAGGCAAAATAACATGTTTCAGGAATTCCCAAATATTGACCACAGGAAGCATCACCATACTCACATATCCACTCTGTGAAAGAATGTCATGTCAGTTATAAATCTATAACTCATTTGCATAATTACTTTGGGGAATCCTTCATTCGCTATACCTTTTTATCCCACCATCCAATTAGCTGGCACACAGCAGGTGCATAATACATTTTTGTTAAAGGAGGAAAGGATCCTAGTCTTCTTTCACCTGGACAAATGAAATAGAATTCAAAAATTTTCTTTTTAACAATTTTTATACAAATTACCTCGGTGCTCCTTTGGTTACATTTTAAGTAAATAAAATGTAATATTCTTTATAATTACAAACATTTTAAAGGTGCCATTTACACAGGCCAGTTTAGGAAAACAATCCCTATGACAACTTCTAAATTTATCATTTAGTACATGTTTTACATAATCAAATGAATGCCTTACATTTTAGCATCATAATATTCAAAAGTGTAAAATGCAAACCATTGGATTGTTGTTGTTTAGTCGCTAAGTCAAGTCTGACTCTTTGTGACCCTACTGGATAGGTATGTGGTGGTTTTTTTTTATTTTTGGTGTGCATTTCCTTAGTTTTGAATAATGGTCATTATTTTAAGTCATGAGTTCTAGAATACCTCTTTTAATCAAGCTAAATCCTTTGACAATCTGACAGTGACAATGCCTGTCAGCTGCCTATCCATTAACAATTTTTCCTTTTTCTTTTAACAATAATACATTAAGTGCCAACTAGAAAACTCCAGTTTTCCTTGCAGAAGTGAGCTAATGCAAAATAACCATTAGTCTTTGTGTGGTACTTCCAAGAAAACCCTTTGGTCTCACACTCTTCTTCATTTTTCTTCTCACCTGGAACTCCTATAGACTGGCTGGTACCCCAGCAACCAGATTACGACTTTAAGGAAGTTATACACTTAGGATGATGAGGCAGAAAGGTGTAAGGAGCCCATGTTCCTTATGACTTTATTTAGTGGGTATAGGTGACCTGGACTGTCTTCATGATAGTTTTAAAACACTAAGAAAATTCTGTTTTGTGTAGACCATTGTTATTTCAGTCCCTGTTTCTAGGATTTCTAATGCTGTATTTAGGGGCTTATTTGATTTAGCTGGAGTAAAAGTGAAGGGACATATGATTCTTAGTCTTCTGCATTATTTAGCATTGCTTTCTGGCAAACTTATCTACCAGGGTTTCAACTATTATCTCTGAACCAGAGATTCCGATTTGCTTTTCCCCACACCTAACTTCTCAATTTCAAAGTATTTCAAAGCATGTCCACTTGGATGTCCCTCAATTACTTCAGAAATTGAATTTATGTCTTCTCTTACTATATTGAAACTCCTTCTTAATTTCCTTATCTTTTAATATCTTTTCCCAATCAATCAAATTCAAGACTGTAAAGCAGAGATCCTTAAAATGTGCTTCACCTACACGTGAATATTCCAGCAGGTTGTGAAGAATGCAGTCCCGCAGCAGATCTACTGAACACATCTTCATGGGGCAGCTCAAGAAACAGTAGTCTTAATGAGACATCTGGGATTCCTCTAACACTCCTAACTCTCTCCTGCCTTGGGGCCTCTGCCTGGAACCTTCTTCCCCCAGATTCCCAGCAAGCTTAATTCACCTCCTTCACAAAGACTTTCCAACGAAGGCTAGCCTAACCAACCCATTTAAAGTTGCAATTCATCCACCAACCACATGCATCTGACCTTCTCTTTATTTGTCCCATAGCACTAATCACATAACAAAGTCTACAACTTGCTAACTTTTTGTGTTTGCTTTGTCTCTTGCCTCACTAGATGGTTAGCACCTCCAGGGCAGGGCTTTTTCTATTCTGTTTGCTCACTGATTTATTTCAAGTATGGTATCTGAAATTTCTTGACATTTCAAGAATGTTATTATAGGAGTTCAATAGATTATCTGTTAAACAAGATAATGGTTTATTGAGAAATAGCTCTAATTCCTTCTTTTCCAGTCTCACTGCTCCACTCCAATACTGATCCTGGTCTTAGACCTTTAAAAAAAACACAAGAGTCTATTAACATTTCCTACAAACCATCCAACATACTCTGGGGATGTCACTTCCCTACAGTGATTTGGCTCCTAACTGGCCCCTTTGGAGGTATTGTACTCGGACCTCATGCTTGAATGAGAACTGGATTAGAAGAACTCTAAGATCCTTTTAAAATATTTGATTCAAACTCCAAATGACTCATCCTGGTATTTAAAATACTCCATAATCTAGAAGCATTTATTTATCCAAATGCATGCTCTATTCCTTCTCAGCTTCCCTCTGTTCCTGGCCAGTTTAAGAACTCTCAAGTAAGCCATAGTCACGTTCAGCACTTTTTCAGTTGGTTACTCTCTACTGAAATAGATGGCATTATCTTAGAACCTTGGTACTCACACTATGACCCGCAGGTCATCACCCAGCATCACCTGTGAGCTTGTCAGAAATGCATCTCCAGCCCTCCTCATCTAGAAGCTGCATCTAACAATACCCTCAGCTGATGGGTGCGCACCTTAAAGTTTGAGAAGCATTGCGTGAGGACTCATTTCAAATTATTTCTCAAGGAATGTTTCCTCACAGGCTCCATGTTCTTATGTCTGATCTTTCACAGCTCTTTGTTACCCATAGCAAGCACACTGTTCAATTAATAACATCCACTCCTAGACTATTTCTTATTTCATGGATGTTCTTTCTCCTCGATTTGGTTGTAAATAACCTGCACACAGAGCAGCCATGCATCTGGCCAATCTGGATGCACGGAACAGAAACCCATTCAAATCGCTTAAAGTAAAAATAAGAGCCTGTTCTAAGGCTACTTGTTGAATTGGGACACAAAGAGTCAGGGGTGGGGGGTGCTCTAGAGTCAGGGGGAGGTGCGCTAGGGACGGGCCACCTTCTCTCAACATCTGCGTCTCTGCCTCAGTCTTTCCATCCAGGTCATTCTCTCCTATCTTTCTGTGTTCACGTGCACACTTTCTGCTTCCTCATACCAGCTGCATCCACACAACCTAGGACAGCCAGTCATTCACTCTTCCGCCAGCCTATTCTCCTCTGCCCCTTTCTGCTTCAGCCTTCATTCTAAGTCTCTAAACTCAACTTTTCCCATGGGAGAGATGATCACCACAAAGCCTTGGCCTTTAGAGCCAAAACCCAAGATTACAAATGTTGAGCCACTTATGGATTGTCTGCTCTTTGTCAGACGCCTACCCTGGTCCAACCAACTGAAGCCAAGGAGGCTGCAGTTCAGAGCAATGCCATCAGGCAGCAGGAGCTGTCAAAAGAGACTATTCTTTAGGAAAGAAAAGTGTGGGTGGAGCAGGCGATGAGCCACATTGCCAGCCCACAGCGTCATTCTTCATGTCTTCACCACAGTCCCAAGCAAAATGCTGAGCTCATAATAAACTGAACCAACCAATATGGGGGAAGGGTTGTTCACCGACTGCCACTATGTCTCTGACAATGTACCAAGCACCTCAATCACTTGGGACACAGTTTTATCAACTATCAGATGGGACCATCTTCATCAACCTTCAGGAGTGCCATAAGGTCCTATAGGATAATCTTTGTAAAAATGCTTTGAAAAATACATATGTCAATCAAAAACAATACTGTTGCCTCTCAGGTAAAATCCTCTCATACGGTAGAAGTTTCACATAGTTTTCTGGTCCTTTCTGTTTTCCCATTTCACACGATATGGAATCCAGCAACTGCTATTATTTGAAAGAACAATCCCAACTATTACCATTATATTTTCATACCTTCATGGCTCACTCAAATGATGATTAAGAAAATTCATTCATTATTATCAAAAGACAACAAATAACAACTGTTGGTGAGGGTGAAGAGAAAAGGGAACCATCATGCACTATTGAGTGGAAATGTAAATTTATGCAGCCATTACTTAATATAGTACAGAGGTTCTTCAAAAAATTAAAAATAGAGCTACCATATGATCCAGCAATTTCACTCCTAGGTATTTATCCAAAGAAAACAAAAACACTAATTAGAAAAGATATATGTATCACTGTGTTCATTGCAGCAATTTTTATAATAGCCAAGATATGGAAGCAACCTAAGTGCAATCAATAGGTGAATGAATAAAGACGATGCAGTGTGTGTGTATGTATATATGTGTGTGTGTGTGTGTGTCAATATTACTCAGTCATAAAAAAAGAATGAAATCTTGCCATTTATGACAACATGGGGGGATCTAGAGGGTATTATGTGAAGTGAAATAAGTCAGGGAAAGACAAGTGCTACATGACTTCACCTATATGTGGAATCTATGGAACAAGTGAACAAACATAACAAAACAGAAACAGCGTCATAAATACACAGAATGAATAGGTGGTTGCCAGTGGGAATTGGTGTGGGCAGGGTAGAGAAATAGGTGAGGAAGATTAAAAGTTACAAACTTTAAGCTGCAAAATACTTGAGTCTTATATATGAAATGTACAGTGAGGCAACTATAGTCAATAATTGTGCAATAACTTTGTATGTGGACAGAGGGTAACGAGATATTATGCTGATCATTTTGAAATGTTTAGAAATATTGAATCACTATGTTTTGTAACAGAAACTAACATCCTCTTAGAGGTTAGTGTAGTGAAGTCGCTCAATTGCGTCCGACTCTTTGCGACCCTGTGGACTGTAGCCTACCAGGCTCCTTTCTCCATGGGATTCTCCAGGCAAGAATACTGGAGTGGGTTGCCATTTCCTTCTCCAGGGGATCTTCCCAACCTAGGGATCAAACCCGGGTCTCCCGCATTGCAGGCAGACGCTTTAACCTCTGAGCCACCAGGGAAGCCCTATAGGCTAATTATATTTCAAAACAAACAAACTCAGAAAGATCAGATTGGTGGTTACCAGAGGTGGGGTGTAGGGGAGAGGCTGAAGGCAATCAAAAGATACAAATGTTCAGTTATAAGATAAATAAATACTAGGGATGTAAGGTACAACATGATAAATATAATTATGTTTATATATGAAATGTTAGAAGAGTAAGTCTCAACAATTCTCATCATAAGGAAAAACTTTTTTTCTGTTTCTTTAATTTTGTATCTATATAAGTTGATGAAAGTTGACTAAACTTAATATGGTAATTTTGCATGATGTATGGAAGTCAAATCATTATATCATATGTCATAATGCCATATGTCAATTATAGCTCAATAAAACTGGAAGAAAAATAAGAGAAAAAGAAAATTCATTTCACTCAGAAGTGTAAAAAAAGAATGTACATATTTTTCACTGTGTACATTTAAAGACAGTGTGCATCTAAAAGGTGCCCTGTCTATTTTCCCTTATATTACAAATGACAATAAGTATGTATGAAATCCCTAAGCAGGACACAGGTTTTCTGACTCTTGTCTGGCCTTCTCCCCAGAGACATGCCATTGATAATTTCCAAAGTGCTGTAATCAGAAAATCAGAGCTATGAGAGCCCTACTCTTTGCGACCCCATCTACTGTAGTCCTCCAGGCTCCTCTGTCCATGAAGTTCTCCGGGCAAGAATACTGCAGTGGGTAGCCATTCCCTTCTCCATGGGATCTTCCTGACCTAAGGACTAAACCTAGGTCTCCTGCATTGCAGGCAGATTCTTTACTGTCAGAGCCACCTTGGAAGCCCATTAGAGCCCAGAGGCCCCATTTTTAAAATCAAGGTTCAGAGGAAGAAAAATAATAAAATGGCCCGTCTCAAACCCTGCAATCCAATTCTCCTAACTTCTATAGCTTTTCTCCTAAAATCATTTACCAGTTGCCAAACATTAAAGGGTGGAAGGGGTGGGGGTGAAGGATGGACACCAGTGACCACAGACAAGTTCTCAAAAACAACTTATGAGAATGTGAGCCACCCTTTGCAGGATTCAAGTATGGGTCCGTGGGAAAGAAAAACAAAAGAAAACAAAGCTCAAGATCTGTACAGTCTTAGCTTCACCATGAACAAAATAAAAAAATATTTACCAACTGATGGCCATATGCTGGGCAGGCTGCTGAGGGCACCTCAGAGGATGAAGAGTCTCAGCCCTCCAAAAGTGTATTTGCCTTTACCCTCGGGCATCTGTTGCTCAGTGCTGACAACTGAAGCCATTCAACAGCTGGCCCTGGGTGGAGCAAAGAAAACAGCTTCCACCTTGCTAAAAAGTCAGCTCAGCTGGCCAAAGTGCAGGTATCAGGTAAACGGAAAAACAAAAACAAAACCTCGGAATGGAGCTGGGCGAGACACCGCTGCAAGCGGCAGAATTGCAGAGACTGTAATGCACAGCACCCGCTGAGCGCCCAACCCCAATCAAGGCTCCTCCCGCTCCGAGTGGCGAGGGGCTGCGGATCAAACGTTCCTGCATCGTGGGAAAGGCAATTTCACTTGTCGGGGTGTCGTGATGTGGGGGCTGCACAAAGGTGGGCGGTGGGTTGGGGATCTGCAGCCCTAGAATGGACAACAGAGTGGAGACCTAGAGGTTTGTGCGCTAGTGGGGAGGGAGGTGGGCAGGACGAGAGCGCAGAGACCGAACAGTCACGCTGCGGCGTAAAAAGAGCCGTGGGGATCCCACCGAGGACACCAATTTCGGGGCTCTGCAGCCGCGAAGGAGTCTGCGAGGGCGCCGAAGACAGTGCAGGGAGAAGGGTTCGCCAGGGACCAGGCACAACTGCCAGACATTCCTGGGGGAAGGGGTGGGACGGGCATCTCTTCCCCGACAGACAGACACACACTCACACCGCCCCACTCCCGGCTGGCTCCGAGTCGCCTCCGCGCGCGCTCCGCACCCAGCCCGGTGCTGCGGCGGTCACTTACCCTCGGCGCGGGACCGGATCTCCGACACGGTCCTCCGCATGGTGGGCATCGCAGCCGCCGCCGCAGGTGGGTCCTTAAACCAGACCCTGCACCTGTCGCGGCGCCGCGCGGGCGGGGGATCTGGCTGCCCTGCGCCGAGCGATCAGCAGCCGCGCGGGCCCTGCCGGCCACCCAGGGCAGCGCCTCTGCCGGGAGAGGCCCTCGCACACCTGCGGAAGGAGGAAGAGACCACGAAGGTGGCAGTGTCCGCAGAGCCGAGCGAGAACAGCCCGCAGCCGCGCCAGGGGCGGCTCGGCGAGGGGCGGAGCTCGGGCCGGGGCGCTGGCGCCGCGGGAGGGGTCGTCGGGGCGCGCGTTCTCTCTCTCCCGCGGCGGCGCGGCGGGGAAGGCGGAGAGGGGCTGGGTGAGACCTGGCGGAGCCTCCTGTCGCCCCGCCCCGCTTTGGACTGTACCACCTGCGGGGGACGGACCGGGGAGCTGCTGGCTTACTCCACCCCCGGCGCCCTCTTTCCACCCCGTGACTTCGGTTCTTCCTACCCTTCCTCAATAGCTTTCAGATTTTTCCAAGCCTTGGCCAAAGATAAAGGTGGCTCTGGCTCCCTCATCCTTGCAAATCCTCTTCCGCCACCCTCTGGTTTTAATAACAATGGGGTCGCCCGTGGTCCAGGGAGTGGGGTTGGGTCTGAGTCGGCAGGAGAGAGGCTAAAGGGGAGAAAAGGATTGGGCGCGCATGGCCAAGTTCCAACCCAAGCGATGGAAGGGGTCTGCGTGGTCGCCGCCCGGGTGGAATTCTAGCCTCCCTCACCGCCAGCAGCCCTCGCGGCCCGAGTCGCACCTGCTCTGTCGGCTGGTTCGCAAGCAACAGGCTCTGAGGCCGGGGTCCCTGGGCGCTGATGGCTCCTCCTCCCCACGGTGCTCCGGGCCGGCCTGCCAGGGGCCGGGTGCCTCTCGCTAATGCGTGTTCTGCAGCCTGACAAAGCTCTAGACTTGGCATAAAATCCATCTATTGGGCCAGGTGCTTCAAAAACCGACTTTTTTGGTTTGAGTTTTTTTAAAGTCAAACCTTCAGGAAGTTGGGAGCAGTCGTTTTACCCAAAAAGGGAAGAAGCATCCAAGTATACAATCCATGAGTACATTAAATTTTAATTTGCTCCATATTCTAGAAATCACCGACTCAGTGGACATGAGTTTGAGTAAGCTCCAGAAGATAGTGAAGGACAGGGAAGCCTGGCATGTCGCAATCAATGGGGTTGCAAATAGTCAGACACGACTTAGCTATTGAACAAATCCTAGAAATAATCGTAACCTTATTACCTTTTATTTTGTATACAGATATCTATATTAACAAGTTATCAAAACAAGTACGATATTTATTGCTGATTTCATCTTTTGGATGTAAGGTTTTGTATGATCCTGGTGAGCGGCTAAAATGGCAAGAAAGGAATAAATTGTTAGAAGCACCTTGCTCTCTTCTTCCAGCACTGGGTGGACGAGGGCTTTACATGGAGTACTCTATTGTAAATTACTTTGAGGTCCTGAAGGAAGAGATCTGGAAAGGTCTAAACAGAGATATAAGTGATTATTCCCGAGCCTCAAGAAAAAATAAAAATAAAACTCTGCTAATAGCATCATGTCACCATTTGTGGTATTTTTTCTGCCTCCTGCAGGTAGCGTTTGCTAATCAGAGCCCTGCCTTTCATTAATTCTGAATCAAGCAGTCAGTGCATATTTATGACGAGCTCACTCTAGTTGGCTCTGATTCAGAGGCTGGGGTTAGAACAAAGAAAATATAATTTCAGTGTTCATGAAACATTGTAGGGTAGAGCAGGACTCAAAGGTGTTTTTTTCAGTGATGGTGTTGATTTGCAACTATGGTCTTCTAAAAGTAAGAAATGAGCACACAGCCTTTTTAGGACAGTCATCACTGGCCGTTACTCTTTCCAGGTCCAAGATCTGGTATAAAGGTGACTCCCCCGGCTCAGTAAATCCAAGTCTGAAAAAAACTGAAAAGGTAAATACAACAAGGGAATAGTTAAAAAAAAAAGAGAGAGAGAGAGAGAAAGAAAAATCAGTTCTAGAAGTTAGTGAACAGAAACCAGAGAAAAGGCAGTGCTTTTATGATTACTGACTTAGATATAACTTATACAAAGCCAGAACCAGTTGTTAGTCAAAAATAGTGCACAGCAACATAACAGTATTTGATTTATGAGCAATAACCTTTGTAATTCTTGTAGACCACCAAATGAAGTTCAGTTCTTATTTGTAAATAAGTTCCAGAGATTACCTCTGTTTTCTATAGAACAATCTGTTTTATATATGTCTGTGTGTATGTGTGCTTCCTATTAACAACCCATAAGCAAAGTTGATACAGGAAATAACAGTCTTTCATACAGAGAGGAACTTTGCATGACCTGGTCAATAGCTTAAGACACATAAGTTGTATCTTTTCCCAAGTTATGCTATCACTTTACCCATTTTAGCAAGATTACCCTACCTAAATCATCTCTGAACAAGCATTCATTTCTGATTACTAGACATTACACATGTTTTTATTGGTTCAGAACCCCGATTGAAGTTCAATATTGTACTAATTGGCATATTTGTGTATGTGCATTCAGCCACCCAGTCATGTCCAACTCTTTGTGACCCCATGGACTGCAGCATGCCAGGCCTCCCTCACCATCTCCTGGAGTTTGCCTAAGTTCATGTCCATTGCATTGGTGATGCCATCCAGCCATCTCATCCTCTGATGTCTTTTTCTCCTTCTGCCATCAATCTTTAGCAGCAGTGGAGTCTTTTCCAATGAATCAGCTCTTTGCTAAGTTCATTTGCTCAGTTCAGTTCATTTGCTCAGTCATGTCCAACTCTTTGTAACCACATGGATTGCAGCACACCAGGCTTCCCTGTCCATCACCAACTCCCAGATCATGCTCAAACTCATGCCCACTGAATCAGTCATATCATCCAACCATCTCATCCTCTGTCTTCCCCTTCTCCTGCCTTCAAATTTCACAGCATCAGGGTCTTTTCCAGTGAGTCAGTTCTTCACATCAGGTGGCCAAAGTATTGGAGCTTCAGCTTCAGCATCAGTCCTTCCAATGAATATTCAGGATTGATTTTCTTTAGGATTGACTGGTTTGATCTCCTTGCTGTCCAAGGGACTCTCATGAGCCTTTTCCAACACCACAGTTCAAAAGCATCAATTCTTTGGCCTTCAGCTTTCTTTATGGTCCAACTCTCACATCCATACATGAGTACTGGAAAAACTATACCTTTGACTAGATAGACCTTTGTAAAGTAACGTCTCTGCTTTTTAGTATGCTGTCTAGGTTGGTCATAACTTTTATTCCAAGGAGCAAGCGTCTTTTAATTTCATGGCTGCAGTCACCATCTACAGTGATTTTAGAACCCAAGAAAAGAAAATCTGTCACTGTTTCCATTGTTTCCCCATCTATTTGCCATGAAGTGATGGGACTAGATGGCATGATCTTAGTTTTTGAATGTTGAGTTTTAAGCCAGCTTTTTCACTCTCCTCTTTCACCTTCATCAAGAGGCTCCTTAGTGCCTCTTCACTTTTTGCCATAAAGGTGGTATCATCTGCGTATCTGAGGTTATTGATATTTCTCCCAGCAGTCTTGATTCCGGCTTGTACTTCATCCAGTCTGGCATTTCACTTGATATATTCTGCATAAAAGTTAAATAAGCAAAGTGACAGTATACAGCCTTGACATACTCCTTTTCCAATTTGGAACCAGTCTGTTGTTCCATGTCCAGTTCTAACTGTTGCTTCTTGACTTGCATGCAGATTTTTCAGGAGGGAGGTAAGGTGGTGTATTCCCATCTCTTTAAGAATTTTCCACTTTTTTGTGATCCACACAGTCAAAGGCTTTGGCGTAGTCAATAAAGCAGAAGTAAATGTTTTTCTGAAACTCTCTTGCTCTTTCTTTGATCCAGTGGATGTTGTCAATTTTATCTCTGGTTCCTCTGCCTTTTCTAAAACCACCTCTGTTCATGTACTGTTGAAGCCTAGCTTGGAGAATTTGGAGCATTACTTTGCTAGTGTGTGAGATGAGTGCAGTTGTGCAGTAGTTTGAACATTCTGTGACGTTGCCTTTCTTTGGAATTGGAATGAAACTGGAACTTCAGCTTCAGCGTCAGTCCTTGTATTTAGGGTTGATTTCCTTTAAGATTGACTGCTTTGATCTCCTTGCTGTCAAAGGGACTCTCAGAAGTCTTTTCCAGCACCACAGTTTGAAGGCATGAATTCTTTGATGCCCTACCTTTTTTGTGGTCTGCCTCTCACAACTGTAAATCACCACTGGGAAGACCACACCATTGACTATATGGATCTTTGTCAGCAGAGGGATGTCTATGCTTTTCAACACACTGTCTAGGTTTGTCATAGCTTTCCTGCCAAGAAGATGTTCTTAGGAACACTAAGAATTAAGGATTTGCCCTACTTGGGAGGAACTCATAACTGACTAGGTGACAGAGGCATGCTCACTAATTTCCTAATTTATGATATATCTAAAAGTGCTTTGGGAACTCATGGCCTGAAGGTAGTTGGAGATGTTCCTGTGAACCCTGCTTCAGACTGAGAAGGAGGAATGCAAAGTTGAATACTATTCTACCATGCAATGCAGATGCTGGACAGGGCTGTCTGTTATACTCTAAATACTTTTGCAAATACACAGAATAATTGGGTAAGTTAGACTTAACATTTAGGTAATTATTTCTTTTTTTGGGTGTTAGTTCTAGAAGGTCTTGTAGGTCTTCACAGAATGGTTCAACTTCAGCTTAGTCAGCATTACTGGTTGGGGCATAGACTTGGATTACATGATATTGAATGGTTTGCCTTGGAAACGAACAGAGATCATTCTGTTGTTTTTTGAGACTGCATCCAAGTACTGCATTTTGGAGTCTTTTGTTAACTTGATGGCTACTCCATTTCTTCTAAGGAATTCTTGCGCACAGTAGTAGATATAACGGTCATCTGAGTTAAATTCACCCATTCCAGTCCATTTTAGTTCGCTGATTCCTAAAATGTCAATGATCACCCTTGCCATTTCTTGTTCAACCGCTTCCAATTTGTCTTGATTCATGGACCTAACATTCCAGGTTCTATGCAATATTGCTCTTTACAGCATTGGACTTTGCTTCTGTCACCAGTCACATCTACTACTGGGTGTTGTTTTGCTTTGGCTCTGTCTCGTCATTCTTGGAGAAGACTCATGAGAGTCCCTTGGACAGCAAGAAGATCTGACCAGTCCATCCTAAAGGAAATCAGTCCTGAATATTCTTTGGAAGTACTGATGTTGAAGCTGAAACTCCAATACTTTGGCCACCTGATTCAAAGAAGTGACTCATTGGAAAATACCCTGATGCTGGGAAAGACAGAAGGTGGGAAAAGAAGGGGATGACAGAGGATGAGATGGTTGGATGGCATCACTGACTCAATGGATATGAGTTTGAGTTAACTCTGGGAGCTGGTGTGGACAGGGAGGCCTGGCATGCTACAGTCCATGGGGTCGCAAAGAGCTGGACATGACTGAGTGACTGAAAGGAACTGAATTATTTCTTTTAGTTTAAAATGGAGGTTAAGATATATCACAAAATTCTCTCTAGTCACAAACCACCTGATTATTGTAAGAAAATATCTTGTTGCCTTTGCTACATAGTTGATATATTGATTCACTGGATGGTAAAGATATTATTATGGTTAAGATATTATTATGGCATGGTTAAGATATTGTGTTAATTGGAATTTCTATTACTGGACTTGTAAGCCCTTTTCCTCAAATCTTCCCATCTTGATTGCTGTTTTTCTGTCACCATCCTTTACATGCACCAATATTCCTCCAGTGCACCCATATGTTCTTTAAGCACAATTTAAAAAATGTGCCTTACTTCAAGCCACGTTTCATCTCCATCTCTACTGCTCTTATACAGGCCACCATCATCACACACCTCTAATAGTCTCCCACTGACTTCCTTGGTTTTCTCATCACCTATTCATAGTTATTATTTTAAAACAAATGAATTACAAATTTTAATTCCTTTAAAACACAAATGAGTTATGTCATTCCTTCAGACTTCAGTGGCTTCCAATAGCACTTGGAATGAAACTCAGGAGCTTTCTGATCTTGCCCTTGCCTACCTCTCAGGCTCATCTCCTTCTACCTCTTATTTGGTCATTTGGGCTCAGAGTATTCAGTTCCCGCTCCCTCCTCCTAGCCTCCCCCACCCGCCCCCACGCAGCTGATATTGAACATGTTCCCCAGTGCCAGCTGCCACCACATCGCCTTAGTCTGTTTTCCTCATAATACTTATTTCTGAAGTTTTCTTGTTTGTTGGTTTTCCTGCTTAAATCAGTGTTGCTCTATTGTCTTATTTATCACAGTTTGTCTAACTTTAAGAGCACTGCCTGTCTGTCATGTGGCTCAGGATCAATAAATATTTGTGGAATGAATGAATGTGCTGAAGAATGTGTGTACTATGAATGATCTGATTCCCTAACACTGGAGACTGGAAAGAAGTCAAAGAATCGGTAGTATTTTATTTGAATAGGTAATAAATTGTTCCCTTCATAAGCATATATACTGGAATATATTGCTTTGTCATGAAATGATTTAGAACATATTTGCTATGATGTACTTGATACCAGAAAAACCATCTGAATACTATATTGACTTTTGTTAAAATCAAGTGATCAAAATTTTAAAACAGTAGACTGATTGGAGTAGCTTGTTCTTGCTGGACTGAGTAACAAAACGCATATAACACTAAGATGTGTGTGCAGAGGTATTCAATGAAGCATTGTTTGTCGAATCTAAAAGAATGTAGTCATCACCATGGGCTGATATGGAAATAGTAGCAAAATATATTAAGAAAGAAACTTGTAATAAAACAGTGTGCATAACATGATTCATTTTGGTTAATATATATATATATATATATATATATACACACACATATACACACACACACACACATATGTCATTTTTGCTAGTAGGATAGAAAAGCATAAAACAGTAATTTACCTGTGGGTGGAAAGATGGGTGGTGAGAAGGGAGGTTCTTATTTTTCCTGTTTGGTATCTTTCTGCACTGTTTGCATTTTCTAACTATATGTAAGTATCTTTTTAAAGTATCAATAGGGGTTGTTTGGATTTTGCTTTTTTTTTTTGTTTTAATGCATGTCTTGTCTTTAAAGGACTTATGTTTTATACTCAAAAGCCATCAAAATATTCATGAGAATTTAACCATAATAAAAAATACCAGATAAAAAAGAATAAAAGAATAAAAAACTGATTTCAACCAAAAGCTCTGAACCCATTGTTATTAAATAATCCAGTGACTTACTAATAATGATGAAATCAATATTTTTCTCTTATTCCTGTGCTTCATTTCCCATGACTATATTACCATTCTCTTTCAAACATGTTAGCAAGATTTTATGTCAAAATTATAATGTCTTTAAATATTATTATCTTCTTCATATACTGGGAGTTTCCAACAAAAAATATAACGATGATTATTTTCTTCACTATAATTGATAATACATTACTCCTGTTTAAATGAAATAAATTTTAAAATGTAAATTTGTTTTATATAAAAAGACTCAATAGGAAAAACATTTGAATATTCTCTGGTACATTTAAATTAGTGTTTGATTCACACATAAGTTTTTGGAGAAAAACATTTACTGAATTTTTTCTCAAAAAGTAAGTGAGCATTCAAGACAAAACAGGCCTTGTATTGAGATCTTGAATTAAAGCTTATTTCAAACTGATAAGAGGTTGATTAAATGACCTGATTTTTACTTTAAAAATTTCCATCTTGCAAGAGCCAGGAAGTGAAAATTAATGTTTAATTTAGGAGTGGTGTTTCTTTTCCAAAAGTTAACAAATTTCCAATAATGCTGAGCCTTTATAAAATATTATTATAAAATATACTTCATTGATAATACATTTAGGGTGGCATTTTCATGGATTCTGATGTTTTAAAAAGCAGCTTTATTGAAGTGTAATTGACACACAAGAAGCTTAATATGTTTAAAGTGTAGAATTTGACAAGTTTGAGCATACATGTGGACACCTATGAAGCCATCACCACATTCAAGATAATAAACATGTTCATTTCTTCCAGAAGTTTCCTATTGCCCCTTGGTATGGTTGTTACATATAATTAGAGATATATGCATGCTTTTTTTCATGCATTCAATGCAGTTAATTGAGTGCCCATCGTGTTCTAGATACTGAGCTGGGTATTTAAGACTGAATGGTCAGGTAAACCAATAGGTTCTGGATCCAAAAAAAATTATGATCAAATAATTATGTGGGTAACTATAAAATCATAACTCTATTTAATATTCAAATGAAAAGATAGTCTACCCTTATATATATTGATTATGCTTCCAAGTATTTCTGAGCTTTCACACTTATATCTGAAACTCTTCAAAAACTTGTATATGTACCTCTGTAATATATCTGAAAATATACATAAAATTTTTGTTTCTACTGGATGTTGTGGCTTTTATCTTGAAAATGGTATCATATTTCTTATATGAAAAAGATAGCCAGTGAAGACAAGAAGTTTTATTATAATTTATTTCTTTGATGTTTACCAGAAAGTCAACATCAGAAATGAAAAAACTCCTAGGAAAATCTCAATTTCTTTTTCTTGCCATGTCATATTAGGTGTTATTTCAAGAGAGGAAAGGTGATAATTAGGTAGAAGTATTGAAAGATAGGAATGTTTATTAAAAATTGAATATAGCTATAAATGAGATAAATAATTATTATTACATAATATAATTTTGTATTCCATCACTTTTAATTTGGAAAGAATGCCAGCCTTAAATAAGATGGTTTCCTGATGAATTGAAATAAGCCATAGCTTTCAAATATGAAATGTTATATTTGCCAATTGTATTTGGGCTTCTTGGATGATATATCCTCTGCTCAGGTTCATAACTCACTGCAGTGTTTAGCAGATATATTGGAAAATCACAATGTTGTTGTTCTTTTCCCTCTGACCCTAAAAATTCTCAGAAACAACATTTGTTGGAAAGAGGAATCATTTATCACTGTAGATTCTTGCCAACTCTGAACTGTGAGGAAATCAACCAAATGGAGAAAGAATCAATAGGTAACCTAGGATTGCGTTTTAGTATTCATCCCAAAGGAAGAAGCCAGAGGGAAAAACACTATAAAGAAAAGGCATAAAGAAGGTAAACCAACTGTAGATTCAGGGCTTGTGGCAGCTGAACACATTAGAGGCAGGAGGATAGTGAGCCTGTGCCAAGGCTGAGAGCAGAGGCTTGAACCTCTTGGGGAGATCTGCTTGCTTCATCCAGTCCTGAAATGTCAGCCCCTCTTCTATGGCTGTGTTTTCTTATCTACTTTTCATTTAGTCTGATCTCTTGAAAGCTGACTTTTGCCTGTTAAATTGGAACCTCTTTCTTCCTGTTCCCATCCATTCTATTCTAACTCCAGCTCGCCTCCTTGGCTTTTAGCAGACTTGTATCATCTAATTGAAGCAGCTGAGATCTGTTGCCTGCATAGCCCCTCAAAGTTTGCAATGATTGTTGCTTTGATCCTGTGACTAGATCTGGCATATTTTGTCTTCCCCTTAGTTGCTCTTGTGTGTGTGTGTGTGTGTGTGTGTGTGTGTGTGTGAATTTCTGATGTACAGAAAAGTGATTCTGTTATATATATATATCTATGTTTATATACATATATATCTTTTATAAAATATTTTTTCATTATGGCTTATTACAGGATATTTATTGTAGTTCCCTGTACTATACAGTACAGGTAGGGCCTTGTTTACCCATTCTATACATAATAGCTTATATCAGCTAATCCTAGCCTCTCACTCCATCCCTCTCCAACCTCCTTCCGATTGGCAACCACAGTT
Source organism: Antilocapra americana (assembly GCA_007570785.1). Taxonomy (NCBI): domain Eukaryota; kingdom Metazoa; phylum Chordata; class Mammalia; order Artiodactyla; family Antilocapridae; genus Antilocapra; species Antilocapra americana. Next base: position 10,523,227 of record ML662436.1, on the reverse strand, counting down.
TCTTCTTGCTCTCTCTGAGTCTCCTGACTCACTCTTTTTTTTTTTAGACAATCTCTTTTATTCCATTAACCTTTCATTAATCTTGAGCTATGACCACACTTTTTTTTTATTGGTTTTGCCATGCAATGACATGAAATCACCATGGGTTTACATATGCTCCCCCTCCAGAACCCCCCTCCCTCCTCCCTCCTGATTCCCTTCCCCTGGGAAATCTCGGTGCACCAGCCCCGAGCATCAGTCCTGGGCTGGCGATTGATTTCACATATGACAATCAACATGTTTCAATGCCATTCTAGATCTAATCATAAGACCAGAAACTATAAAACTCCTAGAGGATAACATAGGCAAAACACTCTCCGACATATACCAAAGCGGGATCCTCTATGACCCACCTCCCAGAATATTGGAAATAAAAGCACGAATAAACAAATGGGACCTAATTAAAATTAAAAGCTTCTGCACAACAAAGGAAACTATAAGCAAGGTGAAAAGACAGTCTTCAGAATGAGAGAAAATAATAGCAAACAAAGCAACGGACAAACAATTAATCTCAAAAATATACAAGCAACTCCTGCAGCTCCATTCTAGAAAAATAAACAACCCAATCAAAAAGTGTGCCAAAGAATTTAACAGACATTTCCCCAAAGAAGACATAAAAATGGCTAACAAACACATGAAAAGATGCTCAACATCACTCATTATCAGAGAAATGCAAATCAAAACCACAATGAGGTACCACTTTACACCAGTCAGAATGGCTGCCATCCAAAAGTCTACAAGCAATAAATGCTGGAGAGGATGTGGAGTAAAGGGAACCCTCTTACACTGTTGGTGGGAATGCAAACTAGTACAGCTACTATGGAGAACACTGTGGAGATTCCTTAAAAAACTGCAAATAGACCTGCCATATGACCCAGCAATCCCACTGCTGGGCATACACACCGAGGAAACCAGAATTGAAAGAGCCACATGTACTCCAGTGTTCATCGCCGCATTGTTTACAATAGCCAGGACATGGAAGCAACCTAGATGCCCATCAACTAACTCACTCTTGATCTGATCTAAAATAACAGTGAAAGAGGAAAAGTGAAACCTGTAGGTTGAGAAATACTGAGAAATAAATTTGAATCTGAGGGAGAAATATCAATAACTTCAGATGTGCAGATGACACCACCCTTTTTATGGCAGAAAGTGAAGAGGCACTAAGGAGCCTCTTGATGAAGATGAAAGAAGAGAAGGAAAAAGCTGGCTTAAAACTCAACATTCAAAAAGCAAAGATAATGTTATCCAGTCCCATCACTTCATGGCAAATAGATGCGGAAACAATGGAAACAGTGACAGATTTTCTTTTCTTGGGCTCCAAAATCAGTGCAGATGGTGACTGCAGCCATGAAATTAAAAGATGCTTGCTCCTTGGAAGAAAAGCTATGACCAACCTAGATAGCATACTAAAAAGCAGAGACATTACTTTGCCAAAAAAGGTCTGTCTAGTCAAAGGTATGGTTTTTTCAGTAGTCATGTATGGATGCGAGTGTTGAACTATAAAGAAAGATGAGTGTTGAAGAATTGATGCTTTTGAACTGTGGTGTTTGAGAAGACTCTTGAGTGTCCCTTGGATTGCAAGGAAATCAAACCAGTCAACTCTAAAGGAAATCAACCCTGAATATTCATTGGAGGGACTGATGCTGAGGCTGAAACTCCAGTACTTTGGCCACCTGATGCGAAGAGCGAGCTCATTGGAAAAGACCCTGATGCTGGGAAAGATTGAGTGCAGGAGGAGAAGGGGGTGACAGAGAATGAGATGGTTGGATGACACTACTGACTCAATGGAGATGAGTTTGAGCATGATCTGGGAGTTGAGGAAGGACAGGGAAGCCTGGTGTGCTGCACTCATTGGTGTTGCAAAGAGTAGGACACGACTGAGCTACCGAGCAACAACAAGTGGAAACCAAAATTTTGGAGGACCATGCAAATAAGCACAGGTGTTGGAATGAATCATGTGTTCATGTTCAGTTGCTAGTCGTGCCCAACTCTTTGCAAACCCCTGGGACTGTGGCTCTCCAGACTTCTCTCTCCATGGGATTTTCCAGGCAAGAATACTGGAGTGGGCACCCATTTCCTCCTCCAGGGGATCTTCCCAACCTAGAATTGAACATGCATCTCCTGCATTGGCAGGTGGATTCTTTACCACTGAGCCACCTGGGAAGCCCCATCAAGCTGAAGGGGAGGCAAATAAATTTAGTTTTGATTTAGGCAGCAGTGTACCTATGTTTTGTTCAAATTGTAAACAATTTTATTATAAAACAAATTTTATAAGTTAAATATTTATAAGTAAAAAGAAAAAGAATTTGTTTCCTTTTAGAAATAGGCTTGATGAAGTAGGTTTTAAATTCTGGGCCTTAGCAAAGAATTTATTAAATACTAATAGAACATAATACTGAATTGAGTACAGAAGAAAATAGATTAATTTGATAATGTAGTAACTTAGGTATTAGGCTGAATTTTCATTTGAAAGAATGAAATGTAAACATTTGTATACAAACATATTGGACAACCTAGAAGAAGTGGATAAATTCATAACATAAATACAACTTAGCAAGACAGAATCAATCATAATAAAATAGAAATCTGAACAAACTGATTTTTAGTAAGAAAGATTGAATCAGTAATCAAAAGCCTCCAAACAATTATAAGTTTATACCAAACAACAAGGCTGGTGAATTTTATCAAACATTGGAAAAAGAATTGATATCAGTTCTAAAACTCTTCCAAAATGTAAAAGAGGGGGAACTCTTCTACACATATTTTATGAAGCCAAAGTTCAGTTCAGTTGCTCAGTCATGTCTGACTCTTTGCTACCCCATGGGCTGCAGCACTCCAGGCCTCCCTGTCCATCACCAACTCCAGAATTTACCCAAACTCATGTCCATTGAATCAGCCATGCCATCCAACCATCTCATCCTCTGTCGTCCCTTCTCCTCCTGCCTTCAGTCTTTCCCAGCATCAGGGTTTTTTTTAATGAGTCAACTCTTCACATGAGGTGGCCAAAGTATTGGAGTTTCAGATTCAGCGTCAGTCCTTCCGATGAACACCCAGGACTGATCTCCTTTAGGATGGACTGGTTGGATCTCCTTTCAGTCCAAGGGACTCTCAAGAGTCTTCTCCAACACCACATTTCAAAAACATCAATTCTTCAGTGCTCAGCTTTCTTTATAGTCCAACTCTCACATCCATACATGACTACTGGAAAAACCATAGCTTTGACTAGATGGACCTTTGTCGGCAAAGTAATATCTCTGCTTTTTAATATACTATCTAGGTTTTTCATAACTTTCCTTCCAAGGAGTAAGCATCTTTTAATTTCATGGCTGCAATTGCCATCTGCAGTGATTTTGGTGCCCCCCCCAAAAAAGTCAGCCACTATTTCCACTGTATCCCCATCTATTTGCCATGAAGTGACGAAACCAGATGCCATGATCTTAGTTTTCTGAAGGTTGAGCCTTAAGCCAACTTTTTGACTCTCCTCTTTCACTTGCATCAAGAGGCTCTTTAGTTCTTCTTTGCTTTCTGCCATAAGGGTGGTGTCATCTGCATATCTGAGGTTATGATATTTCTCCCAGCAATGCTGATTCCAGCTTGTGCTTCATCAAGCCCAGCGTTTCTCATGATGTACTCTGCATATAAGTTAAGTAAGCAGAGTGGCAATATACTGCCTTGATATACTCCTTTTCCTATTTGGAACCAGTCTGTTGTTTCATGTCCAGTTCTAACTGTTGCTTCCTGACCTGCATACAGATTTCTCAAGAGTCAGGTCAGGTGGTCTGATAGTTCTGTCTCTTTCAGAATTTTCCACAGTTTATTGTGATCCACACAGTCAAAGGCTTTGGTGTGGTCAATAAAGCGAAAATAGAAGTTTTTCTGGAACTCTCTTGCTTTTTCAGTGATCCAGTGGATGTTGGTAATTTCATCTCTGGTTCCTCTGCCTTTTTGAAAACCAGCTTAAACTTCTGTAAATTCATGATTCATGTATTGCTGAAGGCTGGCTTGGAGAATTTTGAGCATGTGAGATGAGTGCAATTGTGTGGTAGTTTGAGCATTCTTTGTCATTGCCTTCCTTTGGGATAGGAATGAAAACCGAACTTTTCCAGTTCTGTGGCCACTTCTGAGTTTTCCAAATTTGCTGGCATATTGAGTGCAGCACTTTCACAGCATCATCTTTCAGGATTTGAAATAGCTCAACTGGAATTCCATCACCTCCACTAGCTTTGTTCGCAGTGTTGCTTTCTAATGTCCACTTGACTTCACATTCCAGGATGTCTGGCTCTAGGTGAGTGATCACACCATCGTGATTATTTGATTCATCAAGATCTTTTTTTGTATAATTCTTTGTGTATTTTTGCCACCTCTTCTTAATATCTTTTTCTTCCATTAGGTGCATACCATTTCTTTCCTTTATTATGACCATCTTTGTGTCAGATGTTCATTGGTGTCTCTGATTTTCTTGAAGAGATCTCCAGTCTTTCCCATTCTATTGTTTTCCTCTGTTTCTTTGCACTGGTCACTGAGGAAGGCTTTCTTATCTCTTCTTGCTATTCTTTGAAACTCTGCATTCAAATGGGTCTATCTTTCCTTTTTTCCTTTGACTTTTGTGTCTTTTCTTTCCTCAGCTGTTTGTAAGGCCTCCTCAGACAACCATTTTGCTTTTTTGCATTTCTTTTCCATGGGGATGGTCTTAATCCCTGTCTCCTATACAATGTCACGAACCTCCATCCATAGTTCATCAGGCACTCTGTCTATCAGATCTCGTCCTTTAAATCTATTTCTCACTTCCACTGTATAATCATAAGGGATTTGATTTAGTTCATACCTGAATGGTCTAGTGGTTTTCCCTACTTTCTTCAATTTAAGTCTGTATTTGGCAATACGGAGTTCATGATCCAAGCCACAGTCAGATCCCTGTCTTGTTTTTGCTGACTGTATAGAGCTTCTTCATCTTGGCTGCAAAGAATATAATCAATCTGATTTCAGTGTTGACCATCTGGTGATGTCCATGTGTAGAGTCTTCTCTTGTGCTTCTGGAAGAGGGAGTTTGTTCTTACAAGTGCGTTGTCTTTGCAATAGTCTATTAGTCTTTGCCCTGCTTCATTCTGTACTCCAAGGCCTAATTTGCCTGTTACTCCAGGTATCTCTTGACTTCCTACTTTTGCATTCCAGTCCCCTCTAGTGAAAAGGACATCTTTTTTGGGTGGTACTTCTAAAAGGTCTTATAGGTCTTCATAGAACTGTTCAACTTCAGGTTCTTAAGTATTACTGGTCAGGGCATAGGCTTGGATTACATAATATTGAATGGTTTGACTTGGAAATGAACAGAGATCATTCTGCCGTTTTTGAGATTGCATCCAAGTACTGCATTTTGGACTCTTTTGTTGACTATGATGGCTACTCCATTTCTTCTAAGGAATTCTTGTCCAGAGTAGTAGATATAACAGTCATCTGACTTAAATTTACCCATTCCAGTCCATTTTAGTTCGCTGATTCTTAAAATGTTGACTTTCACTATTGCCATCTCCCGTTCAGCCACTTCCAATTTGCCTTGATTCACGGACCTAACATTTCAGGTTCCTATGCAATATTGCTCTTTACAGCATTGGACCTTGCTTCTATCACCAGTCACATCCACAACTGGTTGTTGTTTTTGCTTTGCCTCCATCTCTTCATTCTTTCTGGAGTTATTTCTCCACAGATCTCCACTAGCATACTGGGCACCTACCGACCTGGGGAGTTCATCTTTCAATGTCCTGTCTTTTTGCCTTTTCATACTGTTCATGGGGTTCTCAAGGCAAGAATACTGAAGTCCCCTTGTCTAGTGGACCAGTTTTTCTCAGAACTCTCCACCATGACCCGTCCATCTTGGGTGGCCCCACATTGCATGGCTTAGTGTCATTAAGTTAGAGAAGACTGTGGTCCATGTGATTAGATTGGTTAGTTTTTCTGTGACTGTGGTTTCAGTCTGTCTGCCCTTGATTCCCTCTCTCAGTGCCTATCATCTTCCTGGGGTTTCTCTTACTTTGGACGTGGGGTATCTCTTCACGGCTGCTCCAGCAAAGTGCAGCTACTGCTCCTTACCTTGGATGTGGGGTATCTCCTCTCGGCTGCTCACTGCTACAGCACCGCACCGCCAAAGTTACCCTGATACCAAATCCAGATAAGGATGTCACAGAAAAGAAAGTCATAGATCAATATATTTGCTGAACACATATGAGGAAATCTTCAGCATATAATATTAGCATAAAAATGTTAGCATTCTGAATTCAGTAATGCATTACAAGGATGATGCATCATGACCAAATGTGATTTATTCCACAGATGTAAAATGCTTTCCCATAGAAGGCAATGGCAACCCACTCCAGTATTCTTGCCTGGAGAATCCTGGGGACAGAGGAGCCGCTGTCTATGGGGTTGCACAGAGTCAGACACGACTGAAGCGACTTAGCAGCAGAAAGAAAATGCTTTAACAACTGAAAATCAATCAATGTGGTATACTGTATCAACAAAATGAAGGCTAAAAATCATATGATCATCTCAATAGATTCAGAAAAAGCATTTGACAAAATTTAAACTCCATTTATGATAAAAAAAAACACAAACTTTCAACAAACTGGGTATAGAGAGAACATACCTCAACATGATAAAGACCATATATGACAGTCAACAGCTGACAACATACTCAGCAGTGAAAAGCTGAGAGTTTTCCCTCTAAGATCTGGAGCAAAACAATGCTGTCTACTCTTAACATTTTTATTCAAAATAATGTTGGAAGCCAGAGCAGTTAAGCAAGAAAAGAACTAAAAGGCATCCAAATAGGAAAGAAAGAAGTGAAACTGTCAATACTTGCAGACAACATGATATCATATATGGGAAACCCTGAAGACTCCATCAAAAAGTGTTAGAACCAGTGAATGAATTCAGTAAAGTTGCAGGATACAAAATAAACACACACAAATGTTTCATTTCTTTACACTAATAATAATCTATCAGAAAAAGAAGTTACGAAAACAATTACAGTTCCATCAAGGAGAATAAAATTCCTAAGAATAAATTTCATTAAGGAAGTGAAATGCCTGTGAATTAAAAACCGCTGCTACTGCTGCTGCTGCTTAGTTGCTCTAGTTGTGTCCGACTCTGTGCGACTGTATGGACTGCAGCCTGCCAGGCTCCTCTGTCCTTGGGATTCTCTAGGCAAGAGTACTTGAATGGGTATTGAGAACTACAAGATGTTAATGAAAGATATTGAAGAAGACATATATAAATGGAAAAACATTTCATGCTCTTGGATTGGAAGGACTAATATTGTTGTCTGTAATATTCAAAGCAAAATACATATTCAGTATAGTCTCTATCAAAATCTAATTGTATATTTCACAGAAAGAGAACAAATAATCCTGACATTTGTATGGAACCTCAAAAGACCCTGAATAGCCAAGAGTCTTAAAAAAGAAGAACAAAACTGAATTGACTTCAAACTGAACTATAGTAATTAAAACAGTATGGTTCAGTTCAGTTCAGCTCAGTCTCTCAGATGTGTCTGCCTCTTTGTGACCCCATGAACTGCAGCACTCCAGGCCTCCCTGTCCATCACCAAATCCCGGAGTCTACCCAAATCCATGTTCATTGAGTTGGTGATGCCATCCAGACATCTCATCCTCTGTCGTCCCCTTCTCCACATGCCCCCAATCCTTCCCAGCATCAGGGTCTTTTCCAATGAGTCAACTCTTCGCATGAGGAGTATTGGAGTTTCAGCTTCAACATCAGTCCTTCCAATGAACACCCAGGACTGATCTCCTTTAGGATGGACTGGTTGGATCTCCTTGCAGTGCAAGGGACTCTCAAGAGTCTTCTCCAACACCACAGTTCAAAAGCATCAATTCTTTGTCACTCAGCCTTTTTCACTGTCCAACTCTCACCATCCATACATGACTACTGGGAAAACCATAGCCTTGACTAGATGGACCTTTGTTGGCAAAGTAATGTCTCTGCTTTTCAATATGCTATCAAGGTTGGCTATAACTTTTCTTCCAAAAAGTAAGCGTCGTTTAATTTCATGGCTGCAGTCACCATCTACAGTGATTTTGGAGCCCCCCAAAATAGTCTGACACTGTTTCCACTGTTTCCCCATCTATTTCCCCTGAAGTGATGGGACCAGATGCCATGATCTTAGTTTCCTGAATGTTGAGCCTTAAGCCAACTTTTTCATTCTCCTCTTTCACTTTCATCAAGAGGCTTTTTAGTTCCTCTTCACTTTCTGCTATAAGGGTGGTGTCGTCTGCATATCTGAGGTTCTTTGTATTTCTCCCGCCAATGTTGATTCCACCTTGTGCTTCTTCCAGCCCAGCGTTTCTCATGATGTACTCTGCATATAAGTTAAATAAGCAGGGTGACAATATACAGCCTTGATGTACTCCTTTTCCTATTTGGAAGCAGTCTGTTGTTCCATGTCCAGTTCTAACTGTTGCTTCCTGACCTGCATAAAGGTTTCTCAAGAGACTGGTCAGATGGTCTGGTATTCCCACCTCTTTCAGAATTTTCCACAGTTTATTGTGTCCCACACAGTCAAAGGCTTTGGCGTAGTCAATAAAGCAAAAGTAGATGTTTTTCTGGAACTTTCTTGCTTTTTTGATAATCCAGTGGATGTTGGCAATTTAATCTCTGGTTCCTCTGCCTTTTCTAAAACCAGCTTGAACATCTGGAAGTTCACGATTCATGTATTGCTGAAGGCTGGCTTGGAGAATTTTGAGCATTCCTTTACTAGCGTGTGAGATGAATGCAATTGTGTGGTAGTTTGAGCATTCTTTGTCATTGCCTTCCTTTGGGATAGGAATGAAAACTGACCTTTTCCAGTCATGTGGCCACTGCTGAGTTTTCCAAATTTGCTGGCATATTGAATGCAGCACTTTCACAGCATCATCTCTTAGGATTTGAAATAGCTCAACTGGAATTCCATCACCTCCACTAGCTTTGTTTGTAATGATGCTTTCTAAGGCCCACTTAACTTCATATTCCAGATGTCTGGCCCTAGGTGAGTGATCACACCATCATGATTATCTGAGTCATGAAGATCTTTTTTGTACAGTTCTTCTGTGTATTCTTGCCACCTCTTCTTAACAGTATGGTATCGGCATAAAAACAGACACATAGTTCAGTAGAACAAAATAGAGAACCCAGAAATAAGCCCACATATATATGGTCAATTTATGACAAAGGAACCAAGAATATACCATAAGCAAAGAAAAATCTCTGTAATAAATAATGTTTAAAAATTGGACAGCCACTTGTAAAAGAGCGAAACTGGATCAGTGTCTTTTACCATACACAAAATTTAACTCAAAATGAATTAAGCATAAGACCTGGACTGATCAAACTCATAGAAGAAATTACACATAGTAAGCTCCTTGATGTAGGTCTTGGCAATGATTTTTTTTGAATCTGACTCCAAAAGCAAAAGCAATGAAAGTAAAAATAAACAAGTGGGACTACATCAAACTGCACAGCAAAGGAAACCACCAACAAAATGAAAGAGCAACCAATTGAGTGGGAGAAAATAGTTGCAAATCATGTATCCAATAGGGGTATCCAAAATATCCAAAATACAAATGAACACTCAGTACCAAGAAAACAAACAACCCAATTAAAAAGTGGACAGAGGATCTAAATAGGTTTTTTTTTAAAAAAAGACAATATGCACATGAAACAGTGCTCAACATTATCAATCATCAGGGAAATGCCAGTCAAAACTGCAATGAGATATGACCTCTGAGCTGTTAGAATGGCTTTTATAAAAGAATAAACAAACAAACAACAAAAAAAGAAATAAGTTTGGCAAGGATGTGGAGAAAGGAAACCCTCATACATTGTTGGTGAGAATGTAAATTTGTGCAACCACTGTGAAAAAATTCTCACTGTGAGGAAATTCTGCAAGGCAGAATTTCTGAATCATGACAGTTCTATTTTTAAGTTTTTGAAGAACTTCCAAATTGTTTCTCATAGTTGTTGCACCAATTTACATTCTCACCAACAGTTCATGAGGGTTCCCTTTCTTCACATCTTCACCAAACTTATTTTTTGTCTTCTTAATAAAAGCCATTCTAACAGCTGTGAGGTCACATCTCATTGTGGTTTTGATTTGAATTTCCCTGGTGATTAATGATATTGAGCATCTTTTCAAGTGCCTGCTGTCATGTAGGGCTTTTCAGATGATACTGGAAAAGAACTCACTTGCCAATGCGGGAGACATAAGAGATGCAGTTTCAATCCCTGAATCAGGAAGAGCCCATGGAGTAGGAAATGGAAACTTGCTTCAGTATTTTTGCTTGGAAAAATTCTAGACAGAGGAATTTAGCAGGCTGCAGTTCAGGGAGTTGCAGAATCAGACACACCTGAGCAATTGACTGTGCATACATACTCCCTATTGTTGTTGCAGCACTATTAACAATATCTAAGACACGGAAACCATCTAAGTATCCTTCAGTGGATAAATGGATAAAGAAATTGCAGATTTTAAATGATAATTCATCACTTCATTGTTTACAATAGCCAGGACATGGAAGCAACCTAGATGCCCATCAACAGACAAATGGATAAGAAAGCGGTGGTACATATACACAATGGAATATTACTCACCCATTAAAAATAATACATTTGAACCAGTTCTACTGAGATGGACGAAACTGGAGCCTATTACAGAGAGTGCAGTAAGCCAGAAGGAAAAACAACAATACAGTATACTAACACATATATATGGAATTTAGAAAGATGGTAACGATAACCCTGTATGCGAGACAGCAAAAGAGACACAAATGTATACAACAGTCTTTTGGACTCTATGGGAGAGGGCAAGGGTGGGATGATATGTGAGAACGGTGTTGAAACATGTAAATTATCATGTGTGAAATCAATTGCCAGCCCAGGTTTGAAGCTTGATACAGGGTGCTCAGGGCTGGTGCACCAGGATGACCCAGAGAAATGGAATCAGGAGGGAGGTGGGAGGGGGGTTCTGGAAGGGGAACACATGTATACACATGGCGGATTCATGTCAATGTAGGCAAAACCAACACGATAATGTAAAGCAAATAAATAAATAAATAAAATTTAAATAAATAATAATGGAATATTATGTAGCCATGAAACTAATGTGACCACACAAATGGACTTTCAGGGCATGATGATAAGTGAAATAAGTCAGACAGAAAAAGACAAATATCATATATCACTCTTTTATGTAGAATCTAAAAACATAGAAATGAACAAAAAATAAAAATACAAGTGTCTATTTGCTATCCACCTGAAAGCCTTTGACTGTTTGGATCACAATAACTGTGGAAAATTCTGAAAGAGATGGGAATACCAGACCATCTGACCTGTCTCTTGAGAAACCTGTATGCAGGTCAGGAAGCAACAGTTAGAACTGGACATGGAACAACAGACTGGTTCCAAATAGGAAAAGGAGTACATCAAGGCTGTATATTGTCACCCTGCTTATTTAACTTATATGCAGAGTACATTATGAGACACGCTGGGCTGGAAGAAGCACAAGCTGGAATCAACATTGCCGGGAGAAATATCAAGAACCTCAGATATGCAGACGACACCACCCTTATGGCAGAAAGTGAAGAGAAACTAAAAAGCCTCTTGATGAAAGTGAAAGAGGAGAGTGAAAAAGTTGGCTTAAGGCTCAACATTCAGAAAACTAAGATCATGGCATCTGGTCCCATCACTTCATGGCAAATAGATGGGGAAACAGTGGGAAACGTGTCAAATTTTATTTTTTGGGGCTCCAAAATCACTGTAGATGGTGACTGCAGCCATGAAATTAAAAGACGCTTACTTCTTGGAAGGAAAGTTATGGCCAACCTAGACAGCATATTGAAAAGCAGAGACATTACTTTACCAACAAAAGTCCTTCTAGTGAAGGCTGTGGTTTTTCCAGTAGTCATGTATGGATGTGAGAGTTGGACAGTGAGGAAAGCTGAGCACTGAAGAATTGATGCTTTTGAACTGTGGTGTTGGAGAAGACTCTTGAGAGTCCCTTGGACTGCAAGGAGATCCAACCAGTCCATCCTAAAGATCAGTCCTGGGTGTTCATTGGAAGGATTGATGTTGAAGCTGAAACTCCAATACTTTGGCCACCTCATGCGAAGAGTTGACTCATTGGAAAAGACCCTAATTATGGGAAGGCTTGGGGGCAGGAGAAGAAGGGGATGACAGTGGATGAGGTGGCCGAATGGTATCACTGACTCGATGGACATGGATTTGTGTAGACTCTGGGATTTGGTGATGGACAAGGAGGCCTGGCGTGCTACAATTCATGGGGTCACAAAGAGTTGGAGACAACTGAGCGACTGAACTGAACTGAAGTGCAGCTATCATGGGTTTCCTGTGTAGCTCAGTTGGTATGGTATCTGCCCGTAATGCCAGAGACCTGGATTCAATTTTTGGGTTAGGAAGTTCCATTGGGGAAGGAAATTGCAACCCACTACAGTATTCTTGCCTGGAGAATCCCATAGACAGAGGAGGCTGGCAGGCTACAGTTCATGGGATCAAAAGAGTTGGACATGACTTAGTGCTATCTTTTTTTGAAACTATCACAACATTGTTAATGGGTTATATTCCAATATAAAATAAAAGGTTAAAAAAAATGAAGCTCATAGATACTGAGATCAGACTGGTGGTTGAAAGAGACATGGGGTTTTGTAAGGGTGGGAGAAATGGATGAACATTGTTTTTTGTTTCCTTAAATAAATTTAATAAAAACATTGTTTTTCTTGTTTAAATCAGGAAAGGGAAAAATTAAAAAACAGGTTTCTGAAGATAAATGCTACTTAGTAGTATTTTACAGGCATCCGTCTCTGAGTTGTGTGCAGACTGCCCTATGAGAGGAAAGGTCCAGATTACATTAAGTGGCTACTGTGGGCATCTTGTTGATGGTAATTTTAAGACTAACCAAATCAAACTTTATTTTTAATATTTAATATTCAGTGTATTAAATTTATACATATATAAAAAGCATAGCTTTTTTGAGCTTTGAAATTCAACTTAATCATTTTATTCTACTTAAAAATGTAGCAAATTTTAAGAATTACTTTTAAGGAGGTGTTAATGTTTGATTCTATTTCTAAACTAAGACTCCTTTAATCATTTTAAATTACTTATATGAAATCAATGCATTTTGTTTTCAAGTTCTCTACTCACCTGAAAGAACCTTCCAAGTACTTAAGTAACCATTGCAATGGGACAAATTTAACTTTAAAAATTAGTCTTAGGCTTTCTTAAAATTTCTAATACTGATGGATTGTAACATAATTTCTTTAACTAAATCCAGTATTCAATCCTGTCAAATTTCTTTTTTTGAATCACAAGGTTGAAATATTTTTATCATAGGCAAATTTATTTGAAATACATTGTTTCTAAACTTTAGTAAAGAATATTAGTACTATAGAGGTTTGTTTTACTTTATCATATGTTTACTTAATTTCCCAGTTTTAAAACTAATAATTTTCTTGGAAACAGTTATGTCATCCAAACAATCTTAGGGTTAGTATTACAAGCACTGATGAAAGTTACACTTTCAGTTGGCTGAGGTTGAATATTAACTAGAGATGTCATTTAGGACATCTGAGCTCCAGAACTGCAGATACCCTTGAAATTTTCTCACTTCTATCGCTGTCAATGGGACTCATCCTCCAGATTCAAGTCATCTATTGCCCAATACTTCTTTTCATATACAGTAGTATACATTTCATTTGATTAATTTGAACTGATCTATTGCAATGTTACTCTATTTTACATTGTTTTCATACTTTTTCCTACCTGTTAATATTAATGTGTACTTAATGGGATCAGATTGGATTTCATTTATTTTCCAGTGCATTTTTCTGATTGGTTCCTTTCAGTTTTAAGGTCTGAGCTGACAGTCAAGTTCCCCTAAATGAGGATGGTGAATTGGGATGGAAACAAAAAAATGGAGAAATGGAGAGTTATCCTGAAGAGAGAGTAGAGAGTAGATGTTAAGGTTGGTGATGGATTCTTAGAAAAGGAAACCCTGAATAAAGACCCCAGAGATGACATGGAGCCCCCATTTCCAATACTTCCTCATCTCTCCAATCCCAGGACTCAGCTGTCAAAACTACATGAAAAGTACTTTGTTAAGAGTTTTGGGAGTTACTCAAAGGGATTATATAGAAAGAAAAATAAGAGGATGCTTCTTTTTAGGTTTATGTCGTTTAAGAAAGCCTTTTCTGCCAAGTGATTGACCTATTGACTTTCTTACAAAAGATACTGAGGCAGTTTGTTCCGTAGTCCTTATAGATTCTTTCCCTTCTGTTATGTGGAAGCTTAGTTCCTGCAGGAGGTCGAAGTCCCTAATCTTAAAAATTATATTATCACACCTAAAAACTAATATTAATTTCTTAGTATTATTACACATCTAGCAAAACTCAAAGTTCTTTAACTTTTAGCAATTTTTTGCAGATAAGTTGAATGGAAAATTAGGGGAAATAACCTCATTAAGAGAAACTCTCTGTGTTAGAACAAATGAACAGACATAGTGGAAGGGCTTCCCAGGTGGTGCAGTTGTAAAGAATCTACCTGCCAATACAGGAGGTGCAGGAGACGTAGGTTTGATCCCTGGGTTAGGAAAATCCTCTGGAGTTGGCAATGGAAACCCACTCCAGTATTCTTGCCTGGAAAATTCCATGGACAGAGGAGCTTGTTGGGCTACATAGTCGATGGGGTTGCAAAGAGTCAGACCAGACTGAGTGACTGCACACACAGGCAGTGAAAGGAAACATTTTACTCATCCTATGAGAAATCTTGTTTCTTCTAGTATTTCTTTGTAGATTAGATAGTGGACAATTGTATAGAGTAAACCACAGATACTTCTTTTTCAATATCTGTTTCCATAACATATTAGGCACTCAGGGAAAACGGTGGTAATTAGTTACCACTTTCAGCGAGAGGGAACGGGTGGTAGAGCACACTTACTAAAATTTCCATTCTGCCAAAAACCTGGTCCAATGCATGTTTCACCCTAAATAATAAGGGGAAAAGTTCATCTCACATTCTCTCAGTTTCACTGAAGCTTGTTTTCTGGCATTGGGAAGTAAATAGGGAGTTTGGTTTTTGTTTCTGTTTTTTCTTATCATAGGACAGTACGTCTTAGAACAGTGGGCAACTGAGAATGTTGAAACAGTGAGTGAATTTTTTGGGTTGGTCACCTTGAAGAAGCCTAAAGGATTTGGCAGGCATTTAAAAACCAGAGTCTGAAGGAGTTAAGGGTAAAATTGATCTGTCTTTCAGCTTTCTGTCCAAAGAACTACTTCCTTTTGTTGCAGTTTTGGAGTCTCAATTCTCTTGTTTAGAACACCAAGAAAATTTGAAAGCGCTGACAAAATCTATCAAGCAAGGTTGAGGAAACTGCTTCATCCCTTCCACACACAGGCATCCAGGCAGCTTGCTAAGGCATGCAGAGAGCAACTCAGAGCAATCAGCCTGTTTCCCTTGAGCTCTGTTCTCTTATTTCCTCTTAGCACATTCAACCGTCTGAGCATCTGACTCAGACATAGCAGAGATACTGTTGCTGCTGGAGAGTAATAGTTTGTTCTGTTGTCCTGAAATGCCCTTGCTCTGAGAACATTAGAAGCTGGGGAACTGGATGAATTTTCCCACCATGTGCATTTCTCACTAGCTCTCCCTGCCTCTTATTTCTTCCTGCCATCTTAGAGGGAACAGCCATCCCATTTTTCAGGCTGCCTGCTTGGCTATGGAAACAATCGGGTGCATTTAATGAATACGGAAGAGACGATTACAGAGCAGGTAGCAGAAATAAGAACCCTCTTACACTGTTGGTGGGAATGCAAACTAGTACAGCCACTATGGAGAACAGTGTGGAGATTCCTCAAAAAACTGCAAATAGAACTGCCATATGACCCAGCAATCCCACTGCTGGGCATACACACCGAGGAAACCAGAATTGAAAGAGACACGTGTACCCCAATGTTCATCACCGCATTGTTCACAATAGCCAGGACATGGAAGCAACCTAGATGCCCATCAACTGACGAATGGATAAGAAAGCTGTGGTACATATTCACAATGGAATATTACTCAGCATTAAAAAAAAATTCATTTGAATCAGTTCTACTCAGGTGGATGGAACTGGAGCCTATTATCCAGAGTGAAGTAAGCCAGAAGGAAAAACAAAAATACAGTATACTAACGCATATATATGGAATTTAGAAAGATGGTAACGAGAACCCTGCATGTGAGACAGCAAAAAAAAAAAAAAAAACACAGATGTATAGAACAGTCTCGTGGACTCTGTGGAAGAGGGCAAGGGTGGGATAATATGGGAGAATGGCATTGAAACATGTTAATTATCATATGTGAAATCAATGGCCAGCCCAGGGTTGATGCTCGGGGCTGGTGCACTGGGATGACCCAGGGGGAGGGAATCGGGAGGGAGGAGGGAGGGGGGCCCTGGAGGGGGAGCATATGTATACCCATGGCAGATTCATGTCAATGTATGGCAAAACCAACACAATAAAATAAAGAAAATTAAAAAAAAAAAAGGATGTTTCCTTTTTGCAGTCCCTTGGAGAATGAGATACTTCATGTAAATGTATTTTTCTAGACAGTTGAAACTTTTACCCCAAACATCAAAGTTTGTTTTTAACTTGGGGAAATGGTATAGAGTAGGGTTAAGTACACACTCTAAGACTCTGAGACAGATTGTCTGCATTTAAATGTTGACTCTCCCCCTTTCTAACTTGGTGACTTTGGACATTGTACTTAACCTCTCTGGGTCAGTTTCCTCATCTGTAAAGTGGGAGCAATAATAGGCTTTATCTTATAGATATTTGTGAGGATTAAATAGTATTAAATGGGTTAATGTATGTAAAGCACTTAAAACAATGCCAAATATGTTGTCATAGAAGAGTTGTTACTATTGATTGAACCATTCATACACAAGTATTGCCACAATATGGTATTCACCTTGTTGTTTCATTTTACAGACTTTATTGAACATTGAGTACTCAGTACCTTTGCACACAGAGAAATAGTATAGTCATGTGTTTAGTCAGTCTTGTGAAGATGATGATGAAATAATAATTAATATTGTTTATTGAGGAGGTTTCATGAATGTTATTGGTAATCCTTACAGTGAACCTCTGAGATAGGTAGACTTATAAATAGGTTTGGAGGGTTTAAGTACTTGGTGAATTTCATGCATCTAGAAGCAATCTGAGATACAAACTCAGAGCTGGTGCTTTTAGTCACCTAGGCACACTGTCTGGTGGCTAGGACTCCTTGCCCCTATATCGGTGTTTCTTAAACTTGAATGTGCATTAGAATCACGTGGAGACCTTGTTAGAACACTGGCTAGCTGGCTGGTTTCCACCTCAGAGGCTGAGAATTGATATAAGTTGCTATATGATGATGCTGCTGGACAAAGATCAGTCACATGCTGAGAAATGCTGTCCTACCCCGACTCCAGATTATTTTGAATGTCATTTTTTAAAATTGTCTTTTTACCATCAGTTGTCCCTTGAGGCTAGTAGTGTGTTCTTTTGCTTTCAAACACTATAACACACATTCAGCTGTTTTAAAACCCTCTGTGACCCATTGCTTATGGTATTGAATTTGTAAATTTTACGCAGCAGCTGCCCTTTGAAAGCTTCTTTGACTTGCTGCTCAGTTCCCAGTGGCATTTGGTTCTTCAACTTTGCTATGAGCTTGATTTATTTCCTTGCATGTTACTTCTTCATATTTTAATGTAGGAAAGTGTTGAATGCTTAATGGATTTAAAATCTCCCATCACATGTCACTTTCTCTCCTTTTCGATGCTAAGGGCTTTACACCATCTAACACACCTGACTTGGGTTTTTTAGCCTGCCTAATAGGAATCCCAAGGACCAAATGCTTTGTAGTTATTTCTCCATATCTAGTCCTGTCTTTTATCAATACAGTTCTTAAGTCTCATGTAAGCTGTGGAATCATCACAGAATTTGATCTAGCAAGATTTTTTTTTCTCTTTGATAAATTGTTTTTCCTCTTATGATAAAAGAATACCTAGATCCTTGATATTCCTGAGCTGTCCCTCTATAACTTAACAGTATAAGAGACAGAAAGTTTACAATTCTGGTTTCCTCCAATGGGATTCCTCACTTTATTAAAGCATACGTGACTTTGAGTGTACATCTATGACAAACTGCATCACAGGAGGGAGCTATAGTGACTCACTTGTTCCCTTAATCTCATATTTATCTTTTGCATTGCTTTTTTGGCTGTTCAATGGTAAATTGAAGTAAACACAACCTTAAACATAGCTCATGTCATCATTCTAGATCAAATTTTGTGGCCTGGCTAATTCATATTCTCTCCCAGTTTCCTATTATAAACCTGTATTTTTATTTCTATATTGCTCTATACTTTAAACATAGGCTTTTCTGTATTACCATGTGTTGGTCATCTTCCAACCTCACTATGTACCTACCTCTGGACTTCATGTTGAAAGAGAAAAATGAAAATGTATTATGTATACAGTTTAAACCCCTGTATTGAGGTTTCTTTTACTTTTAGCTGAATACATTCCTTAGCTGATTCTCTTAGCAGAATTCTGTCAGGTAGGACTGACTGTTTTACATGCTAAGTTGCTTCAGTCATTTCCGACTTTTTATGACCCTATGGACTGTAGACCGCCAGGCTCCTCTGCAGGGTTAGCTAATTCAGTGTCTCAACAAAATGATTAGAAACCACGTGCTTGCCATCTTTCTACTTTTCCGTTTCCTAGGCTATGCAGATTCCTCACTGTTGTTTAATGACTGCAGCAGTGCCAAGTCATTGCAAACACTGATATGCCAAGAGGAAGGGAAAAAGGAGATCTTTACCTTGGATCTCTTTTTAAGAGAAGGAAAATATCCTCCAAAGTCTCATGTCTCATTGGACAGAATTGAGTCACATGTACAAGCAAACCAAAGCTATGTAAAGGGATGAAACAACCATGCTGGGTAAGGAGATGGATTTTGTCTTCCCTTAAAAGAAGTGGCTACATGGAAGACAACTAATAAAAGCAAAGTTTTGTTAGGAAGAAGTGCAGTTGCTGGGGTAGCAACTGACTGTCACAGAAATATAACTGATCTCTTTGTAGATCACTACCACTGAGGAGTGATCCTTAGAAAGGTATAGAATATTCTGGTAACCTGACATAAGGGAACAAAGACTAGCTTTTATCTGGACAAGTTAATTTAATTGGAAAATGGATGTTATCATATGATCTTATGGAATAGTGCAGGGTGATGAACTCTTGTCTAAGAGAGAGAGTTACACTTAGAGGAGGCATTTTGTATAAAAAGTAATCATTAAAGATATGCTACAAAATAGCCCATAGAGCAGACTTACTTTCACTTTATTTTTTGAATGGCTTTAGCTTCTTGCAGAGTAATTCCAATCTAAGGCAAGTACGTTAATACAAATATCTGAAAAATGAGAGGCTGCAAGGAATGAAAAGAAAGTATGCTGATGTGACTTCCTAGCCATGGTTTATTTTTGAGGTGAAGGCTTGAATTGATTCTTAATTAAGTTTTGCAGAACCTTGCTGAGAAATATGATCTCAGCACCTGAGATGTGTTCCCCACAGGGGCTCATGAGCTTTAGCGGTTTTGTAAGGATGACTAAAGAGTCTGGCAACCTAAAATCAATGAGGACTCATTCAGAAGAACACAGAGAAGGACCCTGGAGTTTTCTCATTAGAAGATAATTAAAAAGAAAAAAGTTACAAGTTAGATAGCTAATGGGAAGTTGCTATATAATACAGGGAGCTCAGCCCGGTACTCTGCGACAACCTAGAGGGTTGACGTTGGGTGGGAAGTGGGTGGGAAGTTCAAGAGGGAGGGGACATATATATACTTATGGCTGATTGGTGTCTGTTATGGCAGACACCAATAATACTGTAAAGCAGTCATCCTCTAATTAAAAATAAATTTTAAAAAATTACAAGTGTATAGAACTAGGTAAATATATCATGAATAATCATATAGGTCAATCTAAGCAAAATTACAAAACAGACGGTAATAAACTATATGTATGATTTTGGAGATATTCACTTAAAAAGATGGGCATATTGAGTCTAGCTATTGCTCAAGGCAGAATTAACGATAATTAATTTTTGCCTCATTAAAACATTATCTTCCTCCTTGTTTGTGGTTCTTGGTAACAGCCTATATAATGTTCTTAACGATCTGCATTGGCATGTTTAGTATAGTCACATTTGTACATAGCTATGGAACATTAGGAATGGGTTCTCCTTTTCAAAAATAATTTTCTTATTCTTCAGTATTTATTATTTGACCAAATACCTACAAAATGATTTTATATTTTAGGCCAACACAGTTCTTAAAGCACTTATCTGTTTATTTCTTCATATTTTATAATTTTACTTATAAAATTTTAATATGAGCTTGAAATCTTAACCAATAACTCTGAAAAAGCAGATAAAATTTGATTTTGTCAGAGAATGTGGACAAGAAATGGATCTGTTACTGGCCCCTGTTATAGCTTCAGTTACTCTAAATATTCAGTTCTTCGTAAGATCTTCTACCAGGTGTTGTACTTCTAAAACCTAATGCTGGGGCACCATAATGTTCTTCTTCTTCTTCTTTTTTTTTTATTGTTTTTGCCATACATTGTCATGATATCACCATGGGTTTACATATGCTTCCCCTCCGGAACCCCCCTCCCTCCTCCCTGGGAAATCTCGCTGCACCAGTCCCGAGCATCAATCCTGGGCTGGCGATTGATTAGACACATGACAATTAACATGCTTCAATGCCCTTCTCCCGTATCATCCCACCCTTACCCTCATCCACAAAGTCCACGAGTCTATTCTATACATCTGTGTTCCTTTTGCTGTCTCGCATGTTGGGTTCTCGTTACCGTCTTTCTAAATTCCATATAGATGCGTTAATATACTGTATTGTTTTTGCTTCTGGCTTACTTCACTCTGGATAATGGGCTCCAGTTTCGTCCATCTGAGTAGAATTGCTTCAAATGAATTTTTTTTTAATGCTGAGTAATATTCCATTGTGTATATGTACCACAGCTTTCTTATCCATTCATCAGTTGATGGGCATCTAGGTTGCTTCCATGTCCTGGCTATTGTAAACAATGCAGCGATGAACATTGGGGTGCACGTGGCTCTTTCAATTCTGGTTTCCTCAGTGTATATGCCTAGCAGTGGGATTGCTGGGTCATATGGCAGGTCTATTTGCAGCTTTTTAAGGAACCTCCACACTGTTTTCCATAGTGGCTGTGCTAGTTTGCATTCCCAATTAAAAAGTGGGCCAAAGAACTTAACAGACATTTCTCCAAAGAAGATATAAAAATGGCTAACAAACACATGAAAAGATGCTCAACATCACTCATTATCAGAGAAATGCAAATCAAAACCACAATGAGGTACCACTTTACATAATGTTCTTCTAATATTAAACTATAATCTATATATGAATCTTGGGCTCAAATTCCCCATTTGCCACTACTAGATGACTAAATCTGTAACTTGGGGCAAGATATTTAGCCTCTCTGTGCCTCAGTTTCCTTACCTATAAAATGGGAGCTAATAACATTATATATATACACACACACACATATATATATGTATATATATCTTAGAGTTGTTATGAGGACTCAGGTAAAGTCATTTAGAACAGTGTCTGGTTTAATAAGCATGCAATAACATTAGTTAATATTATTCCAATAGTTATTTAGAAAACACTTAAAAAACAATTCTTAATCCTTGAGAGTTATCAAGAGTCTTTTAAAGATTTTTATGGAGAAAATTATAAAACATTTTTATAAAGTGTTAATGAAATAAAAATTTAAAATATTTTATGTTAATTATTTTATATATGTTAAATATAAGACCTGAAAATGGACAGATGCCATGTTCATAGATTCAAGAAATCACAAAATGATGTAAATAAAATTACATAAAATAAAATTATAAATAAATTCATTTCCAGGCAAAATACCAAGTGTTTTTCCATGAAATGTGATGTTGATCCAAAATTTATATGGAAGAATTAAGATCCAAGAATAATGGACAAAGAAAAAGATTGGGAAATTGCCTCACTGGGTATCTAGTCTCATTATGAAAAACTACAATAATTAAAATAATGTGCTAGAAGTTAACTAGAAATAAACTAAAAGTTATCTTACTAGAAGTAAACTAAAAAGCTAGAGTAGAATGGAGAATTCAAGAGGCACTAAATAACATAAATGGCAATTTTCATTTTTTAAAAAGGTAACATTACAAATTAAAGAATGAAGAATAAACACTATAGGGACCATTGACTATCTCCATTTAAAAATTAAACTTTTTCTCTACTCAAATTGTGTAAGAAAGAACAAAGATGAATGGAAGATCTGAATGTAAACATATATTTAGAAAGAACTGAAAGTATCCAGCTGAAAGTCATGATTATGAAGAGAGAGTGTGGCAGTAGAGACTTCAGTTATATATAGACTGATTTCTTTTTTATAAGACTGGAATCAGTTATGAATAGCAAAAATAAGGATGTTTGCTATCTCAGTAATTATATTTTTGTGTTTTCAAATTTTATCAAATAGAAAAATGTAAAAAATACAGAAAATGACATCTTTGTAATTGATGAAGAAAATTTTCCTGTTTTTTGGACTGAATTTTTAGAGACTTTAACACCGAAAGATTTGGAGTACTCTGCACATAGCATATCAACATTTATACCAGAAAAAGCTAGACCATCATGGATTTGAAATATCCACTATAAAAGCAGACAGATAATAAGAGCAGAGAGGTGAACTAGGACCAAGATAAAAGCATCAACATAGTGATTCCTAGCTAAGAATTTCATCTTTGATATAAGGGGAATTCATGCAAATCCTATCATCATATTGTATGCTTTCATGTATTCAATCTCTTGAACACATATTTGTTGAAAATCTTTTCTGTGTTAGACATGAAACTAAATGTTGAGGATTCAACAGTGCAGGACAAGACCCTGCCCTCAAGGTTAATCTGCAGGGAGAAAGACATGTTTAAAATAATAATTACCCAGAGAAAAATATCATTACAGAATTTGATCTTGTTATGAAAGAAAACTAATGATAATTGTATGTTATCTGGAACTCATCATCAAATTTACTGAAGGAACACTTTATAGTTAAAATCAATTCTTTGTCAGTTATCAATTTATTGTCTCTCATCTCTAGTTCCATGCATCATAATCCTGTATACTATTGTGAATAAAAGTCATTATATCTTTTCATAGTTTGTTATTCATTAAAAAAACCAGTATGATTCTTTGTTTAAAACTTTGTTACAGAGTTAAAACAATGTCTGTGTAATAGGTTGAATAATGGCCCTCGAAGATATCCAAGTCCTACTCCCTGGGACCTGTGAGTATAAACTTATTTGGAAATAGGGTCTTCACAGATGTAATTAAATTAAAACAAGATTATACTACCTTGGAGTAGGCACTAAATTCCTTTAAGAAGAGAGAAATTTGCAAAAGAAAATCTCAAAACACTTGCAAACTAAACAGCACACTATAAATAAACCCATATTCTAAATATTCATAAAGGAAGTCTCAAAATGAAATGAAAAAATGCATTCCTCAAAAAGGAAATGAAAAAATGCATTGAACTGAATGAAAATGGAAATGTACCATGTTAATATTTGTGGGACATTGCTAAAGCACCTAGAGGGAAGCTTATAGCACTCAATGCATAGCTTACAGTACTCAATGCATTGGAAAAGAGGAAAAGCTTCAGATCAATAGCCTGAAACCCTCACCTCAAGAACCTAGAAAAAAGAGCAAAATAAACTGAAGCCAAACAGAAGGAAGAAAATAATAAAGATAAAAGCAGAAGTCAATGAAATTGAAAATAAAGAAAATCAATGAAACAAAGGGCTGATCTTTGAAAAGATCCATAAGATTGACTGTCTTCTAGAAAGACTGTCTGAGGCAAAAGGAGAAAGGGCATAGATCATCAATATCAGGAAGAAAAGAGGATTATCTCTAAAACCACTGCAGACGTCAAAATGATGGTGAGGGAATACTGCAAGCAATTCTACAAGCAGAAATTTTTCTAATATTTTTATTCATTTGTTTGGCTGTGCCGGGTCTTAGTTGAGGCATGCGAGATCTTTAGCTGTGGCATGTGAACTCTTAGTTGTGGCATGTGGGATCTAGTTCCCTGACCAGGGATCAAACCTGGGCCCCCTGCCTTGGAAGCATAGAGTCTTAGCTCCTGGATCACCAGGGAAGTCCCGACACACAGAAATTTGACAACTTAAATGAAATGAACCAATTGCTCAAAAAACACAAACTACTGCATCTCACCTAATATAAAATAATTAATTTGAACAGTCCTATGAATATTAAATAAATTGACTTTGTAATGAAAAAAAGAAAACCCTCAAAAGAAATCTCCAAGTCCAGATTGTTTCACTAGACAACCCTACAAACCACTTGAAGAATTAATACCAATTCTACACCATCTCTCCTAGAAGAAAGAGGAGAGGGAACCCTTCTCAATTTATTTTATCAAGCTTGTATTACTCTGACACCAAAATGAAAGACAGTATAAAAAAAATAATAGAGAAAACTGTAGACAATATTTCCTATGACTATAGATGAAGAAATCCTCAACAAAATATTAGTAGAATTCTTAAATATATATTAGAAATGACATTCCATGACCAAGTAGATTTTGTACCAAGGGATACAATAAGAAATCTAGAACCCCAATGAATGGTTTTATTTTTTGGAAAGACTTGAGCAAAGAATGAAATACAAAACTGTGGAAAATTTTTTTATTTAGTTATTTTTGTTCTTTAAACACAGAGTATGCCCCATAGCTCCATGAAGTGCACTATGCTGTTTAGTTATTATGTGAGCTGCATACAACCAAGAATATAATCTGTGCTGTTGATTCTATCATCTTCTAGTGGTTACACACATTCCTTTAAGGCAAATTCATAACAACTTTGTATATTTTCATAAATAGCATTTATAAGACTAACATTTTTAAGAGGACTATAGCTATAAATGGAGAAGGCAATGGCACCCCACTCCAGTACTCTTGCCTGGAAAATCTCATGGACAGAGGAGCCTGGTAGGCTGCAGCCCATGGGAATGCTACAAATCGGACATGACTGAGCGACTTCACTTTCACTTTTCACTTTAATGCATTGGAGGAGGAAATGGCAACCCATTCCAGTATTCTTGCCTGGAGAATCCCAGGGACGGGGGAGCCTGGTGGGCTGCCTTCTCTGGGGTTGCACAGAATTGGACACGACTGAAGCATCTTAGCAGCAGCAGCATAGCTATAAAAATGTTTTTAAAATGAGTATCTAAAATCATTGCATTGCTCTATTAATAATATGTATATTTGGCTTGTTAAAAATTATTTCTTAGTAAATGATTGCACTTACAAATATAAATTTAGGTGAATAAAATGATTGCACTTACAAATATAAATTTAGGTGAATCATTGCCTCTACTGAACACCCAGTGATCAAGCATTGTCAATTTGAAAAGGCTCTTAAATAAAAGCAATCTTTTTCCTACTCTCTCTTAGAAACAAGTTATGAAAATTAAAGGACATGCAATATATTTTTATCAAATATGAAATGAACAAATCTCTAGGAAGTTATTTTTAATATTTTACAGAGAATCTTATGAGATCCAGTTCAGAGCACCTTAATGCCTACCTTAGGATGTAATGGGCCAGTACCAAGCATCAACTTTATTTTCTTGTGTATCTGTGTAGATATTATTTCCAGATGTTTGGATATTTTTTTGTAGTAAGATTACTTAGAATACGTCCCTGTGGTGAAACCATAATAAAGACAGTTTACATAGCTGAGTATTACCATTTTTCAATGGTGGGAAATATAAAGCAGAATGGAATAACTAAAGCAAACAAAAATGATAGCAGCAACAAAAACATTTTTTAAACCTTAAAAATTACATTTATCAAGGCAGTAATTATTCTTCGTAATTTTATATCTGGCAATAAATATAATATTGGTAGGTAGTATGTGTAGTAATTATTGTGTTTAATACTCCTTTGTATAAAATAGTATTATCATTCATATTCATAGGACCACAGTGGTTTTTGTTTTTATGACTACCAAGTAGCAAGCACATTTGGAACATGGAAGAGTTGGATTCAGTCCATTTAAATAAACACAACCTCATACAGAGAGCTCATTAGTTTATCCTCAACTGATGTATAAACTTTTGAACCAATCTTAGTTTGTCAGCTGGGTGGCATATGAGATCTCAATAGGCAATGTTTATTAATTTTGATGAGGACTTCATATATTTCTACCCTGCTTCTGAAAGATACAAAAAGGAAATTGCAGTTTTTGTTGTTAGTTAAGGAATGAATACAATCCAATTTACCCTAAACTTCAGAGCAGGATTTCTTTTGTTGGCTTACCTCCAGCTGCCTCATAAGAACAAGATTTTTGGTTCATATTTATATTTTCATATGTTGACTCATTCCCTTCTTTGAAATTGTCTTTTTCTTTAAGAAAATACCCTTTATGAATGATTGGATTTTAGACTCATGTATCTATTTGCTCTGTCTCCTGATTTTACAAAGACTTTTTCTAGAAAATGACGTTATGAGATTCCTGGCATATGATTGAACTGGCAAATAATTCAGGTACATGTGAAAAAATATCAATGAGAAATCAGAAAAATTCAATATATATATATGTATATATATATAATATCAAGTGCTCATAAGAATGTGGGGGAAGATGAAACCATATTGAATGTTGGTTGGAATGTAAGTTGATTGATGACTTTGGAGAGCAATTTGTGAATACCTTGGAGAGGTGAATTTGCATCTGCTTCTCCATCCTACCATTATGCATCTTTACCCTAAAAATACCCCAGGCATTTGTGCACTGGGAGAGTCTTTGAGAAGGTTTGTAACAAGGGAGATAATCCACTTAACCAAGAATAAATGTCTAAGACATTGTTTAGCCAAACAATTACTAAGCAACATTTAAAAAAAATCTTCTACAAGAGAAAGTATGGTTAACTTCAAAAATGCAATGCTGAGTAAAAAGGAGTAAGTTGCAAATTATACTTAAGTATAATTCATTTATGTAGACTTTAAAAATAGTACTATTTATGGATGCTGCATATGTAATAAAGTAGAAAAACATCATGAATATAATACACACCATCATTAGGATAGTGGTTATTTCTGGGCATGAAGATGGCAGTTTGAGGATAGAGATGTAGGTGTAACATGTCATTCCTTAGTAAACAGAGTGAGAGAGTTGAAGTAAAGAGAGCAAAATATTAGCATATGTTTGATCTTGGTATTTTAGCACTGTCATATTTACACCTCACTTTGCCTTTTGTACTCTTACATGTTTAAATGGTTTTAAAGTGAAGGGAAAAAATCCTGATCATCAATTGCAAAGGGTAATTAGGTGAATTCAGATGAGTTCAACCAGGTGAATGTAACTCTCATGGGGTCAAACCAACAAAGCAGGGAATTGAAGTTTTTCTCCTAAACTGGCCCAAGGGAATAGCAAGAGGAATCAATTTGTCAAGGAATGAACTTTGAAAATGGACTGGGATAAATTGCTATTCTCATGGGAACTTAATCTTCTCTGAAGTATTCTTCTCTAAAGAAACTTTGAGACGTTAACTTCACCAATGCTAGTATTTTCTCAATAATAAAAATAATGATAATAATTGCATAAAATTAATAAACACTTAATTCAGATTCTGCTAAATGATTTATACTTTTTTCTCACTTAATCATCACAATGTCTCTATGAAGTAGATATTATTATAAACCACATTTAAAGATGGGCTAAGTACTTTCCCTGTTCATATAGCAGAGCTAGTACCTTGCTAGTAAGAATAGCCATTAGAATCATTTACTCTACAAGTGGGCTTCCTAGGTGGTGCTAGTGGTAAAGAACCTCCCTGTCAATGCAGGAGATGTAAGTGACATGGGTTCAATCCCTGGGTGGGAAGGATTCCCCTGAAGAAGGGCATGACAACCCACTCAAGTATTCTTGCCTGGAGAATCCAATGGACAGAAGAGCCTAGTGGGCTACAGTCCTTAGGGTCTCAAAGAGTCAGAGACAGCTAAAGCAACTTAGCATGCATGTTATTTGCAAGTACAACAAATTAACATCAATTAATAGAACAATAAAGGTAACGTGAATGGTCCTTTCAACATACCTCTGCTCTCATTTTATGATAGACTTTCCTTCTGAGTTGCTACCAAAATAGTTTGATAATTAAGAAAGATTAAGCAGATGTACTGACTTTGTACCATCTCTTTTGCATCTAGCATTTAACACAGATGGCAATCCACTTCAGTATTCTTGCCTGGAGAATCTCATGGACGGAGGAGCTTGGTGGGCTACAGTCCATGGGGTTGCAAAGAGTTGAACACGACTGAACGACTTCACTTTTCTTTTTGTTTCAGTGTTAGGAGTTTAAAAACTACTTAAATGGAGCTCAAAAACTACTGAA
The DNA here is from genome assembly GCA_007570785.1 of Antilocapra americana. Classification (NCBI taxonomy): domain Eukaryota; kingdom Metazoa; phylum Chordata; class Mammalia; order Artiodactyla; family Antilocapridae; genus Antilocapra; species Antilocapra americana. The sequence continues at coordinate 10,494,611 of ML662436.1, read as the reverse complement.
TATGAATATATGAATATTTGAATATGTACACATAAGTTGATACTAACAATGGCAGAGCCAGGCGACCTCCAGGATCTTAGTTCCCAGACCAGGGATCAAACCCCCACTGCTTGCAGTGGAAGTGTGGAGTTTTAACTACTGGACCACCAGAGAAGTCCTAAGATATTGCTACTTCTAAATTTCCTTCCAGCTCAAAAAAATTTGTCTATATTGATAGATTGTTTAGATATTGATTCTATTCCTGAGAAATAATAATCTTTTTATTAAGAAATAAGATTTGCTCATTTCAGCATTACTATACAGTCCATGGAATTCTCCAGGCCAGAATACTGGAGTGGGTAGCCGTTCCTTTGTCCAAGGGATCTTTCCAACCCAGGGATCGAAGACAGGTCTCCCACATTGCAGGCGGATTCTTTGCCATCTGAGCCACCAAGGAAGCCCACTTGTGCATTGAAAGATTTTAAAATTAAGAAATTGAGTAGGTAGAGTTTTGATAGAATAAAATCAAGGCAAAAAAATTGTCTGAAATAGTCCTTAAGTATATTTATTTCTCTCAGAAATGGGAGAAAGCTGATGATGACAGGATGGGATTTTGTACTGGGCGAAAAAAAGCTAAGTTTCTGAAGTTATTTTGGTAGAGATCTACATTATATTTTAGAATTAATTATTGAGCCATCAGATGTTCCAATAAGTACTATTTTCCATGCACTGAACTGTGCTGTTTTACTAGTAGGATCTCATGCAGTCCTGACAACTGTATATACTCATTTTGCAGATGAGAAAACTGAGGAGGTGAGAGAAGGAGTAAAGGACTCAAGGTCACACAGCTTGGAAACAGTAGACACATGAAACATCGTTCAACCTAGAGTAGGATTCAGATGCACTTAGGCAACTCTGCTTTTCTTCCATATTTAGGTTGTTAAGGGGTCCCAGTATGAAAATTCCCATAACTGACTAGCTTTTGGGAAAAGCAGGTGAATCTGAACTCTGAAACCTACAACCCACCTCGCCCCCCTTTTTATGGCAGGCTGACCATTTTCTGCTTGTTTATGAGAAACAGCCAGGAATAAGGGGAGTAACCTAAGACACCTCAATAAGGGAGTTCTTAAAGATAGGATAAAGTTTAATGCAAACAAATATTCTGCTTGGAAAATATGCTAGGGAACCATGGATAGTATTTTTTCTCCTTTTTAGTCATAATATGAGTAGAAGTCTAGTAATCTGAATTACTTTGCAGGCAGAAAAACTGTAAAAGACTTTGAAAGAGAAATGGAATTCAAAATATTGTATTTTTTCTTTTATTACAAAAGAAATACATCACATGGTAGAAGATTAGAAAATGCTGGCAATCAAAGAAAAGAGAAAAGTTTACGAAATCTGTATCATTGGGTGATATATATCACTATTACCTTGTTGTGCAGAACACTGTATATGTCCTTTAAGAATCAAGTCATATTGTGAAACCTGTTTTGTTACTTGATTATAGCTTTTTAAAAGGTAAAAGCATTTACTTTCATTCTTTAGGGCATAAATGGAGCTACAGAAATGTGAATACAATAAGTGTATATTCACGAGACTAAACTACTTTTCATAAATCTGGCTTGAATGCAGTGTCAGTTCCTTCTGTGTTTTTATTCAACGTGGTTCATTGCAATTATGATATAGTTCTTGAGGCCAGCTATTGGGTGACTCTTGGGACCTTCATGAATTAAACTGTGAAACTGACAAACCTATATGTCAACTATGATTCTTCTTCCAGGTTGGAAGGCTAATCCAGGGTCAAAATTAAAACAGAGGTAGCCATAATTTTTGAAAGGTAAAAGAGATCCTACAGAGTAAGTATGTATTTCACACATGAGGAAAGAGAGAATTCTGAAACACTGTCCAAAGTCATACAGCTAGTTACTGGTGAGAGATTGCAGCTGAAATACAACTGTTCTAATTTCCAGTCCATTGCTTTTTCAGCTATTGCACGTGTCTCTCACTAAGGATCCCATCTCATAACACTGCAGAATAGAGCACTGTGTTGTTGTTCAGTCACTAAGTCATGTCTGACTCTTTCTGACCCCATGGACTGCAGCATGCCAGACTTTCCTATCCTTCACTATCTCCTGGTGGTTGTTCAAAGTCATGTCCATTGAGTTGGTGATGTCATCCAACCATTTCATCCTCTGTTGCCTCCTTCTCCTTCTGCCCTCAATCTTTCCCAGTATCAGGATCTTTTCTAATGAAGAGTACTGTGTGGTCTGGTGTATTGGGGACAATATTTCCAACCCCTAGACTCATAGCCCTATATAAGGAGAGGGTCCCTTGGAACATCTCTACCATTAAGAAATTCCAGGAAGCAGAGTAATTGTTCCCATTAACTCTTAAGTCCTTTCTATCATGGGAAGAACATAATGTCCATTCCCATATCTTAGGATTTAGGAAAGCCATTGGAAAGACTTTTTAAATTTAGCTTTTCAGTTCTATGAGCTAAGAGGCATGGTGGGATTTAAGGTGGAAGGATAAATGTGTGAAAGAAACTGGCCAGGAAAACAGCCACAGATTTAATTTCACCAGTAGGAATATTTTTCTTTTTTGTCCTCCCTTTGTCAGTTGTCATCATCATCTTCATCATCACTATGACTTTTATAAAATATATCTCATGCATACTATAGTCAGATACTGAATTCAGTGTTTTCATATGCATTATCTCATTTAATTTTATAAATCAAGTTATGTTATTTCCATTGTATAAATTAGAAAACTGAGGCCCAAGAGACCTTAAGTAATTTGGTCAAGGGTTTCCTACCTAGTAATCAAGATAGAATTCTAACTTAAATCTTTGGAACTCTAGAAGCCAGGTTCTTTGCAATCTATTATACTGTTCTTCTGATAAACAGATCAAATTGCCAACATTCGTGACAAAGCAAGAGAATTCTAGAAAAACATCTACTGCTTCATGGACTATGCTAAAGCCTTTGACTGTGTGGATCACAATAAACTGCGGAAAATTCTGAAAGAGGTGGGAATACAAGACCACCTGACCTTGTCTCCTGAGAAACATGTATGCAGGTCAAGAAGCAAGTTAGAATCAAACATGGAACAATGAACTGGTTCAAAGTTGGGAAAGGAGTACATCAAGGCTGTGTTTTGTCACTCTGCTTATTTAACTGCTATGCATAGTACATTATGCAAAATGCTGGGTTGGATGAAGCGCAAACTGGAATCAAGATTGCTGGGAGAATTATCAAGAACCTCAGATATGCAGATGACACCACCCTAAAGGCAAAAAGTGAAAAGGAACTAAAGAGCCTCCTGATGAAGGTAAAGAAGAGAGTGAAAAAGCTACCTTAAAACTCAACATTCAAAACACTAAGATTATGGCATGCAGTCCCATCACTGCCGGGAGCTGTCAGGATGCCCCCTCACTTGGATGACAAAGTCCTGAGACTGAGAAGGAAACTGCAAAGCGGGTTTTCCTTCGGGGTATCCCAAGGCAAGGCCCCTCCTGGTATTTTTCTTGGGAAGTTCTGTTTATGCTCTGAACATTAGCTCATCTCAGTAGGTCAGTCCCAGTTAGAAATAATTCATCCTGAGATAATTCCCTCAGACCTTATTTCCCCCCAGGGGATTGAGGAAGGCAGATTCCCTTCCCTGGGGACAAAGGAGGAATAAGGGACATTTAAATAGATTACTACACCTCTTACTCTTTACTGGGGAGTTTCTTTCTACTTAGATTAATGTACTTATCCAAAGTATGCTGGAGACAATCAAATGGTAAACATACTAATGTTAAATCTAATTATGCAGAAATCCAACTTCTGCAAGGAAAATGAGCTTAGAGTTAAAGTTATTGATGATAGGCAGAAAACAAGATTGTATAGAATAATATGTGACGAAATGGGTGTGTTTCTTGGGTATAAAAACTGTAAACCTTCAACAATAAAGAGAGACTGCTCCATCACCACATCGACTCAGCTCAGTTCTTCCACAGACGCCACTCATCCCTCAAGACCCCCGGACCCGCCGGGGCTGGACCCCGGCACATCACCTCATGGCAAATAGATGGGGGAGCAACAAGAAACAGTGACAGACTGTATTTTCTTGGGCTCCAAAATCACTGTGAACAGTGACTGTAGCCATGACATTAAAAGACCCTTGCTCCTTGGAAGAAAAGCTATGACAAACCTAGACACATATTAAAAAGATGAGACATCGCTTTGCCGACCAAGGGACATATAGTCAAAGCTGTGGTGTTTCTAGTAATCATGTACGGGTGTGAGAGTTGGACCATAAAGAAGGCCAAAAACCAAAGAACTGATGCTTTCACACTGGTGTTGAAGAAGACAGTCCTAAAGAAAATCAACCCTTAATATTCATTGGAAGGACTGATGCTGAAGCTCCAATATTTTGGCCACCTAATGTGAAGAGTCATCTCATTGGAAAAAACTCTGATGCCTGGAAAGGCTGAGGGTAAGAGGAGGAGGAGGCATAGGATGAGATGATTGGATGGCACATCAGTTTGAGCACACTCCGGGAGATGGAGAAGGACAGGGAAGCCTGGTGTGCTGCAGTCCATGGAGCTGAAGAGTCAGACATGGCTGAGCAACTGAACAACAACAACTGATAAACCTCCATGAGTGTTGAGATCCAAAAACTCAAGTCAGAGTTCAGAGTAAGCTTGAATATGATCTGAACAGTGGCAGAAATGAGGTCTAAGCTGGGGCACATAAGGTCTGCAGTGGTGAGCTTTCTGGTTTGTACAGTTTAGTACTAGAAATTTGATTTTTCTGTCTATCCTTGAGGTCATGCTGGGAGTCAAGGGGTGAGAAAGATCTAACAAGATCAGGCTGAAGGCCGTAGCTGTACTATTTGTGTAGCAGGAAACATAGATAAAAATTAGGAATCAGGGCAGACTTCCGGCTGGGTAGGATGGCTCTGGGATTTATGCTAGATGCTCATGAAGGTATCACAGGGGCACAATTCACTCTGAACATCCTACATCAGGCACTGATTATAGCATGCTAATTCCAGAACATGCCTACATTTTTTGCATATGACACTTGTTACCCAAAAAGAAACTGTAGTGGAACTAAGTGCAACTTATGTGTTATTTTCAGTTTTTGGCTAATGAGACCCTTATGTGTGTTCTGGCTGAAGACCAGGATGGGAATGGTGAGGATCTCCAGGTAGAGAAAAAAAATACAGATGATTGTGGGTTGGTGAAGGAGCCAACTCAAGGTAATAGATGTCACCTTGAGAGGTAGAGTGACAGATTTCTCTCTCTATTAGAGGGTGTGCACATTTTCCAACGTGAATATCTATAGCAGTAATTCTCAAAGTGTGGTCCCCAGTGGGTAGGACAACAGCATCAGAATCACATGGAAACTCACCTGAAACACACATTCTTAGGCTCCATCTGACACCTAATTGATTAGACACTCTGGGGGTAGAGACAAACCTTCTGGGTGAGTGGGATCAAACTGAAGTTCAAGACCCACTGACTTGCAGCATTACAGCATTTGTTTATCAGAGCAACCATATGAGCTAAGTATTATCATCTCTGTTTTGCAGAAGATAAATCCAGGAGATGTCAATTAATGTTAAGTATCATACCCAAGATTGCATAACTAGTAAATAGTAAAATTGAGATCAAACGTGACTGTTGCATGGCTGAAGTTATGTACACTGCCAGATATTTTAAACTGTTAACTAAATTTAATCTTTGGTTAATATGTTTGGATATTTTCTTCAGAGGTGATTATCATCTCATGAATATCATAGGTCATATCATGACATGTCATATATCATGACATATGTTATGGATTGTATTATATCAAACTCTATATTTACTTTGCCTCTAATATAGCATTTAGATGATATAAGAGGAGCCACATTCTACATGGAATTATATTGAAGAGCTTCCATATTAACCAGCTTCCCCTCCTCTTCCCTTTAGCTCTTTTTCTTCCACAATTAATTTTGAATTTCAATGGTATGAAAGTTGAGAATAGTCCAATAAGAACAGTATATCTTTATTTAGAATTACCAGTTAACATCTTGTCATGTATGCTTTTTCTTTCTGTGTGTGTATAGTCACATGTATCTCACATACATATATTTTCCTGCATTATTAAACATAAATTGTAGATAGTTTTAGCAGTTCACCTTTAAATAATTTAACATGTATCTCCAAGGACAGAGGCTTTCTCTAACACAACCACAAAACTACTAGGCACCAAATAAGTTTAACATTTGTTCTATAATATAATAAAAATATATGGTCTATATTCAAATTTCTCCAATTATTAAAGAAAAGGTTCCATATGTTTTTAAAGTTCAAGATTCAGTCAAAATTATGTAATGCATTTTGCTGCCATATCTTTTTCATCTTGTTTATCTAGAGCCATGCCTCATTTTGTTTGCTTTTATGTCACTGGCATTTTTGGAGTATGGGCTAGTTGTCTTAAAAAATATCCCACTTCCCATTTGTGTACTTCCTGTTGCATCACATTAGGAATGTGCCTGTCTGTGCCATTCTTGATGAGCAGTTTAGTTATTTAGTTAGGTGATGTCTGCTAGATCTCTGCAGCATAGAGGTACTCCTTCCTCTTATAAGTCAAAAGTGGTATGTGGGATGAGATCATAGGATGGATTATTATGCTCTTCAACAATTTTTCACTCAATGGATTTAGCATCGATTTGGGTCCTCGTCTGAATCAGATATCACACAGGAGGCTGCAAAATGGTGAGTTTTTTGGAAGGCAGCTCTGCTCACCACTGTTGTACGACCAACGCTGCACAAAATGATGATTTTTTAAAAAATTTTATTACTTCTACATTTATTTTCTAGCATTCTTCTAAAAGGAAGAACCCCTTCCTCCATCATTTTCCCATTTTCCTCTCTTATTTTTGTATGTATTAAGTATTATGTATGTATGTGTTATCACTATTTACTTTGAATATATTTTCTTAATAATGTCTTTAAATGCATGTTTCAGGTTGATAAATCTATTATCTTTTAGTGCAGAAATACATCATAACTTTTGATGAATGATGCTAACTATATGGTCACTGGACTTAAACCTAGATAGAATAAATAGAAAAGAGATTAGATAATTTGTGTATCAAATGGGTTGGTTCGGCTCTTTACTGTTCTAGTTGTTATTACTCCTTAGGACTTCTTTGATATATTTTGGGCAAGAGGGATGGCCAGAGAAAATCACTTATATTTGATCTTTTAAAAAATTTCTGTAATTATACCATACCTTTAAGAGAAATCTGCTTTGAATTTGGGTCATAGACTTGGTTTCTGGTGGGGTTTTACATCTCTGTGAGTTCAGTAGTCTTATCAAAGTGTTTTATATACTTCTTAATGTGACATATTAACATGTTTTATATATACACATATATATTTAATTTTTATGAGAAGAGGGTCTTTATATTTTCTCTGGTGATATGAGTCATCAGTTTTGTTTCTTTTTTTTGTCTTTTTGGAACTTTCTAGATTTTTTAAACTTAATTTTTAAATTGAAGTCCAGTTGACTTACAATATCATGTTCATTTTTACTATACAGCAAAATGGTTCTGTTATACATACATATATATGCATAATATTCTTTTTCTTTTTAAAATTTATTTTAATTTTTTATTGGAGCATAATTGCTTTACAATGTTGTGTTAGTTTCTGCTCTACAACAAAGTGAATCAACTATACATATACATATATCCCTTCCCTCTTGAACCTCTCTCCCATTAGCCTCCATCCCACCCGTCTAGATCATCTCAGAGCACGGAGCTGAGTTCCCTGTGCTATATAGCAGCTTCCCGCTTGTTACCTATCTTAACATGGTAGTGTATATATGCCAATCCTACTTTTCCAATTTTTCCCAAATTCTTTTCCATTATGCTTTATCACAGGATGCTGAATATAGTTCCCTGTGATATATAGGAGGATCTTGTTGTTTTCCCATCCTATATATAATAGTTCGGATCTGCTAATTCCAAACTTCTAGTCCTTCCCTCCTCTATCCCTGCTTCCCCCTTAGCAACCACAAATCTATTCTCTATGTTTGTGAGTCTGATTCTGAATGTTTCACAGATCAGTTCCTTTGTGTCATATTTTATATTTCACATATAAGTGATATCACATGATATTTGTCTCTTTCTGACTTACTTCACTTAGTACAATAATCTCTAAGTCCATTCATGGAACTATAAATGCCACTATTTCTTTTTTTTTTCTCCTTCTACAATGATTTTATTATAAATATGATCTTTTGGAATAAACAAATATTGCATTCAAGACTACCAGCAAACTTGTTCTAAAGTAATAAAAGAGGGGAAAATGGAACCAGCAGCCACTTAGCAGTAGCGATAAATAGCAAAGATGCCTGCACGCCATGCTGAGCGCCGTTCCCCCGAGAAGTGACAGGAGGTTCACAGGGGACGTCACATTTCTCATTAGCCCATTAAAGGAAACGAGCTTCGAGTCTGGTAATCTGCCCTAGTTCTGTAAACCGAACTGCTCCTCTCCTCAGTCCTAGGAAGGAGAAGAGCAGGATGGTCAGTCTGCAGATGCCAGCGTCAACACGGACGATCTTGACTCTGAAACTCTTTGCTCTCAGACCACACTGTTTACTACTTGCCAGGAGTGATATCAGAGCAGTCCTTCAGCACCCCGGCCAAGTGCTCATTGTGAGTCTTAAACGTCGCTTTTTCTGTGAGGCAGGCTTTTTCCTTCTCTGAATTGGGGCCACTTTCTTTGGTCCAGAGTCCTGCATGGAAGAAATACCCTGTCGCTTCAGATACTCTTCAATTTTCTCCTCGTCCATTGAATCCACGGTGACACTCCTCCACAGTTTCTGAAACTCTTCATCCACAGAAAACTGACAGCTCTTATCATTGAAAAAAAGAATTTTCTTCTTATCAGGACGGTTTACAAATAGTATCTGGTCTCCTAAAGCCTTGACAGCTTTCTGGGAATTGGGCAGTCCTTCCTCGATGTCTTCTAAAAGAATTCCTCCTAAGCCTCGCTGGTCATGTTGATCTAAGAGCCTAAGTAGAGCCTTCTTATCTTTCAAGTTGTACTTGGGCTTAAAGGCATACTTTCCATCTATTACTTCAATTTTGGGATTATTGACTAGTGCTCACTCATTAGCCATTGCTTCTGCTTAAGTCCAATATCTAAATGCTGTGTTTCATCCAAAATTTCTTCTAAAGTAAGAGGATGTGTATCTCCTCGCTGATGCCGTGTCTTCATGTAATTCACAATCTTAGCTAGAACGCCAAACTTATATCCAGAACTTCCTGATAGAGCTTTCAAGTTAAATGATCCATTGCTATGATCAGAATTTTGTTTAGAGCCCGATGATCCTCCATGTTCTAGCTTTGCTTTTTTCTTCTTTGATGATGATGCCTCAGAAGAAACAGAACGTTTTTCTACTACAGGAGTGGAAAGAGCTCGTTTTTTGAACAGCTCCCTTTCTCTCAAAAGGCTTGGATCCATAATGCTGAGCCAGGAGGGCCGCCGCACGCGCCCCGCCGCCTCCCAGCGCCTCCGCCTGGACCAGCCGCCCACGCCCGCGTGGCCGCCGCTTCGGGCTCGTTGTCAGCGCCTCCGCCGCCCGGCACGCATGCCCAGCGCTGCCCCGCCAGCTCGGGGGGCTCCGCACTGGCGGCGGCTGCCGAGGCGGCGACTCTTCCCCCCCCACTATTTCATTTTGTATGATTGAGTAGCGTTCCTTTGTATACATAGACCAAGTGCCACATGTTTTTTTTTTATCAGTTCCTCTGCCAAAGGACGCTTAGATTATTTTCATGTCTTGGCTATTGTAAATAGTGCTGCTATGAACACAGGGGTGATGTATCTTTTTGAATTATGGTTTTGTCTGCCTATATGCCCAGGAGTGGGATTGCTACATCATATGGCAACTCTATTTTTAGTTTTTTCAGGAATCTCCATACTGTTTAATATAGTGACTGTATCAACTTACATTTCCACCAACAGTGTAAGAGGGTTCCCTTTTCCCCACACTCTTTCCAGCTTTTGTTATTTGTAGACTTTTTAATGATGGCCATTCTGACTGGTGTAACTTATTGTAGTTTTGATTTGCGTTTCTCTAATAATTAGTGTGTTGAGCATCTTTTCATGTGCCTTTTGGCAATCTGTATGTGTTCTTTGGAGATATGTCTGTTTAGGTCTTCTGCTCATTTTTCGATTGGGTTGTTTGTTTTTTTGTTGTTGTTGTTGAGTTTTTATTCAGCTGTTCATATATTTTGGAAATTAATGCCTTGTCAGTCACATCACTTGCAATATTTCTCCCATTCTGTAGGTTGTTTTTTCATTTTGTTTATGGTTTCATTTGCTGTGCAAAAACTTTTGATTAGGTCTCATTTGTTTATTTTTCCTTTTATTTCTATTGCCTGAGGAGACTGACCTAAGAAAACATTGGTATGAGTTAAGTCAGAGAACATTTTGCTTATGTTCTCCTCTGAGAGTTTTATGGTGTCATGTCTTATATTTAAGTTTTAAGCCATTTTGAGTTTATTTTTATTTATGGTATGAGGGTGTGTCCTAACTTCATTGATTAGAATGTGGCTGCCTGACATCTGCAATACCACTTGCTGAAAAGACTGTCTTTTTTTGCATTGTATATTCTTGCCTCCTTTGTCACAGATTAATTGACTGTAGGTATGTGGATTTATTTCTAGGCTATCTGAGTCATCAAGTTCTAATATTGCTAAAAGGAAAAAAGAAATGACTAATATTTAGAAAATCTGTTCAGTTTCTTGAATAAAAGTTACTAAATAGATCACAATGATTGGAAAAAAATTTTAGAATGCATGCAAAATATAAGCATGATGAATAGTGAGAAAATAAAATTCAATTTGTGATATAGTGGATGACTTGTGACTAAAGGTCATAGATTACATTCACTAAGCTAAAAAGACTCAACTCATTATTTAAAATGTAATGTTTTAGATTTTAAAATGCCATGTTAAAATTTAAAAAATAAACTTATAATCATTTAGACCTAGTCTTATGCATTAATATTATATATACTTTTAAAAGTATGTATAGGAAAAGAAAATAAAAAAACAGAAACAATAATGTGGGGTTTTCTTTAAAATGGAGATTTAGAAAAATGAAACTAAATGGATGTATTGATTTTCCAGCTGTGCTTCTCCTGGTTTTCTGGTAAATTGTGCCCTCTCAGTGCTGGGAAAACTTAGAAAATACTCAAATTAGTGGTTGGATAAGTGAGTCGAATACTAGAAGTGCATTTGTAAAAGTTCTAAATAAATCATCTTTTCCTTCAGCTCCTTGGAATTTACTTCTTCAATTTCCCCCTCATTCTTCCATTGAAGTGTACATACCTCTGGGAACATCTGTCCTGTGCAGTTCACTTAGGGGGAAGAAATTTCCCCGAGTTTTCACTTCAAAATAATTTGTGACAAACCATCTTAAGCCTTTAGGCAGGCAGGGCTGCCAAGGACTGTTGGACTAGTTTGCCCTGCTACAGGGCTACTGTCCAAGAGGAAAGTGGGGCCATACTCTGATTGCTAAGCCATGTGCCCTGATAAGGATCAAGAGGCTTCAGCCCAGAAGAAACAGTGCCTTTCTGTAAGTTGCACAAAGAATATATCTGTTTAGGTTCACTGACCCTGGCGACAATGTTGATGTAATTTGGAGCTTTTCTCCTCTAGGTGCTGTTCCCACATGATTGTATCAGATATGGGAAGGCCCAAAGGGTATACTCCTTGATTAAAATGACGGATATTGATTATCATCTTTTAATCTTGCTTGATGTCTCAGAACAAAAAAATGATCTTTCACTTCTCTTTGTGAGTAAAAAAAACCTGCTTATGTTTTAAGAAATATTTCCAGTATTTGAAGTGAGCAACCCATTATTAATGAACTCTTAGCTTGGGGAATTTCTACTTGATTTTTAGTTTTAGCAATTCAAATTTTGAAGAAAACCATGAAAATATTTTTTATGATAGGTTTTAGCTACCTTAAAATTCTCATTCTTTGAACTTACTTTCTGAAATGATGGTAGATATCTTATAACTGTCAGTAGCTTTAGAAGAACCACAAAACTTAACCCAAAATGGTTATGGTATTTTAAAAAAGATCTTAGAAAGTATTTATTGCTATTTTTTCTCATTCCTTTGCTTACTGTTCTCAACATGATTGATTCTCACTGTTACTTCATAATTTTTTCATGAGAGTTTTTGAAAAATATTGCTTTTGAAAGGAAGCAAGGCAAGACAACAGTTAACTAGTCTCTTTTGTTATCAGACTTATTTTAGTAATTCAGCAATTATCATATAAATTTATGTTATTATTATTGTTCTGCTCCAGTGATCGTTGATATGTTAGCAATTTAACTAATAGTGCATGGAAGTCAATTGTCTTTATATCACTTATGGAGGAATCTGGGAAATGATGGTGGTGATTCATTGAAAATAGTAATTCCCTTATTTTTTTAGGTATGTCTGTTGACCTATGTTTTCTGCTTATGTATGTATGTGTGGCAATATTTTAAATATAGGTCATTCATAGTGAACCAAGTTCTTTCCATCTCTCGAAATCTTTGTACTCTTCACTAGCTCTGTGTGTTTCACTTCCACTCTCACTCTCGCCGTATGCCTCATTACCACACCAGATGTGGCAGATGGCTTGTTTCACTTTGATTCTTAACATGCTACCCTGGAGACTTGCCCAAGTTCTATCATTGTTTGTAATAGTTTCCTATGGTTCATTCACCTGAGGTAGACACATATATATCCCTTTTTTCTTTTTATATTCTCTTTCGTTGTAGGTTGTCATAAGATATTGAGTGTAGTTCCCTGTACTTTCAAACAGTTCTTGTTGACTATCTCTTTGATATATAATAGTGTGTTTATTTTAATCCCCAACTCCTATTTTCCCTCCCTCTCAAGTGTAAGTCCAGGGCATGTATACACAGCAGCTTCTTCTCACACTGTCCAGCTGGGGCACGTTTTCCAGGTGACAGAAACATATTCAGTATATTTCAGCCTGGGCCAATTGCTGGATTTGTTATGGTACTGTGAAAGTGAAAATGGTAGTCGTTTAGTTGTGTCTGATTCTTTTTGCAATCCCATGGACTGCAGCCCATCAGGCTCTTCTGTCCATTTCCTAGGCAAGAAGACTGGAGTGGGTAGCCATTCCCTTCTCTAGGGGATCTTCCTAACCCAGGTATTGAACCTGAGCCTTTTACACTGCAGGCAGATTCTCTAGTCTGAGCCACCAGGGAAGCCTATAAAGTTTTACAATTGGATTTTTGAAAGTAGCTATATTTAAAACTTTCTCATAACAAGAGGCTAAGTTAATTCTTCAAAGTATATTGTAAAAAAACAAACACTGCTTTCTTAATGAGTCAGCAGAGAGCCTATGACTGAGGAACTTTCATGGATCACAGGATTTACAATTCAGATATCTAAAAGAGGAGACAAAAAGCTGACATTTTTGGAGTACTGTGAATGTTGCTGACCTGTGAGACTGACTCCTGTGTTAAAATTTTTTAATTATGCATTTATTTTTCCAGAGTGGTAGATTTTATATTGCTCATATTCCCTTCTGATACTGTTGGGAACATAGAACAATGTTATGGTTTTGATCTTTTTAACATTTAAGCTTGACAGGAGGCCTGAGGTAAATGTGGGTTAAATGAGATAGGAATCTGTTTCTCTTTCTCGTAAACAGAAAGAAGAAGTAGGAAATCCATTACTAATAATGAGACTCAGCAGTCATGAGGAACTCAGGCTCCTTCTCTTAGGTCCTTCTGCTATCTTTTATTGTGGGTATTCCTGTTTAAAAATTCTTTGAAATACAGTTGATTTACAATGCTGTGTTAGTTTCAGGTATGAAGCAAAGTGATTCAGTTATACACACACACACACACACACACACACACACACACACACACACACACACACATATATTCTTTTTTACCATTCTCTTCCATTATTGGTTCTTATAGGATATTGAGTAAAGTTCCCTGTGCTTTAAAATGTCCTTGTTGGGGAGGAGGGAGGGGGGTTCTGGAGGGGAAGCATATGTAAACCCATGGTGATATCATGACATTGTATGGCAAAAATAATAAAAAAAAATAAAATGTCCTTGTTGGTTATATATTTAATATATAGTAGTGTGTATATTTTGGGCTTCCCAGGTTTCGCTGGTGGTGAAGAACCCGCCCGCCAATGCAGGACACGTAAGAGATGCAGATTCAGTTCCTAAGTCGGGAAGATCCTATGGAGAGGGGCACGACAACCCACTCCAGTTTTCTTTCCTGGAGAATTCCATGGACAGAAGAGCCTGGCGGACTATGGTTCATAGTGTCACAAAGCGTCAGACACGACTGAAGTGACTTAGCACACATGCAGTGTGTATATTTTAACCCAAAACTCCTATTTTCCCTCTCTCTCCCTTCCCCTTTGGTAACCATGAGATTGTTTTCTATGTCTGTGAGTCTATTTATGTTTGGTAAAGAAGTTCATTTGTATCATTTTTTTTTCTTAGATTCCACATATAAGTGATATCATGTGGTAGTCATCTTTGTCTGGCTTACTTCTTTTAGTATAATAATCTCTAGGTCCAACCATGTTCCTGCAAATGGTGTTATTTCATTCTTTTTTATGACTGAGTAATGTTCAATGGTATATCCATCATATCTTCTTTATGCATTCATCTGTCAATGGACTCTTAGATTGCTTCCATGTCTTCACTCATGTCAGTGGTGCTGCAATGAACATTGGGATGCATATATCTTTTTAAATTATGTTTTTCTCCAGATATATGCCCACGGATGGGAGTGCAGGATCATAGAGTAGTTTTTAGGGACCTCCATACTGTTCTCCATGGTTTTGTACCAGCAGTGCAGGAGGGTTCCTTTTTCTCCACACCCTCTCCAGCGTTTATGATTTGTAGTTTTTTTGATGTTGGCCCTTCTGAATGGAGTGAGGTGATATCATAAATGGTAAAGAAGAATGAGGGGGTGCACAGCTCTATATGCTGTTTCTCATCCATCTGTTCTGACATATATATGTACCCCAACCTGCACAGGTGTGTTGCCAGATTTTGATCAGTGAGCAAAAGTTATTAATTTCTGTATAACTGTGCATATAGTTCTATAGTGTTGCTGCTTAGAACACTAAATGTATGTGGCATGTGTATGCCAGGTACACCTGCATTAGATGAGTCTAGGATGATATGATGAGCCTCTTTTGATGATTCAGGCTTTATCTGTGTATTGGCTATCGTCAAACAACAGACTAGTTCAAAATTGGCAAAAGACTATGTCAAGGCTGTATATTGTCATTTTGCTTATTTAACTAATGTGCAGAGTACATCAAGTGAAATGCCAGGCTGGATGAAGCTTAATCTGGAATCAAGATTTCTGGGAGAAATAGTAACAACCTCAGATATACAGATGATGCCACTCTAATGGCAGAAAGTGAAGAGAAACTAAAGAACCTCTTCATAACGGTGAAAGACGAGGGTGAAAAAGCTGGCTTAAAACTCAACATTCAAAAATCTAAAATCATTGCATCCAGTCCCATCACTTTATGGAAAATAGAAGGAGGAAAAGTGGAAACAGAGACAGATTTTATTTTCCTGAGCTCCAGAATCACTGCAGTTGGTGACTGAAGCCATGAAATTAAAAGATGCTTGTTCCTTGGAATGAAAGCTTTGACACACCTAGACAGTGTATTAAAAACAGATATATCACTTTTCTGAAAAAGGTCCATGTAGTCAAAGCTATGGTTTTTCCAGGAGTCTTGTATGGATGTGAGAGATAGACAATAAAGAAGGCTGAGCACCAAATAATTGATGCTTTAACTTGTGAGGCTGAAGAAGACTCTTGAGAGTCCTTTGGACTGCAAGGAGATCAAACCAGTAAATCCTAAAGGAAATCAATCCTCAGTATTCATTGGAAGGACTGATGCTGAAGTTCCAATACTTTGGCCACCTGATGCAAAGAGCTGACTTATTGGAAAACACCCTGATGCTGGGAAAGATTGAGGGTAGAAGGAGAAGGGGACAACAGAGGACAAGATGGTTGGATGGAATCATCAACTCAATGGATATGAGTTTGTGCACACTCTGGGAGATAGTGAAGGACAGGGAAGCCTGGCATGCTGCAGTCCATGGGGTTGCAGAGTTGGACATGACTGAGTGGCTCAACAACAACAGTCATCAACCTAGGGCTTCTATCTTCCACCGGTACCCTCAAATTCCAGCCAGTAGGAATGGGAGGAGAGGATGAGAGGGGCACAGTTCTTCCCTTTCCTGGAAGGATCAAGAATTTGTACACATTAACATTGAATCTTTTTTTTTAAATAGAATTATCTCTTACAGTCATTCTTCTATATTAATTACGTCTAAGATGATTACATCTAAATATCCTTTATTGTCCAACTCTCACATCCATATAAGACTATTACAAAAACTATAGCTTTGACTATATGGACCTTTGTCAGCAAAGTGATATATCTGTTTTTAATACACTATCTACATTTGTCAAAGCTTTCATTCCAAGGAACAAGACTTTTATTTTTTTATTTTATTTATTTATTTATTTTTCATGAAACTTTTTTTTAATGGGTCTTAAATTCTGTGACAGATTTTTGGTCAAGTTGTTTTCTTTAAAAAGTACTGGTTTTGAAAGCTAATAACTTAAACTGCCACACACAAAACATATAGTCCACAAAAACATTCTCCTTTCCTTCTGGAGGTTTTACGATGCTTTGTTATCATTAACCAGTCTTTTACTATTAAACTTAAATGGCCAGTTGAGACAAACAATTCTGAGACGTTCTTCCACCACTGATTAAGACTGGGGTGGCAGGTATTGGGGATAATATTCATTTAGCCTTCTGAGCTTTCTGGGCAGACTTGGTGACCTTGCCAGCTCCAGCTGCCATCTGGAACAAGACTTTTATAGTACTTGCTATATTTCATGATTATAAACATCAAATATACATTTTGAAATATGTAAATCTTTAAATGTATTTAAAGATAAGTATTTCAGTGTTTAGTAGTGTAAATTATTGTCTGAATTTTTAATGATTTTTTACATTGTGTTATCAGAATTGGGAAATCAGATTATGTTATCAAATTTGGTAAATATTGCCACTTTGCTTTTTAAAAAATTAAAATTAATACTCTTAAGCTATATCTGAGAGTGTCTGTTTATTACTAACTTACTAGTGTTTGCTTTTCTCATGAAGTTTTTAAAAGTTTAGACAATTTCTTCATTCTAAGTGAAGTAAATATTCACTGTCTATCTGTAGCTTTTTCCCTTTTCATTTTTCCTAAGGAATATTATTAGATATTTATATATAAATAATATAATTTTTCTTCTGTTAAATTTGTTGCTTATAAATTTGAATATATTACATCTTTTTAATTTAGCTAATGTTTGTTATTGAAAGAAATATAAAATTTTTATGTAGCCAAATTTATTAATTATAAATTATTTTACTTTTTTCAATGTTTTTAAGTATACAAGATATTCCTCATGCTGAGATCCAGAGATTACAGACATATTCACCTTTATTGTCTTCTTTTTTATATTCCTTTTTAATTTAACTTGGTTTATGATATGAAGTAAGGCTCTAAATCCATGTATTTTCTCCAAATAGCAAACTGTGAATTCTTGCTATTTATTAATCATTTTCATGTACATCAATTTGTACTGTTTCATTCTGTAAATATACCAAGAAAAAATAATATCTATTTTCAACCTATTATTCTATCTTATTGGTGCCAGAAATGTTTTTGTAGCAGATTATTTGTATATGATGAGAAATTTTGTAGGTTGTATTTTTTTATGTCCTTACAGCACAGTTAGTCCCGTTTTGAGCCTGGAGACAAATAAAGGCATTTACCTTTTTTTTTTTTAACCTTGTGAATTTAGAAAGTGGTTTTCCACATGTATGGCCTGTGGGCACAGCAAACTCAGTATGGCCAAAAGAAAGCTATTATTTATGGCTCCATTACAACTCTCCTCTTCTACTGTTTCCTAGTGTGGTTAATGGCATAGCTTTCATTCAGTCTGCCTAGCCACAAACTTCAGTGTCATTTCTGACTTTTCCCTCTCTGTTTCACTCCACGTGCAGGTATTCCCTAGTGTTTTCTAACTCTGTCCTAAAATACCAGTGGGATCAGTTCTTTCCCTTGGGTTATCACTGCCTCTGCTCTCAGGGCTGTGCCATCTCACCGCTGGATACGAAAACAGCTTCAGGTTCTTGCCTCCAGCCTGTTTTCCCTCAGCATAGGTACCAATTACCTCACAGAATTACAGATACAGGTGTTGCAGGAGGGGAGACCCCATCCATGGCCTGAGAGTGGGTAATGTCTAACAACTGGAAATGAATTGTCTGAGGAGATACACCAGCTAAAAAAGCAAGAGATTTTATTGGAAGGGGTGCCCAGGCAGAGAGCAGCTGAGTAAGAGAACCCTGGAGGACTGCTCTGCCACGTGACTCACAGTCTTGTTCTTGGGCCAATCATTCCGATTCAGGATCCTTCCTGGTGGTGCACACATTGTTCAGCCAAGATGGATGCCAGTGAGAAGGATTTTGGGAGGTGGTAAGACATGTGGTGCCTCCTTTTGACTTTTCTTGAACTCTTTGGTTGGTGGTGGCTTGGTAATTCTGTGTTCTTTACCAGGACTTCCTGTTATAAAATAACTCATGCACATGATTAGTATGGTGCCTGCCAGGGTGAGTGGTTCAATCAGTATGTTTTCCCTAACACAGGCACTTCATTTTTTCCGTTCTTAGTCTTTGGGTGGCTTTGCATTGTCTTGAGAATAGAGTTCAAGCTCATTAACATGATATTCAAAGTTGAACAAAAGGTAGATCTTCAGCTAACTTTTCCTTTTCAACTCCCTCATTCCTGGTCACCCATGAACCGTGTGTTTCTGTTGCTTTTATTTTCAAATATTCATTTCCTTTGGGCTGTTTTACTTATCAACACCTGTCTCACTCTGTTTTCATAATTCTCACTCTAAGTCTCAGGGCAAATATCACTGACTCTGGAAAACTCTCTTTATTCAGTTAAACTTAATTGCCCTGTACTCTGTGTTCCTGTTGAATTTGTGTACACATTTATCATAGCCCAGATTTCTTTCTGAATTATTTAAGATGCAGTATATCTGGTGAAACTCTACATTTTAAGGGGACCAAAGTGGTTATTTGTCTTTGTAGACAGAATATATAGCAGGTTTTCTTCTTAGTTTGGCATAATGGGCTTCTGAAAGCAAGCTACAAAGGAGATAAAACTTTAAAAACCAAAGCAGAAGGGATAACTGCAGCCTCTTCAGAGGTCTGACCTAGCAAGGATGAGTTAGTAGCCATAGGTGAGGATCCATCTTCAATAGTGATGCCAGGAAGTGGGGACAAAAGTAATGAAAATTATAAACTGAAGCTCACATCTCACAGCCTCAGTTGATAAACTGATCGAACTCTCTAATTTTGTCTTGTGTACTTCAAAATTTCCTCTTTGAAGTAAATAGCTCTTCCCCCAGATTTCTGCTGGAGAAAGTTCTTAGGCAATTCAGGCATTGGGCAATTGGATTATTATAAGTGTGACCGTATTTGTACTACAAGCTGGATAGGCAGGTTATCCAGGTTACACTTGGTTGCTTCTCCGCAACCACAGTGTAAATATCTGCAAAGTGGGGTTCTTGTTGAATAATCTTTTTATCTCCCTGTTGGTGACAGCAGCAGTGATTTTAACAATGTAAATATTTGAACTGAACTGCTTCTATCTCATGCTTATTTTAATGTTTATAGCTGTAATCATAAAACATTTAACATTTTAAAGTTTTGTAACAGGGAGGAGTTAATTTAAACTCCAAGTTGGATCTGTTTTTTCAACTTTAACCCTTGTTTTTCCCATTTTTGTTATGATAACTATGCATAATGGCCTGCCTCAGAGAACCCTGCCCACTTGGCCTGAACTAGCTCACAAGGAGATAATCTGATCCTGCCCACCTATGAATGATTGTAAGGAAAAGAAACTAACACATTCCCTTGCCTGAGGCTTGCCATTCTAGAAGATATTTGCAAGAATTAAATGGTCTTTTTACTTTGTTTTCCCACCTCCCCCAATCTCTGATCCCTAAAAGAACCTGGCTTCTTGATATGGTTATTTTGAGATGATAGTCTGCCATCTTCTTGGTCAGCCAGCTTCCCAAATAAAGTCATATTCCTTGCCTCAACACCTCACCTTTCAGGCTCATTGGCCTATCATGTGGTGAGTGGAGCAAGCTTGTATAAAAATATTTTGCATATGTGAATATTCCTATAAAAGATATGGGCTACCTGGAATAAAATGGGAAACAGCGTTGCCTTGGCTTTTTGGGATCTCAAGCTGTAGTTACTACTGTAATAAATTCAGTCACTATTGAAGTATGTCAAAACCCAGAGAGATACAGCATCACGACATTAAAAAAAAAAAGCTATCTAGATTGGTGCTGGAGAAGATTGTCCCACACCATCAATTCCCAGTTCTCTAACGGCTAGATTTGGCCAATCTGCTTGGTGTTGCTCTTTTATGTAGAAATTGGTTACCCTCCATCTCAATTTAAAGTGTCATTTTTCTTGTTTAGAGAAGGGGTCTGTAAGTGCAGCCCTGCTATTGGAGAATGTTTATGCTGACCACCTGTAATTTAGAATGTATAAATGCTCCCAGGGACTTGTGCTGGCTCAGCCTTTCCCTCTAAGTCCTCAAAGAATCTTTTGTGCCAGGCCTACATGGTTTCTGTTGTTAGTTCCCTTTTCCTACTATTGTCTGTGTATGTGCAAGGAGGTTCAGTGAATTGTTTGAGTTTTAATTTTCATGCCCTGTATGAAACCATGTGTTTTATAATCTAATGGGAAATACACAGAGTATGTAGTTGTTTAACTTGAAAGTTAAAAGAATTTTTGTTAAAATACAGAGATATTTTATAAGGAAAGTTGTGTTGATTTATCTGCATATCTTTGTATATAGGTAAGTAAGTACGTATGCATATATACATCCATCTATTTATCTATTGGGCTTCCCTGGTGGCTCAGTGGTAATGAAGCCACCTACCAATGCAGGAGACACAGGTTCAACCCCTGGATTGGGAAGATCCCCTGGAGGAGAGCATTGTAACCCACTCCAGTATTCTTGCCTGGGAAATCCTATGGACAGAGAGCCTGGTGGGCTACATTCCATGGGGTCACAAAGAGTCAGACATGACTTGGCAACTAATAAATTTATCATCTTTACACTGTTTTCTACTGGTGTACTCATACATGTTTAACAATAGGCTCTCCAGGAAAAAAAAAAAGCTCTTGTTTTTAAGTTTTGCCTATTTCCATGGCATAAATTATCCCACCATGGCTCATTTTTAGCTACTGATAAGAGATTGTTGAACATAGAACATTTTCATTTAGTGTTTTCACCATACAGAAATAGTAACTATAAATAATTTCAAGAGCATAGATAAGTGCGAAATATAGCAAAAGAACTAGGAAGCATTCAGTTTTGAGTATTTGCTATCTTTGTTCTAATGCCACTTGTTTACTGTAAGTTTATGTAATTTAGTTTTTTTTTATAATTAATGTACTTAAGAACTGCTTGCAGAATTTCTGAAAATTTGGCAACTGGCTCTTGCAAGCTGGTATAGAGTAGCTCTGACACAACACTGAATCTATTTCTATCCACTTCTTCCTTTTTCTGAAAAGGGTAGGCCCCTGTGACTGGGAGATATTTGTTGAACTTTGTGGTAGGGAGTTAAATAAATAGGTCTGGAGGAAGAAGCAGGAGTAAGCTGCAGAGTGTAATAAAGGGTAGAAACTTTTGTGTATGGTGTGAGTGGGTGCTAGAATCATGGGATATTGGAGGAAAGGTTTTACCTTTATTTTTATGGGATCATTATCTTTCAGGTTGCCAGAGGAGAATGACTAAAGTCTTCAGGAATGTGTTCATTGCAGAAAACATGATAGTTTGCCACGGGATATTAGTTGCAAATCACCTTTTCCATTTCTTTTGTGAAATCTTTGGTAAAATATGCATTGCTTGGTGGGCTTCCCCCGTGGTGCTAATGGTGAAGAACCCACTCGTCAATGCAGGAGACACAAGAGATGCGGGTTTGATACTTGGGTTGAAGGTCCCCTGGAGGAGGGCATGGTAACGCACTCCAGTATTCCTACTTGGAGAATCCCATGGACAGATGAGCCTGGTGGGCTACAGTCCATAAAATCACAGTGTTGGACACGACTGAAGCAACTTAGCTTGCAAGCACTTATGTTGTTTAGTGATGTCTTTGGTGGGAATGGAGTCTTCTTGGAGAGGGAAATAATACAGGGTTCTATATCCAAGTTGAAGTGCAGCAAAAACTGAGACTGCTTTTTGGGTTACATGAAATATTTGAAAATAATGCATCAAAGACTAAAATTAAATCACATTAGATGAAGTGCAGGATCATTTGTTAAAATCTAAACTGTAAGCAGCACAGCATGGTCAGTGTATAGATTTTATAGCCCGGCTTTTGGAGTTTGATTATAGGTTCTACTCACTTATTATCTCTGTGACTTTGGTCAAGTTATATAATATCTCTCTGTTTCATTATTTTTTTTTAGCTCTAAAACAGGAATTTTAATAATACACATTGTATTGGTTTGAGATTAAATGAGTTTTATGTAAAATACTTAGAATGATTTCTGGCACACTATAAATTATAGGATTAGCTATTATTTTAATTGGATTTAGGAATATGATTAATTAGAATATAATATATATAGTATTTATGCTGGGTTTCCGAGGAGTCTTAATAAGATTCTCTTCCCTGTTTGTGTTCTGTACTGAGGCATATGAAACAAGAGTGATAAAGATGGAATAATCAAAACATTACCTTTATTACTGATAGTGCTGATAAAGCACAACGTGCTTCCATTTTATCAGCCAGTGGACTTCCTAATCCACACATTTAAAATTAGGCAGATTTACCCAGCCATTGGCAGCCCTGGAAATCTGCAAGCATCCTGTTTAGGGTCGGATCTTTTTCTCATACTGCTGAAAGTGGAACAGATACTCTGCCTGAAGGTGCACTGACATTCAGAGAAAAGGGGAAGGGAAAAGACTGGGCTCTATGAGCCTAATTTCTGCTTCCGCTTTTGTCAGTCAAATCAGTTTAGTCCTTTGTCAGTGGTTCCATGGGTACGTGGCAGAGAGAAGCCAGGATTATTCCATAACTGGAGCTCCTCCCACATGGTAGGAAATAATAGGAAAAGCCTTTCCCTTTGTACCACCGTTCAAACAGGAACCCAGAAACTGCTCCTGGTGTTTTTAACAGAGGACTTTTAATTTGGTTACTCAGGTTTTGAAGGGGCTGAGAGACTCAACTGGGGATTTGTAGTAACAGGAAGACATGCCTACCTTCATCTAAGGGAAGAGATGCCCTTAGCAAAGCCTAGGGGCTGGAATTACCCAAAAGAAGCTGAAACCTTGTCCAGGAGGAGCTGGAGCCACAGAGACACTGCCTGAGGTGGAGAGGCAGTGGGGGATATAGTCTGGTCTCTCCTCCTCAGCCTCACATCTGTCTCTAGACTACAGGAGAGTTCTGAAGTGCCCTGGAGGTTGCCATGACAGGAAGCAGTTAGGGCGGAGGGCATAGAGGGCAGAGGCTGGGATTACTAAAATCTAGAGTCCTAGAAGACACACCCTGGAGAAACCAAAACTCAGACCTCTGAGGAGGGGCTGCTGCTCAGCATATTGTAGTGTTTCTGAGCTCAGAGCAAGGCCTGAGGAAAGGGTGTTGCCTGGCTGTGCTAGAGTCTCAGGCTGGGGTAGGATTCAGTAAAATTGGCTCTTCAATTATTGGAAAAAAAAATGCCAGCTGGATTCAACTGCTACTTCAAGAAAGAACTGCCCTCAGGGTGGAGAAACACTTTAGTGATGTTCACAGGAATAGGAAACAGAGAGGAAAGATCAAGTCTCCTCTTCCTCTTACAGCCTTGCTGCCTCCTACTCTTGTCTCAATAAGTATCATTAAAAGTTGTCAAGTGGATGTCTCAGGGAGTAGATACCATGCAAAACTACCAATAGGGTATCTTGTTCAATAAGGGGACTTCCCTGGTAGCTCATCTGGTAAAGAACCCGCTTGCAATGCAGGAGACCCTGGTATGATTCCTGGGTTGGGAAGATCCCCTGGAGAAGGGATAGGCTAGCCACTCAAGCATTCTTGGGCTTCCCTGGTTCTGCTAGTAAAGAATCAGCCTGCAGTGAGGAAGACCTGGGTTCGATCCCTGGATTGGGAAGATCCCCTGAGAAGGGAGATGTTACCCACTCCAGTATTCTGGCCTGGAGTAGTCCATGGACTATGTAGTCCACGGGGTTGCAAAGAGTCAGACATCTTGCTCAGTGAGGGACCCCCTCTATTTTTTTCATGACATGCTTTATTTTTCCTTTGAAATCTCAAGTGGATGAGATTTTGATCTGAAAATCCACTTGGAGTGCTCCGCACACACCCCTCCCCCTACCTCCCTAAAGCTATAACTGCGTGTTAAGTTTTATTTTTAGGAAACCATCCATTTTTTTTTATTTATTTAGCTATTCCCAAAGAAAAACCAACAAAACCTCTCCAGATAAACCAAAACTCCCTCAAACTCAGAATGTTCATTACATTATTCTTAAGCCAAACCAAGCTTTTAACAGGGTGACGTGTCATTATACAAACTGTTCATGAAAATTATATGAAACCACTCTAAAAACATTATTAGGGCAACTCCATTTGTGATTCATATTACTGAGTACAAATAACTAATGAAACTCATTGATCCATTATTCATCCCACAGCGGTAGCTCTTAGGGACCCCCTCTCTTTTTTAAAGGGAATAATCCCCACCAACATGCAATGGACTGGGAAGTCTTCTTATTCCAATAGTGAGTTCTTGGCCCTGCTCTGCCTACCTCCATTTCCTTCTATTAGAGGTCTTCTAGATAAGATATGTCTGGATTTCCTTGGAACCACAAACTTGCTCCTGAAGGTAAGAATTTTTTAAGAAAGTACAGGCAAGTAATTTATGTCTTATGATTTTCTATGAGTGTGATTATGTCTTGTGATCTTTTTATGAGTATAAGCATCCAGTATGGGGGTGATCTTTGGAAGGGCTTCCCTAGAGGCAGGGAGCAGGGTCTTGACAGTATCTCTGTGGTTGCCATTTCTTGCTATGAGAGAGGATGCTCCCTGGGTGTATTGGATCTGAAACTAACCCCATAATAAACTAGTATTTGCTTTGTCATTTGCTCAGTATCTCTGCCCCATTGCTATAAAGTCTAACAAATAAATCCTAAAAAACAAATTGACAAATGATGTGACTGAAAATTTACAAAGAGTATGTACTAATAGAAAGTGAACAGTGTCTAACCTAACTAAAAAATACATTTAAAAAAGGGAATATTATTTTCTGTTTATCAAATTTTAAAGATTTAAAAGTAATAATACTCAGTGCTTATGAGAATTGTAATGTAGACTATCTCAAATATTGCTTGAAGATAAATGTATACACGTTTAGGAAGAATTTTAGCAATATATATTACATTTTCAAAGATATTCTTGTATTTCAGTTCAGCTACTCCAATTCTAAGCTATTTTAAAAAGAATCTATTGAAGTATTGAAAATGTGGTAGTGATTTAAAATGTGGTAGTTTCAGGTGCAAGTTTTATAAATAATGATCCAGTATATATATGTGCTGTGCTTAGTTGCTCAGTCATGTCAACTTTTTGTAACCCATAGTAGCTTATCCTTTCTCTAGGGGATCTTCCTGGAATTGAACCAGGGTCTCCTGCATTGCAGGTGGATTCTTTACCAGCTGAGCTACCAGGAAAGCCCGATATACATACATACATACATACACACACACACACACTCTCACACACACACACACACACACACACACATATATATATATATACTTTTCTAGATTCTCTTCTCTTAGAAGTTATTACAAAATATTCAGTTTAGTTCCCTGTGCTATACAGTAGGTCCTCATTGGTTATCTGTTTTATATATAGTAGGGTACATTTGTTAATCCTAAACTCCTTTGATTACCTCCTTTCCCCTTTGGTAACCAAAGTTTGTTTATATTTGTGAATCTATTTCTGTTTTGTATAGAAGTTATTTTGTATCTTTTTTTGAAATAATATAGGCAGTATCATATGATATTTGTCTTTTTCTGTCTGGCTTACTTCACTTAGTATGATAATCTTTAGGTCCATCTGTGTTGCTGCAAATGGCATTCATTCTTTTTTATGGCTGGGTAATATTTCATTGTCTAAATATACTACATCTTCTTTAACCATTCATCTGTTGATGGACATTTAGTTTGTTTGGATGCACTGACTATTGTAAATAGTGCTGCAATGAACACTGGGGTGCGTGTATCTTTTTGAATTATGGTTTTCTTTGGATATATGCTCAGGAGTGGGATCTGCTTCTGGTTTTTTAAGGAACTTTCATACTGTTCTCCATAGTGGCTGTACCAATTTACATTCCTTCCAAGAGGGTTCCTTTTATCCATTCTCTCTCCAGCATTTATTATTTGTAGACTTTTTGATGAGATCCGTTCTGACCAGCGAGAAGTGATAGCTAATTGTCGTTTTGATTTGTATTTCTCTAATAATTTGTGATTTTGAGCATCTTTTCATATCCTTTTTGGTCATTTGTATGTCTTCTTTGAAGAAATATATCTTAGATCTTCTATTCATTTTTTGATTGTTTTTTTTAATATTGAATTGTTCGCATGTTTTAGAGATTAATCATATGTTGGCTATATCATTTGCAAATATTTTCTCCCATTCTGTAGGTTGTCTTTTCATTTTGTTTATGATTTCTTTCGGTTTGCAAAAGCTTTTAGGTTTTACTTATTTTTTTCTACTTCTGTTGCTCCTAAAGAAACAATCCTTAATATAAAAAAATCTACCTATAAAACTTTTGGTTGAAGCATTATTTGTCAATATGAACACTTCTAAGTAACTCAATTCTTCAACTCTAAGGAAAGTGTGAATATATTTTGGCACATCCACACAATGGATGAAAATATTAAAATTATGCAATATAAAAATTATGGTATTACTACAATTTTGTATTTCAAAGTAAAGGTTATTGTTTTAAGTTAAGAGAATAAATAAAAATTGCATATACAATATATTATTTTATCTTTGCTATGAAAAAGCCTACAAAATGGGAGAAAATATAGCAAAAATTTTTAGCAATGATTACTTCTGAATATGAATGGTTAGTATTTTCTTTTACATATTTTTCTGTATTTTAGACATTTTTTACCATCTATATATATTACTTTTATGATCAAGAGGGAAATGAACAATTTAAGAAAAATTTAAACACTTATAACAATTACTTTGATTTGCCCCTTAAGGAAGATTTTCCAACTGCTTTTAATTTTCATCTTTAAAAAACATCAAGCTACTGTATTTAAATCTTTTTTAGGTCCTAGGTTTCAAAGGTAGGATGAAAAACGGAGGAATTTGGTGCAACAATTATTTTTCCAATTGTCATCATGACAATGCATTTATAACAGACAATTTTCTGTTCTCTGGAAAACTAGGTATATTACATTAGAAACAGATTTCTATCTGGTGTTTCAGAACATTTTCTGCTGTTCAAGCAATGATGTTGTATTATCAGTCTTTTTGATATGTCTTTCCTTTTTACAGTTAGATTTTCCTGTTGTTGTTTCTTTTTTTTCGGAAAATCTGTACTTCGGTTGAAGACTGGGTAGATAAAGCATGCCTGTTGGCTGTGGAACAGTTTGTGAAGGACTCGGAAATAGGTGGAATGAAAAATATTAATACCAGGCATGTGAGAGCATACACTTAGTCTCATTTGTGCCTTATTAAAATTGCCTGGATGCCTTGGGCCCATGTTTATGAAAAACTACAAGCTAGTGGTGTGTGTCATCTCATGTATACATTAAGGAAATGTTAATTAATACTCTGTTCCCATTTCCATTTTGTATACATATGTATATAAAATCTTCAACTTTTATTTATTTCTGACTTTTGAAATGATTCATTCTCATTATTTAAAACATGGGGAACATATATACTAGTTTTCTATTGCTTCAATAACAAATAATTTTAAACCTAATGATTTAACACAAACTTAGTACCATAAATTCTAGAGATCTGAGATCCAGAGGGCTAACTGGGCTAAAATGTAGGAGTTAGCCGGACTATTTTCTTTTGGGAGGTTCTATGGCATCACCAACTTAATTACCATGAGTTTGAGCAAGCTCTGGGAGACAGTGAAGGACAGGGAAACCTGGCATGCTACAGTCCATTGGGTTTCAAAGAGTTGGATATGACTGAGCGACTGAACAATGAAATGAGGGCAAAATTCATTTTCTTCCTTTTCCTGGCTTTTGTAGGCTGCCTGTACTCCTTTGTTCATTGTCTCCTGCTACCTTCCTCACCAGTTATGGCCAGTTGAGTCTTTCTTACATGGCACTGAAATTGAGCAGAGCTCTGGTTCTTTGTGTTTTGGCAAAGAAAGAACTCAGCAAGAGGAAAAATGATAGAAAAGAAGTGATTTATTAGAATAGGACACTTGGGAGGTTTATAGGCAGGTGAGCAAGAGGATGCTGCCCCATGACCTTACAGTTTTATAATCAAAGGATAAGTGGGCGAGGAACAGAAGACCACATTTTTAACCTCATTCTGGAGTACAGGTCAAACTTCCATCAATAGTTCCTTCTCCATGTCAGGTGGGGCAATTTTCTTTTCCCAATATGGTCAGACCAGGACTGTCAGGGTGTAATTGAAATGAGCAAAAAGGCAGTAACATATGCTAAAACATGGGAAATCACCTCAGGTTTCAGTATGATGTCACCTTTCCATTATATTTTTGTTTTTAGTGAGTGAGAAGGAGCATGTTCTAGGAAGCATTAACTTACTGACCTCACTGGGCAGGTTGTAGGTCTCATTCTACCCTTGTTCCTTTGTTTGGGCAATGTTTCATGCCTCTGTTGCATGGTTTGATTATTAGGCCAGCCTGCTTTCTTAAATAATTATTCACTTACAGGGCTCTCCCATACTTTTTTCTTTACTTATGATCCCTTAGTGGGTTTAATTAACTACTACTTATTTAAACACCTACTTCATCCCTTTGCTCTGTCCCTATCAGCTGTGCGCTGACCCTGACTCTTCAGCTTCCCCTTACCACATTTAAGGGTGTGATATTGAGTCTGCTGATAATCCAGGAGAATCTCCGTATTTAGTGTCAACTATTAGCCACCTCCTTAATTCTATCTGCAGCCTTAATTCATCTTGGTCACATAACCTAAAATATTCATGGATTCCAGCATTTCAGACCCAGATATCTTTCAGTTGCAGGGAAGGGGGCATCATGCTGCTGTCTACAGAAGAGTTCCAGAAGAGTAAAAATATATAAATAAAATC
Source organism: Antilocapra americana (assembly GCA_007570785.1). Classification (NCBI taxonomy): domain Eukaryota; kingdom Metazoa; phylum Chordata; class Mammalia; order Artiodactyla; family Antilocapridae; genus Antilocapra; species Antilocapra americana. Next base: position 10,465,134 of record ML662436.1, on the reverse strand, counting down.
CTTAACTCAGTCACTCAAAGGTAACTTGCTGCAATTTGGGAAAATGTTTTACCTTATAACTTCCTGAAATTATGACTTAATTGATTTAAATACATAACGGGAACTTGAAATATTTTTTGACTAGATAATATATATTCTCACAATTAGAATATATGAAATAGTCACTAAAAAGTCTCCTTATTACTACCAAAGTTAATTACTTTTAGTAGATTCTGATGTGTTCTTATAGGTTGTTAATGTAAATATATGTCCACTAACATCATTGTTCCTTGTTCCATATCTGGTCCTTACCTTATCCCACAGTGGCACAGAGATATTGATTAATATTTGTTGAGTATTTACTTTGTGCCAGACATTGTAACAAGTATAACACATTTAATCTTTACAACCCTAACAGTAGGTACTATTTTTATTTTTAAGATGCAGAACCTGAGACATAAAAAAGTTAAGTCATTTACCCATGGCCACTCACCTGGTAAGTTAAAAGCTGGAGTTTCAGCCCAGGTAGTCTGACTTTAGAACCCTCATGCTTAATTCCTATTCTCTATTTTATTCCCTGTCTTATATGAGAAGTACCTTAGTTGCTAATTTAAAGAGTCCGTGACAATTTCTTGGTCATCTCTAAAAATCCCTATGTAAAAGTGAGCACATCCATAATAACCTGCCTCAAAATGTCATGTGTTTCTGAGGAAGTGTGTCTAACACCCTTGGTTGGCTGCCCAGGAGTTATACCCAACAGCCCTTCCCAATCGCTTTCTCCCTTACCAGTGCCCTCAGTAGAGCTGGCAAAGAAGGAACTTGCTTTCACAGCCTATGGGTAGCAAGGAGTAGCTATATGACTCAGTTCTAGCCTGAGAGAATGTGGGAAAATTTTCTGAGAGACTTCCTGGTGATGTTTCTTTCCTGATGCCATGACAAAGGCAAGTCAGGGAACTTCTCTTTCATTTCTCCTTTCCAGTCCTTTGCCTCACATGGGACATGGCCACGTGGAATTATGATATTCAGAGCTGAGGTAGACTTTTTGCAGTCATTCAGGGGTGATTAAGAGGATTTCAGAGATTTTGACATAACCCCAGATGTTGTGGAGTTACCTAACTTGGGACCAGCCATCTCCAGACTTCTTAAGCAAAACAATAAGCCCTGGCTAGACAGATTTTTCTATTACTTGCAGTCAAATACAGCCTCACTAACACAGAACTCAATAGTGTGGCTCAAGAGAAAACATCCAGAGCGTACAGTAATATCCATGTCCTGCCCTTTTAAAAAAATTAGTTTTTACTGGAGTATAGTTTCCTTACAGTGTTGAGTTAGTTTCTACCGTACGACAAAGTGAACCAGCCATACATATAAATATTGTTGTTGTTGTCTAGTCACTAAGCAGTGTCTGACTCTTTTGCAGCCTCATGTGCTGTAGCCTGCCTAGCTTCTCTGTCCATGGGATTTTCCAGGCAAGAATACTAGAATCGGTTGTCATTATATCCCCTTCCTTTTGAACTTCCTTTCTATTCAGATCACCACAGTGCTTTAAGTAGAGTTTCCTGTGTTATACAGTATGTTCTCATTTGTTATATATTTTACCAATAGTATAAATAGGGTATATGTATCAATCCCAATCTCCTAATTCATTCCACCCACCCACCTCTCCCCCACCCCCAGCTACTGCTCTGTGGTTCTTTTTTTTTAAGGACTTTATTTATTTATTTTTATTTTTTTTTGCCCTGGGTCTTTGTTTCTTTGCCTGGGATTTCTCTGATTGCGCTGAGTTTCATTGCGGTGTGGTGGCTTCTCTTGTTGCATAAAGGCTCTAGGGGTGCAGTCTTCTGTAGTAGCACATGGGTTCAGTAATTGCAGCTCATGGGCCCAGTTGCTCCTTGGCATGTGGAGTCTTCCTGGACCAAGAATCAAACCTGTGTCCCCTGCATTGGCAGGTAGATTCTTATCCACTGTGACACCAGGGAAGCCTGTGCCCTGCATTTCAAGAGGGATATGAGCAAATTTGTAATACAAGAGAGCATCCTATATGGAAGGGGTTTTGAGACCTTGTTATAGAAACGGGGAAGAATTATCCTGGAAAGGATGATTGGGGGTTGGGGGCTGGTGATGAATATAAGTCTCATGTGCCTGAAGAGCTCTCTGGTAAATTGAAAACATGTCTGCAGATTCTTCCCATCCCTGTGTATATCACTTTGTAAGGTGATGTTTCTTCGTAGTAGATCAGTATCAGTATCAGTTCAGTCACTCAGTCGTGTCTGACTCTTTGTGACCCCATAAACCACAGCACTCCAGGCCTCCCTGTCCATCACCAAATCCTGGAGTCAACCCAAACCCATGTCCATCGAGTTGGTGATGCCATCCAGCCATCTCATCATCTGTCATCCCCTGCTCCTCCTGCCCCCAATCTTTCCCAGCATCAGGGTCTTTTCCAGTGAGTCAACTCTTCACATGAGGTGGCCAAAGTATTGGAGTTTCAGCTTCAACATCAGTCCTTCCAGTGAACACCCAGGACTGATCTCCTTTAGGATAGACTGGTTGGATCTCCTTGCAGTCCAAGGGACTTCCAAGAGTCTTCTCCAACACCACAGTTCAGAAGCATCAATTCTTCAGTGCTCAGCCTTTTTCACTGTCCAACTCTAAAAGTAAAAAGTGGTAATGTTTTTTCTCCATCCCTTGAACGTCTGCTAGGCTGTGTGATTGATTTCTTAGGGCTGCCATAATAATCTACAACAAACAAGCTCACTTAAAACAAGAGAAATCTTTTATCTCATAGCTTTGGAGGCTAGATGTCTGAAATGAAGTTATTGGTGGGACTGTATTCTCTCTGAAGGCTCCATGGGAGAATCTGTTCCATGTCTTTTTCTTAGCTTGTGATATTAACGGCAATCCTTGATCGCCTATAGTCATGACAGCATTCTCCCTGTGTGTTTCTGTATCTCTTCTCATAAAGTGCAAATCCTATTGGTTACAGGCCCACTGTACTTCAGTATGACCTCACTTTAACTTAATTAATTACATCTTCAGTAACCCATGTTATAACCCTATAATAAGTTCACACTATAACGTTCTGGGAAGGATATGAACTTAGGAAGAGGGTTAGGGTGACACTGTCCAGCCCTGTTGTTGGTGATGTTTAGTCTGCTAAGTCATGTGTGACTCATTTGCAACCCTGTGAACTGTAACCTGCTAGGCTCCTCTGTCCATGGGATTTCCTAGTCAGGAATACTGGAGTGAGTTGCCATTTCCTTCCCCAGGGAATCTTCTTGGCCTAGTGATCAAACCTGCATCTCCTGCACTGGCAGGAAGATTCTTTACTGCTGTGCCATCAGGGAAGACCCATATACTCATGTAATTTGCTTTGGCCAAAAGAATATTAGCAAACATGGGTCATCAGGGGCTGAAAAAGAACTGCTCTTTTGGTCCATGAGATAATCATGTGAAGAAACCCAGAGTGTCTACTGAAGGATGAAATGATGAAATACCATGTGGAGCAAAGACAAACTGTCCCAGCTGAGGTCACCAGCCTGACAACTAACTGCTTGCCATGTGAATCAGGCCACTCTAGACCACCTAGCTGCATCTAAGCCAGCCAGTGGAAGGATTACTCAGATGAGAGACAATAAGTGTTTTTGTTTAGGATGATGGAGATGATTGGTTGCCTGGCGAAAACGAACTAATATGAGGTCTAATGTGATAAGGAGATTTACTATGATTGTGGACATCTAGAGAGCAGAATAGTCTTGAGATTCTTGCCAACTTTGAAATGCTGTGGCCTTAAGATTGATTTTCTGACCAGCACTTGAAAATTACAGAAAGGCAGATGTCTCTGAATGAAACTAAGGACTTTTTAATAATTGGATCTGTCAAACAATATAGCTGACTGCTCCCTGAGGGAGATGTTGCAAAAGTAGATGTTGTTTGGAAGACTATATTAGAATCTCAAATATTCATTTTATTTTCTGATTTTATTTATTTATTTTTTAAATTTTCTTTACATTATCATGTTGGTTTTGCCATACATTGACATGAATCTGCCCTGGGTATACATGTGTTCCCCTTCCAGTACCCTCCTCCTACTTCCCTCCCAATTCCCTCTCTCTGGGTCACCCCGGTGCACCAGTCCTGAGCATCAAACCTGGGCTGGCGATTGATTTCACATATGATAATTAACATGTTTCAATGCCGTTCTCCCATATCATTAAATATCCATTTTAAATCTAAGACTTTAAGGAAAAATCATTTGAAAAGAGTTTTAGAAGTGAGAAAAAGAATCATTGATGATTTAGTATTCTTTCAATGAATTGTTCATGCCTGAAATTGTGGAAAGGCCAAAAATTAGTCAGAACACTCTGTAAAATTCCCAGTGTCTACTGGCATCATTGCACATATTCTCTCTAAATTGAATCTTGGGCCAAGAGTTGGAAGTGAGTCTTTGGCTTTGGGTTTCTGTACTTTCTCCTCCATTTCATTTTCTCTCTTGCAGTTTCCATGGCTAGAAACACGTTGGTTTCTTGCCAACTGGTGAATCAATATATGACTAACCTGGCATTGGGCCAGGACTGAAAGTGGTGGACTACAGCCAGAAATAGAACCACAAGGCCACCCTCTAGAATGATGTCATGTATTTCTTGACATAACACCAAAAAGAGGATAATGAAAGTAGCTAGAGGAAAATGAATGAGCTGATGTAATAAGATGCTTGGGATGGCTTCTATGAAACATAGGTATGGGGGATGGATCTTGGGATGTGGTACATTGAGTAATAGTTATGCTAAATAAAAAATAAGAGGATTTAATTAAAAATGTACTAGTTCTGTTTATCAGCCAATATTAGATCCCTGATAGGCTTTGGCTATGAAGAGGGAGTGCAGTCCACTCTAATATTCTTGCCTAGAGAATCCTATGAACAGAGGAGGCTGGCAGGGTACAGTCTAGGGTCGCACAGTCTTCAAGACTGAAACGACTAAGCGACAGATTTTCTATGCTCTCTCAGGCCAGTAAAAAGACTTCTTTATGCTTCTTTCTTAGAGGAACTGGTCTTAAATTATCTTTAAACTTTTGTGTAAAAGTAAAATTCTATTACTGCCTAGAGGCAAATGTTCTCAGGTATTAAAATGAGGGCTCAAAAATTCATTTATATTTCATTTAGAATATTGAAATCATAATTCATTGAATGCTTCTTGAATGCCTGATACTGAGAAATGAAATTTGTATTTCCTTTATCATTTGTATTTATCACAATGGCCATATATTATACAAATGAAAAATATAAGGCTTAGAAATGTCCAAATTAGTAAATAGATTTCTGGGCTTCAGTTTTCCCATCTTTAAAATAGATGTTTATCCCAATTACAACTTATCAGCTTTGTAGATATTAACAATTATTTATTGGCAAAGAATATATAGAAACAGCACCATAACATTTTATAGTCTGTAATTTAAATTTATTTTGGTATAAACAGTGTTATCTGAGTGTGAACACAGGTAAACTCTACTCTGTATCTTAGGGATGGCATCTGAAAGACCCTGAGAAGAATCAACAACAGTAAAAAGAATCAACAACCAACTAGAGTAGTTACCCAGCATTTTAGTCAGTTTTGGCTGTTAATAACAAAATGAAGAGACTAGGTGGATTAAGCAACATATGTTCATTTCTTACAGCTCTAGAGGTTGGAAAGTTCAAGATCAAGGTGCCAGCAGATTTGCTGTCTGCTGAGTGCCCTCTTCCTGGTGGCAGGGGCCTGCTTTCTTGATGTATCCTCAGGTAGAAGAGAGGAAGAGGCTCTGGTCCCTTATTCTGTTTAAAGTGTTAGTCTCTCAGTTATATCCAACTCTTTGCGACCCCATGAAGGTAGCCTGCCAGGCTTCTCTGCTCCTGGAATTCTCCAGGTAAAAATACTGGAGTGGGCTGCCATTCCTTTCTCCAGGGGATCTTCGTGACCCAGGGATTGAACCCAGGTCTCCTTCATTGCAGGCAGATTCTTTACCATCTGAGCCACCAGGGAAGCCTTTCTCCTCTGTTTTGTATGTGCACTAATCTCATCATGGAGACTCTGTCTTTATGACCTCATCTAAACCTAGTCACCCCCCAAAGGTCCAGTCTCTAAATACCATCCACTGGGGATCAGGGCTTCAACACATAATTTGTCAGGATATGATCATTTAGTCCATAGCACTTAGCATTTTAAATATCATTCTCAAAATCTCTGAATGATAGAGTCATTATGGAAAACAGTGGCAGCAATTCTTCAAAAAATTAAAAATAGAACTACCATATGATCCATCAGTCCCATTTCTGGGTATATATCCAAAAGAAATGAAGGCAGAAATTTACACTTCCATGTTCATGGCAGCATTGTTCACAAGAGTCAAGATATGGAAACAACCTATGTCCTTTGACAGATGAATGGATAAAGAAAACGTAACTCTCTCTCTCTCTCTCTATGTATATATATATATATAGACAATGGAATATTATTATGCCTATAAGAAGAAGGAAATCCTGATATTTGTGACAAAATAGATATATCTGCAGGTCATTATGCTAAAAGAAATGAGCTAGTTGGGAAAGAAAAATACTATATAGTGTCATTTATATGTGGAATCTAAAACAAAAAATAAAGAGAAAAACACCAATCCCATAGAAACAGTGAGTAGTATGGTGGTTGCCAGGGTCTAGGTGGAAGAAGAAATGAGGCCATATAGGTCAAAGTATGCAAACTTTCAGTTATAAGTAGGTTCTGAGGAGACGATGTATAACATGACGGTTGTTAGCAGTATTGAATTATATACTTGAAGTTTCCTGAGATTATATCTTAAGTGCACACACACACACACACACACACACACCCAAAAGTTAAGTATTTGAAGTGATAGATGTATTAAATAACTTTATGGTGATAATCTTTTCACAATGTACACCAAATCATCATGTAGTATACTTTTCATATATACAATATTATTTCTCAGTTATTCCTTAATAAATCTGGGCAGTATTTATGCTAGAGAATTCATCCCTGGCATAAAGATGACAGAGATAATATTTCCTTAATGAATGAGTGTCGTTCAATATATATGGCTGATTATAAGTTTGCACAGGCCCCATTACTCTTGCACTAACTGAGTTGTGTGATACACCACCTTCACTAGTGGAGGTTAGATTCTGCCCCCTCACCCATCCAGCATCCCTCTGATTCATGGAAGAGTTTGTCTCTTCACCTAACTTTAAGGCTGATCAATTCTGCTGTCAGAATATATTTGGGGCAGACTGAAGTTTGCATGCAAGGTATGAGGCAGTTTGGCTGGGGGCAGAGTGTGGTAGTCAGCTTGGAGCTACAAAAACTCTCTTGGTGCCTGTTTGTTAACTGTTCAGACAGTCAGGAGGGTTGAGCTAAATTTTGCTTTCATAGTCACATGCCTCTTTGTAATGAAGTTGTAGTACACTCACTGCCAAAATCTTCTGATACATACTAAAGAACTTGACCATTGCTGTCCATCAGAATTGACTGAAGGCAGTCAGACAGGGGACTAACTAACCATAAAGATGTACAGGATGACATCAGAAGGAACTGAGGAGTTCATACCAGTTTCATTCTTGCCACTTTCCTTCCACTGAACCTATCAGTGCTTCTCATTTATCTCTGAGTAATAGGGAAGACTCCTGGAGGAGGGCATGGAAACCCACTCCAGTATTCTTCCCTGGAGAATCCCCTTGGACAGAGGAGCCTGGTGGGCTGCAGACCATGGGGTCACAAAGAGTCAGACATGACTGAGCAACTAAGCATACAATAGAATCCTCGGCATCATGACATACCCAGTAATCTTTGTCTTGCTATCTGATTTGTCCATGTGGGGATTTATATATATCAGACTGTACCACAGAAATGGGAAGCATTTTGTATTCAAGATGAAGAGAGGGAATCTACTTTAAAAGAATGAGAGAAGCCAAACAGAGCAAAGTCACGAGTTTGCTCTGTTGTTCTCAGTTGTGGCAGATGTCATGTTTCTTAATTTTTTCCAATCAGCTTTGATTGGTTTAGTCCCCATCCAACAGAATTTGTGGGGATGAGCTTCTATCATTTTAAGGAATCCTCTCTATGTTACGAAGCCTAGGAATTTTGAAGACTACTTCCAGTCTTAATTCTTCAGAGTCACGGCTGATCTTTTCTATGGCCCTTTGGAAGGTCAGGGGATTCGTTATCTACAGTCCCCAAATCTCTTCTTGCTCTATTCCAGTCTCAGTCATTGGGCCTTTTGCTCAGTGTCAAGGGTACCTATGCATATCCAACTCTGAGAGGCCTTGCCACGCTGTGGGACCCTGGTGAGACATGGGATGGGGCCCAGGTCTCTGTGTTCATAAAGAGAACAGGTTTTTCACTCTCTCAGGAACCAGTACTCCTGGCCAGGACCCTCTCTTTGTGTTATGTTAATACATAAGAGTCAGAACAATAGCTGGCCTTGTCACAGGAGGAGGGCAGGTTGGAACTTGAAGAATGGGTATTATTTAGATAAAAAAGAAGATAAATAAATATGCAGGCAGAGAGGAGAGAATACAACTGGGGACAAGTCAGGAGAGTTGTCTCAACAAATTAGGAGAAACAGGTAAGGACCTAAGCCAAGCTCAGGAGTTTGGGACCCTTTCTGTAGTCAGCAAAGAGTTGCTGGTACCTTCTAAGAATACAGGGGATTTTATTTAGTTTGATTTGATTTGGTTTCATTGTAGGGAAACTTGTCTGTTCTCATGGGTGGGTTCTTTACCGCTAGTGCCACCTGGGAGGCCCATTTGATGAGAATAGGTGCTTCGTTTTATTTTTTATATACAACGTTATTTATTTGTTTTTTTTGTCCATGCTAGGTCTTCGTTGCTGCCTGGGCTTTTCTCTAGTTGCAGAGGGCAGGGGCTGTTCTCTAGCTGTGCTCCACAGGTTTCCCAGTGCAGTGGCTTCTCTCGTGGCTCTAGGGTGTGAGGGCTCAGTAGTTGCAGCTCCTGGGCTCTAGAGCACAAGCTCAGCAGCTGTGGTGCACAGGCTGACTTGCTCCGAGGCAGGTGGGATCTTCGCAGACCAGGGATCAAACCCATGTCTCCTGAATTGGCAGGTGGATTCTTTACCAATGAGCCACCAGGGAAGCCTGGTGATTTATTATCTGAAGTTTGAACCTTTAAGTATGCCTCCCAAAACTTTATCTAGTTTGAAAATTGCAAAAGAAAACTGAGAAGAGATCAAGAACCATAAAAAAGTAGGGCTTCTACAAAAAAGTAGGGACTCTTTTACCAACCTGATAGCCGGAAAAGAAACCTTTCAAATATTTGCTGAACAATGTAGCTATAACTAGAGTCTTATAACTTACCTTGGTCCTTAATGAGTATGGATTATTAACATTATTTAATTATGAATATTATAGTAAACTGTGAAGAGGAAAAATTTCCCAAATAAAAGCAAATATTAGTTATGGTTTTAATGCATGATTTTGGAATAAAGAAAGTATGTAATTTTATTAATAGGATATCAGTTTCTTTCCACTGCCACTAAGCAAGTATTGAATAAACACTTAAAATGTTATTTGTCTGTGCAGGGCACATGTATCAAATTGTCCCTAATGGCATGTGAACTCCTTTATCCCTGACTGTGTCTTTACATTATTGGTATTATTCAGTAAGTTTTTTTGAAGGCATGTATAAATGGATTATTGAAATGAACTAAATCTCTGTAACTTTAATATGTAAGGCTTTCTCTTTTTTTCCCTGCCTTTTGCATATCTTGGCTGACTGACTTTGCATATCATCTGAGCAAATAAATTATCTTAACTCCTGGTATACATTGAGTAGTTTATCCCCAAAATTCATCTATTGAAGTCTTAACCTCTCACACCATGGAATGTGACCTTATTGAGAATAGGACTGTAGCGGGTGTAATTAGTTAAGATGAGGTCATATTGGGGTAGGGAGGGCCCTGAATCGGTATGACTGGTGTCATAAATAAAAGGGCAAATTTGGACACAGCCACGTATCCAAAGAGAATGTCATGTGAAGATGAAGGCAGAGATCAAGGTGATGCTTCTACAAGCAATGAGTGCCAGAGATCGCTAGGAAACCACCAGAAGCTGGGGGAGAGGCATGGGACAATTTCTTCTTCATAATCAACAGAAAGATATAACCCTGCCGACACCTTGATGTTGGGCATTTGAGTCTCCAGAACTGTGAGACAACACACTTTTGTTGTTTCAGCCATCGAGTTTATGGCCCTTTGTTTCTGCAACTCCAGGAAATTAATATGATTCCCATCCTTTAATGAAAGGAGACTAGATTTATGTGGCTGAGATGGCATGACTCTGGGATTTTTCTCTTCATTTTGTCTGGGACATCGCCTAATTACAGAATTACTTTTAAACTGCTGTGGGTTTTAAGAACTGAAGCCAAAGGTCGTTGTATGCTTAGGAGAACTGTGTGTTATTGAGGATTTTGGAGATTGAGTGTTTAAAGATACATTTTTATTTTCCATGGAAAAGATTGGTCCAAAAATTTCTATTATTATTATATATATTTTTAGGAAGTGCATATAAAGGCTGAATGCTTTGAAGTTGCTAGTAATTATATTATAATTATTTAATCTGCTAAAAATAAAAATACAGGCTGGCAATTTGCCTTCATTTTTCTTCCTGGAAATCTGTTCTGTGCTTAGTCGCTCAGTTATGTCTGACTCTTTGTGACCCCATGGACTGTAGCCCGCCAGGCTCCTCTGTCCTTAGGATTCTCCAGGCAAGAGTACTGGAGTGGGTTGCTATGCCCTTCTCCAGGGAATCTTCCCAACTCAGGGATCAAATTTTTTAGTAGCATGAATGTTTTTATGGACTCTAAAGTTCAATAAAGCAAATGATTTGCAGCTGAAATGTGTCTGTGTCATGCATGGTCAAGGGTCTGGGATCCTGAGGAACAAGCAGTACACCAGAAACCAGTGTTTAAAAATACCCTGAGAACACTTTGTTTTGAGGGTTATGACTGGTGACCATAAATCTCACAGAGTTCCCAAGATTTCATTCATAACTGAAAAGGCAAAGCTCACCTTTCCAGTTACATTTCAAAAAAAATAGAAGGAAGTACAAATGAAAAGAATTTGGTATCCTTGAAACTGTTTAGTCTGCAATGGAGATAAATAGATAGTCCTCTCATTGATCCCTATTTGAAACCTCAAAATTTCGCATTGAAAAATAATATTTTCACATTTTGTGATTTTTTGACTCCTAAGCACTTATTAGAACTTGCGATGGGTGAATGTTAATTTACTCCACAGGGAGCATGGCATGTTCAAGGTTTCCTAAAAACAGATTTTTACTGTAGACTTTATACACTGTTCTTCTAGTTTCCTTATTTTAATTCATGGTCTGGGGATGTTTACTAGGAGGCTCATGTCTAACCCCACCCAGTTCTATCTGTACATTCTGGTTATTTGAGGAGACTCACACATTATATCATTTCATCCATGTATATTTAAGTTTGTCTCTTTAAAGATAATGAATTGCTTACAAACATAACCACAATACCATTATTGCACCTAAAAATGGAAAATTCCTTAATATCAACAAATATTCAGTGTTCAGATTTCCATGCTTGTCTCCAGAATGATTTTTTCATCTTGGTCTGTTGAATTGATTTCCAAGTGTTCACACATTCACTTGGTTCTCATAAAAAAAAACTTATTTAGTTGTTTTGGGGCTCCATGGGGTCTTAGTTGTGGTATGTAGGCTTCTCTCTACCTCAGACATGCAGGTTCAGTGTTGCAGCTCCCGGGCCTAGTAGCCCCTCGGCGTGTGGGATCGTGGTTCCCCTGACCAGAGATTGAGCCTGCATCCCTTACACTGGAAGACAGATTCTTAACCACTAGACTTCCAGGGAAATCCCTTAAGTTTCTTTTCTATAAATTCCCCTAGTCTCTTTTTCTCCTCAGCAAATTGTTGAAAAAACAAAGCAATGTCCCTTGTAGAGTTTCTTGAATTTTGGATTTTGATGATTACTTCTGTGTGGTGTCATTTCACATGTACTTTTGCCACCTGAAAACTGGCAGTTCAGTCTAGAGACTTGGTTTGGTGGTTTGATCTGATTTAGATCTTTTTTTCAGGAACCCATGAATAATGTCTGTTTGTCTCTCATTGTGTGTGTGTGTGTGATCTTACTCACTGAAGATCATGGCCTAGATCCATTTTAAACTAACATTTCTTCATCATTTAACAGCTGGAATGTTACACTTTATACCAAGGGTCATATTTCTAGAACTACATAAGACTCCTTAATAGACCTTAGGTTTTTTGAGTGTTTCTGTGGTCTCAACTGATCCTTAATCCTGAGAAGTGTTTGTGGTGAAGGATCACTACCCTCATGTCACAGAGATGTTAAATCATTTGTCTAAAGTTCCACAGCAGAGCTCGACCATTTGGAACCTGGTTTCCTGATTCCTAGTCTATGCTCTTTCAAAACTGCCTCACACATGAGGCACAGAGATCACAACCCTCCATTTGGAAAGGAAGGAATAATTCTATGGTGATAAAATGCTGAGTGTGCTCAGCTTTGCTCATCATTCAGCACACAAAAAGACAGAATGTGTATTTTGAGAAAGCCTAGCGAATAGGTAGTCCCTAACTACTTTCCTTTCTGTTGCTCTCTTGTTAGGGAATAATATCCTTTTCTTTTATGAGTTTGGATAACATGAGAGAATTGGATCTGGTTCTCTTGTGCACAGGTGATAAAACTATGGCTCTGCTTCAAAATGCATTAATAAGAATGTTAGATTGATCTCTCATTATAGTTTTGATTTATATTTCTCTGATGATGAGTGATATTGAATATCTTTTCATATACCTCTTGGTCGTTTGTGTGTCTTCTTTGGAGAATTTTCTACTAAGGTACTTTGCCCATTTTTAAATCAGATTACTTGGGTTTTTTGGTATTATTTTCTTTTTGCTATTGAGTTATAGGAAGGAGTTTCAAAACATATTTTGGACATTAACCTTTTAGCGGGTTCTTTACCAGTGAGCCACCAGGGAAGCTCAGGTGCTGCTTAGTTTGATGTAATTCCATTTGCCTGTTTTTGTTGTCTGTCATTTTGTTGTCAGATCCAAGAAATTGCTGCCAAGATCAATATCAAGAGTCCTATTCCCAATGTTTTCTCATAGCAGTGTTGTGCATTCAGGTCTTAGGGTTAAGTTTTTAATCCATTTGGGGTGACTTTTTGTGTACAGTGTAAGAAAAGGGTCCAATTTTATTCTTTTCCATGTGTATATCCAGTTTTCTCAGCACTATTTATTGAAGAGATTATTGTTTTCCCATTGAGTATTCCTGACACTTTTTTTAAAGATCAATTTGCTTCTATTGATTTGCTTCCCAGGTGGCGTTAGTGGTAAAGAACCCAACTGCCAGTGCAGGAGATGGAAGAGATGTGGGTTTGATCTCTAGATTGGGAAGATCCCCTGGAGGAGGGCATGGCAACCCACTCCAGTATCCTTGCCTGGAGAATCCCATGGATGGAGGAGCCTGGCGGGCTTCAATCCATGGGGTCTCAAAGAGTTGGACAAGACTGAAGTGATTTAGCATGCACACATGTGGGCTCTCTATTTTGCTTCTTTGGTCTATGTCTGTTTTTATGTCAATACCATGCTAATGACACTATGATTATGGTAGCTTTGTAAAAAATTATTTATGGTATGTGTAAAATTTTTCTAAGAGTGTAGATCTTATGTTAGGATCATATAAATAGACAGATGGATAAGATAGGAGAAAACTTACAGAGGTGATGGATAGATTTATGATATTGATTATGGTGATAATTTCATGGATACATATACATATTTCCAAAGTATATATTATACTATATACATATAATATGTACACCTTTTGGTATGTCATATTATATAAATAAAGTGGTTTAGATAAAAAATACTGAGCCAGCATGTGCACTGCTAATACTTAGGGCACAAATTATGTCTAGTAAACCCTAGTATATAGTTTTCTCCTTTATTTATTTGAGGATATTATTCTTCTTTGGTATTCTGAACCCAGGGTTCAAATAGTTCTAACTTAAACTTATGTATTTTTGGCTCATTGCCTTTCCTTAGTAATTCTTGGGGGTCTCATTATTCAGGCTGCTGAAAGACTATGTGTGCAATTATGTTTGTTAATTTTGTAGAACTGGAGTAATATATACTCTATCATACTGTAAGCAATTCATTTAAAGAAAAAAAATGACTCCTAACAATTCCTCTTTAATTGTGTAGGAGTCATCCACTAGGTTAAATTATCTGAGGAAAAGGTTGGTAGACATTAAATTGCTTTTCCTCTCAGAAGTCTTCTGAGGAATTTTTCATTTTTACTGCTCCTTATGGGCATGTTGAATCTCTAAAGTAATTTGAATATAGTAGCACTCACAGAATACAAACAAAAGAATTGAAGGAAAAGGTGTTTTTAAGTAACAAATGTTACATGTAGCTTGATTTCATTAATTACATTTTCTTTTTTCTTTGGAGGTTTTTTTTTGTAATTAATTCATTTTTCTTTTCTTTATATTATTGTGTTGGTTTTGCCATACATTGACATGAATCCTCCATGGGCATACATGTGTTCCCCTTCCAGAACCCCCCTCCCACCTCCCTCCTGATTCCATCCCTCTGGGTCATTCTGGTGCACCAGCCCTGTCCCATTTTCTCTCTCTTCTTCTCTTTGGACCCCTACAATGTAGATGTTGCTATGCGTAAAGTTAGCCTCAGAATCGCTTAAGCTCTTATCATTAAAAAATTTTTTCTTTTTGTGGTTCTGACTGAGAGGTTTCTATTTTTCTATCTCCAGGTCTTTTGTGTGTTCTTCTGTATCACCTAGTCTACTGTAGTGTGGTTTTCATTTTTATATTCTTCAGTTTGGTTCCTTTTTATATTTTCTAGTTTCTAGTTAAAAATTCTCAGTGTTCATCTATCCGTGTGCCAATTCAGTTAACACTCTTATTACTAATGATTTGGATTCTTTATCTGGTAGATTGTTTACTTCTGTTTCGGTACTCCCCCCGCCCCCCGCCCACCCTCGCAGGGGTTTTTCTCTTGCTCTTTCAGTTGAGGCCCGTTCCTCTGTCTTCTCTTCCTGCTTAACTTTCTCTGACCCAATGAAATTCAGTGCAGCAGTTACCTGTGGAGGTCTTAAAGGTATGTCCTTCTGTGGGAGCATCCTTATATGGTGTGTCTGTGCCCAGTGGCTTTGGTGGAAGCCTCACCTTTCGTCAGGATGTGCTGTTAGCTATCACCTTGGTAAGAGACAGGGCTGAAGAAGGCATGGCTAGGGTCAGATCCCCCTGGTCAGTGACTGTCCCTGATCTTAGGGGCAGGAGCAAGTCCCATGATGCTGAAGCAGAAGCCATGAGACGGCCTCAGCTAGCTCAGTTCCCTGTAAGTGTGTGCTGCTTCCCCTACCAGCATCAGCACTCTGGCTGCAGACGGAGGAGTATGAGAGCAAGAGGGGCTGGCTGGGTGTTTGGTGAAGGTCAGTGCGTGGATCATGTTGCTTTGGCTATGTTCAGAGGTCCAGACTGCCTCTGATGTTCTGCCCCTGTAACCATTAGTAATGGCTGTGCCCTTCCTGCTCAGATGCCACTTAGGATCAATTTATGAGGGGAGCTTGTTAAAGAAAGTAATAAAGGAAGGAAGTATAGCCAGCGTTTATATAGATGTTTTAACATTGCCTCAAGATATACAAAGTAACAATGGCATGATGGTAGAGAAAAATAGATATGTTAACATATGTTAACATATGTTGCAAGAGTATTTACAAAATACTCTCTCACATGGAAAATTCACTGGACCATAAAGGAAGCCTTTATTCCGTGGAATCAATATCATGTGGACTACATTCTCTAACAGTAATTAATTAATGCTAGAAATTTTAACGAAGAAAAGAAATATAGTTTACATAATCTTAAATGTCAGGTTTTACATTAATAAATAATCCTTGGACTAAAAAGGAGATCATGAAGGAGTTATGAAGTTTTATGACTCAAACAACAATAAAGCCTCATGCTATATTTATTAAGACATAGCTAACACAATCCTTTGATTTCAAATAAATTTACCAGGATACAATACAGAGAATTTGAAAATAAATAAGCTAAACTTTTAATTAAGAAGTTGGAAATGTAAAAGAGGAAATCCAAAGAAACAAACTGAAACAAAGGAGGAATTAATGGCAATAAAAGAAGAATTAATAAAATAAAGAATTAAAACAGTAAAAGTATCAACAAAACTAAGGCTGAGCAATAAAAAACAAAATGAAAACAGAAACGTGATGAAAAAGAAAAACAACTACAGATATAATGAATTTTAAATAAAAATAGTTACATTATATGAGTATTGACTTGATAACTAATAAGAAGTCATTAACTATTTGGAAAAATATAAAGGGCCCAAATTAAGAGAACTGAATAGGTCAGTAAGCAGTAGAGACGTTAAAATGGTGGGAAAATACCTCCCTCCTACCAAAACTTTGTAGCCCCCAGTTTATTTCAAGGGGGTTTTTACTGAATTTTAAAGTGAAACTAATCTTTCAAATTTATTTCAGTAAAGAAGCACTATCAACTCATTTGATGAGATTAGTACAATATTGACTCCAAAATCAGGTAAAGGCAATAAAAGAAAATTATAAGCCAATTTTTCTTGTTCATTCATGTTTCAAAACTATAAATTAAATATTAGCCAATCTAACATTTGGGTATTAAACAATAATTTATTATTCAGATCAAATTGTCTCAGTAATCCCAGGTTTCAACGTAAGAAAATATAACTAGAGAATTTATCATATTAACAGACAAAAAAGAAAAAAAAGTATGACTCTAAGTAGATGCAGAAAAAGCTCTTGATAAATATAAAAATGTATTTGTTAGATAAACTGAATGATATGCATAGAAATATGTTAAAAGCTAGAGGGGCTTTACTAATATAATATATTCTGGGATATAGGACAAGCTTAGAATTTTGTTAATGGCTTGGTACCATCGCTTAATTCACTGTACTTTTATTGAAGTTGTTCTTCCATTCCCAGAAGGCCATTAAGGAAAGCAACAAGAATTTTGCTGAAGTATAAAATGACTGGGCAGAAAATAGTCAAAGCAGAGGATGAGTTTTAGCTGCAGCTTTTGAAATAGCCTAGGGCAGAGTAGGATGAGAACTGGGAAAATCAATACAAAAATGTCTATAAGTTAAGAAATAGATCATTATTTGCCTTGACAAGTTTAGTCATTCATTTCCTAAACAATAAATCCCAATAACTTAATTTTTGTTCTTATAAAAATAGAGAACTTCTGGAAAAAAGATAATAGTATTTCAGTAGGAAAAATATCCCACTTCTCAGCCACAGTCACAATTAACACTTTGATCTATGGCCAAGAGATCAAAATCCATAAAGAGTAAAAAAAATCCATAACCATAATGGACAAACAATCTGTTTTGTTAACCAAGAACTTAAAATGACTTAATATGGCTTTGAGTTGTCTGAGATCAGCAGGTATTTAAAGATTAATTTTTCTCTCATGAGGTTTTCTGAGACCCCTATCACATATTTAAGAACTTCTCTCTGGTAGTCCTCTTGTGGTAAGTGATGCTCTCTCCTCTGACTCTCTCCTCAGTTGCTAGGAATATAGCAGGCAAGCCAATGCCAAAGAATACTCAAACTACCACACAATTGCACTAATCTCACATGCTAGTAAAGTAATGCTCAAGATTCTCCAAGCCAGACTTCAGCAAATATGTGAACCGTGAACTTCTAGATGTTCAAGCTGGTTTTAGAAAAGGCAGAGGAACCAGAGATCAAATTGCCAACATCCTCTGGATCATCGAAAAAGCAAGAGAGTTCCAGAAAAACATCTATAAACTGTGGAAAATTCTGAAAGAGATGGGAATACCAGACCACCTTTCCTGTCTCTTGAGAAACCTGTATGCAGGTCAAGAAGCAACAGTTAGAACTGGACATGGAAAAACAGACTGGTTCCAAATAGGAAAAGGAGTACGTCAAAGCTATATATTGTCACCCTGCTTATTTAACTTATATGCAGAGTACATCATGAGAAACACTGGGCTGGAAGAAGCACAAGCTGGAATCAAGATTGCCAGGAGAAATATCAGTAACCTCAGATATGCAGATGACACCACCTTTATGGCAGAAAGTGAAGAAGAACTAAAGAGCCTCTTGATGAAAGTGAAAGAGGAGAGTGAAAATGTTGGCTTAAAGCTCAACATTCAGAAAACTAAGATCATGGCATCTGGTCCCATCACTTCATGGCAAATAGATGAGGAAACAGTAGAAACAGTGTCAGACTTTATTTTTTTGGGCTCCAAAATCACTGCAGATGGTGACTGCAGCCATGAAATTAAAAGACGCTTACTTCTTGGAAGGAAAGTTATGACCAACCTAGACAGCATATTAAAAAGCAGAGACATTACTTTGTCAACAAAGGTCCATCTAGTCAAGGCTGTGGTTTTTCCAGTGGTCATGTATGGATGTGAGAGTTGGACTGTGAAGAAAGCTGAGCACTGAAGAATTGGTGCTTTTGAACTGTGGTGTTGGAGAAGACTCTTGAGAGTCCCTTGGACTGCAAGGAGATCCAACCAGTCCATCCTAAAGGAGGTCAGTCCTGGGTGTTCACTGGAAGCACTGATGTTGAAGCTGAAACTCCAGTACTTTGGCCACCTGATGCGAAGAGTTGACTCATTGGAAAAGACCCTAATGCTGGGAAGGATTGAAGGCAGGAGGAGAAGGGGATGACAGAGGATGAGATGGCTGGATGGTGTCGCCGACTTGATGGACATAAGTTTGGGTAAACTCTGGGAGTTGGTGATGGACAGGGAGGCCTGGCATGCTGCAATTCATGGGGTCGCAAAGAGTCGGACACAACTGAGCGACTGAACTGAACTGAACTGATACGTAACTCCCATAGCACTCCCCAGTGGGTTTTGTTGGATAGGACATAATATAAACCTTCACAGGGTCTCTCTTTTGTGCATGACCCATATCTGATGCACTGGACTCCTTGATGTACCCTTTGACCTGTTAAGCTCTGGAGTGAAGTTAGACCTCACAGTCCTTGTGTTCAGTCATCGACAGCCAATCACCTTACCTTTAGCTCTATATCTGTCAGGTGGGAGTGCGTTCCAGGCTACTGGGTTTCCCATGCTGTGTCCATACTAAGCTTTTTCGGTGGTACAAGTGAAGCTCCTATAACTAGCTTTAAGATGAGAAGAGGCACACCAAATCTTTCCATTAGGCAGTGTATTAACCGAGCTCTTGCCTGAGGAATCATATTTAAAATTTTTTTCCTATTGAAAGAATCAAGCTTTTTACATTTTTTTAAAGTTAATTGGAGGATAATTACTCCATACCATTGTGTCAGCCTCTGCCATACATCAATATGAATCAGCCACTGGTATATATATGTCCCCTTGCTCTTGAACTTCCTCCCCATCCCCAATCCCAGCCTACCTCTAGCATCTAATCACCATTTCCTAAATGAACTATACCTCAGGGCAGTCAATTAGTTCATGAGGGTAAGTTTCTCTCTATAAAATTATCATAGCCAACAAAGAAAGAAGGAATAATAGAATGCAAATATCACCATTTTTTGACCCTCAATGATATGTTTAATCTAGGAAATTATCATTTATAGCTGTTACCACCACAAAAAGAGAAACTACTAGACTTTATATATTGTACTTATTGGTAGAAGTATATACTACCACCTCTAAAATATTCTTGCCAAAATTTTTGCTTTTAAACAGTTCAAGCCTCTAGACTTAATTAGCAGTTTATGAGCCTGGCTTACAGGAAATACAGGGACAGAATAACATGTTAAAAGACATCATGGGGAAGCAGTCATTAAAATCCAGAATATAGAAAACTTTATTGGACAAATAATGTTGCTTGTTTAATAAGCAAATTTCAAAGAGGGAAAGGTGGACATGGAAAAATCTTAAGGAATGTAAGAATCACAGTCAGATGCAATGTGTGGTTTTTATTTGAGTCCTCATTCAAACTAAACATTTAAAAATGTATAAGACAGTCATGGATATTTGAATACTGACTGCTTATTTTATGTTTATTGAAAGGAATTATTTTTGATGTGATAATGAATGACACTATGGCTGTGTTTGGAAAGAAAAAAATGGCCCTTGTATTTAAAGGTATACAATAAAGTACTTAAGGATAAATTGATACTGTTGACGTTTACTTCAAAATAATGATGAGAAACTTGAACCCAAGCAGTTTCTTCCAGAGTCCAATGATGAAGTTATCCTGTAAATAAAGAAATGTGGAACAATAAGGGAACAGTAAACTGACCAGTTTTGTTGGTCTCTAGGAAAAGTCAAAGATAAGCTTAGAAAAATAAGTTAGGCTCAAAGTTTGAAAGGCCTTGGAAAATAGGCTAAAGAACTTTAAAAGAGACCATTATTTCAACAGGTAGGACATCATCATGTTCTGTACCAAACCTTTGCGATGAGATTTAGTGCCAATTTAAGTGCTAGTCACCATATGTCAAGACACTGGAAGCTCCCTTTGATGGAAGATGAGATTTGTAAACACTAGACCTTTGGAAGTTGAACAATGGATTTTGATGACATATTCTTTTCTTACTGGTGATAGGAGCACTTTTGAAAATAATTTACATTTGGTCACTTAAGTTAAAAGTTTCTAGTCTTGAAGCCCTAGAAGAACCAGAGTTAAAAGATAATACACTTGCTCTGTGTCCTCTAGAGAAGAATTGAACCCACCAAGTTTCCTAGTGTTATGGTTGCCAATTAAGATTGCAATTCTCTGTGGTGTCCTTAATTTTGTCCCCTCGATTTAATGTGTTTTGAATCCATGATATTATATGTAATTTCCAAAGATATTTCCCTCTACAGTCCAATGCTGATTTGTAACTTTGTTTAGCAATATATTTTTTTATAGTTGGACTTTTGTGGAAAACCAGCTGAATGGTAATTAATTATAAGCACAATAAATTTTATGGCAGAGTGAAAATTATTTATAAAGTATTTCTTCTTTTTGTCTGTGGCCTCTGTTTCGGTTTTCTTGGCCCATGCAAAACTAGTAACGTGAAAGCTAGGCTCTCTGTGATGCATGCTTCTTGTCTTTAGAGTAATGAAGATTTTGGAAAGACATCATCAAAGCAGAAACAGAAAGCTTATTGCCTCGTTTGAATTAATAATATTTTATTATCTTTACTAGAAACTCTGATTTCCTGGAGCTTCTCAGCTGGCACAGAGGTAAACAATCCACCAATGCAATGCAGGAGATACAGACTGGATACCTGAGTTGGAGGGATCCCTTGCAGGAAATGGCAACCCACTCCAGTATTCTTGCCTGGAGAATCCCATAGACAGGGGAGCCTGGTAGGCTACAGTCCATGGGGTCTCAAAGAGTCAGACACGACTAAAGCGACTTAGCAAAAGCACACAAGAATTTATAAATCACATGCTTGTTTCCTAACTCAAGTGATATGAAATACATAGTGGAGTTTGTGTTCTCTACAGATTTAAATTTAACCATCTGGTTTCAAGTTTCACATTTGATGGAAATTATCAAGTTTTACAAGGCATGTCTAGCATAGTACAGATTCATAAGATTCATAAGTGTCCTACCTGGAGTTTCTATAAGCAGACTGTGACATAGGAACTCTTCTTTCAATGTTTTTTTCAGGAAAGCACTTTCAGGTGAAGGAAACGGAGGAAAACAGAATAGGACAGGAAAAAACCCCCGAGGCAGCATATGGATCTGGTTCCACAGGAAGCTGGAGAGGTCATGCCTCATGATGGGAGTCAATCAGGGCCGTGATCCTACCTGGGAAGAGATGGGCAGTCATAACCTCCCAGGTGAGGCTATGTGAGGGCAGATGTCCAGAAATGGGAGTGGCTGTGAGATATCTCACAGTAGCTGGGGAAAAGGGGGACGCCCCTGTCTACATGAAGTGGGTGGGTTCCCACAACAATCTTCACAGCTCACCCTTTGAACTCAGATATACGTGCATTCAGGCACAGCCTCTCAAGAATTCTGATTGGAAATCTTACAAGAAACTTACCTGGGTAAATAAAATCCAGCTGCCGCTGAGGCCATGAGTGATATTCACTACGCCCTTCCTTCACTACCAGTTCTGAGTTCTTCTCCCCATCGCTAAGCATTTCTGCCAGTCGGGGTGATTTGCCTGGTGGATGGGTGGCTCACCGTATTCTGAACGGTGTGAGCCTCTTGGTCGCTCTGTCTTTGTGGGGTCATGGTTGCTGTAATTTCCTTTTTATGGTAATGACCGGGAGTGAAAGTCACATGGTCACCAGAGTCCTCAACATATTCCTCTCTGTGGCAGTAGTTATAGTTGCTCATGAGTATCCTGGTCAGTTGTCACTGTCAGTATAGTAATCCTTTTGTTGGCTTGCCTATTTAACTGGCATAAGGATCCCAAAGTGAACAGTTAGCAGCATTAGCTCTAAGATCAGTGAGATTCTTGCTTTGTCCTTCGTGGAAGGATTCCACAGAATTCCAAATTGTGGGGCAGCATGCATGTTTTCCCAAGTGGGTTCCTGGACGTGATCATGAGTGAGACTGCTTCTACCTCCATCCCATGTTGGCCAGTCCCATTTATTCATTATGGACATAGAACAACGCAAGGACTGTTGGTTTAAGATCTACACTGCATCCTAAAAGATAGGGCCTGATCCTTTCAAGGGCTTCGCAGGTGGCTCAGTGGTAAAGAACCTGCCTGCCAATGCAGGAGATGTGGATTCAATCCCCAGGTCAGGAAGATTCCTTGGAGAAGGAAATGACAACCCTCTCTAGTATTCTTACCTGGAAAATTCCATGGACAGAGGAGCCTGGTGGGCTACAGTCCATGGAGTTGCAAAAGAGTTGGACACAAGTTAGCGACTAAACAACATCCTTTCAACATATTCTCGCCAAGCTGCTCTCTGTTGCACATTTATGAGGCCTCTTCAGTCTACTGTTGGGCTGGCAACTTAGATGGCACAATGTGGGGTAGCAGCAATGGGTACTGTAGTCACAAGACCACTGCTGGTCCTCTTTCACTGTACAGTGGATATGTAGATTGATAGCAATGCTACGTAGGATTCTATGATGATAAATTTAGCCATTCTATGAACTTGTTGGTGCTGGCTGGGAACCAGGGCCAGGAAATAAAACACAAAGCCCTATCTGGAGTACAAGCCCAGGCAGGATGGAACATTGCTTTTTCCAGAGTGTAGGTGTCTAGTTGGTTTCACTGAAAGATAGTTCATAGTAGGGGCACACTGTTCTGTGCTGCTGGCAAGATAGACATTCACCAGTAGCAGTAGCTAGTGTAGCGTTGGTGCAAGGGGTCCAGGCTGCCGGGCCCTTGTGGAGGTCAATTTTTTCCACCATGGTCATTCTCAGTTCAGTTCAGTTGCTCAGTTGTGTCCAGCTGTTTGTGACCCCATGGACTGCAGCATGCCAGGCTTCCCTGCCAATTACCATACCATGTCCTGGAGCTTGCTCAAATTCATGTCCATCGAGTTGGTGATGCCACCCAACCATCTCATCCTCTGTCTCCCCTTCTCCCCCCACCTTTAATCTTTCCCAGCATTAGGGTTTTTTCAAATTAGTCAGTTCTTTGCATCAGGTGGCCAAAGTACTGGAATTTTAGCTTCAGCATCAGTCCTTCCAATGAATATTCAGGACTGGTTTCCTTTAGGATGGACTGGTTGGATCTCCTTGCTGTCCAAGGGACTCTCAAGAGTCTTCTCCAACACCACAGTTCAAAAGCCTCAATTCTTCAGCACTCAGTTTTCTTTCTAGTCCAACTCTCACAGCCATACATGACTACTGGAAAAACCATAGCTTTGATTAGATGGACCTTTGCTGGCAAAGTAATGTCTCTGTTTTTATTTTTTATAAATTAATTTATGATTATTATTATTTACTTTACAATATTGTGTTGGTTTTGCCATACATTGCTTTTTAATATGCTGTCTAGATTGCTCATAACTTTTCTTCCCAGGAGCAAGAGTCTTTTAATTTCATGGCTGCAGTCACCATCTGCACTGATTTTAGAGCCCAAGAAAATGAAGTCTCTTACTGTTTCCACTGTTTCCCCATCTATTTGCCATGAAGTGATGGGATCAGATGTCATGATCTTAGTATTTGAATGTTTAGTTTTAAGCCAACTTTTTGACTCTCCTCTTTCACTTTCATCTAGAGGCTGTTAAGTCCCTCTTCACTTTCTGCCATAAGGGTGGTATCATCTGCATATCTGAGATTATTGATGTTGCTTCTGGCAATCTTGATTCCAGCTTGTGCTTCATCCAGTCCACCATTTCGCATGGTACACACTGCATGTAAGTTTAATACATGTAAGCAGGGTGACATACTCCTTTCCTAATTTGGAACCAGTCTGTTGTTCCATGTCCAGTTCTAACTGTTGCTTCTTGACCTGCACACAGATTTCTCAGGAGGCAGGAATGGTGGTCTTTTATTCTCATCTCTGCAAGAGTTTTCCACAGCTTGTTGTGATCCACACAGTCAAAGGCTTTGGCATAGTCAATAAAGCAGAAGTAGGTGTTTTTCTGGAACTTTCTTGCTTTTTCGATTATCCAATAGATGTTAGTAATTTGATCCCTGGTTCTTCTGCCTTTTCTAAATCCAGCTGATCATCTGGAAGTTCATGATTCATGTACTGTTGAAGCCTGGCTTGGAGAGCATTACTTTGCTAGTGTGTGAGACGAGTGCAATTGTGTGGTGATTTGAACATTCTTTGGCATTGCTTTTCTTTGGGATTGGAATGAAAATTGACCTTTTCCAGTCCGGTGGACCCAGATTACCACAATGGTGTGATCACTCACCTAGAGCCAGACATCCTGGAATGTGAAGTCAAGTGGGCGTTAGGAAGTATCACTGCGAACAAAGCGCGTAGAGGTGATAGAATTCCAGTTGAGCAATTTCCAAACCTAAAAGAAGATGCTGCTAAAGTGCGACACTCTTTATGGTCATTCTGGCTCATGGTTATTCTATTCAAGTGCCAGAAAAGCTGGAGACTGAGGCTGGGTGACTGAGACATCCTATCCTCTTGGGTGTTGGACACTTCTTCTGAAGATCATTCTCTCCAGTAGATCTTAACATGTGACATAGGAGTTCTTCTTTGTCTTCTTTGAACTATTTTTAAATGTACAATTTTCTTAGTGGTTGCTTTAGGTATTACAATGAATATATATAACTGCAGTGGCAATCTACTGGAAACATTTTACCACTTCAAGTGAAGTATAATACTCTTATTTCCATTCAAATAAGTCCCTTCACTCTACCCATTAAAAAATTACTTTCCTCTACACACATGGAGCCCTCCATGAGTTGGTATTATAGTTGTTGCTTCAACCATTACGCATAATTTAGAATCCATGAGAAGAGGGATGGTCTATTAAATGTACCCTTTCCTTGCCTTTTTTTTTTTTTTTAGTCTACTGTATTATTATTTCTACCATTCTGAAGTCATTTCCTTTCTGTTTGAAGGACTTCTTTAAGACATTCTTTAAGGTTAGGTCTACTTGGAAAAGATTCTCTTAGTTTTCCTTCATCTGAGAATGTCTTTTTTTCCTCTTCATACCTGAAGGATATTTTTATGAAGGGTAGAATTTAGGGCTGACAGTTTTTTTTTCCTTTTAACACTTAAAAAATGTGCTAAATGAGGACATTTATGTCTAGGGCTAAAGTTGCCAAAGTTTAATTATCACTGCCACCTAAATAGCCTGTTTTGATTGGAGAAAGAAGAGGCGGTATATAATTTCACACCTATTATATGATTAGAAATATTTCTTTTTTTGACTGGAGCGAAATGCACATGAAAGCTCTTTCTGTTATTGCATGCTTTCTAGGTAGTTGCTTCTTCCTTTTTCTTCTGAAGCATGCAAAGAAAGAAGCTGTGTTTTGAGGGCATAGAGGTTGGGAAAACATAAACTAACAGTTCGGTCACAGTGAGCCGTCCTCTGTATCTGATTCAGAGAGAAGAGACACAGTCACACAGAAAATTGTCTGTGGTGAGGTATAAGAAGTTTGGGATCAGCTGTACCTGCCTTTGAATCTTCTGTTACCATTTACTGGGTACATGATCTTCAGTGAGTTATTTAACCTCTCTTGGTCTCAGTTCCTTCATAGATAAACTGGAATTATAATAGTTTTTTTCTTTGCGAATTAAGGCAGATGAGATACATAGATTTCTAGGATGTGATAGGTTCTCAATCAGATTCTTTCTGTTGTCTTCCTCTTTCCCCCTTTAATGTCTAGGAAATTTAAGGGTTAAGGAAAATTCACCAGAAAGCACGTTTGCCTTCCTCTTGGGAAACATAGTGAACTGGCAAAGTTACTATGTAGTGGGAAAGGTATTATTTGAATTATTTCTTTAAAAGTTGTGATATTATCTTTGAAATTTATTGAGTTACTATTATTTTTAATTACTTTTGTGTTCAATCACTAAAGTCATGTTTGACTCTTTGGGGCCCAATGGACTGTAGCCTGCCAGGCTCCTCTGTATGGAATTCTCCAGGCAAAAATACTGGAGTGGGTTGCCATTTCTTCTTTCAGGGGATCTTCCCAACCCAGGGACTGAACCTGTGTCTCCTGCATTGGCAGACAGATTCTTTCCCACTAGCGCCACCTAGGAAGCCCATTTAATTACTCTCCATGGACTGTAGCCTACCGGGCTTCTCCATCCATGGGATTTTCCAGGCAAGAGTACTGGAGTGGGTTGCCGTTTCCTTCTCCGGGAGATCTTCCTGACCCAGGGGTTGAACCCGGGTCCCCCCCTTTGTAGGCAGATGATACCGTCTGAGCCACCAGGAAAGTCTATTTTTTTTTTTAATAGACTTTAAGGTAAGTGTACATGGAATTTATCAGTGTGGGTCATATCAAGAAAGAAAAATCACATAGTAACTTGAACACAGAAAGTTTAATATAGAGAATCATGAACTATAATAGGAGATTGGAGCAATGCTTCTTTCACTGGTAAGAGAACTGTAAAGAATACAGTATAACAGGTTTAAGGGGCAGTCCTTACCCATAGGGCTGAAAAGAGCATGCAAGGAAGAGCCCCCACTCATCTTCTCCTTTCCACATTCCAGGATTGAGATCTGGAACCGATTGCAGAAGGCATAGCCCTCCCTGGATGTTAGAAAAGTCACTGTGATGCTACCCTGGGGGCTTATGCTGGAAATCTGGTCTCAGGAACTTGCCTTTCTCTAGGGCTCCAGGGAAAGTTGTTTATGAGGTGGTATCTCACCTAAAGCAATGCAAGAGAAGTGTCCAGAGGTGGTAACAGTCACTGTGCTCCTGGCCACTCTACAGGACCCTGGCTTTGGAAGAGCCGGGCACCCTGCAGGAGCATGGTGCTGGAAGCTGCCTGAGCTATAGCAACTGGACACTGGGCATGTGCTGCAGAAGCCTGCCAGGTGAGCACATCGGAACTAGGACGCAAAACCCTTTTCCCCTGCAGTGTCCCTCCAGCATCTCTGCTTACAGAGCTTGACATTGTACAGTTGACAGTGGAAAATATTTAAAGGGCCCAGATTCATTTTCATAGAGCAGGCAAAAAGAAAGAATTTGGACCTGAGAGATAGTAATATTTGACAGGCACTGAAAGGGTGAAGAATTCATGATTGGAAATCTCTGTTAGGACTTGATAAAAGTGATTGTCTTAAACTTATATTGAATACAAAGTATGAAGTGAAAGCCACTCACTTGTGTCCGACTGCTTGCAACCCCATGGACTATACAGCCCATGGAATTCTCCAGGCCACAATAGTGGAGTGGGCAGCCTTTCCCTTCTTCAGGGGATCTTCTCAACCTACGGATTGAACCCAGGTCTTCCACATTGCAGGCAGATTCTTTACCAATTGAGCTATCAAGGAAGCCCTAATACAAAGTATAGGCTTAATTATTCAAACCCTGATACCAATGTGTCAATGCCTGCTAATGAGAGTAAGTTGAAATTGCATTTCAAGTCTTTGTGCCTATTAGAAGCAGCTTTGGTCTCCTGCATTGCAGGCGGGTTCTTTACCAACTGAGCTATCAGGGAAGCCCTTTATAATTGAAATTTTATAACAGGCTATAAGGTTGCAGCAAATGTATTCTTCTACATCCAGAGTTCCTAAATTACAAATTACATTGTTTAAAAAAACTATTTCTATTAGAGGCACTTATCCTGCATAATAGACATTATATAAATTTGAGTATGGTTTGATGTGATACTGATAAAGTACCAAGGTCAAAACTTCGAATGGTAGTTAATCTAACAGCTCAAGTGATCCAGATTAAGTCCCTTACAATAAGCCAGTAACAGAAAAGGAGATCCAGGCTGGTTCCAGACTTGTGAAGAGTTAGAGTTCTAGTCAGCTACTGATTCTAGTGGGCTGCCCAGGCGGTGCTAATGGGAAAGAACCTGCCAGCCAACTCAGGAGGTGCAGGTTCAGTCCCTGGGCTAGGAAGATCCCCTGGAGAAGGAAGTGGCAACCCACTCCAATATTCTTGCCTGGAGAATCCCAAGGACAGAGGAGCCTGGCGGGCTATAGTCCGTGGGATCACAAAGAGTCAGACACTACTGAGCCACTAACACTTTCACTTTGCTTCTCTATGACATTTAGAATTTTTGACAACACATATCTTTTGGAATTCTCTGCTCCTTAGTTTTACATGATCTAATTTTGTTTTTCCTTTCCTAGGCTCTTTCCTTCTGAAGCACCAGCTTAAGTGTCAGTATTCCTTAGAGTGCCATCCTTGATGACCTTCTCATTGTATATATTCTTTCCAGGGTAGCAGTATCACATCACACTTAAAAATATAAAGCTTCAAGTTAGATAAACCTTGGATGTTAACTCTGACACTTTCTGCATTGTGATCTTGAGCACAAAGATCTTGTGATCTTAAAGCCTTCAGTCTCAATTTCTTCAACTATAAAAATCAACTACCCTCCCTTACTTTTCAGAATTGTGATTCTGAAATGAGAAATAACGTTAAGCCCTTACAATAGTTCTTAACATAGAGAGGTAGTGAATAAATATTTTGTCAATTCCAAATAAGAGGCTTATGAGTCTAGATCTCCAACTAACACTTCTCTATGGGGCCCCAAATCTCGATATGCACAATCTGTTTTAGTTGTTTTAAGTGCCAATTTGTGATATGTTGTAAGTCAGTGATGAGGATTATGTTGGTACAATAGGAAATGAAAAATAAAAGAACATTTTAATGTAGTTTTAAAATGAAGTCATTTACTTAATTTGATAAATTGCCTTTTACATTGAGATTCACTCCTTAATTTCTGGTGTTGAAATATCTTTATGTAAAAATGAAATATTGATATTAGTGAATAGTTTTAAAAAAATATATCCTGACATAACAAAATGAAAAAATTGATAGTCTTAAATTAGTTTTTCACATTTATTTGGAGATTTTGATGGCATGTGAAATCTGAAAGCTTAGGAACCTCTGATCCATGAACGTCTCAAACTCGACACTGTGAAATTCTAAGTTACCTTCTTCTCCTCATACACACAAAGTTCAATTTTATTATATATCATAACAGATGTTATAACTATCCATCCCAGTTTGTTGTCAGGAATATGTGAGTTATCCTTAAACACTCCATGCTGCTGTTGCTCTTATATTCAGTTGATCATCAAATCCTTCAAACTCTCTCCTGAAATTTCTCGATTCGTACCCAATACCACTCTTGTAATTTTTTGTTAGGTTTATTTTCCTGCTACTGCCAGACTCTCTTCATTTTAACTCATTTTATCCTGAGGTGCCAAAATGAGCACTTCCTTCCTTGCCTAAAATCCTCCAAGGTCTTCTTATCTCCTTTGGGGTTGAATTTTCATTCATCCACAAAGTCCCTCCCTTCCCATCTGCTGCTTCTTCCTCCTGTGGATCTTTCACTGAGCCTGCCATAATTAACTGCTTGCTTCTCTATTGCCTTGCAATTTTTGCACTTCCAGTTCCACCTACTGGTAAATATCCTTCTCTCCTCATCTAGAAAGTTCCATTTAGTCCTTCAGGATTCAGTTCAAGTTTCTACCATCTCAAACCATTCCCAGGTACCCCCATCTGAATCTTGCGTCTTTCTTCTCTGTCCTCCAAACTTTTATAGCACCTTGCCGCAATGTGATGCAATTTTGGGTGTACATAACTAGGTTTCTTCATCATTTATGAGAAACTGATGGTGGGAATCACATCTTCCACCTTGACATTTAAATACTTAATACAACCCCTGATACATTACAGGTGCTCAGTAACTGCTAGCTGCATGACTACAAGCTTAACATTATCCAGCTAATGATTCTAACAGACCACATTTCTGTCCGTAAGAAACCTGCAGATCAAAGTGTTAATCAAAAAATGATAAAAGGCCATCATCTTGTATTTCTTTTATAAACTCCCTACTCAGGAAATCAAGACATGTATAAAGACTGTATTTGATGTGTTGATACTTTTTAAAATACTGTTTATTTACATTATTGAGTAAAAGTGTGTGGCTGAGGGTATGGCTAGGGGAGGGACAAAGTGAATAGGATGCATGTTATTTAGCATGACTATACATTCCTAGGCTCCAGGTCTGTTCTGCAACAAGGATTTGTTAGTACATATATAATGTGCCCACTTCTTTTAGGTACATAGGTATATCTTCTAGGTATATTTCATGCAAAGATGGGCTCAATAAAGGACAGAAATGGTATGGACCTAACAGAGCAGAAGATGTTAAGAAGAGGTAGTAAGAATACACAGGACTATACAAAAAATCTTCATGACCCAGATAATCACGATGGTGTGATCATTCACCTAGAGCCAGACATCTTGGAATATGAAGTCAAGTGGGCCTTTAGGAAGCTTCACTACTAACAAAGCTAGTGGAGGTGATGGGATTCCAGTTGTGCTATTTCAAATCCTAAAAGATGATGCTGTGAAAATGCTGTACTCAGTATGCCAGCAAATTTGGAAAACTCAGCAGTGGCCATAGGACTGGTAAAGGTCAGTTTTCATTCCAGTTCCAAAGATGGGCAATGCCAAAGAATGCTCAAACTACCACACAATTGCACTTATCTTACATGGAACTAAAGTAATGCCCCAAATTCTCCAAGCCAGGCTTCAATAGTACATGAATCGTGAACTTCCCAATGTTCAAGCTGGTTTTAGAAAAGGCAGAGGAACCAGAGATCAAATTGTCAACATCCACTGGATCATCGAAAAAGCAAGAGAGTTCCAGAAAAACATCAACTTATGCTTTATTGACTATGCCAAAGCCTTTGACTGTGTAGGTCACGAAAAACTGTGGAAAATTCTTCAGGAGATGGGAGTACCAGACCACCTTTCCTGCCTCTTGAGAAACCTGTATGCAGGTCAGGAAGCAACAATTAGAACTGGACATGGAACAACAGACTGGTTCCAAATTGGGAAAGGAGTACGTCAAGACTGTATATTGTCTCCCTGCTTATTTAACTCATATTCAGAGTACATCATGAGAAACACTGGGCTGGAAGGAACACAAGCTGGAATCAAGATTGTCAGGAGAAATATCAGTAACCTCAGATATGCAGATGACACCACTCTCATGGCAGAAAGCAAAAAAAAAAAAAAGTGAAAGAGGAGAGTAAAAATGTTGGCTTAAAGCTTAACATTCAGAAAACTAAGATCATGGCATCTGGTCCCATCACTTCATGGAAATAGACGGGGAAACAGTATAAACAGTGGCTGAGTTTATTTTTTTGGGCTCCAAAATCACTGCAGATGGTAATTGCAGCCATGAAATTAAAAGTCTCTTACTTCTTGGAAGCAAAGTTATAACTAATCTAGACAGCATATCGAAAAGCAGAGACATTACTTTGCCAACAAAAGTCCATTTGGTCAAGGCTATTTCCCGTAGTCATGTATGGATGTGAGAGTTTGATGGTGAAGAAAGATGAGCACCAAAGAAATGATGCTTTTGAACTGCAGTGTTGGAAAAGACTCTTGAGAGTCCCTTGGACAGCAAGGAGATCCAACCAGTCCATCCTAAAGGAAATCAGTCCTGAATATTCATTGGAAGGACTGATGCTGAAGTTGACACTGCAATACTTTGGCCACCTGATGTGAAGAACTGACTCATTGGAAAAGACCCTGATGCTGGGAAAGATTGAAGGCAGGAGAAGAAGGGGACAATAGAGGATGAGATGGTTAGGTGGCATCACCGACTCAATGGATATGAGTTTGAGTAAACTCCAGGAGTTGGTGATGGCATGCTGCAGTCCAGGGGTTCACAAAGATTTGGACATGACTGAGCAACTAAACTGAACTGAACTATGTGTAGTGATAACCAGAAGTGTAAGTTTTGAAAATTTTATCAAATAAGGTCATGTGATCAAACAGCTTTTCTTCTTTAGGAATATTCTAGGAATCTTAATAGTCATTCATTTTTTTTTTTAATGATTGTGAGAGAATCGATTCTTAGGTAGGTCAATGAGGAGAACAGGGCCCTCAAGGAGGAGAAAGGGACAAGCATTTTTCTTCTACCTCCCTTCATCTTAGTAATGTAAGAAGTTTTTTTCCTTAATCTCTGAGTTGTTATGGCAACAGTCTCTTTTGCCTAAGACTAACTTTCTTTAAGCCCAGAGCTAATGATTACACAACAAAGCAACTCATCTTGTTCAAGGATATGATTTTCCTTAAGCTCTGTATTAATGATTATATACTAAGGATATATCTTGCTTGAGAACAATTTTCTCTTTCTTAACAAGAACCTTCTGACTAATCCTGTTATCTTAAGGTGTATGTTGTGGGAGTGGGTCTTGTAAGACCTTTCTATTGTTAGTAACCAATTGAAAAAGTATATAAGGCCTTGATAAGACTAGCCAGGTGGGGCACTCTCTGATGCTTCTGATGTTTATGTCAGAAGCTTTCTCTTTCCCTTTTTCACTGTAATAAAAGTGTAGTGAAGCTCTGAGTGGTTGAAGCCATTTCTCTGGTCCCAAAGCTAAATTCTCTTCTTCGGAGATCATGAATCCAACACCGATCACCATAAGCTATCAGTGGTCCTTGTGAATGATAACCCAAGATTCAGAGAGGAACCAGTGCTGTATCTGTTGCTTATCTATGATTATGCCTTTCACCTCAGTCATGCCATCCAGAAGAAAAGACACAACCCTGAGAGATCAGTTGACCTTGATGAAAGGCTTATATTATCTAAGCCTGATCAAAAGCTTAAATTTTCTTATAATCTTAATCTTAATCTTATATATTAAGAATTTAAATTTAAATTCTTGATGGTGTGAAAATACTGACATGGTTTCAGTTATGATGTGTAGGTCTGCAATTAATAAACAACCAACTGAGCATTTGAGACACTTTTCATGCTTATATAAGGTCTAGAGGAGGCAAGGCATCTAGTTCATCAGTGCAGTGATGTCATCAAAGACCCAATTTTGTTTCAGGTATTAAAGCACATTTAAATTTTATCCTCCTTTATTGCATTATGGTGGGAAGATGGCTGCTGAACTTCTAAACATCATTATGGCACACCTGTATCCCACATAGGAAGGAATCAAAAAGAGACATTAAAGTCATGATTGATAAGACGTGATTCAGTTCTTGGGGCTGGGCACACTGTCAACTCAAACCACATTGCACTTCTGTGAGCAAGAAAGCAGGGAGACAAATGCCTGTTGGGTAGGCAACTATCACGGTCAGCTGCCTAAAATCCTTCTCTTTTAACTCTGTGAAATATGACAATATAACATCAAGACTCCACTTTGGGCCATTATTCCTACTATGTCTAAACCTAGAACATTCTTCTCCTTTCTTCTTTTTTTTTTGCTCTTCACTCCACAATTTACAAGTTGTACTATAGGTTGAATAACATGAACTTACCAATATTCTCCTATTTTTACATAAAAGTTTCACAAGTCCCTCAATAATCCCTCAAATAATTTGGGATTAAAGGAAAATGAATAATAACTGTGGGCAGTTAGTGAATAAAAACTGCCTGAAGCCACCAGAAAATGTTTTTAAAAATGGAAGAAAACCTATCTGTTCTACAATTTAAACCAGTGAAAGTGTTGCAGGAAGGGGGACCCCTTCCAGGGCCTGAAGCTGGGCTCTTGTCTAACACTCGGAAATGAATTGTCCGAGGAGACACATGTGCTGACAAAGCAAGAGATTTTATTGGGAAGGGCACCCGGGTGGAGAGCAGTAGGGTAAGGGAACCCAGGAGAACTGCTCTGCCGCATGGCTCACAGTCTCTATGGTGATGGGATTAGTTTCCAGGTGGTCTTTGGCCAATCATTCTAATTCAGAGTTTTTCCTGGTGGCGCACACATAACTCAGCCAAGATGGATGCTAGCGAGAGGGATTCTGGGAAGTGGACGGACACACTTCTGTCTCCTGTAGACCTTTCCCGAACTCATCTGGTTGGTGGTGGCTTATTAGTTCCCTGTTCCTTATCAGGACCTCCTGTCATAAAACAACTCATGCAAATGATTACCATGGTGCCTGGCCAGGGTGGGCGGTTTCAATCAGTATGCTTCCCCTAACAAAAGGCTCACACTGGACTTTTTCATGGAAAAAAAGAAAAAAATGTCACCTGCTAATTACATCTAATCATATTTCTAGAGACTGACAGTGATAGATGAGGAGATATCCATTTTTTATTTCTTAAGTTTGAGGAAGTGATCCAGTCATGTCCTGCAGAGAGAGAAAATGCATTATGTGTGAACTACCCTTTACCTTATGCCTTCTCTCAGTCCCAGTTGAAATTATCACCATGGTGGCACATATATTCATAAAGACATGGAACTCAATAGAGAAGAATTAATCTTCCTAGAGTAGAACACTTAAAATTAAAAAAAGATGAGTGGAAAGAGCCAGCACAGAGGGCAAAGACAAGATAAGTGTCTCAAACACCGAAGTATGGAGAAGATCCAGCACTTTGCAGGGGCCATAGCCAGACTTTGTAACAGGAGAGGAAGTCATCTGGAAAATGGCATTTCTCACACACCAGCTGTAAGTCAATCTCCCCGGTAGGAGTATCAGATTAAACAACACTTGCAGGTCTCTCATTTCTATGAATGTAATAAGATTCCAGCAACAGAGTCATTCTTTTGTTCAGTGGTTTCCCACCTGCTGGTCACATTTTGCTCAAGTCATCTTCTTTTCCAAAGTCCTGCCCAGGAAGTTTCCCATGCTTGGTCCCAAATGTCCCTTTTGTGGAAGAAATAGATTAATAGCATGAGAAGTCATCCTGATGTGCAGCCAAATAAGAAATTGAGTCATGATCATTAAAATGTAGGTCATTTAACAGCTGGAAAGGACAGCATGAGAATTCTTGAGGAAGTTAAGAAATGGGGATTGGTGGTTGGAGAAAGAGAACTAAATAAAAATATGAAAATGGCAAAAAAGTAATGAAGAATTTCAGAAAATAAAGAGGTGAAAAATCCAATTGTTACACACAAGACAACAGCAAAGTAAGAAGAAATAATTGTACTGGCTGAGAAAGTAAATTTACAGTTCTGGTTTCACTAGTTATTCATGTAATTTTGAACAAGTCACTTAATCTTTACTTTTTAAAAATATCTTTATTTAATATCATTTATATTTCATGCCATTCACCCATTTAAACACACAGTTCAATGCTTTATAGTATATTTTCAGAATTATACAATTGTCACAGTCTAATTTGAGAACATTTCATTACCCCCAAAGAAATCTAATTCCCATTAGCAGTCCCTCTTCATTCACTCTGCTCCCAAACATGGCAACTACTAAAATATTTTCTGTCTCTATAGATTTGCCTCTTCTGGACATTTCATACCAATTTCACTTTATGTAATGTTTTCAAGGTTCACCCATGCTACAGCATGTATTAATACTTCATTCCTTTTTATTTTAAATAATACTCCATTATATGGACATCCTGCATTTTATTTATTTATTTAACAGTTAGTAGATATTTGAGCTTTTCCCTCTTTTTAGTGATTATGGATAATGCTACTCTTAGCATTTGTGTCAAACCTTTTGTAAACCATTTAAGTTTTTCATGATCTCATCTATAAAGCAAAACTAACAGTTTATGCTTTACATTTCCACATTTGAGGACATTTTCATTTTAGTTCTCTTCTAATTATATTGAAGAATATAATTAGATACATTTTGAGCTGATATGCCTAGTAAAACAATTAGCAATGGCATACACTACACCCTTTCAGGTGGTAAACAGATGTGCATGTATGCTAAGTTGCTTCAGTTGTGTGAGACTCTGTGACCCTGTGGACTGCAGCCTGCCAGGCTCCTCTGTCCATGGGATTCCCCAGGCACAAATACTGGAATGGGGTGCACTGCCCTTCTCAAGAAATCTTCCTGACCCAGGGATCAAATCCATGTCTCCTGTAGTTCCTGTACTGCAGTCAGATTCTTCACTGCTGAATCACTTGGGAAGCTCATAAATAGATGAGAGCTCTTCAAATATTTGTTAATTAACAGACTATTTAATTTTATCTTGTATTCATTTAGCCACCTATCCATTCATTCATCAAATATTTACCAGATGCTTATGAGTGTCCACAATGCGCTATTTCCACAAGGTACACAGTGGTAAGTAGGAGAGCTTACATATAAGAAATTTATATTCTGGTAGAGTAGAGAGGACATGTATGCACATTCATAAGAAACATGGGAGAAAGTGAAAATGACATTTATTTAGACTTAGATATATAGTCTTGGTGAGTTCAGAGTACAATTCTTTGCCTGCCATAATATTTCAACAAATTCTTTGCTGTTGAAATGAAACTCTTGGTTGAAATGATCTAGGAAAAGCCTTATATAAATATAGAAAATGACAGGATTCAAGTAGGAGGTACTTGCTGTTGAAAGACACTGTTGTAGATGTTACAGAAACGTATAATAATTGCCAATGAGAACTGGAAGTGGTGTTAGCAGCAAGTTACAGAAGCTCAAGACTTGTACCTTATGGAGCCGTGTGATTATACTTTGGCACAAAACAAATCATCCTACATTGCTACCCAGTTTGTTTGAATATACCCTGCATTTCAACATCTTTCTTTTGAAATAATTGTGGCCTTCCCTTTTATATCATTTTGGATTTCTGTTAAAAATGCCTGATGAAAAATGTAACATCTAAAACTGTAACATAATAAAGGAAATTTGTTTTGTTAACTCATTAGATGTCATAATCCAGTCAGTATTTTACAAATACTCCTAGTAGTTAGTGTTATGAAAAATTGCTGAATGCTGTATTTTCTTTTCTCAGAACTAATGACGACATTTGATACACTGAGCAAGTTTTGCTAATTTGGTAAATTTATGACAAATAATATAAATATGAATACAAAGTTTACTGATTTCACATTGACCTGAAATAATCTTGGATATTTTAGCTTACAAGATGGATTCATTCCAATCATAACCATTGGCCATCTGTTTCCTTTCCTGAGAAGCAATAAAAGAATGTACTAATTTGTAATCAGAATGCAATGAGACACCACATCCATGAATATTAGAATCCATCAAAAGAATTCTTTTGGTTTAGTACCAATTAGTCATTGTTCTGTTATACTTGTACTGAAGAGGTCACAGGAGATGTCATGAAGGAAGTGAGGCTATAACTGAATTTTGGAGAAAAAGCATACAATCTTGAAGATGGGTTCCACTATGAATTCATCCTCTTTACATAAAACTCCCATTTCTGTACCTCTACCCCCTCCTTCAAAAAATTTGTACTGTTATTTATCTTCTCAGTTCCCTTTATACTTCTCTACCAGAGCCATCCCCAAATTTTCCTCTTTTCTTAAAGCCTCCAGTCTCACCACCCTTGTTGCTATCAACCCCATCCTCTTATAGTGACTTTAAAGATAGTAAACTCAATTTATTAAGAAGCCCCAGAAATACCTTCCAGTGTGCAAACAACCTTATAAGTACACTCATACCTTTTATCTTCCTGCTACCATAGAAAGTCCTCTTTCCTCTCAAAGGCTAATCTTTCCCTCTAAGCTCTAGTTCCCTTCCTGACCTAGACATTCTTCACCTCTCTGTGCCCACTTTCCACCATTTCTACCTTGCTTTATGTCTCAGGAGAATGAGCTGAAGGACCTACATCAAGGCTCCTTTGTCTTTTGGCATCAGATTGGATTTTGCCAGTGGAAGTCACCAGAAATCAGAGAGCAGGAGAATGTTGAGGAACAGCCTTTCCCTTATTATCCTTCTTCTCAGGCTGAGGGGCTGGCGATGAATGCGTTCCTCTGTCAAAGTCCACAGCACTTACACTGGAGCTATAGGTCTCAAAAGGTCATGGTAATCATTTGTTCTGTTATCAGACCTAGTGGAGTGACACTGTTGTTGACCCCAGGGGCCCCTCATAATTTTGGGTTCCTTTTCCTTAATTCTGTCTCTAATTTCAGCTCATTAACTTACTTCATTCTTTTTTTTTTTTGTTTTTTTGAGTGTTTCTGCTACTTGTCAAGAACTTGAGGATACACTTTCTTATCAAATACTTGTCAAGAAAAATTGTTTGGAACTTGTAAATAAAATCAAAGGTGAACAGAATGTCCTTTTATTATCATAAGGGGTCATTGTTTTACAGGTCCACACAAGGGTTATCCAGGGGAATGTACTTTGTTCAGCTCACAGTTTATTATGATTTAGAGGTCCCAGACTTAGTTACATGTATAGTTAATTTATGCATTTTACACTATAGTGATGTAAATAAGATCTGTCTAAATTTTCTCTTCTGTAAAAAAGCACTAAAGACTTCAGTTTTTGCTTTTCAGGATATTAATCAATTTGCACTTGCTGAGCAATCTTGTCACATTTCTTTGATAATGTGCTGTGCTACACTTAGTTGCTCAATCATGTCCAACTCTTTGTGACCCCAGAGACTGTAGCCTGCCAGGCTCCTCTGTCCATGGGGATTTTTCAGGCAAGAATACTAGAGTGGGTTGCCATGCCCTCCTCCAAGGGTTCTTCCCAAACCAGGGATCAAATCCAGGTCTCCCACTTTACAGGTAGATTCTTTACTGTCTGAGCTACCAGAGAAGTCTGAGAATACTGGAGTGGGTAGACTATCCTTTCTCCAGGGGAACTTCCTCACCCAGGAATCCAACTGGGGTCTCCTGAATTGCAGGTTTATTCTTTACCAGCTGAGCTACCCGGGAAGCCCTTTTTTGGTAATACTTAAAAGTAAATCATCTAATTAAATCACTTTGAGCTGGTATTTTTTTTTAATTTTTATTTATTTATTTGACTGTGCTGGGTCTTAGTTGCAGCATGTGGGATCTAGTACCCCGACCAGGGATGGAACCTGGGTCCCCTCCATTGGGAGCATGGAGCCTTAGCCACTGGACCACCAGGGAAGTCCCTGAGCTGGTCTTAACAAGTTACCTCATTGTTTAGCAAATCAAAGGACATTTTTGATACATGTTCATTTTATATTTGTATGAAAGTCATGATTTTATCTTTCTGAAAATTCTCCTTTAACATCTCTTTTGAGTATCTGTCCTCTCTTAGATCCACTTCTTTAGTCTTTATCTATTGGTTCCTTCCTATGTTCATTTTAAGCATACTCAAATCTCTCCTATCATTAAAAAATAAAACAAATCCTGGAAGTTTTCTGTTTCCATTTGCACTTTACACTTCTTGAAACAATTGCCAGCACACACACACATTTGTTACTTCTTCATCTCACTTCTATTTCTCTTTCTGTTGACATGATTTCTTCTTCCACGATTCCAATGAAACTGCTCACATCAAAGAGCTCCTTATTCAATTTAATCAACATGTTAAGTCCTAAAGTCATTTGAATTCACTGGAGCATTTAACTCTGATGTCTCTTTTCTTGAAATATTCTTTTAGTGACGATGGTATCATGTATAATTTTCTTTCTTCTTTCTGACTAATTCTTTTGACTGTCTTTGAGTGATTGTGCTGCAAGGTTTGGTTATACTTGAAGCTCATCACCTGAGTCTGTTTTTTTTTTTTTTCTTCTTGTTCTTCATATGCTCCCACATGATCTCTTTCTCCTTCAGAGGCTTCAGCTACCATTTAGTTCCATGGCACAGGTGTAGCTTTATCTCTGAAGCACTACGTCTGTATATCAACTTCTGTTAGACATCTTAGATGTCCCAGTATATCTCAAACTCCTTATAGTATCAAAAGAACTAAACCCTTTCACTCTCTCATTTGTTACATTCTCTATGCTTTGTGCATTAAGGAGTAGTGTCAGCATTCCGTGGTTGCTTAAGCTGAAGCAGACAATTTTCTTAAATTCTTCCTCACCTCTTGTATACAATTAAACTCTAAATTAGGACAATTTTGCCTTTTAACTATATCTCAAGTTTACTCTTGTCTGCATCCTAACTCCTACTCTTTGGGTCAGGTCACAATCATTCAACTGCCTCCAAATTAGCCTTTCTGCCTCTATATTTGGAGAAGACAATGGCACCCCACTCCAGTACTGTTGCCTGGAAAATCCCATGGATGGAGGAGCCTGGTAGGCTGCAGTCCCTGGGGTTGCTAAGAGTCGGGCATGACTGAGCGACTTCATTTTCACTTTTCACTTTCATGCCTTGGAGAAGGAAATGGCAACCCACTCCAGTATTTTTGCCCGGAGAAACCCAGGGACAAGGGAGCCTAGTGGGCTGCTGTCTATGGGGTTGAACAGAGTCGAACACAACTGAAACGACTTAGCAGCAGCAGCCGACTCTAATTTTGGGCTTCCCTGGTGGCTCAGATGGTAAAGAATCCACCTGCAATGTGGGAGACCTGGGTTTGATCTCTGGGTTGGGCAGACCCCCTGGAGGGGGGCATAGAAACCCACTCCAGTATTCTTGCCTGGAGAATTCCCATGGACTGTAGCCCGCCAGGCTCCTCTGTCCATGGGGTCGAAAAGAGTTGGATATAGCTGAGTGACTAGGCTGCTGCTGCTGCCGCCTCTTTTTTTGTCTATTCTGTGCCATTTATCTAAAATGCTAATTGAATTTCTCTCACTTTGAACCCTCAAGTAACTCCTGTTTTCTTTGGGTATGTCCAGTGACCTTATCATGGTGTTTAAAACCCTTCATCCTCTGACCTTGACTTCTGCTGCAGCCTCATTTCTTTTATTTCATTTATGAACTCTTTTCTCTAGTCATAGTAGGTGGGAATAAAAGCCAAGTGAAACCCAAACATTGAACTGCTTAGAAATAGGCTTGCTCTCTGTTTTCTGCAGAATAAACAAAAATTTGCAAATTTTGGTCGATGATTTATTTGTGCTTATATAATAATAGCTTCACTGGGAGAGATAGTCCTTTATAGGTCACTAGTTATCCTTTATGTCTTGCTGAATGTCCTAAGATTCAGCCCTAATTGCTATTTACTGAGGTCAGTTTTCAGGGCTGTTTGTGCAATTGATAAGGTTGAGAGATGAGATAATATCTCCTTCTACCCTCAGACAAAGGGCAAGCTTGTTTATTCCTTTCTATAAAAATGGTTTTGGAGTCCCCAGTCTCAGTTTTTTTTTTTGGTTAGGATGCACATACCCTGCATGTGTAGTATCTATCTGGGCTCCTTCTTGTCTCCTTGTGAGATCTGGGGGCAAGAAGAACCACTGTAAATATGCTGATGCTCCAGCTGCTTGCTGTGCCATGAGTAATAAAACCCTTTGTCTCTGACTCAGAAGTTTTGTCTCTTCTGCCAGCATCCAAGGAAGAATAAGACTAATTTATTATCCTGTAAATCAAATCAGATCTTAGACTGATTGTTTTATATTTTAAAGTTGTGTTTTTGCTTCTAAGTAATTGTAAGACAAGTTGATAAAAATGCTGCTTTTTTTCTGAATAGAAAATTAAAATGATGAATGGTTCAAGTTAGTATTGGCATCTGGCAATGGGGGTAGCTTTTGCTCGGTGGCTCAGTCATGTCTGACTCTTTGCGACCCCATGGACTGCAGCACTCCAGGCTTCCCTGTCTTTCACTATCTGGCAATGGTACTTGAATGTAATTTTAGAGCAAATTCTCAATAGTGATAGGTCAGCATTTGGTATCAACTTCTATATAATCATTGGACCTAAGGCAATGTTAGAAATATGAAGTCATGTTATTCTCAGTGGTATCTGAAGAATATTAGGAGATTCATTAATTTTTTCTTTCAAAAATATGTTAGCACTTAAAAAAAATAAAAGCACAACATGAGAGTTGTGACTTAAGTTTTATTTGGGATCAAATGAGGACTATATCCCAGAGACAGCCACTCAGGTATCCTGAGATGCTGCTCCAAAGAGGTAGAGGGGAAGACCAGGACATATATGATTTTAGTGAAGGATAATATATGCATTCAAGCACACATTTTGGCAGAAGGTTGCTGCTAGTCATGAGGAACAGATGTCTCCGTTAATGATTTCAGTGCTTTTCTAGGTACAAAAAGGTGCAAGAAATTGAGCTCTTAAAATCTTTTCCTGACAATCTAACTATCTGAAGGGCTATTCTGCCAGTTTTTCCCAGAGCACAGAGGGCCTCATTCCTGATTTTCACCTTGAACTACTTTCAGGTTATGTTGAAGGTCAGGGACTGTAGTGACTAGTGACTTCATGCCTTTGGAACCCAATGGAGAGCAACGATTTTAGTTGTTCAGTGGCTTAGTCATGTCTGACTCTTTGCGACCCCATGGACTGCAGTACTCCAGGCTTCCCTGTCTTTCACTACCTG
Source organism: Antilocapra americana (assembly GCA_007570785.1). NCBI lineage: Eukaryota > Metazoa > Chordata > Mammalia > Artiodactyla > Antilocapridae > Antilocapra > Antilocapra americana. The sequence continues at coordinate 10,422,407 of ML662436.1, read as the reverse complement.
GCAACGGTACTTGAATGCACCTCTAACATACTGGCACAATCATAGCAGTGTGGATCATCAAATCCGAGTTGGAGTACTTGAAGGAATAGATGGACACTGACCTGAATGAGAAAGTAAAAAATCCAGCTCATTCTTTCATTAATTCATTCTGAGAAAAAGAAGCACCTACTAATTTCCAGGTAGAAATTTCTATTCTAGAGAGTATGAATTTAGAAATAAGTGACAAAATCCTTGCATCCTTATAGAGATTACAACTAATGGGAGAGCAAGACATGCAAACATTTCTAATATAATGTATTGATAATAAGAATTTTGATAAAAATAATCATTAGGCCATAGTAAAGTACCAGAAACTTTTATCTGTGATAGTTTATATATATGTAACATTATAATATATGTTTTATATATACAAATATATCTACCAGCTGTGTGTTAGTTGCTCAGCCCTGTCCAGCTCTGTGAGACTCCATGGACTGTAGCCTGCCAGGCTCCTTTGTTCACAGAATTCTTCAGGAAAGAATCCTGGAGTGGGTTGCCATTCCCTTCTGCAGGGGTTCTTACTGACCCAGAGATCAAACCTGGATCTCTTGCATTGCAGGTAGATTCTTTACTATCTGAGCTACTAGGAAACCCCAGTTTATATATACTAATTATATGTGATAGTTTATATATACTAATATATATGGTTGTATATATACACACATATATGTATATGTACCCTAGTATATAAATGTGTGTGTGTAATTATTAGGAATACTAACTTTGAATTAGGTTTATTGTTCAGAAAACCCAGAAAGACTACATAATTTGTCTAACAAGCTTGTGTTAGAGTGTCCATGAGAGAAAATAAGAATATTCATGTTCAGCTGTATTCACTGAATATATACAAGGTCAAGTAATTCTGTTGTAAGACTTAGATGAAAAGTTAAATTCGTGAAAAATTAAGTTTGCTTGGAGCACACAGTATTTTGCATTTTAAACTGTAGGGACTGGCAGAATTGGAGAAGTTTCATGTATTGTGGTTGCATTTTGAAATTTCAAAGGCCTGCTATTGATTTGATTATGAGATCCATGTTGTGTAAATTGGAGTGTATCTTTGAATGAATGAGTACAATAGCAAGGCAATATATTGTCCCTGAACTAAATTTCATATGAAGGCAAAATCTTTCTTCTGCTTGCCACTAGATCACTGGAGCATGACTACCAAAGCAAAATTGGCTGCTGTCCGCTTCATTTAAGTGTGACCCCAGGCAAAATAAATAGAACTCTTAAAAATGTGAGTGTGGTGAACACGGTGAATTACACAATCCCATACACAAGCCCATCTCCTTATGGGATGTGGTACTGGCCTGTGAGATGCAAGCCCAAGGGGCTGAGTGAGGTGTCCTAGATACCATGGCTTCTCTGATGAGGAAGGATAGGCATGCAGAAAGACCCTTTTGGCCTTGTTCTTTATTACTTTTCTCCAGTTGCACGCTTTTCTCCTTACCTTTGTCATAAGGCCTGCTGGTTCAGGAATTATTAAGAGATTGGGAGGCCACAATGATGAAAAGAGGTCTCTTATTGTGGCCAGGGCATAGAGAAAAAAGTTTGTGAACCCTCAGTAACATCACTGAACAGTCAGTGAACACGGGTACTGCCTTCCCTTGAACTTATTGTTCTTCGAGGAAAAAAAAAGAAACTGTTTGTTTAAGCTGCTCTTAATTGTGGTTTCTTTACTTGCAATGGAAACTTATTTAAAACTGATAGAGTAGGAAATATGTATTTCTCTCCCTAAATTAATATTAAATTTTTATTGTAGTCTTTAAATTATAGGAAACTTTCAGCTCATAGCTTATTGTCCTTTGACTCTTGAGGAAAATTCAAAATTTCACTTTACTGTTTAATCCTATTGGGGAAGCACCATAGGCTCACTTTAACAGCCTGGAGCAGTAATTGCTTAAAAAGCCTTTAATAGGGGACAATTCTCTCTTTCAATTCTTGCTGCATACTTCTTTCTTTCCTTTTGTCTCTTCCATTTTCCCTCTCCCTCTATCTTCTTGATCTCTTTTGCTTCCTTCTCTATTTCTACCCATAACCCTTTCTTTGTAGCCCTAACCTAGACAAAGACTATACTTATTAATGTGTTAACTGAATATATTTTTCTGTTTCCTATTATAATTAAAAATGGATAAGTAAAATATTTTAATTTATAGGTTTATGATGTTTTCGTATTCCAAAAAGGATTTGTACTGCCATGATTTGTAATTTCCTTTGGGAAAAACAGCTGCTTCCCTAATATCTTAGATTACCTCCATGAACTTTAATATTTTGAGTTAATTATTCATGAAAGAAGAATGAATTGTCATCCCTTGTCTGAGAATGATGACTAAGATAATTATAATTTACTTTCAGGAAGCAGAAGCAAAAACCAAAAAAACCGATAAAAGTCTCTGTTCTTAAAATGTAGAGGAAACTTACCTTGACCTTATGATTTAAAGGATTCAGTGTCATCTTTAACTTATTTGTCATTAGTTCATTCATTCAACAAATGTTTATTTAGAGACTGCTCTGTGCAAAGAAATATGGGATCCTTTATTGCCCACCACTGAAGGGATATGTGTGTCATTAAGAGATAATGAACTTTTTTCATCCTTATTAAAATCACAAGTCCAAGGAGCAAAATTATATATATTTATATATATTTATTCTCATGTCCACTGAGGTGTAACATCACCAGAACTGAAGAGACAATGAAGAGAGAGAGCCAAAAGTCTGGAGGCATAGTTTTCTTTCTAGGTCTTGCAGATGCTGGAGTTATTTTGCTCAGTAACTTACTGAAAATATAAGATCCTTATGATTAGTTAGGGTTATCTTAATTTCTTTATTTTTGCAATGGACAATCTGCAAAAACTGTGAGAAAGCTCTGAGTTGTTTAGGATCATGGAAAACTCTCTTTGGAAGAAGTAGATGGTAGCACACAAGAAAACAGAGGGCACAGTCTCTGAGGTCCTGATAAGAAAAGAGGTGATGAGGAAGTTGTCTGTCAAGATTTCCTCTGTGCAGGAGGCCTTTGCCTCATTGACCCACTTGGCATAGTCTCCTCATTTAAGGCTTCTAAAACAATATTAAAGAAAGAAAACATATGGAGCATTTGAGTTCCTGAGATCATTCTTTTGCTTTATATACAATTTTTCAGGTAGTTCTACAGTTTATTATTTAGTTCTCTGTTTCAAAATTGGACAGATACAAAGGGACCTTAGAAAGAGTTCAAAGGAACAACTCAAAGAGAAAGATAGGTTTTGTGAAAAGATTTAAGAAGAAAGACTCTAAAAAGGAAACATCATTTATTATTGGCCATAAAGAAGAGATGAAATGTTGCTGATTATTTTGGCATCAAACAAAAAGGCATAAAATTGCCTAGAAATGGTAAGCTATTTCTTAGTAATCATTCTTTTAATATTAAGCTTTTTATTAGAGTATATTTGTAATTATTCTGTGTTCAGTACCCTTGAAGAGCAACCATTCTTTCATTTTGATGAAATGACTTTTCTCCAGCATTTGTTATTTGTAGACTTTATGATGATGACCGTTCTGACCTGTGTGAGGTAATATCTCATTGTGGTTTTGACTTGCATTTTTCAAATAATTATCAATGCAGAGCATCTTTTCACATGCCAGTTGGCCATCTGGATGTCTTCTTTAGAAAAATATCTAGTTTACATGTAGTTGTCCAGCTTTCCCACAATCCAACATCATGGGATATCATTCCATTTTTTTGAATCATCTTCAATTTCCTTTATCAATGTCTCATAGTTTTAAGCATATAAACCTTTCACCTCCTTGGTTAAGTTTATTCTTAGGCATATTTTTATGTGATTTTAAATGAGATTTCTTTTTTTTTTTTTTTACTGTCTCTGGTATCTCATTACAAATGTATAGAGGTGCAATGGATTTCCATATATCAATCTTGTATGCTACTACCATGCTGAAATAATTTGTTAGTTCTAATAGGTTTTTTTTTTTTTGGTGGACACTTTAGGGTTCATTATATTGAGTATCATGTCATGTGCAGATAGTGACAGTTTTACCTCTTCTTTTCCAATTTGGATACCTTTTATTTATTTTCTTACCTGATTGCTGTGACTAGAATTTCTAATACTGTGTTAAATAGAAACAGTTAAAGTGGACATCCTTGTCTTATTCCTGAGTTTAGTAGGAAGGCTTTCAGCTTTTCACCACTGAGTATTATGTTAGCAGTGGGTTTATCATAAATGGTTTTTATTATGTTGAGATATGTTACCTCTGGTGAGACTTTTTATCATGAATGAATGTTGGATTTTGTCAAATGCTTTTTCTGTATCTACTGAGGTGATTGTGTGGTTTTATCTTTCCTTTTGTTAATATGACGTATCATACAGGTTGATGTGTATGAATCATCCTTATGACACTGGAATGTCCTCTTTATGCATTGTTGGATTTAGTTTGTTAATATAGTGTTGAAGATCTTTTACTATTTAGATAATTATTATCAAAATTATTACATTCCTGCTAATATGAGAACCCAATGAGGGAAAAATTGTGTTTATTTTGTTCACTGTTTTATCCCCATTTCTAGGTATATAGGTTTTTAGTAGGCATTGAGTGAAATTTTTTTCCTATTAAATTAAATTGAACATCTTTGGATATAATAAACATTTAGTTTCAAAGGTGTTTATAGAAATCAAAATGTATTAGATATCTTAATTCTAAGTGGAAAGAATATTCGTTCATATTTTGAAAGGTAGAGGCAATGTTCTAAGAAATTCTTTCTAGTTTCTTGGAGTCAGGATGGCTAAAAAGATGTATCTAGTTCTCAACTTCTTTCTCAGAATTCTCAACATGGTCCTGGAGTTACTCAGAATCAAATAATTGGAACTGGTGTATGCAACACAATCTAGTTGGTATTTCTAAAAAACATCAGATTTTGTACGCTATATAGGTATTTAAAATTATGTATTAACTGATGATCCTAGCATAGGAACAACCTTAGGGAAGCCTACCTTTTACTATAGATCAATCTCTTTACCTTGCTTTCCCATTGTAATGACTATAGGACCTTAAGGCAATGATTTGGGACGAATTATCATTTCAAATTCACCAAAATTACTTTTGGTTTTTAAACTGTACAAATCTGAATGATTGTGAAAGCTTGGTTTCTAGTAGCAGCTCTGTTTTGGCAAAGCTAAACCTAGATTTATAAATATTAATGTGTTTAGATGATCTATCTCAAGTTATTGTCCTTAAAATTTTTAAATAAATTTTGACTAGAAAAGAAACACATTTTTCAGCTACTTTTGAAAAGCCATATGTTAAGTGGCCAGGAGGTTCAAGATAGTTCTAATAGATCACATAATAGAGGCAGTCTTAAATTGTAGAGAATTATCTTGCATAATTAATTTGAGGTTCAGAGGCAAGATAATCAGTATCATTTTCTCTAACAATCAGGCATCTTTAATTGAGTATTGCCTCTCTATCCTTAGGGGACCTTTTTCCAATTTGAGCATAGAGTTGAAAGTGTCAGTTTCAATCAAGTCTTGTACCAAAGGGTACCATTTCCCCATATAAGTATCATCAAAGAGATCTGAAGATGCTTTTTCTGTGAGGGCTTAGATATTGAACTTCCATGATGCATTGTATCTTTTTGCATGCATCAGAATCTCAGTTTCTTTCCAGGCAAAAATTGAGATTGTTTCCATTTTAATTTGTCTTATTGTTTACAGATACAATGCTTTTCTTACTTTAGTTAAAAAATGTACTACAAAAAAATTTTTTTTTTAAAGTCTTTGTGTATAGATGGATAGGGGCTTCCCTGGTGGCTCAGAAGCTAAGGAGTCTGCCTGCACTGCAGGAGTCCTGGATTTGATCCCTGAGTCAGGAAGATCCCCTGGAGGAGGGCATGGCAACCCACTCCAGTATTCATGGACAGAGGGGCCTGGCAGGCTACAGTTGCCATGGATGTGGTCTCAAAGAGTCAGACACAACTGAGCAACTAACACTTTCACTATAGATGAATAAAGTATATGTCTTGACATTTGCCAAGCAGATGATTTAAAATTTTTGTCTCATAATTTTTTTTTTCTTTTTTTTTTTTAATTATTGTTTTTGCCATCCATTGTCATGATATCACCATGGGTTTACATATGCTTCCCCTCCAGAACCCCCCTCCCTCCTCCCTCCCCCCCGGGAAATCTCGCTGCACCGGTCCCGAGCATCAATCCTGGGCTGGCGATTGATTAGACACATGACAATTAACATGCTTCGCCAAAGAACTTAACAGACATTTCTCCAAAGAAGATATAAAAATTGTCTCATAATTTTAAAACTTATTAAAGAAAGCAACAGCTTTAGGAATATCACTGTATAAAAATTTGAAAAATTATGAAACTTCCTGGAAATAATTAGAAATATTGGGCTGAAATGCAGTTTGAGTGCATAAAATCATAGTAGAATAAAATATCACAAATCACTCAAAATACTAGCACTGTTTGTTAGACAGTTTTTATTGACAGATTTTTAAAAACCAAGTGATTATATAAATTGTAATAAAATTTATTTAGTTCATCAGACTATAAAAGTAAGGAGGTTTAATTATAGTTTTGTGAGGAGTTAAAATTTCAAGTAGGGATAACATAGAGAAATTGTAACTCTCAACTAAAAATATTAGTGCTTCTAGGAGGAGATGATTCTATGCTTTGGGAAAGAGATATTTTAAGACTCAGTTCAGTTCAACTCTGTTCAGTCACTCAGTTGTGTCTGACTCTTTGCGACCCCATGAACCCCAGCATGCCAGGCCTCCTGTCCATCACCAACTCCCGGAGTCCACCCAAACCCATGTCCATCGAGTCGGTGATGCCATCCAGCCATCTCATCCTTTGTTGTCCTCTTCTCCTCCTGCCCCCAATCCTTCCCAGCATTAGGGTCTTTTCCAATGAGACAGTCAATTCTTCGTATGAGGTGGCCAAAGTATTGGAGTTTCAGCTTCAACATCAGTCCTTACAATGAACACCCAGGACTGATCTCCTTTAGGATGGACTGGTTGGATCTCCTTGCAGTCCAAGGGACTCTCAAGAGTCTTCTCCAACACCACAGTTCAAAAGTATCAATTCTTCGGCACTCAGCCTTTTTCACCATCCAACTGTCACATCCGTACATGACTACTATAAAAAGCATAGCTTTGACTAGACAGACCTTTGTTAGCAAAGTAATGTCTCTGCTTTTCAATATGCTATCCAGGTTGGCCATAATTTTCCTTCCAAGGAGTAAGCGTCTTTTGATTTCATGGCGGCGGTCACCATCTGCAGTGATTTTGGAGCCCCCCAAAATAAAATCTGACACTTTTCCCACTGTTTCCCCATCTATTTGCCATGAAGTGATGGGACCAGATGCCATGATCTTAGTTTTCTGAATGTTGAGCTTTAAGCCAACTTTTTTACTCTCCTCTTTCACTTTCATCAAGAGGCTTTTTAGTTTCTCTTCACTTTCTGCCATAAGGGTGGTGTCGTCTGCATATCTGAGGTTCTTGATATTTCTCCCGGCAATCTTGATTCCAGCTTGTGCTTCTTCCAGCCCAGCATTTCTCATGATGTACTTGCATATAAGTTGAATAAGCAGGGTGACAATATACAGCCTCAACGTACTCCTTTTCCTATTTGGAACCAGTCTGTTGTTCCATTTCCAGTTCTAACTGTTGCTTCCTGACCTGCATATAGGTTTCTCAAGAGACAGGTCAGATGGTCTGGTATTCCCATCTCTTTAAGAATTTTCCACAGTTTATTGTGATCCACACAGTCAAAGGCTTTGGAATAGTCAATAAAGCAGAAGTAGATGTTTTTCTGGAACTCTCTTGCTTTTTCGATGATCCAGTGGATGTTGGCAATTTGATCTCTGGTTCCTCTGCCTTTTCTAAAACCAGCTTGAACATCTGGAAGTTCACAATTCATGTATTGCTGAAGCCTGGCTTGGAGAATTTTGAGCATTACTTTATTAGTGTGTGAAATGAGTGCAATTGTATGGTAGTTTGAGCATTCTTTGGCATTGCCTTTCTTTGGGATAGGAATGTAAAGTGACCTTTTCCTGTCCTGTGGCCATTGCTGAGTTTTCCAAATTTGCTGGCATATTGAGTGCAGCACTTTCACAGCATCATCTTTTAGGATTTGAAATAGCTCAACTGGAATTCCATCACCTCCACTAGCTTTGTTTGTAGTGATGCCTTCTAAGGCCCACTTGACTTCACCTCAAGATTAGGCTAGAAATTTTTGTTATCAGCCAGCAAGTACACTTTGAAATGTTCTGATATGCTGTTGACAAGACTTAGAAGCCAACTTAAAAAGACCTCCCACTGGTTAATCTGTGACAATTTGAGCATAAAAATAGGCAATAAAAATAGCAATTGATTAAAACAGCAGCACCTAGAAGAAGCCATTACTCATAATTATGTTTAAAGGACAACAGAATATAATTTTCTTTCCATATAAATGGATCTATATTCAGGTTAAATTTTTAGAGGAGAATTTCCCTATAATACTATATACATTATGTGTGTGTGTGTATACATATATATAATACATATATATATATATATAATGGTAATAAAGAAAATATTGATGCATGTTTGTAGATATAATTTTTAAGGTAAGGATGTACCCATACACAAATAATAATATGTCCACCACTATTGTTATTGGTATTTTGTGCAATCTACTTTGTTCACCCTTCCTGTATACTTTGCTGACCTTCCATTATAGATGATTTGTCTCTTCTAGAAGTATATTTTAACTGCCTTTATTTAGAATCTATTAATGGGAAGAATCAGTTTTTTTCCATGTAATGATTTTCACGTTTTTCTTTCTTTCTAGAACTCGACCTACAATTCTAGATTGCCTTTTGAATGTATTTTTTGAATATATTTTCTCAGCACTTTCTGTCAGCATTGCAACTTCTGATTTGTTTTTAAATTGTCATAATTTAAAATTATCCTTTCATCTGTGAATGCTTTTTTCTATTTTTGTTATTTTTACAGAAACAGTGACTTTGGGTTCTTTTTGTTTGTTTGCTTATTCTTATATTGTCAAAGCCCAGAATAATGTCTGGTAGTAGCTGCTCCATAAATACTTCTTGAATGAATAATGTACATGTTTTCATAATTTTAATCTGAACTTTGTCAAGAGTTCTTGTATGAGTCTAAAGAACTTAGTATAGTATGGAGCACATAACAACTACTCAATAAATGATAGCTTCTGTGTTAATTGAGAGAAAGGGATTGTTAACCTCTGCAATAGGAGAAGCTATCTGCAAATATATGTATCATAAGCTTACATTCTAGAAAGTAGGCAAAACAAAGAAAAGAACAACACGCCCACATGCACTATAGATACACCATTTCTTCTCATCATATTTTCAAGTTTAAATCCAAATATTGATTTTGTTTATTTTTTCCCTTTGACAGGCACAGAAAAGTTTGAAGTAGTAAAATTTACAGCAAAAAACATACAAAATAAAAAGCAACTTTTCCAGTTTTATTTAATGGTGCTACAAATATAAAATCAGAATTGCTTGCTTAAGAATAGAATGTAGTCTTTGTAAACTGAAGAGAAGTTTATTCCTTAGAAAGGCCATTTTGATGAAAGTTTTTTCATCAAAAAATGTAGGAGTATTAGACCAACTTTTGAAATAAATTGTAAATGAAAATATTAAAATTAGTAACTCTTAGGATAAAGGTGATATTCTTAGGTCGTGTCATTGTAGATATTCTTTCTTGCAGTGTCTACATAGAGGGTTCCTGTTCCATCATACCAAGACTTCTAACCTTCTCTCTGCAGATCTTCAAGGAAGTGAATAGAAATTTTACTAATGGCATTCCAGATCCATCAGATAATGCCATTTGAGATTTCTGAGGTGATTCTATGCCAGTGTTTTTCATTCTTCTAATATTTTTAGCATATGGTTTTTTAAGAATTCCAACTGAATAGATTTTATTGTATTAGACCAAGTTATTTATAATATTTTTATGACTCCAGTCACACATTCAATAAAAATAGTCATCAAATTAATGTGCAATCAGTTTGTCTCTTTTTACTTTGATAAAATTTAAACTTAGAAAGTCTACTTGTTGATAGCATATTATATTTTATGCAATTCAATGTTCTATGGTTTCAACAGGATTCAACAGGATTGGGTTATCAGTGTTACTGGAAGACCCTATCATGTTTTATAAAATTTCTTGGAATTTCACAGTGAGTGAGGTATTGATTTGAGCTCTCTCCATGCTTAATATAGTCCCTCAAAGTGCTAAAAAATGTTCCTGCTAAATGAAAGAATCCTTCAGCCCTTTAATGTGAGTGCTTTTTTGCACGTTGCAGAGAATTTTGAGAATATCATTTAGTCTTAAATACACAATCCAATGTTATGAATTTGTTTTGCATATGGAAATGTTGCCTGCCACATCAGTAAGCAAAGGATGTTGCCGCCACCAAGCCCCCAGCCACTGCAGCCACCCGCTACTGTGTACCCTGAGGGGATTCAGGATGGCGAAAAGCAGAATACTGGCCCTAGGTAGTTAAGGTGCATATCAAAGGAATGATTTTAATGAGCCCAGACTCTTGCATCTTTCCGTTCATATAAAGCACTAAGTTCATTAACTTGAAATGTCTGGGTTTTTTTTTATAAACAGTAATCTTTTGACATTCTGACTACCTGGTTTTTGTTGCAAAAACTTCTGTATATCCTGGCTCGTCCCTTACCCCTCAGAGCAGTTCACCAGAGCTATCTGAGAGGCTGTCTTCTGGGTTTACTTCCTTAGCCAGTCTGCCAAGTAAAACATAATTCTCAGCTTTTAGATTATGCATTTTTTTCAGTCGACATGCATTTTGTGTCTTTCATGAAACACTGGCCATACCTTGAGTGAGTGGTAACAGCTCCAGGCAAATGCAGGAACCCAGGGCTCTGGTTCCCTCCTCTCCTCTCAACCTGTAATGCATGCCCATTCTTGCAGTCCCTTCTTTAGAAACTTATGAATCTCAGGGCCCAGATCAATTTGTTGTGCCTATTTTTCATCTAGTAAAAACAAAAAAAGTGTTGAGAGAGTGGAAGAAAGTCCCTTTGCCAAGGAGCTCAGTGAATATATTCCTTTGGAATTAGAGAGGAAATTAAACTGTGGCTGAACTTTTATCCTTTTTTCCTTTCTGAAAGCTTCCTGTTGTTTGATGTCCAGGATGATTGCTTAGACTACTCCCAGAGACACTGCTAGCTTACTTAGCAGAGCCTGGATATTTTTAAAATCTGAAACAGACAAAGCTGAGAAAAAAATAAAGTTTATCTTTGTAGCCCCTGTTTACTGTTTGTATTTGGAGAGACTTGTCTGTGATATATTGTATCTAAGCAGTGGGGTACCAGATACTGCTTTCATTAAATTATTATGATATTTCTATTTATACACAGTTAGGTGACAATGAGCTCATTGATTCCTATCAGCTCTTCTTTCAGTTTTTCAGATGACTCAATGATTCACCTTAAATCCACGGCACTTAAGAGAATTTCTGAATTATCACAAGAAATAATTTTCACATTTGTTTTTAGAAAGGAGAAGTTATCATATGAACTAACGGGTGGGTCATAGATGAATTCAGGTGCAGATTGGAGGAGAAGAGAAACACTGTACATTTCAATACTTAATGTGACACTAAAGAGAGAATATAATTTATTGGTTTAGTTCATGAGTTTAGGATTTCAGGCAGCCCTGAGTTGAGTCCTGGCTTGGTATATCAGTTAACTTATTTTAATTGCAAAGAAACAAATAGTGGCCAACTTAAGCAAAAAAAGAAAATAAAATAAATTTATTGGCAGACTGAAAAATTGGAGAACCACATCCTGAAATAGGAAGAAACCAATAGTTCTGAGTGGAGCAAGGAACAAGAACTAAAGGAAATTTCTCAAGACAGGAACAATTCATTTACTTCTAAATGAATAGGACCTCACTATTCTTTAAAGCCTTGCACCAATGCTTCAAGGGTAGGAGTCCCAGAAATGAGTGTTTGGCTAAATTTTATTGCCCTTCTAGTTCTAGTTTAGTGGGAAGAAAGATCTGGTCCTTCAACTTTTACAGTGTAAATCAACTATTTTGCTACCTACTGTTGTTCAGTTGCTAAATCCTGTCCGGCTCTCTGTGACCCCATGGACTGCAGCATGCCAGGCTTCCCAGTCCTTTACTGTCTCCCAGAGTTTGCTTAAATTCATGTCAGTGATGCCATCCAACCACCTCATCCTTTATCGCTCCCTTCTCCTCTTGCCCTCAATCTTTCCCAGCATCAGAAGACTTATTAATGAGATCTGATTCCCCAAAAGGAAATTGGAGTCCTGTGGGCAAGTTACAGTGGAAGCAAGGGGCTAAGAAATAGCAAATGTGCCTCATGCTTGGCCTTTTATTAGCAATGTGATGTTACTGAGTTAAGCTCTCTAGGCCCAGTTTTTTAAAACTGTAAGATGATAATAATGATTCCTGCCTTTTGGATTGCTGTATTAATTGAGGTAGTATATGGAAACTTTCAGGTACACAGTGTTCACTCAACAAATATTAGGTACTACCATTATTATTTTGTCATTTTTACGGTTCTTTACATTTTCTTCTTTAAATCTCATCATATGCTGTTAGGTAATTTTAGTAGATCTTATTGTCTTTGTTTTATGGATGAAAACCCTGGACTTAGGAGCACTGCCCAAAGGCTTGTTCTTCCAAGTCCACATGTTTCCTTCTACACTGCATTATCATCAATTTGGGAAAAAAGATGAGGGAAAAACACGATATAGACTGTTCCTTCTGAGAAGTGGATCTTGAGGAAACTTGGAGCAGACTCTTCCTGCAGACTAGGGGTGCTTATTGTGTATGTTTCCTAGAAGCTGAGGTTCTGAGAGTGAAATTCTGACAGGATGCATTCCCAGGATGGGATCTGAACTGCAGTTCAACCACGTGGTCTTTTGATTTCATTGCAAAGAAATCCAGGTTTGTAAAGCTGTGTTTTGAAAGTTTAGCTCTGAAACTGTTAACCTTTTAAAATGTGAGAGTACTAGGACAACAACCTGTCACACCATGGAATTTTCCAGAGCAGTTCTCAGCCATGTGTGTGGGGGCAGACCTGCATTTGTCTTCCCTTTCAGCTTGACACCTAGACGCCTACACCCGAGTGGGGTTGGCTGTTTGATAACAAGCCCAATTTTTGTCTCTGGAAGGTGACATCTCTGCCAGGATGAATACTTGCTTAGTCTCAGAGTCTGGTTTCAGAAACCATGAGGAAGCTGGCATTCTCTGAGGTCTATCTTCCTTTACTGCTCTCTCTGCAAACAGAAAGCAGAAGTATGTTGGTAGTTAACAAGATCAGCCTTCTACTACTTGGCTAAGAAAGCACACAAAAAAGGGATCAGAAAAAGAACACATTTTGTTTCTTTGGGGACCTACAGAGTGGATCCTCCTGATTTCTTTCATGTTACTTTTCTCTTTTTTTGCAGTTTTCTTATTTATTTATTTTTGGTTGAGCTGGGTCTTCATTGCTGGGCTTTTCTCTAGTTGCGGGGAGCAGGGGCGACTCCCTAGTTACAGTGTCCCGGCTTGTCATTGCAGTGGCTTCTCTTGCTGTGGAGCACAAGCTCTAGGGTGCCGCCAGCTTCAGTTACGGCACGTGGGCTCAGTAGTTGCAGCTTCAGGGCACAAGTCTCCTGCACTGGCAGGTGGATTCTGAGCCACCAGGGAAATCCTCATGTTACTTGCTTATAGCACTTGGCATGAGATTTGAGAACAGCCCATGTTGCACATTTTTCTGCAGAGACCTCAAGGCTTCCTGGTGATCAGCATCCTTTTCAGTATTCACCCTTTGCTGCTTCGTATTTGAGTTCTTACAGTTAAGGTCTATGAAACTGTGAACTCATTAAAAACTAAAGACTGTTTCTCATCCATTTCCCCCTGCATCCTTTAGTGCTTCTCAAAGCATAGTCTGTGGACCAGCAGCATTGGCATCACCTGGGAGCTTGTCGCCTTCCCTGGTGGCTCAGTGATAAAGAATCCACCTGCAGTGCAGGGACCACAGGAGACACGGGTTCAATCCCTGGGTCAGATCCTCCAAGATTCCCTGGAGGAGGGTATGGCAACCCACTCCATTATTCTTGCCTGGAGAATCTGCATGGACAGAGGAGCCTGGTGGGCCACAGCCCATGGGGTCACTAAGAGTCGGACACGACTGAAGTGACTTGGAATGCACAGGAGCTTGTTAGAATATTTGTCTCACTCCTGACAGATCCCAGGTGCTTCCTCTGTATGTTAAAAACTGCAATGCTGCTCTATAGCACTTTTCATACAATACCTATAGAATAATAATAAAGTATAATAAAGCATATGAGGCAGGTAACTATATATCACTGATAAAATGACCTCCATTGTCATTTTTTCTTTCTAGCTCTAACATTCTTGAGTCACCTCAGAATCCTAGAAACGATGGAAACTTGGTTCTTCTGAATACAAATGAAGTTGGTAGTTTCAGAGTCTAACTAAAAAAAAAAGTTAAAATGTGATCATGAAATGAGGAGGGATGAAGGAAGAAGGTCTTGGTCATCAAGCTTAGTTTTCTGTGTTCCGTCCAAGGACTGTATGCGCTGCCCATGGATGATGGTTGTCGATGTGAGCTTCAAGGAGCAGTAGGGATCCCGAGGATCCATCTTAATTTCCCTCAGCTCTCCATCCATCCCCAACTAGCTCACTCACATTTATCTGTTCCATGTAACCATTTTTCTGTTCATGCTTTACTTAGAGAAAAAAATCACAACTTAAAATATGCACCAAAAAATAAACAAAACTGATCCCCACCCCAACTCAAAAAGCCAAGTTTGAAAACCACTTTGCTAAGCCAGGCATTATACTATTGTATTATCAAGGAATGGGTTAATAGTTATTAAGGTGTTGCATGCTCAGTATACTAATTGGCATGTTAATTTTTTTACTTAAAGAATAAGGAGGGTATTCAACCAAAGTGGTTGTGGGATTAACTTGCCTTCTCTGCTCTTCACATTTCTTATGTTGGGAGCTGGCCTTTTGGTTTACCCACGGGGCTCATTTCAGGGATAGTTATGATTACATGACTTCCCTAGTGGTTCAGACAGTAAAACATCTGTCCACAATGCAGGAGAGCCGCGTTCCATCCCTGGGTTGGGAAGACGCCCTGGAGAAGGCACTGGCACCCCACTCCACTACTATTGCCCGGAAAATCCCATGGACGGAGGAGCCTGGTAGGAAAATCCCATGGACTCATGGGGTCACAAAGAGTCGGACACGACTAAGCAACTCCACTTTATGATTGCATAAGCTCAAAGTTCTGTTCCAAAAAGTTATTTTAGTTGAGTTGAGCTCTGTTCAGCATTGGTTGATTGTATGCTGTATGGCAAGGGCAGTAGTGGTAGCTGGATATGTAAAGGGGAGAATGACTCAGTCTTACGCCCTCTAGAAATTTGTAGGCTGGTAAACTGGACAGGCATGTAAATCGATCATTTTAAAAGACTAATTTCAGTGTTATGGATACTGGAATATTCAAGGCATTGTGGGTCTCAGGAGAGGAGCATTATGTGGTTGGAGAAGAGTCATGTCCCCTGGGGCTGAGTTTTGCATGAAGGGTGGAAGTAGGTGAAGAAATGAATGCTGGAAACACATTCCAGGTAGAAGTCACAGTGAAACTAAAAATGCTGATGTAGGAAATAGCATATTCTATTTTGGAAACTTTGCCAGGATGCAAGTTATAGTGCAGGAGAGGCAGACAATTAGCCTAGAGAGATAAGCTAGTTTCTGGAAAGAATCTGCCAACCTTGACATGCTTGAATTTATCTATAAATAAGCGATGTCATGAATTCTACATTAGGAAAACAACCACTACGGTCACCACTATCATTGGTTTAAAAGAAAAATGCACTCATTTTCAATTATGTTGTGAAAGCATGCTCATTTTCCTTAGAGCGTGCTGATCTTCCTCAATAAAAGAATAGTTTATGAAGTTATGTCTCTTTAAAGTATGAGGTAAAGAGGCATGAATAGAGTGGGAAAGAACTGTAGTCCAATAAGATAGTATCTAAGTCAGCATTAAATGTATTGGGGGTATTAAAAAGAGCACTCAAATTTTTGCATGGACCATTGTGACTTAGACCTACACAGCTGTAGTGGTGCAGAGTGATGAGCTGACCTATGGAAAAGGGAACAAATACAAAGTCTTTGTTTTTGTGGAAACCACCATTGGTGCACTGCAGTGTCTAGAAATTTACAGCAATGGGTATCAGAAAGAGGCATATTATTGTTAATAACTTTATATTATAAAAGGAAGGAAGAAAGTACTTATATATCCCCATATACTCTCTACTTTCTTCTCTGTAAAGGAAATGTTTCATGGTAAGAATTAAACTTCATGAGAGTTAACATATATTTTTTGTTGTTGAATTCATAACATTTAGACATACTGTAGGCACTTAAAAACTATTTCCTGAGTAAATGAATGCATGAATTAATTCACTAATATGAAAGGGGCTAGACGACTTTTTCTAAGCAGTGTCTTATCAGCTAGATAATACCATTGATAAAAAAACTATAAAGAATAATGTCCCTGGGAATATGAGGAGAATGGTATCCTCTAAAGGTGGGAAATCATGTTGGTCAGAGGATTTTATTAGGCATAGTGAGGGGATATGTGGTGGGGGTATATAAAATTTGAATTAAAAATAAAATATGAAATGTTATTTGGGATTCTAAGAAATTTTCAGTAATATTCTAAAAGTTACAAAATAAGTTAATAATGCTTTTTGATAAAATTCAAGCAACTACAAATAAATGGTAATAAACTTGTGTTGCCCTAGTGTGGGGCAAGAACAGACCAGTAGATCAATGGAACCAAATAGGGGGCTCAGACTGGACCCATGTATACGTTGAATTTACTGTGTACAGGTGAATTTACTGTGACGTGAACAAAGCTTAGGGTCTCCTACTTGCTTTGGAAGGGGCCCTCCCAAGATATTCACAATGTTATATGTTTTAGTGAAATTTGCAAGAATAAGTTATTTTTGTTTCAGTTAGTGAGGACCATTAAGTCTTGCCACTCTGACTACCCCTTCATTACAGTTCCCTTTCTGTGTCATATTCAAGAATCCATGGACAGTTTTTTAATCTAGTTAAGAGGAAATGAGTTGGGAATGAGCCATTTTAACTAAAATTTGGAAAATGCATAAAGGGCATGACATACAATTTAGAGAAGAGGAGATTCCAAAAGGGAACAAGTATATGTCAAAATACTCACCATACCTAGTAATTAAAGTTCCAAACAAAATGAGATGTCTCTGTTGTAATTATTACCCCCAATCAGTTGGATAATGGCAAATGTTGGCAGGAATTTGGGAGTACAGGGCTCTTCATGCCTTGGTGGGAGTATAGTCTGAGTGTATTTATTTGGAGGTGGTGGTATTTAATAAAGTGAAGTATATTTGTTTCATATTGCCCAAGAATAATGCTCTGGATTAAATATCCTAATGAAGTTCTCCTATCTAAAAATATCGCTGGCAGCATTGTTTCTGGTACTAAGGAAGTGAGGCAAGCTGGCTATCCAGCCAGTAAGGAAGTGAGGATAGGCAGCTATCCTCATTAGGACAGGAATAAATGAAATGTAGTAGCAAGCAGCAGTTAGAAGAAATGGATTTGGTGTTCATGTAGCAATACAGATAGATCCTAAGACGCTGGGTAAAGAAACCAGTAAGAAACAGAATTTTGAGGTAAATATGCAACACAAATAAATATTGGATCCAAATGTGCTCACAAAGTAATACACATGCTGCAAGAATATGTCAAAATAAGGGGTCAACTGTAAACACCATAAAAGGATTATTAACAGGTCTGCAGTTCTGACATTAGGAAGAACCCTTTGTTAACAAATTGTTGAAATTTACTAACTGGAAGGCAATTGAAGATCTTCTGAGGGTATTAAGTTCTGATTCTTATCTAAGGTAGTTCAAACGATAAAGGATTTGCCTACAGTGCAGCAGACCTGAGTTCAGTCCCTGGGTTGGGAAGATATCCTGCAGAAGGGAATGGCTACACACTCCAGTATTCTTGCCTTGAAAATCCCAAGGACAGAGGAGCCTAGAGGGCTACAGTCCATGGGACTGCAAAGAGTCAGACACGACTGAGTGACTAACTCTTTCATGCCTTTTTTAGCTTTATGAGCCATAGCCGGGTTGGATAATGGAAGTTAATCACAGAGACCTTCTTACCACATGACCAGAGAGCATAAAGGCGAGAGAAGCACAGAACTAAAGGGCTTCCTTACGTCATTTTTTATTGCCCATTGTGTTTGTTGCTCTAAACCCAAAATGCATCCCAATGTGAAGAAGAGATTTAGAAAGATGTATCCTGTTGTGATGTGGCTCCTTTCTTGTAAACTGGACTAATCACTAGTACAGCTTGATGCTTGGTTAGACGTGGGTTTTGTGAGCCTGACTGATAATCCAGCCTACCATGTTAGTAAAAGCACTTTGTAATAGTCGTCTGTGGAGCACAGGGAGAAAACTAATAGGGGCATAAAAATAAAAAAGTAAATAGATCAGTAAATGATATAAAAAAGAGAAAGAATAGCTAGGACAAATGATGATGATATGATATGAACTGAGGATGTGATTTAACTTTCACCAACTCTCATCAGTGAAAGTCCAAGAAAAAAAATCAAACAATACAAAGGTATAGATGTGAACGTCCCTTTCAGTAGGTAAGAATTGTTTACAGTTTATATTCTTCACTACATATTTGTAGGCTGTTATATACATAGGTATCATATGATATTTTTATGTATGTTAACATATATACCATATGTGCCATATATATTATACATGCATATATATATATATATATGTATATATATCAGTTCAGTTCAGTCAGTCACTCGGTCATATCTGACTCTTTGCAACCCCATGGACTGCAGCATGCCAGGCATTCCTGTCCATCACCAACAACCTGAGCTTACGCAAAGTCATGTCCATAGAGTCAGTGATGCTATCCTCTGTAGTCCCCTTCTCCTGCCTTCAATCTTCCCAGCATGAGGGTCTTTTCCAATGAGTCAGTTCTTCACATCAGGTGGCCAAAGTACTGGAGGTTCAGCTTCAACATCAGTCCTTCCAATGAATATTCAGGACTGATTTCCTTTAGGATGGACTAGTTGGAACTCCTTGCAGTTCAAGTGATGCTCAAGAATCTTCTCCAACACCATAGTTCAAAAGCATCAGTTCTTCAGCACACAGCTTTCTTTCTAGTCCAACTCTCACATCCATACATGACTACTGGAAAAACCATAGCCTTGACGAGATGGACCTTTGTTGGCAAAGTAATGTCTCTGCTTTGTTGGCAAAGTAATGCTGTCTAGGCTGGTCATAACTTTTCTTCCAAGGAGCAAGCGTCTTTTAATTTCATGGCTGCAGTCAACATTTGCAGTGATTTTGGAGCCCAGAAAAATAAAGTCTGTCACTGTTTTCATTGTTTCTCCATCTATTTGCCATGAAGTAATCGGACCGGATGCCATGATTTTAGTTTTCTGAATGTTGAATTTTAAGCCAAGTTTTTAACTCTTCTCTTTTACTTTCATCAAGAGGATCTTTAGTTCTTCTTCACTTTCTGCCATAACGGTGGTGTCATCTGCATATGTGAGGTTATTGATATTTCTCCCGGCAATCTTGATTCCAGCTTGTGCTTCATACAGCCCAGCATTTCTCATGATGTACTCGCATATAAGTTCAATAAGCAGGGTGACAATATGCAGCCTTGATGTACTCCTTTCCCGATCGGGAACCAGTCTGTTGTTCCATGTCCAGTTCTAACTGTTTTTTCTTGACCTGCATACAGATTTCTCAAGCGGCAGGTCAGGTGGTCTGGTATTCCCATCTCTTGAAAAATATTCCACAGTTTGTTGTGATCCACACAGTCAAAGGCTTTGGCATAGTCAATAAAGCATAAGTAGATGTTTTTTTGGAGCTCTCTTTCTTTTTCTACGATCCAATGGATGTTGGCAGTTTGACCTCTGGTTCCTCTGCCTTTTCTAAATCTAGCTTGTACATCTGGAAGTTCATGATTCACGTACTGTTGAAGCCTGCCTTGGAGAATTTTAAGCATTACTTTGCTTGCGAGTGAGATGAGTGCAATTGTATGGTAGTTTGAGCATTCTTTGGCATTGCTTTTCTTTGGGATTGGAATGAAAACTGACCTTTTCAAGTCCTATGGTCACTGCTGAGTTTTCCAAATTTGCTGGCATATTGAGTGCAGCACTTTCACAGCATCATCTTTCAGGATTTGAAATAGCTTAGCAGGAATTCTATCACATTCACTAGCTGTGTTCATAGTGATGCTTCCCAAGGCCCACTTGACTTCGCATTCCTGGATGTCTGGCTCTAGGTGAGTGATCACACTATTGTGGTTATATGGGTCATGAAGATCTTTTTTGTACAGTTCTTCTGTGTATCCTTACCACCTCTTCTTAATATCTCCTGCTTCTGTTAGGTCCATACCATTTCTGTCCTTTATTGAGCCCATCTTTGCATGAAATGTTCCCTTGCTTGGCATCTCTAATTTTCCTGAAGAGATATCTAGCCTTTCCCATTCTATTGTTTTCCAGTATTTCTTTGCATTGATCACTGAGGAAGGCTTTCTCATCTCTCCTTGTTCTTCTTTGGATCTCTGAATTCAAATGAGTATATTTTTCCTTTCTATCTTTTTATACCATCTACTTGGGAATTTATATAGATGCATTCTTTTTGTTAAACTATGTTTAAGTAGAAGACTCATGTGTATGGAAAATTCAGATTGCCCTATTTAGTTGCCTAAGGAGAGACCTCCCCACACCCCGTCCCCACCTGGGACCCACAGAACTTGTGGAAATGACTTGATTTTCTTTACTGGAATATAGAGACCCTCCTCTTTCTTGAGGACTGTGTTGAGTGCCTTGAAAACAGTACTTCGAGATCTGCTATGGTACCCCCCTTACATCAGATTCATATCCTAGACAAAATCTCAGTAAGCCCAACTGGGAAAATGTGAAGCCTAAGAGAGGGAAGTGAGTGTACACAAAGGAGCAGCAAGGCAGTCAGACATGCCTGCAGGAAGTGCGGGCATTTGGGAGTAGATTCTAGATGCTTTGTTTGAGTGAGGAGGGTTTCCTAGAATTTTTCCCACTCCACATTTTTTCATCTCAGATCTGAAAGGCTAGAGTTGGTATTTATTTGTTCATTCTTAAACTAAATACCAAGAAGGGGAGTGAATTTACCATTACTGCCCTAAAAACTAATCACCCCTTGTATAAGAGTTCTAGTTACCCTCTGAAGCATATGGAAACAATGGGCAGAGTGGGAGGAAACACTGAGCTTTTTTTTAACTTTAAAAAAGGTGCTATTCAAATTCTCTGAAAGTGTATTGTATTGTGTCATTTCTTAGGGGCAAGGAAGGTGACAAATGTTTTTAAGCACCTATTGTATTCAAGAGGGTCTTATGTTAGCTTATTTAAGCATTATAACAGTTCTATGGAATATATTTACATATAAACAACCGAGTGGGGCAGGTTGTGTTTTCCAAAGATGGCCACAGCCTGTTTCCTACCCCATTTTTTTTTTTTTTAACAATCTGATTGTGATACTCTTTGCATTGAAAGATAGATTTTACATCTCACTCTCTTTAACCTGGGTGACCTTTTATGACTGTTTTAACCACTGGAATACAAAGAAGTAACACAAGTAATGCGACTTCTGAGGTAGGTCATAAGAATCATGTAACCTTCACCTTCTCTACTAGGACATTTGTCCTTAGAGCCCTCAGCCACCACGTGAACAGTGTGACCGCTCTGAGACCACCATGCTGTGAGGAAGCCTAAACCATTACATGCATAGATAGAGGCTCTGAGAATACAGCAAGAAAGACAAAGAGATGTCTGGACAGTTCCCAGATGCTCTGTTTCAGCTCCAGCCAGCATCTGAACCAGAGCTGCCCAGTCAAGATTTCTCAAACTTCTGACTCAAATAAATCATGAAATGTTAGAAAGTGATGGTTATTTAAGCCACTGTTTTAGGATGAGTTGTTACAAAAAGATAGGTAACAAAAACAGATTTTGATATTTGGAAATGGGACACTGCCATAAAAAACAGTGAAACATATGGACTTGATGGTGGGTAGACTTGAGGAGATATTAATAAAACCTTAAGGGCCATGAGAACCATGTTAGCAGTTGCTAAAAGGGCCTCAAATAGCCTATTGGTGAGAGATTAGAGGAGAGAGAAAATGTTATTGGAAGCTAGAAGAAAAGAGACCCTTGTTATATAACATAAAGTTCTTCAGCACTCTCAGTTCAGTTCAGTTCAGTCGCTCAGTTGTGTCCGACTCTTTGCGACGCTATGGACTGCAGCACACCAGGCCTCCCTGTCTATCACCAACTCCTGGAGTTTACCCAAACTCATGCCCATTGAGTCGGTGATGCCATCCAGCTGTCTCATCCTCTGTCAGAGGAAACGTAAAAGATTAAGGACTTGCTAGATTCAAAATAAATTTTTTTTTCCTGGCCTCTCCACATGATGAAAGATTTTCAAGGCAAGAAAGATCACCAGGCAAAAGATTAAATCCAGAGAACAATTAGAAAGTGAGGTGTAAAGATAAAGCAAACAGTATGTAGTTTAAAATTCTTTCTTAAGATAAATTTTTGTTCAGTTCTGAGTTGTGTCCGGCTCTTTTGTGACCCCCATGGACTGTAGTCTGCCAGGTTCCTCTGTCCATGGGATTTCCCAGGCAAGAATACCAGAATGGATTGCCATCTCTTTCTCTGGGGATCTTCCCAACACAGCACTGAGTCACCTGGGAAGTTCTAAGATAAATTAGATGTTCCCTATCTTCAAAAACCTTGGATTCTATTGTAGATTCTAGTAGAAGAGGCAGATAAGTAAGGAAATATGCACAATTTAGTGTAATAAGAACCCTATTAAAAGAAACATGGGGTGCTATGAAAGCATATATTAGAAACACTTTACCTTGACTTGGGAAGGAGGAGGATGTTAAGTTCAGGCTTTCTAAGAGGGCTGTGTCTAAACTAAGCTGTGGTATAAATACAGGTGGGTGAGTGAGGGGAGAGGTGATGATTTCAAGTAGAGACAGTAGAATGGTATTAAAGAAAACCCAGAAAAACCTCCCAGAGGAGGCCTGAGACACTCTTGGCATTCCTTGTAGTCATTTTCTTCTTTTATAAGAACAAATGGGATCATATTATTTCTTTTTTAAAAAAGTTTTTGTTCCAGAATTTAGAAACTTATATGGGAGAAGGGAAAATTGTATAATCAACTCTCATGTATTAACAAGTTAGCTTAGAAATAATCAAGCTCATGGCCAACCTTGTTTCATTTATTTTTACCACCTCCCCTATTCTATTATTTTAAAGCAAACTATAGGCATATATAATTTAATCTGCAAACACTTTAGTTATCTTTAATGAATAAAACGTTTTGATTAATAATATAATACATCTATTATACACACAGAAATTAATGCAAATTCTTAATATCGATGCTTCCTTTTGAACAAGCTCAGCCAGTGTTGCTGGGTTCCTTCTGGGAAATTGATCACTTAAATCTTTCTAGTGTAGAAAGTGTGTTATCTGGTTTTGGGGGTCTTTTGTTAAAAATTCCTTTTCTTGATGAAAATTGTGCTAACTTCCTCTTTCATGGGTATTTATGAATAATAGGCTAGGGGAAAATCCGTCCCCAATGCCCCAAGAAGTTATAAAAATATAAAGAATGGAAGTCAATGGGATCCTAATTTTGTTCCTGAGTGAAGTAATAGAAAGCACTGGACATTTTCTTTGGGACAGTGATCCTGCTATTTTTAGAGGGGCCTAGCTGCTGATTTCAGAAAGTCCCTATCTTGTCTTCACTTAGTGCTGAGTAATCTCATTCTAAGCTAGTTTGAATCCTGGCTGGTCTGGGTGGATAAATCTCCTTTACTTTTATGCAGAGGGACAAAATTCAGTGTTGTTAATAGCTGGCACTATGGTTTTCCAGTAGTCACGTATGGATGTGAGAGTTGGATGGTGAAGAAAGCTGAACACTGAAGAATTGATGCTTTTGAACTGTGGTGTTGGAGAAGACTCTTGAGAGTCCCTTGGACTGCATGGAGATCCAACCAGTCCATCCTAAAGGGGACCAGTCCTGGGTGTTCATTGGAAGGGCTGATGTTGAACCTGAAACTTTAGTACTTGGCCACCTCATACGAAGAGTTGACTCATTGGAAAAGACCATAATGCTGAGAAGGACTGGGGGCAGGAGGAGAAGGGGATGACAGAGGATGAGATGGTTGGATGGCATCACCGACTCAACGGATATGGGTTTGGGTAGATTCCGGGATTTGGTGATGGACAGGGAAGCCTGGCGTGCTGCGATTCATGGGGTCGCAAAGAGTTGGACATGACTGAGCCACTGAAATGAACTGAACTGAACTGATAGATAACAGGAAATTAGGAGAAGGGGTAAACAAGAGCCAGCTCTGCTACTGTGGTGTCTCAGGAATTCTGTTTAAGTATGAATTTACAATCAAATGCTATCTTGTCTCAAAGTAGTAGCTACAGGGGTGAAAGCTTCAATTTGGCTGAACCCAGAATATATGTATATAGACTCAGAGATGAGAACAGGACATGTTCTAAGATCTGTAAGAACTGAATCATCGCTAGGGTTGGTAAGGCAGGTGCTAGACAAGTAATTAGTCACTAAATATAAGCAAATAAATTAGGAATAATTGAAGTATTTTAAGTAATAGAATGCTACTATCAGACTTGTGTTGGAACAGGGCATATAGGAGGGTGCAAAAGCCAATAGGAGACTATTTTATTACAACAACTAAAGAGATGATTAGTGCATGAATGAAAGTAGTGCTAGTGACAACTGGGGGACTGGGGTGGAAAGATGTTTACTGCTCCGGCCGCTAGCTGGGCGCAGTCGCTCTGGCCCGCAGAGCAATCAACGAGAGTTCCGAAATCCACCTGAAAACGGATGAAAGGGGTGGGACAAGAGGTGCAAAGAACGGCAGCAAGACAAAGGTTCTGATCAAGCTGCAAAACTTTATTGAGCGCAAGGCGATTATATATGGGGAGGAGGGGAGGGAGTGGGAAAAGGAAGGGGGGAGCTCGGATGGGCATGTAAGGAATACGTGTCTTGTGGGTGATTGGCCTGTCGGATATATGTTCGCCGCATGATCCTTTTGGTGATTTGCCAGCCGAATGTATAGCTGGCGCGTAATCAGCGCCTTATATGGCAGCAGGCCTGCAGCGCTCCGACCGTAATGGCTCTGGCTGATCGCATCAGCCGGCCGGGCCCCAACAGTTTACAGATTGAATCCATAGCACATGCAGACCAGTTGGTCAGGAAGTTGGAAAGGAGTCTGAGGTGGCATCCAAGTCTGTGGCCTGACCATCCTGAAGAATGATAGGATGCAGGTGTCCAACCGCCTTGTTTCTTGGTTGACAGGCAGACTACCGGATTACTTGTCCGCGGTCATTGCCACTCTGAACCCCATTCGGTATAGCAGCAGTGGCGTTCCTGAGATCAAGGCTGTGGCCAGAGTTGACTGGGGGATGATTCGGCCCAGTTGTACTGGAGTAAAATTGGAGCTTAGTTGTCCAACGTGTTCTCTGCTCAGCACAGAGAACAGTCCCCAGGCTCCCAGGTTCAAAGGAACTTTGTCTTAGTCCCTAAAGACTATTATTTTTAGTTACTCTTGCACTAAAATAAGGGCTTATTTGGTCTTTTCAAATTTTAAAGTCTACTTGATTATCTTTAAACTTACAGATTATAAGAAAAAAATAGAAACACTGCTTTAAAGGGTATGACATCCTAAAATTCAGAATAATATTTTTATAAGTTAGCTAAGCCTTCGTGTATTAGGCATCCCTATATCTTAATATTGATCATTTATTACAGTCTTTAAATTGATCTTTATCTCTCTTCCTAGAAGCGATTATAACTCTTGGACTGTTTTCCTTCTGGCTAAACCAGAAGAAGCAGCAGAATATCTCATAATGGATTGTTCTGAGTCCCAGGATTGCAACAGGCTTTAAAAGCTGGCTCTGCTCTCCCTGTGAGCTAAATGGATGTGGAGAAAGAATCTTTTGTTCTTTTTCAGAATCATTTCAACCAGCATTTATGGACAGCGATAGTTAGTTTCAGATACTTGTTTTCTGCATGGGCTCTTTCTTTCCTGTATAACACATATTCCTACTCTTAATTCTAAAAGTTAGTCACCTGGCATGGCCAGAAAGAAAGCAATACAACAGCAACATTTATTATCTAGAAGAGAGGCACAGTTTTCTCTCATATTCCTGATACCTAATACGTTTTTCTAGTTTTCAAATTATGCAGCAGTAAAGTGTTTCACATGCCTGGGGAAAATCTGTTGAGTGACAAACACACAAAGTTCAAGAAAAAATTTGGTGTTTTTTTTAAATTAATGGAACGAATTTTAATTTATTATCTTATACCCAGAAGTTAGTTTTACTGGTGATTTACTGCAGTCCATAACTTACTAGGCTCTGGCACTGATGGTTGATTTACTGTTATATCAGTTACCTAATTAAAATAAATTATTCATAGTTTTTCCTGATAAATGACCTAATTATTATGCTAATCATAATAATCTGAGTCTTCAATGTTTTCTAAAGCATCCTGCCTAATGGGGTTATTAAATATGTGTATAATTAGAGTCTTATAAAAATTCAGAAACATGCTTTGACACTTTTATTTATATTTAGAACTTCAGAAACATCAAATGTAGGGTATCTTTTGCCCTGAACTCAATTAATTTCTTTTATCTCTTTTTCTTTTCCTAGTATAAAACTGAGTGAGTATAATAAATAAAATGACAACCAACCTCATTAGTACTCCTCAGAAGTGAAAGATTTTGTACCCAGTCCTGCTTTTGGGAACTATAGCTTTAACAGGAAAATTTGCCTTCATGATGGTGGAGACTCTACTGAGGGAAAAAGGAGTGAACTGACCTGATATTTATTGTTATGTTGTTAAATCTTACTTATATATAGATGTGACTATACCATGGGCTCATTGCATGTGTGCTCAGTCACTTCAATCATGTTTAACTCTTTGAAACCCCATGAACTATATAGACCCCCAGGCTCCTTGGTCCATGGAATTCTCCAGGTAATAATATTGGAGTGGATTGCCAAACCCTCCTCCAGGGGATCTTCCCGACCCAGGGACTGAACCCACGTCTCATGTCTCCTGAATTGGCAGGCAGGTTCTTGGCCACCTGGGAAGCACCTACCATGGCCTCATTACCTATTGACTATTCATATCTGGGACATTTTTCTTTACTTCTCTAATTTTGTTTAATTTCTCAAATCCAAATCATCACACTTGCATACGGTTATCTTATTTCAGAGCCAAAACTTAATATCTGAAGATATTTGAATATTCTTATGCATTCAGTAATAATTACATTAATAACCAACTCCAAAGGGCATCTGAAGCTGGAACATCTGGCACACAATCAAAGTTTAGTAGGAAATGATATTTTGATTTCAGATATCAAATCAGGCAGCTTGACCAGCCATAGCTGGATGGGTTACCAGCTATGTTACCAAGAACAACTGAGGATTAAAAAAACACATATTATGCTCAATTTTGTTTCAGTCTATTTGTTCAAAGGATATTTTCAGACTTGAAAAGAGTAACTCATGGGTTTTATGAAACACGAAGCCCATTCTGAAAAAATAAGACTGGCCTTTTTTGTTCAAACTCATTTCGTCATTGCACGCACGGATATAGATGGTGAATGTGAACATTTTCCATCATTTAGTGGCTTATACTTTTTGTAAGATTCTTCCTTTAACTCCCTTATTTTCTCTATCATTTTGAAACCATCAATTTCCATTTCAAGTTCTGGAGATCAATAATTGTGTACTCCAGGACCTGCAAGTGGAAGACATTTGGAGGCATGATAGTTTTGCTTGTCTTTCTCCTCTCCATCCTAATCCTTTTAGACATCTGTAGTCCAGCTATGATAGGAGGCAAAGTTGTGTGCTGTGACCTGATAAATACTTTCATTCCCATCTTCTGAGAGCTGATATGATTGGGCACATTATCGGACAAGCCAGCTCTGGTGGGTACCCTCTACATAAAGATGTTATACAAGGATGATGGATATAATGTAGCTCTGAGATAGCCTCCTCTCCAAATTCTTCTTAAAGTTCAGTTCCTCCATTTTATTAACATAGGAAGAGGAAGAGGGAAAAGAGATAATTGTCTCTTACCTTAATTGTTCAGTGGTGATGCCCTTCTTTTGCTGTTTTTTGAATAATGGTAATTTACAATCAATGCCCTCTTCATGGTGGATGATTAAATACTGACTCCTCCTCGTAGGACACACATATAGGTTAGGGGAGAGGCTTTAGGGGGTGATACTGAACATTTCTCTGTGCATGAGGTCTAATCTGGCCCTTCTCCTTCTATTCCCCCTTGACTCTGGTAAAAATAAGCCTTTTTTGCCTCTTGTTGATGGAATTCTGTCACAGGTGAATTGAGCTCTTGATTGGGATCCTGCCAAGACAGGTCAAGTCCAGCTGCCTTCTCTGTTGGTCACATGGGCTGTGGGAAACTCTGGTGTTATTGATAGAGCTGTGATGAATAACTCTGTCCATGTCTTCAGGGACCTTATAAGAATTTCTTTTGGACATAATGGTGCAATATTTCTGGGCCATATGGGATACATATTTAATGTGACTAGTGTCATATTGCCCTCTAGGAAGTTTGCACTGGTCTATATTTTCACCAGCAATGAACAAATTTTTATTTCTACCAACATCTCTGCCAGTAGTTAGCATTATTCAGATTTCCAGTTTTTGCCAGCCTATAAACTTAATTTGTATTTCTGTAATTGCCATTTGTTTTGATTTGTCATCTATTTGTCAGCATCTCGAGTTTCTTCTATATATTGGATATTCATATTTACAACTCATTTTTCTATTTGGGTTGTTATCTTTCACTATAGAATTTTAAGTGTTCTTGTATATTCTAAACGTTAGTCCCTAGTTGGTTTTATACTTCAAAAATATCTTCTTCCATTCTGTCATTTATATGTTAATTTATCCATAATGTCTTTTATTGACCAGAAATTCTGCATTTTGATATAGACAACTTAATCACTTCTCTGTGCTTTCAAAGTTTTGTTTAACCAAAAAGTTTTATTCAAATCTGTAGCTGTCGTGCATTTTATTCTACCAACTTTCTAGTTTTATCCTTCACCTTTAGATATTCATTCCTTCATAATCTACTTTGGTGTGTAAGATTAAATAGGGATTCACTTTTCCCAAACCTTTTTTGCTAAATAATTCATTGTTTCTCCATAAATTTGTGATGCTTTCCTTATATAAAAATGCCCCATATACATGGTATATCCCTGAGCTTTCTATTGTGTTTTATTGGCTGATATAATTGTTCTTGTGATAATATCTTATTTTTTTAATATTATAATTTTAAAGTGTGTATTCATATCTGGCAGCTTGCCACTTTATAAAGAAAAAATCTTTTAAAACTTTGGCTCCCTATTAAATAACAGAATGAATTTATTTAGCTGTTTAAAAATCTAACTGGAAATAGGATGGGTGTTACATTGAATTTATAGAATTAGGAAGAGTGAATATCTTTGTAATGTTAAGTCATCTTGTTGAAGAGAATAGAATGTCTATTTAATTTTATAAATCATCTAGTATGACCTTTACTAGAGTTTTTATGTTTTCTCCATGGAGTGTGTTATTGGTTAATTTCTAGATATTTTACAGCTTTTCCCCCCTTTTCTTTCTTTTTTGCTACTGTTGTATTTTCTCATTGATTATTGATGGGGTAAGTTAGTGCTATTGATTTAAGTTGTTATACCCAGCTAAATTTCTTTTCTAGTCTTAGTCTTGGTTTGCTAAGATATTTGAAAAAAATAAACAGGTCTGGAACTTGATTAAAGTCTTTTTTCATCATTTAAATAATATGATTTTCCCATCTACTAATGAGATAAATTACGGAGAAGGCAATGGCAACCCACTTCAGTACTCTTGCCTGGAGAATCCCATGGACGGAGGAGCCTGGTAGGCTGCAGTCCATGGGGTCCCAAAGAGTTGGACACGACTGAGCGACTTCACTTTCACTTTTCACTTTCATGCATTGGAGAAGGAAATGGCAACCCACTCCAATATTCTTGCCTGGATAATCCCAGGGACGTCGGAGCCTGGTGGGCTGCCGTCTATGGGGTCACACAGAGTGGGACACAACTGAAGCGACTTAGCAGCAGCAATGAGATAAATGGTATTGAAGAGTGTCACCAAACATAACTACAATAATTTTGCACTTCTAAGATTAACTTTAGTTGATCATGCTATGAACTTTTCAGGTGCTTTTCAGATGAACTATTGGATTTGGTATGCTAGCTGTGTGACCTTGAGCTGTATGACCTTGATTAAGCCACATGATCCTTCTATGCTAAATTCTTTTTCAGTAAAATGGAGACAATAGAATTGTCTTTGAATTATGTATTGCAGGGTTTGTTTAGATGAGTGCCTGAGGTAATAAAACCTATGTAAATGCTTATAATATAAAATCTTTTGCAATCAATTAAATGAGATTCCTCCCCACCTTTTTATAAAAGACAGTAATAACCACTGAGTATGATATTAACTCGGAGAAGGCAGTGGCAACCCACTCCAGTACTCTTGTCTGGAAAATCCCATGGTCGGAGGAGCCTGGAAGGCTGCAGTCCATGGGGTCGTGAAGAGTCGGACACGACTGAGTGACTTCACTTTCATTTTTCACTCTCATGCACTGGAGAAGGAAATGGCAACCCACTCCAGTGTTCTTGCCTGGAGAATCCCAGGGATGGGGGAAACTGGTGGGCTGCCGTCTTTGGGGTCACACAGAGTTGGACACAACAAGCAACTTAACAGCAGCAGCAGCAGCATATATGGTCTTTATTATGTTGAGGCAAGTTCCCTGTAGGCCTACTTTGTGAGTTTTTGTTATCAATGCTTCCCTGGTAGCTCAGTTGGTAAAGAATCTGCCTGCAATGCAGGAGACACCAGTTTGATTCCTGGGTCAGGAAGATCTGCTGAAGAAGGGATAGGCTACCTACTCCAGTATTCTCTGGCTTTCCTGGTAGCTCAGCTGGTGCAGAATCTGCCTGCAATGTGGGAGACCTACGTTCGACCCCTGGGTTGGGAAGATACCCTGGAGAAGGGAATGGTTACCCACTCCAGTATACTGTCCTGGAGAATTCCAGTCCACGGGGTCACAAAGAATTGGACACGGCTAAGCGACCTTCATTCTGTCATCAGTTCAGTTCAGTCATTCAGTCGTGTTTGACTCTTTGCATCCCCATGAATTGCAGCATTCCAGGCCTCCCTGTCCATCAGCAACTCCAGGAGTCTACCCAAACCCATGTCCATCGAGTCAGTGATGCCATTCAACCATCTCATCCTCTGTCGTCCCCTTCTCCTCCTGCCCCCAATCCTTCCCAGCATCAGGGTCTTTTCCAATGAGTCAACTCTTCGCATGAGGTGGCCAAAGTATTGGAGTTTCAGCTTCAACATCAGTCCTTCCAATGAACACCCAGGAATGATCTCCTTTAGGATGGACTGATTGGATCTCCTTGCAGTCCAAGGGACTCTCAAGAGTCTTCTCCAACACCACAGTTCAAAAGCATCAATTCTTCAGTGTTCAGCTTTCTTCACCGCCAAATTCTCACATCCATACACGAGTACTGGACAAACCATAGCCTTGACTAGATGGACCTTTGCTGGCAAAGTAATGTCTCTGCTTTTCAATATGCTATCTAGGTTAGTCATAAATTCCCTTCCAAGGAGTAAGCGTCTTTTAATTTCATGACTGCAGTCACCATCTGCAGTGATTTTGGAGCCCAAAAGTGTTTTGGAACCCAAAACACTGTTTCCACTGTTTCCCCATCTATTTGCCATGAAGTGATGGGACCAGATGCCATGATCTTAGCTTTCTGAATGTTGAGCTTTAAGCCAATTTTTTCACTCTCCTCTTTCACTTTCATCAAGAGGCTTTTTAGTTTCTCTTCACTTTCTGCCATAAGGGTGGTGTCATCTGCATTTCTCAGGTTATTGATACTTGTCCCAGTAATCTTGATTCCAGCTTGTGCTTCTTCTAGCTCAGCATTTCTCGTGATGTACTCTGCATATGTTGCTTCCTGACCTGCATATAGGTTTCTCAAGAGACAGGTCAGATGGTCTGGTATTCCCATCTCTTTCAGAATTTTCCACAATTTATTGTGATCCACACAGTAAAAGGCTTTGGCATAGTCAATAAAGCAGAAATAGATGGTTTTCTGGAACTCTCTTGCTTTTTTGATGAGCCAGCGGTTGTTGATAATTTGATCTCTGGTTCCTCTGTCTTTTCTAAAACCATATACTTATATAAATGTACACCTTACATTTATACAATGTTATCTGTCAAATATATTTCAACTAAAATATTAGATCTAAAAAATAAATATAATAAAAATATTAAAAATAGCAAAGCTTTAGCAGAACATCATATCTTTTTAGGTTGGAAGCTAACAGCTTAAGGTTTGAGGGAAGAAAGATTCAGAGAGGTAGGTTTTCCAGTTCGTCCAGGTAGCTCACATATTTTCATCTGTACTTCATTCAGCAAAGATTTTGCAGTGCTTTCACCAGGGCAACTTGAACTCATGTTGTTGATTTCTATAGTAAAAGGCCAAACTATAATCTCCCAGACTAATGTGGCAAGCTGCAAGAGCCAGCCTGGAAGGTTTTCTTCTCTTACCATTGGTTTTGGCTGTCATTGACCCCAGGTTGCAGCCAGTCTTCTACCTCTCACACCCAATCCAGTTAGAAAAAGCATTTGAACCTAGGATTTCATGAGCATATGCATTTTATATGTGCATTAGTTACTATAACTCATACTTCCCTCTTGTGTCTATATTGGTCTCAGATGGAGCAGAGGAACCCAGAAACCCAGGCTGTTTTGCCCTGTGTTCTGCAACTAGGACACCATGATTGTCCTCTCACTTCCTAATGTGCTGCTCTGACTTAGTAGTCCTGACATGCCCTGGGAGCATTTAGACTCAGAGAAGAACTTTCCATCTTTGGCACAGTCTCAATGCTGTGACAAAGGACACAGTCACAGCTGATTGCTCTGCTGGGCCTTGGCTGGGGGACTTGTTATTAACTAAGCTCAAATGAAATTTTAAAAGAAAAGGATATTTTTCACATTGGCATTTAAGAAATTGTGCTACAGGAAGCAGTATATACTTGTCCCTTCTCTTGATAGAGAACACAAAGTACTTTGGATTGTTCATGGCTCCCTCAATGCACTTCAGCAAATGAAAAGCTGAAATTTTAAATTTATTGCCAGTCCTAGAGAAGAGCTTACTAAATTCTTCCCTCAGCTCAAATGTAGCCCCTAAACTACCATTAATTATATTAGTTATATAAATAGACTCTAAAGTGATCAGTTACTAAATTAAATTAAAACATTCTTCTGGGTTACTTTTATACTGTTGTACTTGATTTAGACCTGATGGATTTGTATGAAATACTGGCCATCATAGCCATTCGCAGTTATCAAATGAAACCAATGCATTATTTCACAGAGGGTGTTAGACCTTGCATTGAGGTGTGTATAGAAGTGTATAAACAAGTGTAAAACAAGTGGTTGCATTTCCCATTGGCCTAATTAATCTCTCTCTTGTGCAGATATGAGTTTTGCATCTCATAGAAACACTATTATTTTTGATGTCAAGGACTGCATTTCCTGTTTTTGGTTCTCTTTGTCACTGAAAGGGGAATGTGTCTATTTAAGACAGTTGAGATTAGGTTTAGCAAAGTCTCAGGTATGGATAGACATCATTTCTGCCTGCAGTTGTTAAATGTGAAATTCAGTCACTAAATGACTGATTCTCTCCACTGGACACCCTCAGCAGATGAGAAAAAGAACAACTATCTTGGGTCCTCATCAAAGGTGACATTAAAATATTCTCTTAAACTTTCTAACTTAATAGCATAACAAATGTTACTTGAGCATCTATTATGTGTCAGGTAGTCTTCTAGACCCGAGGATGATACAAATGGAAACAAGCTAAATTCTTCTCCCATTATTAATAAGGAGATAAAAATGAACAAAGTATGCAGTAGCAATAAGTTCTATAAACATACTAACAGGGGGACATGACAGTGACTGGGGACCCACTTCAGCTTAGGTGATAAAGGAAAGACATGTGCAAAGTGGCATCTGAGATGACACCAGAGTGATATGCAAAGATTTGGAGACAGAGCATCCCAGGTGGAAGGAGGAGCAAGTACAGAAGCTCAGAGGGTTGTGTTTTTATGAAGAGAACTAGGATTAGTGTGGATTGAACTGAGTGATGGAGGGAGAGAGCAGTATGGGAGAAGATTGAAGTAGTGGATAGAAACCATTTCATTCAGGGCTTTGGGGCCCTGACCAAGAGTTTAGATGTTATTCTAAGGATAATGGAGAGTACTTCCAATCCTTTAGCAGTCCTGCCATCTGTGCCTTTAAAATGTATTCAAAATATGACAACTGCTCACCCTTATACCAACACTTCTACTTCTTTTAATCAGAAAATTTCAGGATCAAAGGCAGCGAAAAAAAAAAAAAACCCAAACAAACAGTTCTGTTGTGTATAGAATGGATTGTGGAGAGGTGAGTATAGAATAGAAGTATCAGTTAAGAGAGTATTTTGTGGTCCAGATGGGAGGTAATATTGACTTGGATAAAGGTGGCAGTGATGGAGGTGGTAAAAAATGGCCACATGGAAGGTATATTTTGAATGCACAATTTGACAAGGCTGTTGTTGAACTGGATACAGAACATGAGTGAAAGAAAGGAATAAAATATAACTCCTAGGTTTTGGAACAAGCAGTTAGGTGAATGATGGGACAATTTACTGAGGTGGGAAGACTGGAGGAAGAACATGTTTGGGGTGGAGAGAGTGAGTTTTGTTCTGAGATACAAATCAAACATTCTGATGATGTTGTCAAGAAGGCACTTGGATATACAAGTCTGGACTCCACTGAGTTGAAAGCCTATGTGTGGTATTTGCAGCCATCTGAATAAAAGATGTAATCCAGGGAGAGACTGTAGACAGGCTGGAGAGGATAGCCTGGGAACAAAGCCCTTGCTCAGGAACTCCAATATTTAAAAGTTGAGCAGAGGAGGAGGATCTTACAGAAGAAACTAAGAATGAACATCCCGTAGGTAAAGAAAATCAGAAGAATGCTATGATCCAGACCCTAAGAAAAGAAGGCATCTTAAGAATAAGAGAATAGTCAACTATGCCCAAAACTTCTGAGAATTCAAACAAGTGATGACCCAGAAATGACCAATGAGTTTGGTAACATGGAGAATATCCTTGACCTTGATAAGAGTAAATGGAGCAGAGAATGCAATGTAAGAAAGAGGTTTTAGCAACTGTAGAGAAATCTCATGAGGAGTTTGCTGCAAGTGAAACATGTATTTAGGTGAAGGTTTTGTGTGTGTGTGTTTTCCTTTTAAAGGAAGGGAATAGCAGAGCATGTTTGAGAATGACCCAACACAAAGAGATCACGGTTATAGGACCAAGGTCTTTGAGAAGGCAATCAGGAAAGGGATTCAGAGAAGTTGGCCTTGGTTCAGGCAGGAAGAGTTTGTTCACTGTAACAAAAAGAAGTTGGGTAGATATAGATGCAGGTAGCAGATAGATTTCGGGGGTGGGGGGAACTAATAGAATTTCCTTCTGAATGAAGTAGGGGAAAGAGATAGGATTATCAGACAGTGTTGAGTGTGCATTTAAGGTCTGTAGTATTGGACTCTTCAGTGGAATCATCCAGCATGCCTAGAATAAGTATTACCAGCAGAGCAAATGGGAACTTGCCTTGGGTCCCACTCTTTAGAAGGCCCTGTTCTGGATTTTTGTGGCTATGATTCTTCATGAACTAAGGAGTCTGTAAGCTTGAGGGTACATGGTCACTAAGAGCCTGAACCTTCCCCTCTCTCTGTAGATTATGTTCTATACATTTGGGATCTTGAGACCTAAAAGGCTCTGATCCTATTCCCAGAGAACCAAATGGGACTCTTTTCTGCTTTCTCCTTCCTTAGGGTGGGTTGTACTACAGTTGTGCCTACCCTCCTAGGCTCCTGCTTGCAGAAGTGTGATGGAACTTGAATGTATAGACTGGGATGTCTGTGTGTGTAGAAGGCTCATCACAGTGTCAGAGCAGCTGTGAGTAAGATGAGAAGAATCTGGGATGTAGACTGAGGGGCTCTCCATGTCCCATCACACTTCTATCATTGAGGGACTTGGTATATGAGAATTTTAAATTTGCAATTCCAGGTAATTATATTTGTCAAAGTAGGAGGAAAGAACATAATTTTATTTGACAGCTTTAACTGACCTTGAGAAACCTGTATGCAGGTCATGAGGTAACAGTTAGGACTGGACATGGAACAACAGCCTGGTTCCACATAGGAAAAGGAGTACGTCAAGGCTGTATATTGTCACCCTGCTTATTTAACTTATGTGCAGAGTACATCATGAGAAATGCTGGGCTGGAAGAAGCACAAGCAGGAATCAAGATTGCTGGGAGAAATATCAATAACTTCAGATATGCAGATGACACCACCGTTATGGCAGAAAGTGAAGAGAAACTAAAAAGCCTCTTAATGAAAGTGAAAGAGGAGAGTCAAAAAGTTGGCTTAAGGCTCAGCATTAAAAAAAACCAAGATCATGGCATCTGGTCCCACCACTTCATGGGAAATAGATGGGGAAACAGTGGAAACAATGTCAGACTTTATTTTTTTGGGCTCCAAAGTCACTGCGGTGATGATTGCAGCCATGAAATCAAAAAGACGCCTACTCCTTGGAAGGAGAGTTATGGCCAACCTAGACAGCATGTTGAAAAGCAGACTATGTTTTTTCCAGTGGTCATGTATGGATGTGAGAGTTGGACAGTGAAAAAGGCTGAGCACCAAAGAATAGATGCTTTTGAACTGTGGTGTTGGAGAAGACTCTTGAGAGTCCCTTGGACTGCAAGGAGATCCAACCAGTCCATCCTAAAGGAGATCAGTCCTGGGTGTTCTTTGGAAGGACTGATGTTGAAGCTGAAACTCCAATACTTTGACCACCTCATGCGAAGAGTTGACTCATTGGAAAAGACCCTGATGCTGGGAAGGATTGGGGGCAGGAGGAGAAAGGGACGACAGGGGATGAGATGATTGAATGGCATCACCGACTCGATGGACATGGGTTTGTTTGGACTCCGGGAGTTGGTGATGGACAGGGAAGCCTGCCATGCTGCCGTTCATGGGGTTGCAAAGAGTCGGACATGACTGAGTGACTGAACTGAGCTGAACTGACCCTGAGTAAATGTTTAGGCATGCAGTACATGTCTACTCTGCCTCAGTCTCTCCTGGGGCCAGAGCTCCTGAATGTGGAGACTGATGAATGACAGTGTTGGCTAGTAGGACTTTGTGCAATCATGGACAAGTTTATATACTGTCCAAATCAGGAGTCCCAGGCTATGTGTGGCTCCTGAGGACTTGACATGTGGTGAGTGAGACTGAGAAAATGAACTCTGCATTCTATTTGATGTTAATTAATTTGTGTTTAAATATTCACATGGGCCTTAGTGGCTGCCTTTTAGATGGCTTGTTTCTGTTCCATGCAGCTTTCTGGTGTGGGAGACCAGTTGGGTTCAATTCTCTCTGAAAAGTGATTCTATTTCTCCCTACCTGGTCCCACAAGACTGGTCAGGTTTGAAGGATCTACTGGCCCCTGCCACAGGGAGAGCACCTTATTCTAGTTCATCTTGCAATCCTTTATTAGTCCAGATAAACTCATTTGATGCCTCCCAGAGGTTTGGATGATTTCAACTCCTATTCTATTTCAACATAGTATTATCGCATCCGTTGCACACTACTACTTCCCCCTGGACCCTCCCTTTTGAAGTTCAAGAGTGGTTATTTTTTTTCACCTTAACAAAATAAAACTCTTGAAAATCAGTGGCTTTGACTTTCAAAACTATTGCTTCTGATGAGGACTTCAAGAACTTCTTTTTTGAATTTCAAAAATAAACCCCAAAAATCAAAACCCTAAACATGATTTATTTCTCTTTGCTTCCCTGTTATAACAGCTGTCACTGTTCTCAAGGATATAAGAATTTATCTCACAATCTCCACAAAGATTCACAATGTACTTTCTGAAAAGTATAAAAAATCAATGTTACAAGATAAATTATTTTAAAGGGAAAGAATAGAACTGTTGTTGCATGTTTTTACAGGCCATCATATGCTGTGCTGTGCCTAGTCACTCAGTTGTATCCGACTCTTTGTGACCTCATTGACGGTAACCCTCCCAGGCTCCTCTATCCATGGGGATTCTCCAGGCAAGAATAATGGAGTGGGTTGTCATGCCCTCCTCCAAGTGATCTTCCCAATCTAGGAACTGAGCCCAGGTCTCTCACATTGCGGGCAGATTTTTTACTGTCTGAGCCACCAGGGAAGCCCAAGAATACTGGAGTGCGTAGCCCATCCCTTCTCCAGGGACAGCTTTCTGACCCAGGAATCAAACCTGGGGGTTCTGTACTACAGGCAGATTCTTTACCAGTGGAGCTACCAGGGAAGCCCTCAGGCCATCATGCTGCTACTTTAAAGATGCCCATTGCTGTGGTAGGAGTGTGAAGCCAAGGATATTTCAGCTAGAGATGGAAAGATGTGAGTGAGGTCACGTGAGCCTCCAGTGTCAGAAGTCACTTTGGAAATGTGCTGTTTTCCCATGAGGAAGCTTTGGAGCTCATTGAAAATACAGGATCATATTTATGTTTTATACAGATTACCCTGTGTGGAAAAAAGATTGAGGTGGTGGGGGTGTGTGCAGAGTGAAGGAAATGAGAGACTACTTAGGAAATCATGAAGGAAGAAAGCCAGAGAGGGTCATACATTGGACCCAGGGGCTGGCAGTAGAGATTGAAAGAATTGGACACACTCATGACATATTTCAGGGCAAAGTTTTAAAAACTAGCCCTATTGACATTTTGAGCTAATGGAGATTTTGCCCTCCAAATGATATTTGGCAAGGGATACCTGCTTTATCTGTAGATGTTCCTGGTTTTCATAGTGGGGATGGGGGGAGGGTAGAGACTAGGGAGTGCTGCTAGCAGATAAAAAGGCCTGAGATACTGCTAAATATCCTACGATGAACAAGAAGCCCCAACAAAGAACCCCGTGACTCAAAATGTCAATAATACGTTCAAGTGGTAGAGCTTAGAACGTAAGGAAATTCTCTCTGTAACTCAAGTTAAACCACTTACTCCAGAGCCTAAGATCCTAACGGACACAGGAAAAGGAATAAAACCAATTAACCTCCCAAAAGATTGTTTAAACCAGCCACCTCTTGGCCCTTACCATAAAGTTGTAGGCCCTTCTTGATTTGAATGAAGATTACCTCTCATAATGAAATACTCCATGGTTCCCTGTGTTAGGGAACTGTTGACTGAAACCACCCTCCTCGGTCAGACACAATGATAACCGTTTGCCTGAGCTGTCTCACAAAAGGAGGGCCTGATTAAAAAAACACAATACTGCCACAAAATTAACAGGAGAGTTTTGGGGGCCAAAATTTTGAGGGAAGAGACATAGGTCCTGCTAACCTCCCAGAAGCCCTTATGCTGAAATCCATGTTGGCTGAGAAGTGTGCACACTGACAGGAAGAATCCGGAGTCAGAATGACTGGCCAGAGACAAACTAAGACTAACCCCATCACCATAAAACCTGGGACTGGCAGACACGTGGAGAGCAGTTTTCCCGGGCTCCTTTACCCTGCCGCTCTCCCCCCAGGCACCCCTTCCCAATAACGCCTCTTGGTTTATTATGAACATGTGTGTCTCCTTGGACGATTCATTTCTGAGAGTTAGGCTAGAATCCACTCGGGCCCTGAATGGGGTCCCTCTTGCTGCAACATCTAAATGTGACTCTTTGCTGAGGCAGTGACTGTTTTGTCTCATCTTTTATTTTCTGTTTATTTACTTATGTATCTTTAAGGAAATCTCATAGACGAATAGGGGAACTGGTCTTTGGCTCAGAGAGGACAGACTGACCTTGGAATGGAAAGAGCCACTGGGTAATTGAAATGGCTTCTTGCCTCAAGTATCCTTTTTTGGACCAAGAGAAAATGTGTTTCCTGCTCTGGGCTCTAGCCAGACCAGCTGTGAACACTTGTTACAGCCGCACAGAAGCTGTTCATGGCATATGCCTGTGACTGGTTGGAGATTGCTTAGAAGAAACTGCCAGTGGCTTGCTTGACCTCGCTCTCTTTGTTTTAATGATTCTGTCCTAATAATCCAACAACATTGGTATTTGGCCCTGGTACCCATCAAGAATTGATCTATCTTGTCTTCTGGTTTCCTTCTTTACTAAATTGAAGTATTGTCGTTACAATATTGTGTTAGTTTCAAATGTACAGCAAAGTGATTCAGCTTTATATATATATATATATTTTAGATTACTTTTCACTATAGGTTATTATAAGTTATTGAATATTGTCCCTTGTGTTATACAGTAAATCCTCATGCTTATCTGTTTTCTTCTTAAGATTTGAATGAATGACCTCTTTGTGTGTGTGTGTGTAAATGTATATGGTTGTGATCATAGTTTCAATGTGCCTCTCTGACACCCAAGGCCTGTTATCACAAAACTATAACCTTTGGTCATTTTTTGGAAGATGAATGAAAAGAAGTAGTTCAGAGTGAAAAAAACATAGTTCAAAGTTTTATCTGCATAGGTAAATTTATGGTGGTTCCTTTTTATCTTACAATGTTCCTCGGATAAGTTGGTTCCTTTTTAGTTTTCAGAGTGATGGCACAAATAAATTAGAATTTCTATCTCAGCTGTTCTTTTGGCAAGAGTAAAGTTTCTTGTGTAAAGGTGAATAAAGAGGGAGGCAGGGACCCAGAGAGTAGAGAAATGGGAGGTGTATTGTGCAATTTATCTGTACACCTAGACACTACCCTCTTCATGTTAACAACAGCAATAAAGAAAAAAAATATTTCCAAGTGAACATGAAAAAGCAGCAATTGTGTGACTCAGATGTTAAAGCATGCAGTTGCTTGTTGTTTAGTTGCTAAATCATGTCAGACTCTTTTGCAACCGCATGGACTGTAGCCCATCAGACTCCTCTGTCCATGGGATTTCCCAGGTAAGTATACTGGAGTGAGCTGCCATTTCCTTCTTCAGGGGATCTTACCCGACCCAGGGATCAAAACCATGTCTCTTGCATGCCTTGCATCTCCTGCATTGGCAGGCGGATTCTTTACCACTGAGCCACCTGGGAAATGCCTACTTTTCACAAATACCTTTTCTGATCTAATGTCTTAAAGGAACTGTGCTTTTGAGATATCTTAGACTCTGTTCATATGTAAATGTAGTTGTGGGTTTCCAGAGATGAGACCTTTCCTTTCTTTTGAGCTCCCTGCAAGAAATTCCAGTTATAGGTTGGAAAAAGGAAAAGCCAAGTGGAGATATATTTGAAGGCTATGGGGCAGGTGGAATTGGGAATTTCTCAAGTCTTGTTAGGTCAAAGTGTGTATGTATTAATATCCTTTATGTTTATACATTTATGTGTGTATATATCACATACGTACACTCAAGACTCTGCAGTTCCATTTCTAGGTTTGTTGTTTAATATTTAGGACATTGGTCTGATGAGAGGCTTTGCTTTCAGAAGCTGTGGCAGGTCCCAGATGACGGAGCCGCTTGTCCCCCACGTGGCAGTTTCTGAGTACTGCAGTACAACCCAGCAAACAGCACACCAGCCGTTCAGAGCGCGACAGCGTCTCATCCCAGGAGAAAGCATGTCTCGTTTGGGTACTAAAACCTGGTGACACGTGAAAGGAGATGTATGACTTTTTTTTAATTTTCTTTACTTTATTGTGTTGGTTTTGCCATACAGCGACATGAATCCGCCATGGGTATACATATGCTCCCCCTCCAGAACCCCCCTCCCTCCTCCCTCCCGATTCCCTCCCCCTGGGTCATCCCTGTGCACCAGCCCCGAGCATCAAACCTGGGCTGGCGATTGATTTCACATATGATAATTAACATGTTGTATGATTTTTATAAAACCGATGTTTAGAAAGCTCAGCAATGCCACATCAAACGTTTGGAGATACCCAAGGGGCAATGAGTGAAGCATGGTGCCGAATCCAATGCCGACCTTCCTTTCATTGGGAACCAGAGCTTCACACCATGCTAAGCATTTTACTGTCTATGAAACCCACATTTGAATCAATCACTGGGGGCAGAGCCAGTTGGACCATGTGGCTCTGCAAAGCCTAGCGAGGTGATGGACGGTAACATTTTTCTGGAATGACTTAAGGAAACCAGGGGACTGTTGACGAGCAGGGGGCCCCGACACTACTAGGTTCCTTCTGATATGTTGGTGCTGCCAGTGAATTTGCGTTCTCCCCAAGGTTCTTTGTGATCTTGGAGGAAACACTGAATAAGCTTCTGGATTGTCAAATTTG
Source organism: Antilocapra americana (assembly GCA_007570785.1). NCBI lineage: Eukaryota > Metazoa > Chordata > Mammalia > Artiodactyla > Antilocapridae > Antilocapra > Antilocapra americana. The sequence goes on along the minus strand of ML662436.1, from coordinate 10,379,769 downwards.
CAGTGAGTTCAACTGATATTTCTTTTTAAGACTTTAAAGAATCATAGATTACACCTGGCTTTTTGGTCTCAGTGCAGTCTTAGCCCTCAGCTGTGGCAAATATGCTCAGTTAATGTATGTTTTGATGGACTAGACTTTTGTAACCAGCCCCCGCCTCCCCAGTTTTGGAAGGAATAAAAGGAAGCCTTATAGATGTAGTAAGATAAAGAATGTGCTTCATAAAATCAAAATATGATTCATAAAAAAGTAAAACATTCCAATAATTTGGGCTCAAGCTGAGACTTCTGTTTAAAAACATTTGAAATTTCATAGTACTTTGATAGTGTTTTTGTAGAGTTTCACATGATGCTTAACATATACTACCATTCCATTTGATCTCTGTTTACTCAGTGATAACATTTGAGTGAAGTTCTGGAATTCTTGTCTCAACAGGTTTATTAACCTCAGCGTTTCAGGTCCTAACTCTTATCTGTTTCTGTAATTGTTGCTACTACCAATTTAGCAGTATTTCACCTTTGGTCACATTAAAAAAAAACCAATAATGTAGTCAGAAAAGAATGTTAATGTTGGTTTTAAGCAAACTCTTTAAATTCTCAGTGGATTAGTGGAAGGAACACTGGATAAGTTTGTAACATTCAATGTTAAAATGTGGATTCTCCTGCAACAAGCTAGAGGACCTCTGACAAAATTTTTCAAACCTCTTTGATTCTCAGTTTCAACATCAGTGCACTGGGGATAAATAAACATACTCACTTTCTAGTGTATTGTTGATTCACTCCATACATTTATTCAGTAGCAGTTTTGTGCTAGGCATTATTCTAAATGTTGGATACATTGTTGAATAAGACATCCAAAAGCCCTATCCTCATGAAGCTTGCCTTCTAGCTGAGGAAGACAAACAGTATAGAATTAAACAGTTCTGGTAGCCCTGAGTGTTATGTAGGATATACATCAGGACAGTGTGGTAAGAATGCTTTGGCTGATAGGACAGCCCAGCATCACACAAGGTGACTGGGGAAAGCTCCTCTGAGGACACGACATTGAAGGTGACTTGAATGACAAAACAGCGCTACTCTTGTGAGAGGTCAGGGGCATTCTGTGGACAGGGCATAGAAATGCCAAGGCCTTAAAGTAGGTTAGAACACGGAATATTTTTGGTTTTGGCTGTACTGTGTAGCATGTGGGATCTTAGTTCCCTGATCAGGGACCAAACTCATACTCCCTGCACTGGAAGTGTCATAGACTACCCAGGGAGTCCAGAGTGTAGTAAGAACAGACAGAAGGCAGGTCTAGAGAAAGGCAGAGTTTGGATTATGTTGTAGTTCCTTTTAACCATAGTAAGAATTTGAATATTCTCCAAGGATGATGGAAATCATTGGACATTTTTAAGAAATGTAACGACATGGTTTGATTTGTATTTCAAAAAGTTGACTGCTGTGTAGAAAATGGACTGTGGGATAGATGCTATTTGTCTTTCAGGAAGAATAGTTAGAAAGCTATTCCTTTATTCTGGGTACCAGATAATGTTGCTGGGTCTAGTGAAGTAACAATGGAAATGGTGATAAAAAGATGGATTCAGGATGTATTTTAGAGGTAGCTATGACAAAACTTGCTAATGGATTAAATTTGAGGGGTTTAATAAAGAGAGAAGTCTGGGATAAATCCTAAATTTTTGTTTGATGGGTGACTCATGATTCATGAATTGGGCTGCAGCCTCTTGCTCAGTTGTGTCTGACTCTTTGCAGTCCCAGGCTCCCCTGTCCATGGAATCCTCCAGGCAAGAATACTGGAGTGGGTTGCCATTTCCTGCTCCAAGGGATCTTCTCAACCCAGGGGTTGAACGCTGGTAACCTGCATTGCAGGCAGATTCTTCACCATCTGAGCCACAAGGGAAGCCCCCCCTTTGATGGGAAGAACAATCAAATGGTGGAAGTCAAATCTGAGAAGAAACTGATTTGGGCCAGGAAACTGAGAGTTCCTTTGTTCATATGTTAAGTTTAAGTTGTATTTTAGGATTTAAGTAGAGATATCACATAGGTATCTAAGAATAAGAAGTAGAATATGCAAGCTGGAGCTCTGGGCAGAGCTTTGGGCTGGAGATGTATAAATTCGGGAATGAATAGTTTTGCTGATATTTAAAGTCATAGGCCCTGAAGAGATGGCTCAGGGAAAAAGAATGAGCAGAGATCAGGGCACCTGGGGCACTCCAATGTTGAAATGTCATAATCAAAAGAATCAGCTGAATGTTTGGAAAGGAGTAGCTTGCTGATGGATAAAAACAAAATGTTCTATGTCTAGGAAGGGGTTATTTGTGTCTGTTGCTGCTGAGAGGTATTAGTAAATGAGGATAGAGACATGGCCTTAAGGTTTGTTCACAGTGACTCAAAACAAGCACACTTGCATTGGAGTGACAGGGACAAGAGCCAGACTGGAGTGGATGGTCATGAGGATTATAATCCACACAAATCCAGGGTCTGGTACATAATGTGTGCTTGACATCTGGTAGATATTACTGAGAAATTATAATTTGGTGGCAGGTTTTGTGGTTTGCTATTGCAGTCATTCTCCTTGCCTCCTTTCCCCAGCCCCTACTTCATTTTTCAGGCAGACACCACCCCCACAAAATTTGTTCAAGTTTCCCACTCTTCCCTATGCCTAGGGACAAGCCATCACTCATCTACCAAGTCATTCTTGGTGGTCTCATCCCTCTCCTCGGGGACCATCAATTCCAGTCAGTGGGATCTGAGAGTTGTCAGTGGGATCTAAGTGAAAGTGTTAGCTGCTCAGTCGTGTCTGAGTCTTTGTGACCCTGTGGACTGCAGACCACCAGGCCCCTCTGTCCATGAAATTCAGGCAGAAATACTGGAGTGGGTAGCCATTCCCTTCTGCAGGGAGTCGTCCTGACCCAGGGATCAAACCCATGTCTCCAGCATTGCAGGCAGATTCTCTACCATCTGATTACCTTTCCTTTGCCAATAAAAGGATATTCATGGTAAGAAATGCCCCCCTCCTTCATCTGTTGGGGATATCTGGAATCGCTGCAGCCATCTGCATGCAGCAACTGAGAAAGACAGACTGTCAGTGTCAGCGTGGAAACATGAAGAGCCGTCTTTGTAGAACTAGTTCTCAGTCTCACGGGAGTACTAAGACAGTCTTTAAATCAGTACTTCTCAGGATATGAATCCCACAAAGCTCTGTATGATGCTGATTTTAGTTACAAATTATCTAGTGCTAGAAGTTGCTCTAAGTTTTACTTACTATCTTAAAGACGAGTAAATTGAGATCAAGTGATGTTAAGTGGTTGGCCTGGAGGATAGGAGAACATGGAATGGGGACTCAAACCGAGGTTCTCTTCCTACCATATGCTCAGTGTCTCTGTAGGTCATAATGTGTAAGTAGGGCATCAGTAAATGAAGATGTATCTATTTGATATCTATATTTCAAATGGTAAGTGGCTTCCCTGGTGGCTCAGATGGTAAAGAAACTGCCTTCAATGCAGGAGACCCAGGTTCAATCCCTGGATTGGGAAGATCCCATGGAGAAGAGCATGGCAACCCACTCCAGTATTCTTGCCTGGAGAACTCCCAGGACAGAGGAGCCTGGAGGGCTACGGTCCGTAGGGTCACAAAGAGTTGGACAAGACTGTGTGACTAACATTTTCACTTTCATTTCAATAAAGACAACTGGTTTGAGACTGTTTCCTCTTTTATTAACTAATGGGCCTAGAACTGCAGAGGAGATGTGTATCTGCATCCTTGGTTGGCTCATGCATTGGTTGACAGTGTTCTTGTCTGGAGGGACCAGAATCCAAGTTTCCAAAGAGTAACTTCGCACAAATTAACTGCCAGGTTGTTTAATTGCTAATTTTAAAACTGATAAAAATGTAAAAACTACTAATAATTTAGGGCTTACTATATAATCTACCTTGTATGGGGTGCTTTAAGTATTGTACATTGTGTCATTACATTGTCACTGAATCTTGAGCTCTAAGAAAATTTTATTTTCTGCATTTTTATGATTGAGAAAGGTCATGAAGAGTTTTAATGTGTATTGTTCTGATCTACTGAATTTTAGTCCAGGTTTGTCTCATTTCAAAGACCATGCTCTTAACTATCCAATGAATACATTCAATTTTAACTAAAATTAAAATTTAGCATAAATCTGGAGACCCTGTAGTAGACTGAGGTAGCATTTGTCTCTCAAAGGGCTTATGCAGAGGAAACATCTGAGAGCAACTAGAATCAGATCAACAACAGTTTTTCTTGATATTGGGGATAAGAGTTAATTTTCAATTCTCTCTGGTAGATCACTGGTGCTAAAAGAAAAACTTATAAGTGATTTTTTTTTTAAATCAGGATTTTTAGTTTATAGATCTGTGAACCAGATGTTAGACAGAGATGGATTTACCGAGATAATGTGGGACTATTTCACCACCAAACACCTGGCCAGCTGTTGTCCCTTTCCTTTTGTCTTTCATTCTGACTTCCACTGCAATTATAAGGGAGTAGACATTCACCTCCACTCCTCTCTTTGAGCATTAAACTCTCTCAGGCTTCTTTCTATAAATTACTAATGTCTTCTTTCCATCTCTCTGGGTATGACTGAGTAATCAGATTTTTCATATTCTAAAGACAAGCAGAAACCAATGGCTTAACTGTTTATTTTGTGTTGGGTCCATTGGTACAGTAAATAAGGGAAAATAGGATTTCTTTCTTTTTTTTTTTAAACCATCTGAAGATAAGAGAGGCTTGCTTGTTGAGTTGTCTGGGTTCCTTTTCTGTTAACTCTACCTAATGCTATGTACTCAGTCACAGAACAGTGGGTGATTACTTAGTGAATAACCCCATTCACCTCTTAAGTTTTTTACTTCATCAATGTTTGTATAGCAAACAGAACCTTGATAAGACCCAAGTTGATTGCAAAATGAATTTCCTGTATATGTTGCCAACAAATCTTTTTCCTGACAGCCTGGTTATATTTTGTGGGTTTATATGCTTTTTAGAATTTGCATTCTGCCACCTTCATATAAAACTTTTAACAATGTTTAAGGAATGCTGTTGATAGTAATGCTGTAAAATACAGGTGGCCAGGTTGGAACTGAAATAACTGTGCCAAAAATTGAGAAGAAAATTTTATAACTTAGTATTTCAGCCAGGAATTGACAAGCCTTCTTGTGATAAGAACTGAAACACTGTCAAATTCAAATGACTGTGTTATAAGAAGACATTAAAATGTCATGATATGTCCTGAAATTTGAGGGCCCTATTATAAGCCTCAAATAGAGTGAATATACTTCACTTTATAAATGTAAATGACACTGTCCTTACATTTATAAAGTAAATAACCCTGTCCTTCACTGCTATCTATCCTTCAAATTTACTGACTTATTAAATCCTTTTTTTTTTTTAAATTTTATTTATTTATTTTTTTTATTATTGTTTTTGCCATACATTGTCATGATATCACCATGGGTTTACATATGCTTCCCCTCCGGGTCCCCCCTCCCTCCTCCCTCCCCCCCGGGAAATCTCGCTGCACCAGTCCCGAGCATCAATCCTGGGCTGGCGATTGATTAGACACATGACAATTAACATGCTTCAATGCCCTTCTTCCATCTCATCCCACCCTTACCCTCATCCACAAAGTCCACAAGTCTATTCTATACATCTGCGTTCCTTTTGTTGTCTCCCATGTTGGGTTCTCATTACTGTCTTTCTAAATTCCATATATATGTGTTAATATACTGTATTGTTGTTTTTGCTTCTGGCTTACTTCACTCTGGATAATGGGCTCCAGTTTCGTCCATCTGAGTAGAATTGCTTCAAATGAATTTTTTTTTAATGCTGAGTAATATTCCATTGTGTATATATACCACAGCTTTCTTATCCATTCGTCAGTTGATGGGCATCTAGGTTGCTTCCATGTCCTGGCTATTGTAAACAATGCAGCGATGAACATTGGGGTGCACGTGGCTCTTTCAATTCTGGTTTCCTCGGTGTATATGCCCAGCAGTGGGATTGCTGGGTCATATGGCAGGTCTATTTGCAGCTTTTTAAGGAACCTCCACACTGTTTTCCATAGTGGCTGTACTAGTTTGCATTCCCACCAACAGTGTAAGAGGGTTCCCTTTTCTCCACATCCTCTCCAGCATTTATTGCTTGTAGACTTTTGGATGGCAGCCATTCTGACTGGTGTAAAGTGGTACCTCATTGTGGTTTTGATTTGCATTTCTCTGATAATGAGTGATGTTGAGCATCTTTTCATGTGTTTGTTAGCCATTTTTATATCTTCCTTGGAGAAATGTCTGTTAAGTTCTTTGGCCCACTTTTTAATTGGGTTGTTTATTTTTCTAGAATGGAGCTGCAGGAGTTGTTTGTAAATTTTTGAGATTAATTGTTTGTCTGTTGCTTCATTGGCTATTATTTTCTCCCATTCTGAAGGCTGTCTTTTCACCTTGCTTATAGTTTCCTTTGTTGTGCAAAAGCTTTTAATTTTAATTAGGTCCCATTTGTTTATTCGTGTTTTTATTTCCAATATTCTGGGAGGTGGGTCATGGAGTATCCCGCTTTGGATTATAGCAGAGAGTGTTTTGCCTATGTTATCCTCTAGGAGTTTTATAGTTTCTGGTCTTATGCTTAGATCTTTGATCCATTTTGAGTTTATCTTTGTGTATGGTGTTAGAAAGTGATCTAGTTTCATTCTTTTACAAGTGGCTTTCCAGTTTTCCCAGCACCACTTGTTAAAGAGGTTGTCTTTTCTCCATTGTATATTCTTGCCTCCTTTGTCAAAGATAAGGTGTCCATAGATGCGTGGATTTATCTCTGGGCTTTCTATTCTGTTCCATTGATCTATGTTTCTGTCTTTGTGCCAGTACCATACTGTCTTAATGACTGTGGATTTGTAGTATAGCCTAAAGTCAGGTAGGTTGATTCCGCCAGTTCCATTCTTCTTTCTCAAGATTGCTTTGGCTATACGAGGTTTTTTGTATTTCCATACAAATTGAGAAATTATTTGTTCTAATTCTTTGAAGAAGACCTCTGGTAGCTTGATAGGAATTGCATTGAATCTATAGATTGCTTTAGGTAGTATACTCATTTTCACTATATTGATTCTTCCAATCCATGAGCACGGTACATTTCTCCATCTGTTTGTGTCCTCCTTGATTTCTTTCATCAGTGTTCTATAGTTTTCTATATACAAGTCTTTTGATTCTTTAGGTAGAAATACTCCTAAGTATTTTATTCTTTTTGTTTCGATGGTGAATGGGATTGTTTCCTTAATTTCTCTTTCTGATTTCTCACTGTTAGTGTATAGGAATGCCAGGGATTTCTGTGTGTTGATTTTGTATCCTGAAACTTTGCTATATTCACTGATTAGCTCTAGTAATTTTCTCGTAGAGTCTTTAGGGTTTTCAATATAGAGGATCATGTCATCAGCAAACAGAGAGAGTTTTACTTCTTCTTTTCCAATCTGTATTCCTTTGATTTCTTTATCTGCTCTGATTGCTGTGGCCAAAACTTCCAAAACTATGTTGAATAGTAGTGGTGAGAGTGGGCACCCTTGTCTTGTCCCTGATTTCAGGGGGAATGCTTCCAGTTTTTCACCATTGAGGATAATGTTTGCTGTGGGTTTGTCATATATAGCTTTTATTATGTTGAGGTATGTTCCTTCTATTCCTGCTTTTTGGAGGGTTTTTATCATAAATGGATGTTGAATTTTGTCAAAGGCTTTCTCTGCATCTATTGAGATAATCATGTGATTTTTATTTTTTAATTTGTTAATGTGGTGTATTACATTGATCGATTTACGAATATTGAAGAATCCTTGCATCCCTGGGATAAAGCCTACTTGATCATGATGTATGATCTTTTTGATGTGTTGTTGGATTCTATTTGCTAGAATTTTGTTGAGGATTTTTGCGTCTAAGTTCATCAGTGATATTGGCCTGTAGTTTTCTTTTTTTGTGGCATCTTTGCCAGGTTTTGGAATTAGGGTGATGGAGGCCTCATAGAATGAATTTGGAAGTTTACCTTCGTCTGCAATTTTCTGGAAGAGTTTGAGTAGAATAGGTGTTAGCTCTTCTCTAAATTTTTGGTAGAATTCAGCTGTGAAGCCATCTGGTCCTGGGCTTTTGTTTTTTGGAAGATTTCTGATTACGGTTTCAATTTCCGTGCTTGTGATGGGTCTATTAATATTATCTATCTCTTCCTGGTTTAGTCTTGGAAAGTTGTACTTTTCTAGGAATTTGTCCATTTCATCCAAATTGTCCAGTTTATTTGCATATAATTGCTGATAATAGTCTCTTATGATCCTTTGTATTTCTGTGTTTTCTGTTGTGATCTCTCCGTTTTCATTTCTAATTCTGTTGATTTGGTTCTTCTCCCTTTGTTTCTTGATGAGTCTGGCTAACGGTTTGTCAATTTTATTTATCTTCTCAAAGAACCAGCTTTTGGCTTGGTTGATTTTTGCTATGGTCACTTTTGATTCCTTTGCATTAATTTCTGCCCTGATCTTTAAGATTTCTTTCCTTCTACTAGACCTGGGCTTCTGCATCTCTTCCCTTTCTAGTTGCTTTAGGTGTATAGTAAGGTCATTTATTTGATTTTTCTCTTGTTTCCTGAGGTGAGCTTGTATTGCTATGAACTTTCCCCTTAGCATTGCTTTCACAGTGTCCCATAGGTTTTGAGCTGTTGTGTTTTCATTTTCATTCGTTTCCATGCATAACTGAATTTCATTTTTAATTTCTTCTGCGATTTGTTGGTTATTCAGCAGTGTGTTGTTGAGCCTCCATATGTTGGAAGTTTTGAGAGGTTTTCTCCTGTAGTTGATATTGATATCTAATCTCACTGCATTGTGGTCAGAAAAGATGCTTGGGATGATTTCAATATTTTTGAATTTATCAAGGTTAGATTTATGGCCCAGGATGTGATCTATCCTGGAGAAGGTCCCGTGTGCACTTGAGAAAAAGGTGAAATTCCTTGTTTGGGGGTGGAATGACCTATAGATATCAATTAGGTCTAGTTGGTCTATTGTTTCATTTAAAGTTTGAATTTCCTTGTTACTTTTCTGTCTAGTTGATCTATCCATTGGTGTGAGTGGTGTATTAAAGTCTCCTGCTATTATTGTGTTGTTGTTGATTTCCCCTTTCATATTTGTTAGCATTTGCCTTACATATTGTGGAGCTCCTATGTTAGGTGCATAAATATTTATAATTGTTATTTCTTCTTCCTCGATTGATCCTTTGATCATTATGTAATGTCCATCTTTATCTCTTTTCACTGCCTTTATTTTAAAGTCTACTTTATCAGATATGAGTATTGCCACTCCTGCTTTCTTTTGGTCTTTATTTGCATGGAATATCTTTTTCCAGCCTTTAACTTTCAGTCTATATGTGTCCCTAGGTTTGAGGTGGGTCTCTTGTAGACAACATATATAGGGGTCTTGTTTCTGTATCCAATCGGCCAATCTTTGCCTTTTGGTTGGGGCATTCAGCCCGTTTACATTTAAGGTAATTATTGATAAGTATGATCCCGCTGCCATTTATTTTATTGTTTTGGGCTCCAGATTATCTATCCCATCGGTGTTTCCTATCTAGGAAAGATCCTTTAGCATTCGTTGGAGGGCTGGTTTGGTATTGCTGAATTCTCTCAGTTTCTGCTTGTCTGAGAAAATTTTGAATTCTCCTTCAAATTTGAATGAGATCCTTGCTGGGTAGAGTAGTCGGGGTTGTAGATTGTTTTCTTCCATGACTTTAAGTATGTTTTGCCATTCCCTTCTGGCCTGAAGCGTTTCTGTTGAGAGATCAGCTGTTATCCTTATGGGATTCCCCTTGTGAGTTATCTTTTGCTTCTCCCTTGCTGCTTTTAATATTTGGTCTTTGTATTTGATATTTGCCAATTTGATTAATATGTGTCTTGGAGTGTCCCGCTTGGGGTTCATTCTATTTGGGATTCTCTGTGTTTCTTGGACCTGAGTGGCTATTTGCTTCCCCAATTTAGGGAAGTTTTCTACAATTATCTCTTCAAGAATTTTCTGATGGTCTTTCTTTTTGTCTTCTTCTTCTGGGACTCCTATGATTCGAATATTGGTGCGTTTAATATTGTCCCAGAGGTCTCTAAGGTTGTCTTCATTTCTTTTAATTCTTTTTTCATTTTTCCTTTCTGTTTCATTTATTTCTGTCATTCTGTCTTCTACCTCACTTATTCTGTCTTCTATCTCTGTTATTCTACTGTTGGTTCCCTCCAGAGTGTTTTTGATCTCATTTATTGCATTATTCATTGTATTTTGTCTCTTTTTCATTTCTTCTAAGTCTTTGTTAAAGCTTACCTGCATCTTCTCAATCCTTGCCTGCAGGTTATTGAGCTGTAACTCCAACTTATTTTCCAGGTTTTGGATCATTTTCACTATCATTATTCGGAATTCTTTGTCAGGTAGACTTCCTATCTCTTCGTCTTTTGTTTGGTCTAGGGGGTATTTATCCTGTTCCTTTACTTGCTGGGTATTTCTCTGCCTTTTCATCTTGTTTATCTTGCTGTGTTGTCCCTTTATTGTGGGGATTCCTCTCTATGGGAGGGGTTGGATGCGTGGTTTGTCGAAGTTTCCTGGGTGGAAAGGCTTGTGTGGTTTTCTGGTGGGTGAGTCTAGGTTTCCTCACTCCTCACGTCGGCACTGGGTCGCCTCTCCAGATGCCCGATGTCCTCTGCCAGCATTCAGTTCCTGTTTTTTGGAGTTTGCTCGGCCTTTAAAAGTTCTTTTGGTATATTTATTGGGGAGAGAGTGTTCTCCCCGTCCTATTCCTCCGCCATCTTAGTTTCTCTCTCTACTGTCTTATTAAATCCTTAAGCACATAAATTTTTTAGAGTTAAATTCAAGATGTACTAGCACATTGCATATTTTCCTTCATCAACCAGTTTTGCTCAATGTACTCTTTCCCCTCCTCTTTCAGTCTGTAGTACAAGCCACAGAGGCTTTCTGGACCACGTGAGGAAAAGCACTATCTTTTCTCTTTCGCTCCCAGATTTTATGCCTAAATCATTTTTGAGGTGAAATGGTTACTAGAGAAATCTAAAAGTTAGTTCTGTCTAAAGTGCTACCTCACTCAAAGGTGATGATCTAGTTCTTCATCCACTCAGAGAAGAAGGGAAATGCCTGCATATTAGCCTGCAGACAGCCGTATGATGGTGTGTGTAGGGATCTCAGAGTTCAGCTCAAATACTGATGGAAATTCACTTTGCAACTTGAAATGAGCTGTGATCCTATGCACTAGTTTTAAGAATCAGAAATACTTCTGAATCTGTAGACGGAAAAATAAATAGGCATATATCTGTTACACCAGCAACAAAATTTTTTTAGTACTTAAAACTTTAGGTACATTATCTTTCACAAATTTTTATGCATATTAATTCAGAAATTTACTCTCTAAACATTTTGTTTTCTTCTCCTTGTCTATCTATCTATTTTTCAATCATCTATGTGAATCATGCATGTGTGTGTGTGCTAAGTCGTTTCAGTCGTGTCCGACTGCTTGTGACTTTATGGACTGTAGCCTGCCAGGCTCGCCTGTCCATGGGATTCTCCAGGCAAGAATACTGGAGTAGATTTCCATACCCTCCTTCAAGGATCTTCCTGACCCAGGGATCGAACCCATGTCTCTTAAGTCTGCTGCATTAGCAGGCAGGTTCTTTATCACTAGCACCACCTGAAGCACTAGGTAAATGCTGGTTATATTAGTACTTATTTGATAGTGATGGGGTTCAGAACACACTGCCTCACGATATGGCATGCTGACTATTTTAACCTGAAAGAATATGAGAAAACTGCAGGTCCTGAAAGAACTCTCTGACCTCTCCCTTCTCCCCTGAGCAGACCATAAAACCTTCTTGTGAGAGGTGCTCTCCTTTTACTGGAGGAAATGAATACCCGTATCCCAGAGATGACTGAGCCTGATAGGAATGTGAACACACAGCCTGGCTAAGTTCCCCGTTTACTGCTTTGGCTCATCATACTCCTTTGTTCTATATATTTTTCCCATGACTTTCTTCATCAGACCTGATATAAGGTTTAACAATTTCTTTGGGTCTTCATTTCCTTATGAAGGCTCCATGTCAAGAACCATTTCTATTAAATAAACCTGTATGCTTTTCCTGCCCAGCCACTTATAGAGCTCCAGTTGGAGCACCTAGGAGGCTAGTGGGAAAGGAATCTTTCCTTCCTTGCCATAGGAAAGGTAACATAGTTTCTTGTGTTTCTTGGACATTTGTGCTTCTTGGACATTTGTGCTTCTTCTTTTGCAACTATCCTATTCATGGATTTATTTTCAGAAAATTCAGACCAAAGATCCCCTACAGTGTTCCTTTAAGATAGTATTGCAGTATTTTCTCTTGATGAAGGAAGGAAAAGAGACTGGATATTGACTGAATCAGACTTCATATTTGAATGAAACTCTTAAATCTAGAGAGTGCCTTTAAGAAATACAATACTGGGACAGAATACTTTTGACTTCTGCAATCAATATGTAGACCAGAGCATGTGTTGTCTTTGTAATTTAATAAGAAAGACAATGGAAAAAGCCAAGTTTTGGTGTAAAAAGGAACACAACAAACACATTTCTTTATGGAGCTCAAAAGACTATGCAACCATATATTTAAATTACAGAATCAATTTTGAGTTTGACATTTTGTGATGAGAACACTGAAATGTTGCATCGAATTTGGGGAGAAATGGGCTTAGTATATAATTAATGGAGACAAACCATTACAGAGAACAAAAAAAGAAATTAAATCAGATAAGCGCACATGCCAACTGCTGGGGGGAGGTGGAATAAAGTATGAATCATTGTATTTTGAATTAAAATAGCATGCTTTGATAATTGTAGTGTGGGGCTTTATATTCATTTTCCTGCCATGCTAAACATCCTCACTAAGTGAAAAAAATACTAGCTGTGACATTGAAGCAATCAATATAATTAGCAAGAACCCAGAGCCAGAACATTTAAAGCAGGAAAACAAAGCACAGATTTGTAGGTCTGCAGAATGTTCATGAAAGTTTACAGGCTCACCTGATTCTTGTTCTAACTGGGTATATGCACAAGTATATTGGACTCACAGTGAGGAGGAAAGCCAGGGAATGGGAAAGGGTACGCTAATCCAGATGATCAAGGACACTTAATGGCAAGAGTCAGTGTTGAAGATTACACCGTTCAGGTCCCTTTGCATACAGCTCTTCATTTCGTCACCACAACCCACAAGGGAGAGATTAAGAACCTCACAACTGCCTTCAGCTATGAGAGGCACCCTGACATTCCAAGTCTTTTCTCTTTCCAAAGCTCATGTTCTTATTGACCTGGAGATGCTGCCACAGCATCTCTTCCCTAGCCCCATTATTTTCTGCTATTGTTTACTCTGTCCCAACTATTCATGCATAATATATCAAATAGCTACCAGATTCTTAACATGTGCCCTGCCCTGTGCTGGGTGCTCTCGATACAGCAAGGAATTCGATGCCTGTTTCTTCCAATCATGAATTTACAGTTGATCAGAGGAAACTGAGCATTATTAGTCACCATCAAACAGCACTCATTAAGTACTTAGAAAGTGCAGTCACTGTCAGTCATTTTTGCATCGGTGCTTTATTTTGGTGTCATCACCTCCATTTTGCATGTAAAGAAACAGGCTCAGATACATTTGGCAGTTGGTTATATTTCAGGAGGCTGTGAAGTGTCTGATCTGGGATTCCATCGGCCTACAGGATGTTCTGTTGTCTCTTCATGATGTCACCCTGCCTCACTGCTATGCCCTTTGATTCTTCAGTGAATTTCTCATCGGGAACCTAAGTCCCTGTGCCACCATTTTCTGCCTCTACAGTGTTGTTACTTTCCCTCTGAGTCAGTTCTCTTGTCAGCATCTCCCACAGATAGGATCGTTTTTGCACAAAGAAATGTGTTTGAACGAATGTGCTAATACTGTCTCTAATAGCCTTACCTCCCACCAGAAACACACATCACACACACACACACACACACACACTTTAGCCTTCAGGATATGTATTAAATGAACTAATATTCAACACCATGGGCTTCCCTTGTGGCTCAGCTGGTAAAGAATCCGCCTGTAGTATGGGAGACCTGGGTTCGATCCCTGGGTTGGGAAGATTCCCTGGAGAAGGGAAAGGCTACCCACTCCAGTATTCTGGCCTGGAGAATTCCTTGGACTGTATAGTCCATGGGGTTGCAAAGAGTCGGACACAACTGAGAGACTTTCATGTTCACATTCACGTTCAATCTGATAATTAAACACTTTCTGGAAGAGTCAGATCCTAGTAACTTTGCTTTTCAAGGCAGGCATAATGCAAATTCAAAGCAAGTTTCAACAGCAACCACATTGGCTATATTGTCTTTAAGCCAGACTTCTTTTAGGATGCCTCATAATTTTTGGTGATGTGACACGACTTAGACACATCTCCCCAAATCGTTTCAATCACTCCTACAGAGGTGTTATAACCATATGCTAGCTTTGGCAAAGCGATAAACCTTCCCTCTACAGTAAACTATATGCTCTGACTTGTGGGAGTAATTGTCTCAGGAATACATGGGCTATAGGAAGCAGCTCTCTCTTTATATACTGGGAGTTCTTTGAAGAACATTTAAAGATTTCAACATATACTAAATTAAATTAAGTTGTGCAAGTCCCTGAAAGGCCCCTACCTTGGGGTGTGATTAATGAATACCCTGTCCAGCTTTCAGTATGGTTCCCCTGCTGCATGACATGCAGCAAGTTTTCAATCTCTCTGTTAGTCCAAATTTACTTCTTTTTAGAGTTGGGATAATATCTATTGGGCTTCCCTGAGTGCTCAGCTGGTAAAGAATCTACAGGCAATGTGGGAGACCTGGGTCCGATCTCTGGGTTGGGAAGATCCCCTGGAGAAGGGAACGGCTACCCACTCCAGTATTCTGTTCTGGAGAATTTCATGGACTTATAGTCCCTGGGTTTGTGAAGAGTCAGACACAGCTGAGTGACTTTCACTAATATCAATAGTGGCTTTAAAACTGGCCTCCAAATTCTATGACATACTTCCCACCAATAGGTTGAGTCTATGTCCCCTCTCTTTGAAACAGATGGGCTTGTGACTGCTTGGCTGGTAGTATACATTGAGATGACACCCTATGACTTCCAAGGATGGGTCATAAAGGCCTTGCCATTTTGCTAGTGAAGCATTTGCTCTTGGAACCTAGTGCTTCCCGGTACATAATACAGTCTGATGACTCAGCACTGCAGTTGAGAGTCTCAAATGAGCACAGCCTTCCAGCCATCTCCACTGAAGTACTAGACATGAAAGCAAGGTTATCTTGGCTCCTCCAGATCAGTCCATTTGCCAGCCACATAGCACTAACTGGCCATCATTGACATGATGTAGAAATTTCACCTCACATCTAATACGGTCACAAACATACATAAAGTGTTTTGAGGCATAGGAGAGAAGTGTAAAATATACTTTTTCCTTGACACTTTGGGAAGTGGCAGTCAGGATGAATACATATGCAAAGATAATGTACATACTGTTAGAGTGACAACTGCTATACTTGCTCTGAGAGTTCAAAGAAAGGACAGGTAAGTCACAACGAAGAAAGTGGTTCTTGAGATCAGAGGCTCCCATCTTCAGGGTGAAGGGAACATTTCTCCCAGAGGCTGTGCAAGATAACTGATGTGATTTTAATTCATATTTCATAGATTAAAGGACAAGAGAGGTAATGCATGTGTGTTGATCACCTCCTATTCACCCTGTTGGTGACGGAGGCATTCCTGCCCTAGGGTGGCTGTGCACAAGACACCAGACAGTGGACAGATGAGACTGGCAGCAGTGTCAGCCACATGGCCTCCCAGCAAGGGCAGGGGGACGCTGCATGCTGCTGGTCAGGGCCATACAGGTTTGTCCTCAAGAACAGAATGGACAGCCAGGGACTGCGAGGCAGGCTTTATATTAATAGAATCAAGGGGGTGGAGTGACCCTTGGTTCCCAGGAGAGGATGTGACTTGATTTGAATATTTGTCAGGCCTTTCAGGGAACTGAAACTCAAAACTCAGGGATGGGTATCCTGTGCCCGGTCCCTCTGATGAAGAGCTTTGTCTGGGTTGGTGACCATAGTCACAGGAACAGACTGGGATGGGGACTTGCTGTTAGGTCATCAGAAGCCCTCCTGGTTTAATACATAAGAAAGGAGCATATGATATTGAGCCTTCATTTTTGGCCTTAAACTCTTACATCATAATATGCTCAAGATGCCAGAGCCTATGAAAAATGGAGCTTGATTTTGAACATGAGTGTGTCATGCCCAATGTCCTTCATGGGATCAAAATCTATGCACTGGATGCAAAGGAAGGAGAGGACAAGTTTATGAATATCCCCAAGCATGTGCTACCTCTTTCTATGTCATCCTCCTCTGTTTCACTGAATTTACTCTCAAGGCATCAACACTCTAAGAATACTCATGAGAGGGAGCATGTAACAGCAATGTCATCAAAACTCCTTGTACATGTGTATATCCCATAATCCTACAGATTACCCTAACCTTATAATTTCTACATAAAAATACTAAAACGCTTCATTCAGACCCAGGTCTCACACACTATGTAGCAGGAAACATCCTCAGACCGCTCCATTCAGCCTGGAGTTTATGTGCCCTTTTCACATGTGCTTTTAACTCTGTCTTTCCAGACAGAGAATAGTATTAGAATATCCCATTGAGAGGAAGGGGGAAGGGAAGGACACATTCTTGGAAATGGGAGCATTACCTGATCACTGCTGAAACCCCTGTTAGCAATAAACATGCAGTGTGGTAAAGAATCCACCAGCCAGTGCAGGAGACGTGGGTTCAATCTCTGGAGACGTGGGAGATCCCCTGGAGGAGGGCGTGGCGGTCCACTCCATTATTCTTGCCTGGAGAATTCTATGAATAGAGGAACCTGGCAGGCTGCTGCCCATAGGGTAACAGGGAATCAGACACGACTGAGTACACACACACACACACACACACACACACTTTGCTTCCCAATGACCTATTGTACACTTTTCAACTTTATTTTAAAGAGACATCATCCTACCCTATGTTTGGGGTCAAGCAGTGGTGCCCACAGCTGGTGAGAGGAAGAATTAGGCAGAAACCAGGAGCAGGCAGCAGGGGGAGCTGGGTTGCAAGAAGACAGGTGAAAACTGGTGGAGAATGGTCGTCAAGGAACACGAAGGCCATGGAACCAAAACCGTTCAAATCAGCAACAGATTGTCCTGAAGAAAAAGAGCCCTGACCTGTCCAGGTGACACTTGGGAAGTAGGTAGAGGCTGTGATATCCTTGTTCTTCCAGGCTTTTCTCCTGCCCTCTCTGAATGCTCTTTTCTTTTGGGCACCCATGTCCTTTCCAGACCTGCAGTGTTCACACTGCCTCACTGAGGCTTGTACTGTTCTGATCCCTTCTTGTAGTATAGAGCTTTCCTGCTCAGGGCTCTAAACCTCGAGGGATTTGTTCCAGGCAATCTGGTGACCAGCGTATGCCGGGGGGCAGTAGGTGCTACGGTATAGCGTTACCTTTCCGAAACTTGCTCGGATGCATCTAGCAGAAACAGGAATTTCAGGCCGAGAAGAAAAGAGACAGTTTGGGGGAATAATTTGCTCTTTGTTGACTCCAAAATTTTATCTCCTAAGAGGTCTTCCTAAAGTGTTCAGTATTCATAGGAGAGATTTGCCTCTAAATCATAGAAGGTTGTAGAGCTAAGGAAGGATTAGTTCGGCCGTTGTTTCCTAGTCTCCTGATGGCTCCCAGGACAGGTCTTTAGGTGAGGGCTTATATAACGCTTGTTAATAAACAACATTAGCAGAGAAATAACAATTGCTATCCTATATTGACATCTGCTGTCACTCTTTGTGACATGCAAAAAGTACAGTGGGTGAAATCCATAATTGAAATATGAAAGCGACTTTGCACATATGTCTTGGGACTGGATTGTTAGAGGATAATGGCCCTTCAATTGGTCTGTTTGATGCTAATATGGTTTGTATAGGTGCAGCAATTTTAGAGCAGTCTCTGTCTATGAATGGGAGAAGTAAATCGAGGACTTCAGGGATTTTCAGGCTGCTGAAAAAGCCCTCTTCTGTCTGCTCCCTAAAATACCTACCTTGCTTTCTGTTTCCTGAAATTCTGCAAATGGTTCTCCAGATTTCCCCTTCTGTTTCCCTTTCCCCATGAAAATAAAAATGACAAAATAGATTCACCTGGGGACATACTAGGAATGTCCCCTTGCTTGAATCTGACCCCTAGAGTACCTGCTTTTATTAGTCTGGATTTGGGCCCAGCTATTGAAATTGTTTTTAGAAGCCCCTGGGTAATTTTAATGTGCAGCCAGTGTCTGAAAACACTGTTGGTGAAACACTAAAATGTACTGATTCGTGCCTGAGATATATGAGTGTGGGCATTTTGTTCTTGCTTTCTGTTCAATCAGATATCTTCCTGAAAAACAGATTGCTAGAAGGGAGAAGGACAATAAAGAGACCTGTGGATTCATTCCTAAGGAAACTGATGGTCAAACTGGAGAGACTGGAGTGGAAGTCACAGGGATTCCAAAACCACGCATTGTCTATTTTATAATGCTTAAAATAGGATTAATGACAAACAATGAAGAAGAGACATGCTGTAGTCTCCCCCCAAACACCACATTTAAGGAGCCATCCTCAAGTAGGTCAGGCTGGGGAATGGCATGCACACTAATTTGTAGGCAGCAAGAGGAGTTTTAAGATGTTACTGCCACATCTGCTTCTGCCCTGCCAACCTACTGGGGAGCTGCATCATCTGTCTTTCGATTTGAAGTTCTAGATTAATGGGCCTGAAAATTGAATTAGCTCATTGACTCCTCAGAGGTTCGTGCTGAAATGAAAACAAGTCAGAAGAGGGACTACCTGTGGCTAAGTGCTACAGAATCTTTTCAGCTTAGCATTTTCCAGGTTAAGATGAATCTGAAGTGGTAAGACAACATGGGCAAAGCAAAGTTAGGGTTAGAGCGAAATGTTCTAGAATGTTCTCAGGTTTCAAAATGTCATAAGCTGAACAACCAATACATCGATATGCTTTCTTCCTGGCTATAAATCATTTGCTTGTCTTTGCCTGGATGCTTCTCAGGTTTTTTGAAAGCAACAAGACTAATCCAAGAAAATAAGTAAATTAAAAGAGGCACATGTGGGAGGGAAGCTCAAGAGGGAGGGGATATATGCATATTTATAGCTGATTCACATTGTTGTATGGCAGAAACTAATGCAACACTGTAAAGCAATTATCTGTCAATTAAAAAAGAGTTGTATGATAAACCATAATGGAAAAGAATATTAAAAAAGAATGTGGATATATGTAAAATCAAATCACTTTGCTGTAAAATAGGAATTAACAACATTGTAATCAACTATGTGGTGTTTAGTTGCTCAGTCATGTCCGACTCTTTGCGACCCCATGGACTGTAGTCCGCCAGGCTCCTCTGTCCATGTGGATCCTCCAGGCAGGAATAATGGAGTAGGTTACCCTGCTCTCCTCCAGGGGATCTTCCCAACCCAGAGATCGAGCCCAGATCTCCCACATTGCAGGTGGATTCTTTACCATCTGAGCCCCCAGGGAAGCCCATTGTAATCAACTATACTTCAATAAAAATAAATAAAAAGTTATAAGATCAAAAAGGGGAGTGTAAAGGTGGTCTTATAAGAAGTTAACTTTTTCTTTTTGCTTGAGAATCCTAGAAATATCTTCCCTTTTATCAGCAAAAGTGGAGGCTTCTGATTAAGTTGGTTCCCTGGCTTTGGGGAAGGGTCTCTGCAGAGGTGGATTTTCTATGAAGCTGAAGCCCCAGGGTCCCTCATGTGTACTAGCCCCATCTCAGGCCCTGCAAAGAGGGGCCCTAGCAGTGGCTTCTAATGGGCACAGTTTTGTAAAATTTGAAAAAAAATACAGTATTTTAACAGCAATCAGCTAAGACTACTTTCTCTAAATTTTCCTCTGACATACTTTCTCTCATGGTGTATAGCCTTGGAGAGACTCTATACATTTAGGGGATCTAGCTAAGGGATTTATGAAATAACTTATATAGTTTGTAGTCACTTTGTTGTTGCTGTTCAGTTGCTAAGTCATGATATGACTTAGCATGATATGAACTTAGTAACAGTTCATGAAACCCCATGAACTGCAGCCCACCAGGCTTTCTTGTCCTTTGCTATCTTCCTGAGTTTGCTCAAACTCATGTCCATTGAGTCTGTGATACCATCCAACCATCTTGTCCTCTGTTACCACCCGCTTCTCCTCTTGCCCTTAGTCTTTCCCAGCATCAGGATCTTTTCCAATGAGTTAGCTCTTTGCATCACTTGGCCAAAGAATTGGAGCTTCAGCTTCAGCACCAGTCCTTCCAGTGAATATTCAGGATTGATTTCCTTTAGTATTTACTGGTTTGATCTCACTTTCTGCTAGGAATTCTAGTGTTATGCAGTTTATAGAGAAACTCACCTGCTCCCATTCAAAGTATGTGACTAGTAGTTCTCAATTGAACAATTTTCCTTCAAATGTTATAAATTTAAAAATAATTCTAGGTATTTCCACAGATAAGTACTTGAATGAGGTAGATAATATGTGATTGTAGTAAAGATTCTGGTTTCTGGGAAAGGTGAAACTGAGTTAGAACTGTTTGTTATGGCTTATTGCTGAATGTGCTTCACATAAGGGTGCAGTGAGATGCAGGACTTAATAGCATCTCAGGTTACATACAGACTTGAATTTTTTTCCAGACAGAAATTTTAAAAATTTACTTTAAACTTTTATGTAGTGGTGGTGAGGAGAAACTTTCTGCTAAGAAGTTATAACAGACAAAATCACATACAGGCATCCCTTGGAGATATTGCAGGGTCAGACTACTGTAAAAAAGTGAATATTGTCTTAAAGTCAGTCATGTGAGTTTTTTTTTGGGGGGTTTCCCAGTGCATATCAAACTTATGTTTACACTGTATTGTAGCCTACTAAGTGTGCAATAGCATTATATCTAAAGACAATGAAGATATCTTAATTAAAAAAAATTACTTTATTGCTAAAAGATGCTAACCATCATCTGACAATGCAGGGTTGCCACACACCTTTAGCTTGTAAAAAATGGAGTATGTGCAAAGCATGATAAAAGGAGGTAGGCATTAATACTATCTAAAATATGTGTCAAACTCTTTTCTATTTATCTAATTTTTATCTTTCTGTTTTTTCTGTTATAATTTTTAATTTTTCGATGTTATAGGGTTATAGAGTTTCAAGACAACTTCTTATAAATACATATTTTAAGTTTAATAAACTGAATTACTCATCCCTGTAAGCAGATCTACATCTGGTTTTGTTTTTAGAACCTCAGCTCATTTTGCTGATACCTAACTCACTAAAATTTTGTATGGGTAGGAGAAAAATTTTCAAAAGATGAAGTAGCAAAGAGATCATATTTTGTGCTTATCAGAGGTTAGGCAGGAAGGTGAGGGTGAGGGGGCAATGGATGAAGGCAGTCAAAAGGCACAAACTTCTAATTTTAAGATATTTATGTACTAGGGATGTAACACATAGCATGATAAATATAATTAACTTTGCCATATGTTATATATGAAAGTTTTTGAGAGGAAGTCCTGAGTTCTTATCATAAGAAAAAATTTATTTTCTTTTTCTTTTATTTTGTATCTATAGGAGATGTTCATTAAACTTACTGTGGAAGTCATTTCATGATGTATGTAAGTCAAATCATTATGTTGTATACCTTAAACTTACATATTGATATATGTCAATTATATATCAGTGAAACTGGAAGGAAAAAAGATAAAGTAGTACAATAAGGGGTGTTTAGAATTTTGTCTTCATTCTATCTACTTTAATGGGAGTGGGAGCAATTTACATAGTGTGTATTTACCCCAGTAATGTTTTATTATCCATTAGACACCAGTGTCCTAGGCAACCTCTTGGCTAATCTGCTCATTGATCCACCTCAAGATAAAAGTTACTGATTTCATTTTTCATTGTCTAGATCTCTTCTTCTAAATTATGTTTTGCTTGGTTCTTATTTTTAATCTCTATTTACATTTTGCTGTTTTATTGTGTGTACTCTACCGTAAGTCATATTAAATCTTTTGTAGACAGTGATAAGGCATAAACCAAACAATATTGGCTGTTTCAATCTATCTTGCCTGTCATCTTTATTTTTGCCTCTTCCATCTACATCAAAGTGATCAGAATTCTGATGAGACGGTGGCCTGACACATCCATTCTCAACTCTAATCCAGCTGTCAACTCTGTCTCCATAGAGAAACAGGTGCTCAGACTTAGGGTGTGTGAACACTTTGACCTTTCTAGGGGCTGGACTTTTAGGATGATTCTCAGTTTTGGCCTGGCAGTTGATCAGGGAGGAGAATCTGAATTCTTTTGTTCCTGAAGAAAGATTGTACCACTGAGTTCTGTGGATCCCCAGAGGAAGAGCGTTATCATCCCATTCACTGTCATTCTAGGAAGACCTGCTGACTGTCAAGGCCTTGTGGTCCTCCTGATGTCCTGATTTGGAGATCAGCAGTCACACTTCTGCTTGTGTTTGTGGAAGGAACTGAAGAGTTTCCCGTTTTATATCCCTGTCTGTGAAGAGAAATGCTTCCTACCACTTGTGGATTTCTATCACTCACAGGTACTCTGTTAGCTTGGTATGTAAATAAACTTATGGGGATGTTAAAGAAATTATAGTCTGAGGAGATCCAGCAGCAGTGTCTTTGAGATAAAACAAGGAGAGAGAGAGAGGCAGAGTGAGCAAGAAAGAGAGAGAAAGAATGGATAAAGGATAGGAAATCTTCTAGTATAGTAAGAAAACTGTTAGA
Source organism: Antilocapra americana (assembly GCA_007570785.1). Taxonomy (NCBI): domain Eukaryota; kingdom Metazoa; phylum Chordata; class Mammalia; order Artiodactyla; family Antilocapridae; genus Antilocapra; species Antilocapra americana. The sequence goes on along the minus strand of ML662436.1, from coordinate 10,356,875 downwards.
GGAGACAGATGATTATTAGAATAACTACAACAAAATGTCTTAAAAGAAAGCTTAGGGAGATTCTATTATCACTTTACAAAGACTTTCTGAAATTTAAAAATCTGATCATTTAAAAATTTAAAATCTGAGTGGATGAATTGAGAAGAGATGGGCTTCCCTGGTGGCTCAGATGGTAAAAAATCTACCCGCAATGTGAGAGACACAGGTTTGATCCTTGGGCAGGGAAGATCCCATTGAGAAGGGAAGGGCTACCCACTCCAGTATTCTTGCCTGGAAAATTCCATGGCCAGGGGAGCCTGGTGGGCTACAGTCCATGGGGTCACAAAGAGTCAGACATGACTGAGTGACTTTCACTTTAGTCACCATAGAGATTGTCCTGGAGGGTCAAGTAGAAAACCATTGGAAAACAGCAAAAACACAAAGAGGATAAAATCATGAGGGAGAAGCTATGAGGTTTTGAGGCATCATTAGGAGTTCTGAAGTATAAAGGTTAGAGATTCTACAAAAGAGGAAAGAGGAATAAATAGAAGGAAACATAACAATTGAAATAACTGGGACAAACAGCACTGGACCGAAGAAAGACCTGTGTATTCAGTTTGGAAGTGCCTAGGCAGGATTAATTTCCATAACTGGGAGTTGGAGATGAGAGAGAGAGAAAGAGAGAGAGAGAGAGAGAAAGTGAGCAAACAGGGTTTTGGATACTGACTTGGCTTTTCATTCTGGTCCCAGTGGTATCCCTTCGGGAAATACATAAAGCTTTTCTCTTGCCATGTGATGGAGGAAACTTGAGAATCTCTGATAACACCATATGGTCACACTTTATCACACTTTAAACTTCTCATGTGACATATCAGCTCTTGTTCCATTGGCTTCCACATCAACTATTATCATGTAGTGAATGAAGAAATTATTGTGTACAAGCACTACTGCTGTATAAGAGAGTAGTTCCTGTTATATGGATTATTTTGTGCTGCTGTGCATGCTGCTGGGTTTGGGTGTATAACATTGGCCTGAGAACTAGATTTGGGTTGGGAAATGAGGAGAGTGAATTTCTCTGCAATTAGGGAGAATTTGGCAAGTCAGAAACAATCTAGAAACAAGGGGTGAGATTGCATGTGGCTGGGATTTGATATGGTATAATGTATCCAACAAAACTCCCACAAGGAATTAATCCAAAGAAAATAATAATGATGTCCAATGTCTAATGTCTAATGCTCAGTTTGAAATTATATTTCTGTGCCGCAAGCTCTTCATGGCTCTGCCCTACCCCTCATATTCATTTAAATCTGCTATAATTATGAATGCCACTCTTTGAAGCATTTGAAGCAGAAAGAGGTTTCCTGCCCCCAAAATAGGTGCTCTGAAAATAATTGGAGAAGCTAAAGGAAGTGAGCTAGACTGGGTTTTCAGAAATGTTTTTAGAAGGCAGCCTCACTGTCCGTCTAGGCAAGCCATTGTTTCTGAGCCCACCCACTGGAAGCAAGAAGCCTCCACGCTTCCTCTCAGTCCATGGAACCAGAGAACGGACACTAGTATGCTAGCCTTATATTTCCACAACTTTCTTAACAACAGCCACAGCTGAGAAGCTCAGGAATATGGTCTTTGTTGTATTTACACCTTTGGAAGCTTAGGAAAAGGGATTTGACTTACAGAACCTAATTTGCTTCCAGACTATACCACCTGGAAGGTACTTGTTGCAAAAGTCAAAAGAGGCAACCCAGAAAACGAAGCACAGGGTTGATTTTCAAGGGTCAATGAAGTGGGGACAGAGAGATTGTTAGTATGGTTGGATAGTATGGAGGAAGATAATTCATAAACAAGAAATCAAGGAGAAGCATGATTTGAGGAAGAGAACAATCAGGACACCTCAGTCTTTAATTAAGCACATTAATAATCCAATGTACCTACTGACTAGAGTCGGCACTAACAGAGAAATGAAACTTACTTGCTACCCTACTTGTCAATACTTGTGAAACAAGCTTAAATAGTCTCACTTGCTGCACATCACAGAGCTGTTATGTTTAAAACTTGATGACCAAAACCAGTGGACTGCACCCAGGGCTAGAGGTCTTATATTTTAATTTATTTCATATTTATAAAATTGATCAGGAAAGAGTGAATATATATGTATGTGTATAGTTAGAAAGCAGCAAACTACAACCAAAAGATGCTAGATAAGGAAGGCTGAGCATAAACTAGAGTGTCTACAATTGAACTATTGGTTGAATTGATTTGACTTTAGTACTTTTACTTGACTATTACATTATATTATTGTTCCATATTGTTGATGTAAGTGTACTAATGAAATGCACTTACATTTGCTTTCTTCATGCTTGTTTTCATAAGATGAAAACAATTCCCTTAAGATCATCAACAGTATGGAATGATATAACTTTCCTAATGTAGCATATGTCTGCGAGGGGTTGAATGATGTCATCCCCAAAATCATATGTCCTATCCCCTAGTAGCTGAGAATGTGACCTTATTTGAAAACAGGGTCATTGCAAATGTTACTAGTTAAGATGAAGTCCTTGGGGTGGGCCCTAATCTAATGTGGCTGGTGTCCTTATCAAAGGGGAAGTATGGGTACAGATACACACAGGAAGAATATCATGTGACAATGAAGGCAGAGATTGTGTGGTGCTTACACAAGTCAGAGAATGCCAGTTATTACAGCATACCACCAGAAGCTAGAGGAGAGGCTTGGAGCAGATGCTCCTAGGTCGCCCTTAGAAAGAATCAACTCTGCTAACACCTTGATCTCAGACTTCTAGCTTCCAGAACTATGAGGCAAAAATTCTTTGTTATTTGTGCCACCCACTTTGTAGTACTTTGATATGGCAGCCTTGGCAAACAAATACAAATGATAAGAATTTTAAAAAACATATAAAGAACATTGAGTTGATAAAGTAAAATTTAGAAAAATGAACATATGGCGTTATGTAAACTGTTGCATACACTCAGGGGTTAATCAGCACCTTTCCAGATGGTAGAAACTTTGACCATGAATTTCAACATGACTGAACCAGCTGTAAGCAAATTCTATGCTCTTATAAATCATTTAATTAAAAAAAGATACTTAGTCTCTTAGGAGTGATATAAAATTTTTTGATTAGAAATGGAACATTTGGAGGCAATCTTTATGAAAAGAACATGAGGCAGTAAAGGAAGATGAATCAGAAATAGAAGGTTAGTGTCATTTCAAAAACTGTATGTGGGCATATTACTTCATTTCTGACCGAAAATGTCCCCTGTAGTATCATAATAAAAAAAAGACAGTCAACTTTAGAGGAGTGTTAAGAATAAAAATTACCTGGACTTTTGACATTTAGATTTTCATCTGAAATAGGGCCTGCTTCCAAGTTGATATAAGAAATAGGCTTGTTATCGATTGACTGGTATGTAAAATTCAGTGGTTTTTGCCCTAGAGAAGGTACGAAGAAGCCACATCATTAATTCCTCCTCCAGGGGAACAGATGTTCAGTCTCCTTTCATTCTATCTGTAACCAATCTTATACCAAGAGCCTACAGTATTTTGCAGCAAGTTTGAGGTGTTTGATTCTAAATATAGGGGAAAGCATTTTTATTAATTTGTAAACCTTCAACAGTTATTCTGAAAAGTTTATTTTTCTTAATCTTGTCTTTCTGGAGTCTCCGTATTTCTTTTAAAATTTTTTTAAATTTTATTGGAGCATATTTGATCTACAGTGTTGTGTTAGTTTCAAGAGTATAGCAAAATGATTCAGTTATTCTTTTTTATATTCTTTTCCCAAATATAGGTTATCACAGAATATTGGGTAGGGTTCCCTGTGCTATACAGTAGATCTCCATAGGTCTTCAGTCTTGTATAAAGTAATGTGTGGGTTTCATCCCAAACTCCTGACTTATCCCTCCACCCATTTTCCCCTTTGGTAGCCATAACTTCATTTTTGATATCTGTGAGTCTGCTTTTATTTGTAAATAAGTTCATTTGTGTCTTTTTTTTAACAATTAGATTCCACATATGAGTGGCATCAGATAATATTTTTCTTTCTCTGTTTTATTTCACTTAGTATGATAATCTCTATATCCATCCATGTTGCTGCAGATGACATTACTTCATTTTTTTATGACTAAGTAATATTCTGTTGTGTATATGTACCACAGCTTGTCTATTCATCTGTTGATGAACATTTAGCTTGCTTCTATGTCTAGAACAAAAAAATTTTAAATTTTTATGGAGACACAAAAGACCCTGAATAGCCAAATCAATCTTGACAAAGAAGAACGGAGCTTGAGGAATCACACTGTCTGACCTCAGACTATATTACAAAGCTACAGCAGTCAAAACAATATGGCACTGGCAAAGAAACAGAAATAATCAGTGGAACAAAGTAGAAAGACCAGAAATAAACTCATTCACTTATGGGCAATTAATCTCTGACAAAGGAGGCAAGAATATAAAAGGGAGAAAAGACAGTCTCTTTATTTTATTTTATTTTTTTTACTTTTTTATTTATTTTTATTATTGTTTTTGCCATACATTGTCATGATATCACCATGGGTTTACATATGCTTCCCCTCCGGGTCCCCCCTCCCTCCTCCCTCCCCCCCGGGAAATCTCGCTGCACCAGTCCCGAGCATCAATCCTGGGCTGGCGATTGATTAGACACATGACAATTAACATGCTTCAATGCCCTTCTTCCATCTCATCCCACCCTTACCCTCATCCACAAAGTCCACAAGTCTATTCTATACATCTGCGTTCCTTTTGTTGTCTCCCATGTTGGGTTCTCATTACTGTCTTTCTAAATTCCATATATATGTGTTAATATACTGTATTGTTGTTTTTGCTTCTGGCTTACTTCACTCTGGATAATGGGCTCCAGTTTCGTCCATCTGAGTAGAATTGCTTCAAATGAATTTTTTTTTAATGCTGAGTAATATTCCATTGTGTATATGTAAGACAGTCTCTTTAATAAGTGGTACTGGGAAAACTGAGCAGTCACATGTAAAAAATGAAATTAGAACACTCTCTAACACTGTATACAAAAATAAGCTCAAAAGGGATTTAAGACCTAAATGTAAGACCAGGTACAAAAAACTCCTAGAGGAAAACATAGATAGAACATTCTTTAACATAAATTACAGCAGCATATTTTGGATCTGTCTCCTAGAACATTGGAAATTAATAAAAAATTCTTTTTGTTTACCTAATTAGACTTACAAGCTTTTGCACAGTAAAGAAAATCACAAACAAAATGAAAAGACAACCTAAGGACTGAGAGGAAATATCAATATTTGCAAATGATGCTACAGATAAGGTATTAACTTTCAAAATATATGAACAGCTAATATAACTTAATATTAAACTTTGGAAAAGAGCCTGATTCTGGGAAAGATTGAAGGCAGGAGGAGAAGGGGATCACAGAATATGAGATGGTTGGATGGCATCTCTGACTCAATGGACATGAGTTTGAGCAAGCTCTGGGAGACGGTGAAGGACAGGGAAGGCTGGAGTGCTGCAGTCCATGGTGTTGCAAAGAGTCAGACATGACTGAAAAACTGAACAACAAAAACAAACAAACAACCTGATTAAAAAAGTGACAGAAGACCTAAATAGATGTTTGTCGAAGCAGGTGACAGTTTTAGTGAGCAAGGGAACTTTTACATGTGAAACTTGTCTTGGGCAACCCCATGATCTCCCACCCACCAGAATCTTAAAATTTTATGTAGAGGTTTTAACTGGGTTCAGTTACATATACCATCTAGATGGTCTCAACAAAATACTACTGTCTCAGATCTACATTTGAAATGACTCCAGCAGGGGAGACAGTGAGGAGCCTCTGGTTGCCTAGGTTCAGCTTATCAGTCAACTAATAGTCATGTCTTCTTAATGACCTCCTCCAACAAGATGATGAGTAGAAAATCACAATGCATAAATGTGTGCAGTTTATAATATTATGGGCTTACTTGGTGGCTCAGATGGTAAAGAATCTTCTTGTAATGTGGGAGACCTGGGTTGGGAATATCCCCTGGAGAGGGAATGGCTACCCACTTCAGTTTTCTTAATAATATTAAATTAATAATGATAAAAATCAGTTTTTAATTAGGTTTATATATGTGTTTACTAAAAAATGAGGTGTCAGCATAATGATTTTGAAATTTTTTTCTAAGTTATTGATGTCCTAGTAATTGATTTATTTTCTACTGCTGAATGGTTTTCCATTGTCTGAATAGAGAAATCAATTTTTATGTCCATGTACTCAGTGATGGACCTTTGGATTATTTCCACTTTTTAGCTGTTATAAATAAAGCTGCTATAAACATCCATCTACACATTTTTTTTGTGTACATGTTTTTATTTCTTTTGGGTGAACAACTAGGATTGGAATGATCGGGTTATCTAGCTGTTGTTTGTTCAGTCAGTCAGCTCAGTTATGTCCAATTCTTTGTGGCCCCATGGACTGCAGCACACCAGGCTTCCCTGTCCTTCATTGTCTCCTGGAGTTTGCTCAAACTCATGTCCATTAAGTTGGTAATGCTATCCAAACATCTCATCCTCTGTCGTCCTCTTCTCCTGCCTTCAGTCTTTCTCAGCATCAGGGTCTTTTGCAATGAGTAGATGTATGTTTAGCTTAAGAAACTATTAGATGGTTTTTCAAAGTAACATCAATTTACATTCCTATCAGCATCATGCATTCTCATATGTTCCAGTTATCCATACCCCCTAATACTTGTTATGACTTGATATGACCAGTCTTTTAAATGTAGACATTCTAATGGATGTGTTGTAGTATCACAGTATAGCTTTTATTTGCATTTCCCTAATGATGGATAATGTTGAGCATTGTTCATGTGCTTATCTGCTATCAGTAAATCTTGGGTAAAATGTTCAAATAATTTACTCTTTTTAATTGTTTTTTTCCCTTCTTATTATGGTCTGATATTTCTCTTTGTGTTTGGATAAAAATTCATTATCAGATATGAGATTTTCAAATATTTTCTCTCAGTTTATGGTTTGGTCTTTTTTGTTTTGTTATTTTTTCTTTTAATGATGCCCTTTGGAGAACAGGGTCTTCCCCAATAGCTCAGTTGGTAAAGAATCTGCCTGCAATGCAGAAGACCCTGGTTTGATTCCTGGGTTGGGAAGATCTGCTGAAGAAGGGATAGGCTACCCACTCCAGTATTCTTGGGCTTTTCTTGTGGCTCAGCTGGTAAAGAATCCACTTGCAACATGGGAGACCTGGGTTTGATCCCTGGGTTGGGAAGATTCCCTGGAGAAGGGAAAAGCTACCCACTCCAGTATTCTGGCCTGGAGATTTCCATGGACTGTATGTTCCATGGGGTCGCAAAGAGACATGATTGAATGACTTTCACTTCACTTTGGAGAACAGTGGCTCAGATAGTAAAGAATTCCCCTACAATGCAGGAGACCCGGGTTCAACTCCTGGGTCAGGAAGGTCCCTTGGAGAAGGGAATGAAAACCCACTACAGTATTCTTGCCTGGAGAATTCCATGAACAGAGGAGCCTGGTGAACTATAGTCCACGGGGTTGCAAAAAGTCAGACATGACTGAACGACTAACACTTTTGAGAAGAGAAGTTATTCACTTTGATGAAATCCAAGTTATTGATATTTTATTTTATGTATTGTGCTTTTGATATCTTATCTAAGAAATCTTGGCCTAAATAAAACACAGAAAATTTCCCTTATACTTTGCTTTTGAGGTTTTATAGCATTATATTTATATCTGTAATCCATTCTGAGTTAATATTTGTATAAGGTATAAAATTTGATTGAAGTTTATATATATATCCATATTAATATATGTATATGTATAGATATCTGTGTTAAAAAGACTTTGCATGGAACTGTGTTTGAAGTTTTGTGGAAAATTAATTAACTATATATGAATTTGTATATTTCTGTACTATCTGTTCTATTCCATAGATCAATCTATCTTAGAGCCAATACTTTTATGCTAAATTTTTAAGTAAGATAGAAGAAATTTGTTCTTCTTTTCAAAGTTATTTTGTCTATATTAATTCCCGTGCATTTCCAAGTAAATTTTAGAATGACTTGTCAACTTCTACAAAGAAGCTTCTGAGATTTTGATTGCAATTTAGTTAGAATCTGTACATTCATTTTAGAAGATTGCCACCTTAACTAAATTAAGTCTGTGAGCCACAGACATGACATATTTCTCCATATAGTTAGATCTTCTTGAATATCTCTTCTCAATAGTGCATAGTTTTCAGTGTCCATATTTTAGCATATTTATTGTTAAGTGTGCTCAGTCATTCAGTTGTGTCTGACTCTTTGTGGACCCATGGACTGTAGCCTTCCAGTCTCCTCTGTTCATGGAATTTTCCAGGCAAGAATACTGGAGGGTTGCCACTTCCTACTCCAGGGGATTTTCCTGACCCAGGGATCAAACCTGCATCTCTTGCATCTCCTAGATTGTCTGGCAGATTCTTTGCCTCTAGTGCCATCTGGAAAGCCCCTTATCCATATTTCATGTGTTTACACTATTGTAAAAATATATTTAAATTGCAATTTCCAATGGTTGTTAGTAGAAATATAATCAATGATTTTCAAACATTGATCTTTTATCCTGAAACCTTGAAAAGTCATTTATTATATTTAGTAGCTACATAGATTTTCTGCATGGATAGATTATCAGGGTATCTGTGAATGACTAGTAATGTGTATGGGTAGTGGGTTTATGAAGGAAATTTTTGATGACTGTTATGTTTCTGATTTGATATCACTATCATTAATATGTATTAGAAATGTAAAATTAATATTATGTTTCACAAGAACAAAAGTGATTAAATTTAATGCTAGATATTTTGAATTCTAAGGTCCCTTGAGAACCCCAATGGAAATGTTTATCTGTTCTTAGCAGAGCAATCAGGAATGAAAATATGTATTTGGGAGTCATCACTATAGATGATGATCTGCTTTGTAGAAATATATACAATAAAAATAAAAAGAAGGATAAAATCAAGGATAGAACTGTTGGGGGGCATCATGTTTAGTTTAAGATGGAGAGACTTAGATATTTTCATGTGCTGAGACAAGAGAGAGGAAATTAGTTTAGAGGGACACTTTAATTTCCTTTTCCCTTGTGCTTTCTTTAGAATCACTAATATCTATTTAAATTCAAGAGAAAGTATATTGATCCCCATGTGGGGGTCATATCTCTGCCTCTGGGTTCTGTCTGAATTCAAGGTTCTTGAAAATAAATTGTTTCTTAGCCTTATGCTGCATTTTTGAAATTGTGAATCTAAGAGACAGGTTCTATGTGATTTTTGAGTCCACAAATATGTCATAATTTTTAAAAAAAGGTTTTTAATAGAATAACTTCTTTTATAGTTACAGATATAATGCACACGAGTTAGAGAAAGTTAGAACACAAAATGAGCAACATAAAAACAAACATTAAATTCTCACTCCCTTAGGTATCAGCACCATTAATGCCTTAGTAAACATATTAATTTTGTACCTCCTGTTTTGTAAGCTGCTTTTCTAAGTCAATGATCCTTATCTTTCCTATCTAGTAAATTTTTATCTCATCTAATATCAAGATCATTTTCAAATTTTCAAAATTGGCTGCAAAATGTCCTTTAAGGTTGATTTGTCTACGTTAAGACCACACATTACATTTGGTTATTGTGTCTCTTCAGTTCAGTTCAGTCACTCAGTTGTGTCCAGCTGTTTGTGACGCTATGGACTGGAGCATGCCAGGCTTTCCTGTCCATCACCAACTCCTGAAGCTTGCTCAAACTCACGTCCATCAAGTCAGTGATGCCATCTAACCATCCCATCCTCTGTCGTCCCCTTCTCCTCCTGCCTTCAATCTTTTCCAGCATCAAGGTTCTTTTCCAGTGAGTCATTTCTTTGCATCAGGTGGCCAAAGTATTGGAGTTTCAGCTTCAGCTTCCAATGAATATGGACTGATTTCCAAACCTAAGATTGTGTTTGTTAAGTTATTTTAATTTGGCCCAGTTGCCTTTTCCTATTATCCTGACTTATCAAAGAGACTGCCATGTATCAAACCCTTAAATATTTCGTTTCTACAAAGCAGACAGCCTACTTACATAGTGTTGTTCATTGAAAAATACTATCATAACAAAAATCAGTAATATACTCATTACTTTACTAGTGCACCACTAAGTACTTTGTCAAATCAGCCATATTTTTAATAAGATGCAGACAACAAGAGCAAAAAGTATGATGAAATAATTAGGACTGTTTCTGTGGATCACTGGGCTTGGAACAGCAAGACCTAGATTCCTCTTCTATCTCTCTCCATGATTCTAGCACATGCCTGCAACATAGGCTTTTATAGCTCTGACACCATAGTTCTTGATTCTTGTAATACCAACTCTTTCTCTTCTTCCTGACCTGAAGATGGTAGCTACTTCCTCTGTCTGATGGTCTTTAAACATGTTCACAAATTATCTGACATTCTTCTCATTAAGAGATGAAGGCTATGTCTTTTTCTTTTATAGCTAGACTAAACTTATTGACTAATCAAGCACAGACTATGGCAGATGGGACACTAAGTAATGTTTGAGGGTCAGTCACAGGGGGATATATCTTCTAACCTTTCTCTTGGATTACTTGCCTTTGAAGCCAGGGTGATCAAGGAAGAAGTCTGATACTGTCATGTTGTAAGGAAAGCCAGGCCACATGTCTGAGTACTCTGGCCAGCAGCCCTCGCTAATGTCCCAGTCAACAGCCAGCATCAACTATAATGCAGGTGAGCAAATAAGATTTCAAGGTGACTCCAGCCTCCATCATCATCTGAACTGAGCCACACCAGATCCCAGAACTGTGAAAGATAAGGATGAGAAATGATTATTTTGAGCCCCAAAGCTTGAGTTACTCTGATATGCAAAAATCAAGAAACAGAGCACTCAGTTACTCATTCCTGAGTTACCTCATCACCCCCAGTTTTCTCTTTGACCTCATCTACCATCTGTGTAACCAACCCCCTCAATTAAATTTCTTCTCTGAAAATCCTAGAATTGTGTCGGTTTTCCTGACAAGAACCTTACTGATAACCCTTCCAGGCAGAGCCTACATAAAACAGCCAGGACAGATTGAAAAAAAAAATCAAGATCACTCACTGATCTTTTTTGGTTATATGCTTATGTTTATTGCCAACTGGTTTGTAAAACCAGTGTCCTAAAATGTTCCTGTTCTTTCAGAAACTATAAGTGTAACCCTTTGAGCATATGTAGAGAACTATGCTGCATTTGAATAATTACAAGATAAGAATTTCAGAATTTGTTGAAGTTCTTAAAAAATAAATATGATTCCATAGTGATATATTTTTTCCTTCACTACAGCAATCTTTTTTTTTTTTTTTTTGCCTACCAACAAAAAGAGAGAGCTTTAAAAAACATACCGGGATCATCTTCGCTATACTTCCTCATATTACAAAGATGATTAATTTCCTAAGGAAAAGTCATTAAAATAAAGATAAAATTATATGTGTGTTTTTAAACCTCTATCTTTTTGTGGGTAGGCAAGAAAAAGGCACAGGTCTCCTTCATCTTCTGCATTGGCAGGTAGATCCTTTACCACTGCACTACCTGGGAATCCCTTGCTGCTCCCCAAAGCTGTTGTAGGGTGCTTGACTAGGAACTTAGGTTTATGGAAGTAGTGATTCCAAAACTGCATGGGAATCTTCCTCTCCGGGTGTCAGGCTCTGCTGGATACTACAGGCAATAAATCCAGAGTGAACCACAGAGAGTTACATTTTATAGCCTTGGAGCATGTGGGTTCTGAGCTGGTTAGAGTCCAGGAAGCTAGCCTGTTCAGTGCCTGTTTCACAGAGAAGAAAAATTCTCAGAGCAGGCTTAGTCATTTTTCAAAGCTGCTTTTTTATGGACATCAAGTATGCTTTCATAGTCAGTGCTGCAATACTAGTTCAGCTGTCATGTTTCCTTTTGCCATCAATTTCTCTGTCTCCTCTGTTGTCATTCTGCATGCTGCACAAGGCCTGGGTCAGCTTCAGTTTTCTCTAGCTCAGCTTTGGGAACTGAAGTCATTTCTTGGTTCAGTAGAGACTTAAGTAGGAGACTACAATCTGTCAAGCAATAGAAGACAAGACAAATTTTGCTGCCAAAAGCCACAAAATCAGTGCTAGCCCCACTAGACCCTGAGCTGCATGCAGCCTTACCTTAGTATCTGTACTGTTAGTCCCTCTGCATGGCTGGATTTCTACCTATCTCTGTTTCATTGCATCAGCTCTGCTGGATTGGCCCTTAGTTCTGAACCCTTACATATTCTGATGGGTCTCTGACAACCTGCCCAGTTCTAACCTAGCTTTCTTTGCTGGCTCCCTCCTTACCATCCATGGCTGAAAACTGTCTTGTATTTACTAGGTCTCATGACGGTGTTTGTTCCCAGAAAATGATGACTCACAAACCTGGGCCAGTGCCTTTACCCACCTCACCTTAAATTGCATTGAAAGTGACCCCTGCTTGGACTCTGCTATTGCCCTGACCCAACTTTGCCAACACACACCACTGAACGTGTGTGTGTGCTTAGTCGCTGAGTCGTATCTAACTCTTTGCGACTCTATGGACTGTAGCCCATCAGGCTTCTCTGTCCATGGGGTCCCAAGCAAGAATACTGGGGTGGGTAGCCATTTTCTTCTCCAGGGGATCTTCCCGACCCAGGGATCATACCCACGTCTTTTGTGTCTCTTCCATCTCTTGCACTGGCAGGCAGATTCTTTACCACCATGCTACCTGGGAAGCCCATCAAATACAGGCACTCATCTGAATGGAAGGTGAGTTTGCCACACTTTTCTGGGTATGGATTACTCCTCTTGGTCTGTTTTCTCTAACCCTAATGCTGTCCTTTCCGAGTTTCTTCTCTTCTCACTTCCATCCCTATCCTCTCCTCAGTGGGTCCCTTGTTTGAGCCTGCCTGTTTTATAAGACTGTTCTTTGATCTTAACCTTTTCCCTGGCTTCTGTCAGGCTTCACTTCCATTCTTGTTGTTCCAAATAAAGGCACATAAAAAAGTTTGGCATCGAAATATGAGAGGGGAGAAAGATAAATGCTAAGGTAAGTTTGTAAAACCAGAGGCTGTGGAGCCCAACAGGTGTGGAATAGAAGGGAAAAAAATGGAGAAGCAGGTGATTCACATTCATTAAGAGAAACTGGTAGGAAAGAATATTCAAATCAAGTTGCTGTATATTTAATGATGTACACAGCATAGCAGTAAAGAGAGTGAACTTAAAACTCAACCTGAGAGTCTGAATATGATCTCTTAGCCGTTATTGAGACTTGGTAGCATGGAACGGTGGTCATGGCACAGGTGTCCACTGGAAGCCAGTCTTCATTTGTGTGATGTCCCTATCCATCCAAGTGATCTCCCTGATTCTCTTCTTTAAAAGCTGGTGAAATTGATGAAATGAAGCTTTATCTTTCTTTTTTAGTTCTGACATTCTATGAGCATGGCCCACTGCCCATTCTCAAAATTGAGTCTGTACGTTATGGGTTCAGCCAAATGCTCTTTTCAGGTTTTTTAAAGAGTTCCACATGTCCCAGGAACAGAAGTAAAATTATAGTTATTGGGAGATGATGGCATATGAAACTAGCTACATCAGTTGTAAAACACGTCATCTTTGTGCAGTATTTAATTTCTGATTTCATAAAAATCATAACATCTTGACATCCAGCTCATGAAAGATCTATCACTGGTCCAGTTTGGACTACCCTCTAGGGACCTTTTCCCCCCACTTGATATTTTTAAATGGTTCTTAAAAGTTATTTGAGTGAAACATTTCTACTGTGCAAAGGCTGTGAAGACCACAGGTCATGCAGTGAAGAAACTTTAAGGAAAAGAAGCCTTTTGCATTTTCTGGACATGGAATCAGGAATCCCATTTCAGCCAGAAGTGTGAAAGAAAGGAGTATCAATGAATTGGTCTTTCAGTTCTGAGACCATGATGTCTATAATCTGGAATGCAAGGTTCAACCAGATATGCATTTGAATCCACGCTCTGCCTTAATGCCTAAGGTATTCAGTCTCTCAGAGCCTCAGGTTTCTCAATAAGATGGGGACAATATTGCATATTTCATAGTCGTATTTTAAGGAATAAAAGAGAGAAGATGTGGAGCATTTTTTGGCATATGGGAAATACTTAGTAAATGTTGCTTTATCATTGTTATTTATTATTTACGATGCATCCAAAATGGGGTCTGTTGTTGTTTTATCATCAAGTTGTGTCCAACTCTTCGTGACCCCATGGACTGCAGCATGCCTGGCTTCCCTGTCCCTCATCATCTCCTGGAGTTTGACCAAGTTCATGTCCATTGAATCAGTGATGCCATCCAACCATCTCACCCTCGTCTCCCTCTTCTCCTTCTGCCTTCAATCTTTCCCAGCATCAGGATCTTTTCCAGTGAGTCAGATCTTTGCATCCTGTGGCCAATGTGTTGGAGCTTCAGCTTCCGCATCAGTCCTTCCAAAGAGTATTCAGGGTTGATTTCCTTTAAAATTGACAGGTTAGATCTCCTTGCTTTCCAAGGGACTCCCAAAGTCTTTTCCAACACCACAGTTCAAAAACACCAATTCTTCAGTGCTCTGCCTTCTTTATTGTCCAGCTCTCACATTCCTTCATGACTACTGGAAAGACCATAGCCTTAACTATATGGACCTTTGTCAGCAAAGTGATGACTTTGCTTTTTAACACACTGTCTATCCAGTAGGAATGGGTCTATCCAGTAGGGAACACACCAGTTAAAGCTAAAACGAATTTCTCACTTCAAATTATGCTTTCTAAATTTACGAGTTCTTGTCTTCAGTGAAATTTTACAATTTAAAATTACAAAATTTTATTTCTGAGAAGTTAATAAAAATGTAATTCATACATGAAAAAATAAGACTATTTTGGCATTAAAAGCAATAAATGATTTAAACCAATTAAGTAGACTTTGAAAATAGAATATTCTTTTATACCTCCTAAGTATGAAAAGCAACTTCTCAGTTGTATGTTCTAGTTATGATATTTGCAACATAGCAAAAGAGTTTGCAAGAACATTTCTATTTAAGGAACTAATTCTATTTTTGAACAGTTACCACCACTGAGCTTTTTGTTTGTCCTATCCCTTTGTTTTATTTGTAAACTAAGTAGACAGTCAAAAGAAATGGTGGAAGCATTTTTTTTTGTGGATAAATAGTGCTTTTGGATACCCATGCTAAAAACTGTATATATGTATGTGTGTGTATGTGTGTGTATTTATGTGTGTGTATGGGTGTATGTATATGTGTATCTTTTTTAATAAAAAAAGTGAGGAAAACTGAGGTAGCATCTGTGGATTATCAAGAACTCTTGAAAGGAAATATTTGGATAGATTTTCTAGTCTAAAGCCTAGTTTGGGAAAAATACTAAAAATAAATGACTTTAGAATTATATGATATTTTATAGGTCTTCAATAAATGTCTTTACAGGTTTTCTAAAATTCATGCTTTTGAGTGAATGTATTGCTATCCAGTTTTCTTTCCCCAGAGGATGAAATTAACTAAAGAAGTAATTTTTTTTCTTTAAATGTGAAAGCAATTATTTCTATTTGACTTTGTTTCATAAAGACTTTTCTTCAGCATTCTTGAGAACTGTAATACACTGAAGACTAAATGTCTTTTCTGCTTAGTTCTGTAGTCCTCTGTACTTCATGTGTCTCTTCTGTGCTGCTTATCAGATTGTACTGGAAATGCTTTAAGGGCAGGAGTTAAGAAGTTTTGAATCCCTGCTGTTTGACATGACATGTGCTCGATCACACGGAGGTAATGAACAGTTGAAAAATGAACAGAACGAGTCTCTTGGGGAAGAAGCAGGGGTGGTATACAAGCTCATAGACAGAATGCTGTTAATATCCTTGAGATCACGATTCCTGTTTGGATGGGACTAGCTGGCAAGGGAGTTATCTGAGAACTCTAGAGTATCAGAAAGGCCTGGGATAGGATTCAGTGTCTACTTCATTTATTTTCCAAATCCCCCTATAAAAATGTGGTTTGGGAGAAAGAATATACATTAGTTCAGTGGTTCTTAGGAAAGGAAGTACTACCCACAGCAGAGGGAGGCATTCTGGAAATTGTGGAGGAGTACGTTTGGGTTGTTAAATATTTGGGAAGAGTCTTTGCTGTCATTAAATAAAGTTGGGTGTAGGGATTCTAATTGTCTTCCCACATGTGGGAGAGCCCTACACAACAAATGTATACATATCCTCTGAACATCTCAAACAGTCTTAACCTGGAAATGAACTCCAGCTGACGTGTGAACACAGGTGCTTTTTATGTGGTTTTAATGTGCAGTTTATTTACTATGAAGTGCAACTGATGCATAAATTGAGAAGAGTAAGATATTTTGGTTTGTTTGAAAATTTCCCAAAAGTGATTCATTATTTCAAAAAGTTATGAAACTGTATTGGTTGTGTATTTGAGTGGTTGACAGGACCCCCTCCCAGTTTCCATGTGTGTCCTATTATAGTAGTGATGGATGCTTCTATGTTGTGTGGCAGGCACAAGACCACTTCAACACATCTTCTATAAGTCAGGTCTCAGCACTTACATAATGAAGTATGTGTGATTTCTTACCAGTTAACATTTTTTAATTTCTTCTTCATGCTAGTGTTGAGTGTCATATTGAGCTTTTGTGTGAAGGTTGGTTACATAGTTCCAAAAAACCATTTTCTGAATCTCTTGGTCAGAAATGTTTTCAGTATTTTTCAGATCTTAGAAAACCAATGAAGTACATACACCTGATAGCATGTAACACTTTTGGAGGAATATGGGAGAGCCCTTGTAACCAAACACATTGATTCTGCTGTCACAAATATTCATAATAGGTGGGATAAATAGAATAAACTACTCTCATCAGTTCAGGTCAGGGGTTGCAACTATGTGAAGTTAGGTGCCAAAATTTGGTAACAGATTTTAGATTTCAGAGCTTATGGGTTTTAAAATTTTGGAGAAGAAACTGTAGAATGTATGCATTACATATAGATGCAGATGACTTATAGTGCTATGTATTTTATTCCAGGATAGTGAAAGGAGTATTAGAATGCTTGGTACAAAAAGAGATATGGGGTGTGATGCAGTTAAGGATCACTGATGGAGGTGAAGAAACTCAGACTTCTGAATAATGATATGCAGTGAATCATTGACTGAGTTATAGCCTAGACTTGATTCTGAAGTAGTTTCTGGAGGCTAGAGTTCATTCATAAAATATTGAAATGTACAAGCCAGGTTATTTATCTTTATCTTCTTTCACAGCAAGGGATTGCACTCAGGGCCACTGGTGCTTTGTTGATACCAGAATGTTATTTACTCCTTTGAAAAGTGAAACATAAAGCAGCAATCAAAAAAGCCAGATGCTCTCTCCAGATTGTTAAAAAAGAAATTTTGTCCTTTTCCATTTCCCATAAAAGTGCAGCTGTTCCTTCTAAAATTGGAACTGATTCATGTGCTCAGGTGCCAGGGCATAAAAATCAAGAGCAGAGAAAGCTGAAACAAGATATTTCAGAATAGAAATAGGAAATGAGACTAGTGAAAGAGGTAACTGAAAAGAAAGTAAATGAAAAAGTAGAAAGGAAAGAAAAAATAGTGTGTGGAAACACTTTGATGGGGTAAAGTGCACATAGAATTTTATTAAAGAGTGAATTTATTAGATAGGAAATAATCATTCATCCACCCAATTGCTTTTAGTTAGATTGGGGCCTTGGGTTCATCCATTCAAATTCTCAGCTTGTATTTTTACTTTTACAAATACAGTCTCCAAAGACAATGAGTGGAGAAGCTTAGAAGAAACCCAACCTTGCCATTTCTGAATACAGTTTTCTTTTCAGATTAGAACTTGACCTTAAGTGAATACTCCTGAGAATGAGGAGAAAGGACAGACTTGGGATATAATTCAAAGGGGGCAAAAGCAGTGCTTATGGCTCTGGTGACCAGGTAGAAAGAAACAAAGGAAGGGAAAAGGGTTGAGAAGAGTAGAAATCTACTAAAAAGAGGAGTGCCATTGACAGAAGTGATGATGATTAGAAAGAAGAAGAGAAGGAATAATGAAGTTCTATTTTAGATATTTTACATTTAAGTAATAATCGCATCTTATTGAAAATGCCTGGTTGGCTTGTGAAAATAAAGGAAAAGTCATCAAGTGACTTTGTACCAGTCAGTACATTTTTACTCAAAGGCTCCATTTTCCTTAACCCTGTTTATGTGCAGATCAGTTCCAGAGAGTTAAAGATTTTTGCGTTTGGAATTTTGGATTCCAGGAAAGTGAGCACCTGGGAGTTTTTGCCAGGACAGTGCTTTGTAGCAATAAGAAGGAACCATTTTGGTGAAATTCCCCCAGTGATTTAAGGTTGTTGGTTGTAAGCAACATAGGTGGGTGTGCTCAGTTATGTCTGACTCTTTGTGACCCCATGGACTGTAGCCCTCCAGACTCCTCTGTCCATGGAATTTTCTGGGCAACCATACTGGAGTGAGTTTCCATTTCATCCTTTAGGGGATTTTCCTGACTCAGGGATCAAACCCATGTCTCCTGCATTGGCAGGTGGCTCCTTTAGCACTGTACCACCAGCCACACAAAGCTATTTAAACCAGGTTAAGTAAACAGTTGGCTTAACTAGAAGTATACATGGCAGGACAGGCCTCATGAGGAGGAAAGAGCTGGAAATCCCCAGGAATGCAGGGAGCTGCTTTCTCCACTTTCTCTGCTAGAAGCTCTGCAACTGCTGTGTTCTAATTCCAAGTACTGTGATTGGGCCAGCAAGGGACAGGGTTGTCTCTGCCCACTTGGTAGAGCCTCTGGAAAAGACACTCTGTATAGGGGCCTGGCCAAGGCAAACCATTTGAAAATATCCCTTCTAAATGCCATTGGCCATGCCTTCCACTGAGTATGTGGAGGGTGGTGGGTTCCGGGCAGGTTGGCAGAAACACACCAAGAAAACAAATTTGTGAAAGCATACTGTTTTGTTAGAATATGAAAATGTTTTAAGACTGGGTATGGACTTAGTTGGTTAACTTTGTCATAATTTCATCAGATAATTGAAATAAGTATCTCATTTCTTAATTTTAAAATTCATTGAAAAACATTTTGGAACACCTTCTAAGAGCCTTCTGGTCATTGTTTTAGATGATAGAATATAGCATTTATCAAAATTGTTTAAGTCTTAGTTCTAGAGCAGCTTACATGGAAAGGAGAGACCGTGAGAGAAAAACTATCATAAAGCGTGAAGAATAATAGAGCAGGCTAAGAAAAATAGTAACAGATTTTTTCTAAGTTGTCAGGGAAGGCAGGGTGACTATATAATTTACTGTCTCATGGAGATTCTTTGAGTACAAAAAAAGCATTATTTAGTAATCCTGGGATAACAGACATCAGCTGGGACTGTCCCAGGCCACTTGGTCACCCTGCTGAGAGTGTGACATTTGAACAGACACCAAGAAAAATAGTGGAGGGGGTGATTCTTTAAGGGGAAGTGGTTCAGGAGTAGGGAATGCTTGATTATCCCAAAGAGTTGGGTCATTGGGAACTTATAACTTTAGAATTTTTAAGATCAAGGGAGGAGTGCACTGTGGTATTGCCTACCCCCAAGGATAAGCTATGTGGGGACTGGTTGACCTGCCACTTTGGAGCCTGACCCGTGATACAGGTGACTGTCAATTTTGAAGTAGAAGCATTTTGAGATGGCAGCCTTTTCCACCCTGTGGTACAGAAAGATGGTGTTACAGAGAGGTTGCTTCATAGAAGGCTGGACTCAGTTTGTGGCTCTATTTTGAGAAGTCCTTTCTGTCTGGAGACTTGGCTCAATCAAAGCCTGATGGCTGCTCTAGGATAAACTGCCCCTTCTATTTTCTGGGTGTGATCTCTGCCTCACACACGAGCCTCTACTTCTAGGTGTCCTGAAAGAGCTTGGGCCACTCACCCTGCAGTTGTGGACTTTCACAGTTCAGCTCCCTGAGAACCCTGCATCTATCTTCTTATTACCACCTGTTTTCCATGTACCCTGCCCAGCTCAGGAAGGTCATTTCCCATCAAAAAACTACACTCTGGGGTTAGAAAGCTATGCAGCCTAACAGCTTGGGGAGGGTGGACCCCTTATGGTGTCTTAGCTCCTCTTCATCCTAAAGTACCTATGGTAACGGAGGTATTGTGCTGGGTACAATAGCAACAGCACCTTGAGATTAGTAGCTATGACTCATTGAGGCCAGATACTTAAAAACATTGTTTAAAAACTCCAATCTTCACTTACCCATGAGACAGGTATAAGACTAAGTTTATCCATATGAAGTTATTTATACTCTATCATTTTGACCTGAAGAAATGACAGTTTCATCTGATTAGACTTAACGTTTTACATGCAAAGGAAGGGAAGTTACAAATTTTTTACCAAATTTTACACTCCTTGACTCAGAGCTGGCATTTTAATGCGAGGCAGTTGGCTCCTGGGTCATTGGTCCTGCCACTGTGACTTCCTGGCTACTGGATCTTGTAGAAGGTAGACTGACTGGTTGTTTCTTTGGGGAGATTTCAGACTAGAACGTATAGCTGTAGAGAGATTTGCAGAGCCTCCAAAATCCCCTAGTCCTGTGGAACTCTGACCTAGTGCCAGAGCGTTTGGACCTGAGGGTAAGACTGTAGTACTTAAGCTCCTGGACTCTCAGAAGACACCGTGAGGCTAGAAATTGAAAAGGAAAGTGGGCCAAATAGTCAACTCAGAGAGTCTAGATGAGAGAGTGTGAGAGGTCAATTGCCATGGCTGAATGAGAAACAGGAGGGTGCCTGAAGCCAAAAGGCAGAAGCCAGGGCCCAGTGTGGGGCTCCACAAATACCAAGTCCCCTAAGAGCTGTCTGGAGCCAAATAGGGTGGGAAGTTGCATTCCTGCAACTGAACCAAAAGCAGTAGTAGGAATGAGACCAGGCACCAAAGCCTCTCTGTCTGTTTCTGTCCTGCTGTTGCTGAAACTGTGTTTGTGTTTTCTTCTGGATAACCGTAGCTCCTCTTTCCCCATCTTTACAAACAGCTTTCTCAGTGTCCTCATGCATATGCTGAACAATGATGACCCCGAGGATGGCCCTAAATTCCAGTGGCCACAAATACTAGTGAAAAGTGTTGCCATTTAGTTAGAAGGTCTCCAGCAAGGGTTGCCTATTGATCTGGCTTGGGTCAGAGGTCCCCTGAAGCCAAGGGTAGGTTCCATACACAGTCTCTAAGGAGGGCACACAGTACAACAGGCACATTTTCAGGCTTGTTATAGTTGGCATTAAGCCACATTGAGAAGCCAACAGGAAGTTTGAATTTTGCTTTTTTTTCTCTTCTGATGTGTCTCCTCGCTGGAATCTTCACCTCTTACCCTAATATTTCAGCCTGCCTTCCCTTGATCCAGTCTCCCATGCCATAGGAGGCGGTGATAGCCTGTTTCCATGCTCCCCTGGGGTTCCTTTGAAAAATAAGTCCAACAAACCTGGGTATTGGTTCTAAAACAAGATGTGTTCTGACCTTAGGTAATGTAAGAAAGATTGGTTATAATCTGTGAAAAAAAATTTAATAATGATTATGGACATATAAAGAATAATCACTTAAGATTTTTAGAAAAATAAACATTTGGAGAGATATCAACAAGCCAGCTAGTCCTTTTAGTCTAGGACTGCGCTTCATTTCCCTGGGAGTAGGGAATGACAACCCACTTCAGTATTGTTGCCTGGAAAATTCCATGAACTGAGGAGCCTGGTGAGCCTCAGTCCATGTGAAAGTGAAAGTGAAGTCACTCAGTGGTGTTCAACTCTGCAACCTCATGGACTGAAGCCTACCAGGTTCCTCTGGCCATTGGATTTTCCAGACAAGAATACTGGAGTGGGTTGCCATTTCCTTCTCCAGGAGATCTTCCCGATCCAGAGACTGAACCCAGGTCTCCCGCATTGTAGGCAGACGCTTTACCTGAGCTCACACAAATTCGAACACAGCTGAGCGGCTGAGCACACAGCAGGTGTCTTTCTTCTACACCTGTTTTAGCATTTGAAGTTCCTGGTCCCCAGAAATCCCTCTTCCTGTCAGGCACACTGGTACTATTTGTCACCTAAAAGTCCAGTAAATGCCTTGTTTACCTCTGTAGAGTAGTAGTTATCAAGGGTAAAGAAGCATATTTTCCTTCTCTTCCTTATAAAGTGATGGGGTTAATCCGCACTGTTTATCCCTGTAACTCAATACTATTAATAGCTTAAAAATTGTACATTTCTTTGAATTGAGGTTGAGTCACCATCCAAGTTTGGCAGGTGTGGATTTACTCATCATATATGGGTGTAAGAAATATTCTATACAAATATAGTATTCTGCTTTCCTTGTTCTAAACTGACCTGTCTCAGATTTGGATGTGCATAGGAATCCCCTGGGGATCTTGTTAAACGGCAAATTCTGAGCCAGTAGCTCTGGGCAGGGTCTGAGGCTCAGCATTCCTAACAAGCTCTCAAGCCAAGTGATACTACTAATGCTCTGTCAGCCACACACTGACTAGAAGGATTCTAAATCATAAAATCTATTGCTCAGAGCCCCTACTCTTGGATGGACAAAACTTAAGTTAGAGTATTATTTTGGGGTATGCCCCTTGAGAATTATATAAGAATTGTGAGGGCTTATTTGGTGATTGGAAAATGAAGAGATAGACTTTGCTTATTATTTCCCAAAGCAGTGAGAACAAAAGAGAAACCATGTCTTTTAAAATTTTCATGCAACACACATACATCTTTTAGGCATCCCATTTTAAACCCGTGTACTTGTTTTAACTTTTTTTTTTTTGTTTTAACTTTTAAAGCTCAAATTTGTTCTGCTATCCATGTAGAACTTCTCGTGCTTCTGGTAATAGATGTCTGACTTTGCAAATAATTACTGATGGAATATCTGACCACTTTCGCTGCCAACATCATCACCTGATTGAAAATTAAAATTTTCTCTCACTAAGAAGTTCTTTGAGTGATCCTTTTGCAAAATCAGCTTCTTCTGATCCCATTTCTTTGACCCGAAGTGTAAGGCATGGCATGTGAGAACAGTTGGAGACTAAAGGACTCAACAAATGCAAAATCTTATTCTCATAGCTTTATGATGAGTTGAGTGGCCCTGTGGACAGCTTAGTAGAAAATGCTTCTTAAGATATCCTTGATCATCTTTTAGATTAGAGATCTTTACTTGATGATCTTAGCATATTTCTGATAGGAATAAGAAACCTGAGGAAGGAATAAACATTGAGTGCTAGACCATTTGCTGGAGTGTGTGTTTGGTGCTGGCTGATCCCAGGCAGACTTTGATCTAATTTGAACAGATGCTTCTAAGAAGAAGTTAGCTGAACTTTAGGGACAGCTAATGTCTCCCAGGCTGCAGAATGTTATTAAGGCTTGATTGCAATCTCCTGACATGATAAAACTGAATTGAAGAACAGGAACTGCCTGCTTGGCAGCTCTGTGGACAGTTGGAAAGCTCAGAGAAGGCACAAGCATTAAAGAAGAAAGAACGCTGACAGAAGCTGGGCAGGCAGACAGGGCTATTTAATTCAGAGGGGTGGGTGTTAATTAATTTATCTGGGTTGAAGGAGATCTGATTTCTAAGCCAGACTACAAGCTGTTGCCAGTCCAGTTGGGGACAATGTCCTGACAGCTATAGGAGTATCATCCGTTGTCTGGACGGCTGATCTCAGACCATATCCATCTTGCTGGGTCCAGACTTTCCATGCTATGTCAGTTGGACACCAGCAGCTCATTTTTCTTACCCCTCAATGTTACTATTATTGTACATGTCTGTCTAGCTGCTTGTCTCTGCTTCACATTTCTCCCAGAGCTCCCCTGGAGCCCCAAAATGATCTGTGGCAAGTGAACAAAAGGAAACTGGGAGTGAGTGGAAAGTTACCATTCCATCTAGAATGGCATAATTTTAAATGGATAAAGTTTTGGCTTCCTACACTTTTAAGATGGGTCAAATGTTATCCAGAAAATAAAAGTTAGTCATTATAATGCACTAAAGCAGATGTCAGGCTCATGGTGTCCCAATCTCCTGTCTGGTCTCTGCTTTCTCATCACCAAAAATTATTTTCTCTCAATTCCATTGTTTCACATAACAAAGGGCCTGTCTCAAAGGGCCTGTCTCATGATGTCCTCCCACATGCAGTTCTATGGAGGCGTTTATTATAGTAATTACTTTTTCAAGGCCAAAAATGGTATGATGTATTATGAAGTGCAAATAGAAATGAGTGCAGGTTTGTGGGTAATTATAAAATGTATTTTGACATAGTGGAAAGAGCACTGGATTTGGGTCAGAAGATCTGGTTCAAGCAAGTCACTTAAAATACAAGGAGCCCCTCTATGTTTGTCAAAACTCCTCAATCTGTAGCCTTAAATGGATGAAATATATTGTATGCAAATTAAGCCTGTCTAAATACATCTTGAAATATCTGAGGAATAACTCTGCTTTATTTATTGTGAAGATAACACATTCTCACCTAAAAATGCAGAAAAGCACAGACACAAATATTAATCATAATATTTCAACCATGAGATGATCACATATATATTTTCTGGTGACAGTGGGGTAGATTAATGTTATCCTGCTGTTCTGGGTCCTCTTATCACCACTGATCCATGCAAAGCCTTTCCTCTCCACCCATCCCATACTCCTAGTACTGTTTCCCTCCTTTGTCTTAAATATACCTATGGAATATACTTTGATTTATATCACCTTTGTAAAATATATAGTGTTATTTGTGCATGCATTTGTTTTTCTTCTATTGACATGATATGTTATTGTCTGTAGAACTCATTCTATTTATGAATTATTTTATTCAATATAAATACTGTGTATTGTTTTGTGTGTTGTAATTATGTTTAAAATTAGTGCATTGATCCAAATTTCTACATAGCACTTAAAGAGCTATTATTTCCAGGGTCCGAATGCAGTCCACACAGTATTGAAATAAACCTCCTTGTACATGACCCCTTATGGACCTGGGAGGTCATGTCTCTAGGTTATATACCTGTGAGTGGGTTTGTGGGTCAAGAGATCCTGAATGTTTGCATCAGTGTATACACCAATCAGTTATTTTAGGAGGCCCTCAGTTTTCCACACATCTTCAAACATTTATGTATATAATTTGCTTTCTGTCTATATTTTTTAAAAATAGAAATTTTCTTCTCTTATAATTTACTTCCTAAAGTGTTCTACTGTGGATATTTTTTTTAGATTTAGCACAATATTCTAATGTTATATTCAAAGTTAGGTCTTAATTTTTGGACTGTCATCATTAGTTTAACTGATGCTCTATTTTGTAATATTCAAGAAAATATTCTTCCAAGATAGGACATAAACAAGTCTACAGTTAAGCCAATATAACTATCAAAATAATTAATTGAATCTTGAATATTTGGACCTAAGAAATAGATTTTGACTCATGTCCAAATACCCATGATTCAACTATTTAATTTGATTCAACTATAGCCTTAGCTATAGACTTGTTTATGTCCTATCTTCTTGCCTGGAGAATTCCATGGAGAGAGGAGCCTGGTGGACTACATACAGTCCATGGGGTCACAAAGAGTCAGGCATGACTGAGCAACTTTCACTTTCACAGGGATCTACATCTTAGCAATCTTGGAGTGTTGATAAGTGAAATATTTTGGTTGCAGGAAACTAATGAAATTTCGACTGTGTTAAAAGAAGTAATTTAGTAAGTAAAAGGATAAACTAAAAGGAAATGAAAACATGAGTTCTAAAGTGAGTCTATCAAGTTGATGTGCATGCATGTAGCCAATGGAAAGAAACAACACCAATCAGGTATATCATATCCTTAATGTAGAGGGATACAGAAGCGAGGTGCCTAAACTCATTGGATGGAAGTATTTTAGGATACAATATAATTAAAATAATCAACTCCCTATTTTAGCAAATGCTTACTTTTCATATGCTAAACTTCCTTGTAAGTTTCCTTATCAAGTTGAGTAAAATTAAGCCAATGTTTATGTTACATTCTGCAGTGATTTAATATTTCAAGTGTTTGATGTATGTACTGATTACTCCTTCACACACACACCCTCCCACGCTATCCTTGATACAAAGATATACTCATTGTATTGAATGTTAGGGTGATACTATGATACCTTCAGATCATCAGTGATTTGCTATAAATTACGTTTGGAGAATTCAATATTGACATGTTGAGCAAGGTATCTGATATTAAAAAGAATTTATTTCAGCAAAGAAAAATTAAGTAGATCAATAGGCTTTGATTAAGAAGTCTTTGAAAGAGAGTCATTAACCTTTTAGATTGTATGCATGTAATGTAGAACATGATGTACGTAAAAGGAATTTTAGAAACCTTAGTGTAAGAAAAAGAAAGATGAGTGCTGGTTGTTAGTCTTTTCTGAAGTGTAACATTCTGCATCTGTCTGAAATTTAGCTAGACTTTTCTTAAGGGAGTGAGGAAAACTTAGGAAAAAAATGAAATAACCTTACATAAAAATGTTCTCTTTTGGTGGTAAGATGTTATTCACCATGCACTGTGCTTTGTATCAGAACAGCATAATTCAGGTTATTTATTTATCAAGAACAGCTATATACTTAATAGGAGAGCTCACAGAAGACTTTATACTAGGAAACATCTCACTTTTTTCTTGTCTGCTTCCTTGGAACAAAGGGAATTATTTTCTGTGAACAACACTATTTTTAGAATACTACCATTTTAAAACTAATAATTGCAGGCACCTTGGGAAATTTTAGAGGTTAAAATATTCCCATTCAATCACTCTGTGTTGGTGTTTGAACTGGATGACAACTTTAAGAGGAAGATGTAGAGCAAGTCACTTTCTGTATGAGCAAGGATTAACCTTGTTTGTGTTTGCACCGGCAGGACCGAGGCCAATGCTGGGCACATGAAGCATGCTAAAAATATTTGCTGAATAAATTAATGAGTTGAGAAATTAAGCAATTGGATTTGCAGAGGAAAAAGTGAAAATATAAAGATGAAGACTCACTTTCTGAAAGGTTCCCGGCATTCGACTTCAGATGTTTCATTTACATAGGACACAGTTGTGGGATCAACAATGAAATGAGAACAGTTTTATCTCTTTGCGTCTCACTTTCTTCAGTTGGAAAGTGGATATATTCATATTTGACTCCCATCTTTATTTTCCCTATGCTTCTCTTTTCTAAATTTTTTTGAATTTATGTTGCTATAGTATATGCATTTCTATAGCCTTTTAGTCTCTGTAAGAATTGTGTAAACATAAATTGAAGTAATGATAGCTGTTTTGCTTAAAATCAAATTAGAGCACATCTAAGGCTTCAAAATTTCTTAATAAACAATCACTTGTAAACATATATGAAGGATTATTATTAACACACACCCTGCTTATTACTGTTCTAAGTAAAATATAAAATTATTTTCCCCCATCGTCAGTCACCATTAATGGGCTGCTCTAGCTCCAGAATCTATTGGCCCATTCTAGAGTTAGTGCCTGACTTACTATTTAGTTTCATCCATAAAATGGATATTTCACAATCCCCTATGCTCAGGAAGGGACTTCCCTGGTGGCTCAGTGGTAAAGAATCCACCCACAGTGCCGGAGATGCCGATTCAGTCCCTGGGTTGGGAAGATCCCCAGGAGAAGGAAATGGCAACCCACTCCAGTATTCTTGCCTGGGAAGTCCTATGGACAGAGGATCCTGGAGGGCTACAGATATGGGGGTCGCATAGGTTGGACATGACTCAGCAACTAAACCACTACCATATTCTCAGGAATGTTATGAGATTAAATAAGATAAAAGGCAGTGTTCTCCATCTATTTAACGCAGTTCATTCCTCCCCATCCTCACTGCTGGCAGGTTGCATTTGTGAGAGGTGATCAACATGGGGAAGAGATATCTTGGTGACTTCAGAGATGCTCCATTCTGAAATATCTGAAAGACCCAAGCCTGTCCCATAGAAAGGTGAGAGGAGCTGCTAAGTCGCTTCAGTTGTGTCCAACTCTGTGTGACCCCAAAGACGGCAGCCTATCAGGCTCCCCCATCGCTGGGATTCTCCAGGCAAGAATACTGGAGTAGGTTGCCATTTCCTTCTCCAATGCATGAAAGCGAAAAGTAAAGTGAATTTGCTCACTCAGTGTGTCTGACTCTTCCTGACCCCATGGACTGCAGCCTATCAGGCTCCTCTGTCCACGGGATTTTCCAGGCAAGAGTACTGGAGTGGGGTGCCATTTTGAGAGTCAAATGGAGCTGGAGTCCTTGGAGGAGAGCAGAGAGCAGAGGAGGAAGAGAGGGAGGAGATGGGAAATGGAGGAAGAAGTCTTGGATGTCCCTCTGAAGCTGACTTTATTGGATAAAAAGGTGACTCTATGGAGACTGGAAATAAGCGAATGAATCATTCTCCAGACCCCAGTGTGTTCCTGACAGGCTTCTAGTAAAAATACATGTTTCCAGGTAATGAAGTTCTTTGCTGCCTGTTCCTCTGGATGTTAAATAAAAGTGA
Source organism: Antilocapra americana (assembly GCA_007570785.1). Lineage (NCBI taxonomy): Eukaryota > Metazoa > Chordata > Mammalia > Artiodactyla > Antilocapridae > Antilocapra > Antilocapra americana. The sequence continues at coordinate 10,328,358 of ML662436.1, read as the reverse complement.
TATGTATATGAATATTGTGGCATAGTTCATTGACTCTAAGATGCTATTAATATTGGTTGTAAGATGCATCTTTATTTTATAAACCACTAGGAAAGTAAAAAAAAAATACCTGCTTTTTAATTTAATCAATGCACAATATTTTTTATCTTGAAAATTTTAGTTTAAACATATGGGAAAACCTTTTAAAGGTATATTTACACATAGATTACTCATATGTATTACTTTTGAACATACATATAAAAGCAAATAAACGTGAAATAAATTGATTAGGATGTTTCTAAATGTGTTCATATGCAGAGTTTAATTATTATGAATCACTTTTCCACTCAGAGTAATTGATATGTGTGCTTTTTAACATAGGACTATCAGTCCTTCCTACAATCAAAAGTACTGATGACGCAATGTTTCTTAAAAGCATGCTGTGCCATTGTCTCAGAGTGTCTTCCAGGCCAGTGACAACAGTCTGCACGTTTAATGTGCAGGCAGTGACAGCTTTGTCACGACTGTCACAGGATGATCTGACGGTCAGATGCCCAATAATTTCAGAGATGTTAACACTGTGAAAAACGCAAGTCTTAGAATGGGTGAAACACTTAAATATCCTGGGAGCCTCAGGTCCCTCGATGACTCCTTAGACAGCATTCCAGGTTGAGTGTTGCACGTTTGATGCACTGGCGGATATGTGTTGCAGCTCCTACAGCTGGAGGGAAAGCATGGTTTCTCAGTCACAGTGACCCCAGCCTTCAATAGATGGGGGGATGGATGGACCTCAAGGTTCCCAACTCCAAAACCTCCAGAATTAAAGAAAAGGGGGTTCAGTGAGTCTCACTTGAAAAATAGCACAACCGTTGGTGAGTGTGGCACGTATTCTCCCTTTGGTTTATGCTGATCATTACCCATCATACTTAAAGCCGCCTAAATAGGCCTGACAGATGTCAGTTGCTGACCCTGCCCCTTGTGAGCCCACAGTGTCTGTGCCCAAGAGTACTGTTTCCTAAAGCTCCCAGTGACTTTTATCTCCAGGATGTCAGAGACGTGGGAGTTTTTATGCATAGTAGGGACGAAGGATGGTCTTTTTAACTCTTGGTCTCATTTTATTCCCTGGATCCCAAAGGAGCAAAGCTCATTCCTAGAGTCCCTTGAATCTTCCAGGAGACTTCTGGTTTCTGGCTGTCATCCTTGCAATATTAGGGCTTCAAAGCATTCCAAGCTTCTGAGAGCTAAACAGACACCAAGATAACATCTTCATTATTCCCTAGATCCATCACCTATACTCTCTCATGCCTTCCTTGCCAAGGCAAAATATATCAAACACTTATCACTCTCTCATACTTCTTTTAGCCACAAATCAAGAGTGATCCCTGTGCATTGCAACTGGTACAAAATGAAGAGGCAGAGGTGGTATGATGATCTATATTCTATCACTAGTTTTAGCTTGATAGGAATGATGTTTTACCGTTTGCACACATATTTCCTTCTTTGTATGAATTTAATCTTTTTTTTTTCCAGATTGTTTAACCTGGTTAAACATTTTCACCTCTGACAGAGAAACTCCAAGAATGCTGTATTTTTTTTTCTTTTTTCTTTTATTAGTTTTGCCAAACAATGACATGATATCACCATGGGTTTACATATGCTCCCCCTCCAGAACCCCCCTCCCTCCTCCCTCCCCCCAGGAAATCTCGTTGCACCAGCCCTGAGCATCAATCCTGGGCTGGCGATTGATTAGACATATGATAATTAACATGCTTCAATGCCATTCTCCCATATCATCCCACCCTTTCCCTCATCCACAGAGTCCACGAGTCTATTCTATACATCTGCGTTCCTTTTGCTGTCTCGCATGCTGGGTTCTCATTACTGTTTTTCTAAATTCCATATATATGCATTAATATACTGTATTGTTGAATTTAATCTTAATCTTAGTTTGTTTCTCTCAAGATGATAAACTTTTTGAGAACAAGGATTACTTCATGTATGTTTTGTGAACATCTTCTAGTGGTGAGCAGTCAATGTAAATTATTATTTTTATTTGGTTTCATTTCTAACATGGCATATATTCATAGCAGGAAAAGATTCTACTTGCAAACCAAGCAGATGAAAGCCAAGTTAGTTAGATTATCTTAAAGTTTCAAGCTTATGTGTGAAAAAGCTCAAAAGCTTTGGAAACTGCATTAACTCATTATGTAAAAGATGCTGCGAACACATGTCTGCAAAGTCCATCTCTTTAATGCAGATTTGGTACTTTGGGAGAGTTGAATGAACCCTGTGCTTTGTGAGGTGATGTGATTTTTCAACCAAGAGCTCACATTTCATACCCCATCATGTCTTCTCTTCAGGGAAACTCCCTTGGCCTTTCTTGGGCACCACTTTTGTGCTCTTAAAAAAAGTTTCTAGTTTACTTTTGGATTCAAATTACAGTCTTACTAGAAACACAAAAACATTTTCAGGTCTTTACATGAACATAGAATTTTTTTTTTTTTGTCTTGCTGGCTTCCTGTTTTTCTTTTCCTTGCCAGTTTTAACCTTCATCTCAGACAGTAGAATCAACAGAGCCTTGTTATCTTGACAACGATGATAGGATAATAGAATTAGAATGTCCCAATGCTTCATGCTAGCATTATGCTCTTGGAAGCAAAAGAAAATACAGTTATGAAATATAACTTGTGGTACTTTAAAGTGGCAGTATCCATTCATTTTAACTATATGCCATTTATTAATGAAAGATAATATATATTGAACTTTCAGTGATTTAAAAACAGTTCAACCACAAGGATAAGACAGGAAGTCTGTCTCAGGATAAGGTTTTCATATATATATGTGTATATATATATATATATATATATATAGTCTAGCTTTGAATGTTTCTTTTGACATTCTACTTTTTCATCAATTTAAAGATAATGACCAAGAAAAATTTATCAACAAGGTAGTCTTTGAGAGAGTTGCCGTTTTATCTGAAATAGATTTGAAAATTCTTTTTTTTTTTTGATCTTTTTATTTATTTATTTATTTATTTATTTATTTTTTTATTATTGTTTTTGCCATACATTGTCATGATATCACCATGGGTTTACATATGCTTCCCCTCCGGGTTGAAAATTCTTGAGGTTCTTTCTACTTTCTAAAGGCACATTGTCACTATAGAAAAGTAAATTGACACTCTAGGGATTTACATTTCCAAGCTACCACATTCATCACTGATATTCTGTTGAAATATGCTGCTGATTTGGAAAGGGATTTTGCTGATATTTCTAATAGTTTGGCTCTTCTGTTCTTTTGTTTCTGTCCTAATTCTGGAAAATCTTAAGTATAAACCTGATCTTTATGATATCAAGAATACCTTGAGTATTTTTGGGTCTAATTCTGTGGTTTTTTTAATTGACATATAGTTGATTTACAATATTGTGTTACTTTCAGGTGTACAACGAAGTGATTCAGAACAATACATATATACATGTTATTTTCAAGATTCTTTTCTATTGGTGGTTGTTATAAGATATTGAATATAGTTCCTTATGCTATAGAGTAGATCCTTATTTATCTATTTTATATGTAGTAGTGTGTATCTGTTAATTCCAAACTTCTAAGCTCCCATTTTACCATGTCTCTCCTGCTTCCCCCTTTGGTAACCAAAAGTTTGTTTTCTACATCTGCGATACTATTTCTGTTTTATAAATAAGTTCATTCATATTATTTTTTAAGATTCCATATATAAGTGATATCATATGATATTTATCTTTTGCTCTCTGATTTACTTCACTTATTATGATGATCTCTATGTCCAGTGCTGCAAATGGCATTATTTCATTCTTTTTTGTAGCTGAGTAATATTCCCTTGTGTGTGTGTGTGTGTGTGTGTGTGTGTGTGTGTGTGTGTGTATCTCCACCAAAATTTCTTTACCCGTTCATTTGTTCATGAGCATTTAGACTGCTTCCAGGTCTTGGTTATTGTAAATAGTTCTACTGTGAACATTGAGGTACATATATTTTTTTGAATTAGAGTTTTTGTCTTTTCCAGGTGTATCCCAGGAGTGGGATATAACTGAATTATATGGTAACTCTATTTTCAATTTTGTAAGGAATGCTTGTACTGTTTTTCATAAGGGTTGCACCAATTTAAATTACCACCAACAGTGTAGCAGGAGGGTTCCCTTCCCTTTACAACCTCTCCAGCATTCATTATTTGCAGAGTTTTGATGATGGCATTCTCATCAGTGAGGTGACACCTCATTGTAGTTTTCATTTGCATTTCTCTAATAATTAGTGGGGAATTCCAGATGGCATTGGTGGTAAAAAAATCTTCCTGCCAATGAAGGAGATATAAGAGATGCAGGTTCGATCTCTGGATTGGGAAGATACCTTGGAGGAGGGCATGGAAACCCACTCCAGTATTCTTGCCTAGAAAATCCCATGGAAAGAAAAGCCTGGTGAGCTACAGTCCATTAGTTCACAAAGAGTCCAAAATGACTGAAGCAACTTAGCATGGACATAATAATTAGTATTGTTTGATTATTTGATATTGAGCTGTGTGAGCTGTTTGTATGTGTTAGTAATTAATGCCTTGTCAGTGGCATTGTTTGCAAATATTTTCTCCCATTCTGTAGATTGTCTTTTCTTTTTGTGTATGGTTTTCTTTGCAGTGCAAAAGCTTTTAAACTTAATTAGATCTCATTTGTTTATTTTTGTCTTTATTCAATATTTTCATTACTCTAAGTAATACATCAAAAAAATCATTATAATTTGTGTGAAAGAGTGTTTTGCCCATGTTTTCCTCTGGGAGCTTTATAGTCTATGGTTGTACATGTAGATCTTTAATCCATTTTGAGTTTATTTTTGTATATGATGTTGGAGAATGTTTTACTTTATTTTTTCACATGTAACTGTCCAGTTTTCTCAACAACACTTATGAAAGGTCTTTTCTTCATTGTATATTCTTGCCTCCTTTGTCATAGATTAATTGACCATGAGTTTATTTCTGGATCTTCTATCCTATTCCTTTAATCTATGTGTCTGTCTCTATGCCAGTACTGTAGTGTTTTGATGACTGTAGCTTTGTAGTATAGTCTGAAGTCAGGGAGCATGATTCTTTCAGTTCTATTCTTCTTTCTCAAGGTTGTTTTGGCTATTAAGAGTTCTTTAAGTTTCCATACAAAATTTGGAATTATCTGTTCTAGTTCTGTGAAAAATGCTATAGTAATTTGATAGGGATTGCACTGAATCTGCAGATTGCCTTAGGTAGTGTGGTCATTTTAACAATATTGAATTTTGCAATCCAAGAACACAATATATCTTTCCATTTGTATGTATCATCTTCAATTTCTTTCATCAGAATCTTACACTTTTTGCACATCTTACAGAGTGCAGGCTTTTTGTCCCCTTGGGATAGGCTTATTCCAGGTATTTTATTATTTTAGACATTATGGTAAGTGGGATTTTTTTTTCTTAGTTTCTCTCTCTGATATTTCATTGTTAGGACATGGAAATGCAACAGATTTCTGTTTATTAATTTTGTACCTTGCAACTTTACCAAATTCATTGATAAGCTCTAATCATTCTCTGGTAGTATCTTTAGAATTTTCCATGTGTAGTATCATGGCATTTGCTAACTGTGACAGTTTTACTTGTTTCCAAATTTGTATTTCTTTGTATTTCTAGGACTTCCAAAACTATGTTGAATAAAAGTGATGACAGTGGGCATCCTTGTCTTGTTTCTGATCTTAGAAGAAATGCTTTCAGCTTTTCACAATTGTGTATGAAGTTAGCTGTTGGTTTGTTATATATGGCCTTTATTATGTTGAGATATGTTCTCTCTATGCCTATTTTCTGGACAGTGTTTATCATAAATGGATGTTATTTTTACCAAAATCTTTTTCTGCATCCCACATGATTTTTTTATTTTTCAACTTGTTAATATATGTGTCACATTGATTGATTCATAGATATTTAAAAATCCTTGCATCCCTGGGATAAATCCCACTTGATTATGGTATATGATTCTTTTAACGTATTGTTGAAGTCAATTTGATAGTGTTTTGTCAAGTTTTGCATCTATGTTCACAGAGGTATTGACCTATAGTTCTTGTGGGTGTGTGGTATCTTTGGTTTTGCTATTAGGGTGATTATAGCCTCATAGAATGAGTTTGAAAATGTCCCTTCCTCTGTGTTTTGTTTTTTTTTTGGAATAGTTTCAGAAGGATAAGTATTAACTTTCCTCTAAATGTTGGATAGAATTCACCCATGAAGCCATCTGATCCTCGAATTTTGCTTGTTGGGAGTTTTCAAATTATTGATTCAATTTTAGTCCTGGACTGTTCATATTTTCTATCTCTTCTTGGTTCAGTCTTGGGAGATTGTAGCTTTCTAAGAATTTGTCCATTTTTTCTAGGTTGTCCATTCTATTGGCATATAGTTGCTCATAGTAGTCTCTTATGGTCCTTCGTATTTCTGTGGTGTCATTTGTAACTTCCCCCTTTTCATTTCTAATTTTATATGTTTGAGTCTATTCCCTTCCGGTCTGCAGTTTCTGCTGAAAAATCAGCAGATAGCTCCATGGGAATTCTTTTGTATTTTATTTGAGGCTTTTCTTTTGATGCTTTTAATATTCTCTCTGATTCTTTAATTTTTGTCATTTTGATTACAGGATGTCTTGGTGTGTTCCTTTTTGGGTTACTGTCTTGGTGTGTTCCTTTTTGGGTTAATTCTCTATGAGACTTGGTGTGTCCTGGGTGATTGTTTCCTTTCTTAGGTTAGGGATGTTTTCAGCCATTATCTCTTTAAATATTTTCTCAGACCTCTGTTCTCTCTCTTCTCCTTCTTGGATTCTGGGATAATTATAATGCAAATATTAGTGCCCCTAATGTTGTCCCAGAGGTCTCTTAAACTGCCCTTTTTCTTTTTTTCTGTTTGGTGGCAGTGATTTCCACTACTGTGTCTTGTAGTTCATTGATCCATTCTTATTTAGTCTACTATTGATTTCATCTAGTGTATTTTTCATTTTAGTTGTGTTCATCATTTGCTTGTTCTTTAGATTTTCTAACTATTTTTTAAAAACTTCTGACTTCTCACTCTGTGCATATATTTTCTTTGAAAATTCTTCTATCATATTTATAATAATTACTCTTAATGATTTCTTGTGTAGATCGCCTATCTTCACTTCTCTGTTCTTCTTCTGGGGTTTTTATGTTGTTCCTTCATCCGAAATATATTCCTCTGCTACCTCTTTTTGTCTAAGTTGCTCTCTGTATTTTTATGTGTGTGGTAGGTTAGTTACATTTCTTGACCTTGGAGAAATGACCCTCTGTAAGAGATGTCCTATGCTTCCTAGAAGTGCACTCCCAAGGTATATGCTCTAGTGGTTTCCCCTAAATGGGTTTTTTGAGTCCCTCTGTTGTGGCAGGCTGGCTATGTGGGAAGCCTGGTAGGCTTGGTTAGTCCCTGGTCTGGTTGGTTGCCAGGCTCTGTATTATGAGGATGTTATTTGCTGCTATTTAGTGGGGCCTGGTAACAAGGTGGTTGGTTGCAGAACCCTAGTGGGCCCTGGGGCTAGTGATGTCTCACTATGGGTGGAGTCAAGATCCCAGATATTCTAGGGATATTATCACTGGCATGTGAATCCAGATCCTGGGGTTAGTGGCAGTCACAGCTGGTTCCTGAAGTCTTATCGCAGGTCCCTGGGATCTCAGAGTTCATTTCAGATCATTAATGGAAGGGAGTTCCTAACACAGTTTGATATGGGGCCCAGGGTGTCCTGAAGGTTATTTTGGCCTGTTAGTAGGTAGGAGGGGCCCAACTGGTCCCAGGATAGGCTCTGGCTTGCTGTTGGTAAGGCTCAGTCCCCAGGCTACAGGAATGTAGTTTTCTTCCTTCTGGTGTCTGCTCCCTGGTAGGTGAAGCTCGTCTGGAACCTAGTGGAGGCTTACTGTTGGGAAGGGCCATGTCTGCCCAGGGGTGGGTGGTAATGGGCCTTGGCCCTCTGATGGGTGGGGGCATGTCTAGAGGTGGCTATAGGCTCAGAAAGTTTTTAAAGCAGCCTATCTGCTGATGGTTGGGACTGTATCCCCCCACTGGTTAGCTTTTTGGCCTGAGGCATCCCAGCACTGGCATCTATAAATTGTTGGGTGGGGCCAAGCCTTGGCCAAAATGACAATCCCCAGCAGAATTGTTCATGGAAGTATTTGAATGTTCCCCAATATTTCTCCCACCAGTGTCTATATCCCTAGGGTGAACCTCATCCTCATCCCACCTTGCCTCCAGGAGACTCTCCAAAACCAGGAAGGAGGTCTGGCCCAGCATCATATCAAACTACTCCTTTTGCCCTGAAGGGCTTCCCTGGTGGCTCAGCTGGTAAAGAATCTGCCTACAATGTGAGAGACCTGGGTCCAATCCCTGGATTGAGAAGAACTCCTGGAGGGAACAGCTAGCCACTCTAGTATTCTGGCCTGGAGAAGTCTATGGACTATAGTTTATGGGGTCACAAAGAGTCAGACATGTCTGACTGACTTTCACTTTCACTTTCCTGGTACACATGAGATTTTTGTGTGTGCCCTTTAAGAGTGAAATATATATTTCTTCCAGTTCCATGGGGCTCCTGCAGTTAGGCCCTGCTGGCCTTTAAAGCCAAATGTTCTGGTGCTAATCTTCCTGGTGCCAGACCCCCCAGGTGGGGAGCCTTATGTGGTGCTCAAAACTCTTGCACCTGTGGCAGAACCTGTGCAATATAATTATTCTCCAGTTTTTGAGTTTCCCATCCATGGAGTATGAGATTATGTCTTCAGTTGTTTCAAGAACTTTTCTGAGAAGTTCCAGTCTTTTTCACTGATGGTTGTTCTCCAAGTCATTGTAGTTTGGGTGTGCTCAGGAGAGGAGGTGAGCTTAGGATCTTTCTACTCTGCCATCTTGGCCACTTTCCCCCAGTTCAGTCTTTTTGATGGTTTATTCATTAATATTTATTCTTGAGTGCCATACCCATTCATCCGATCTGACTTTTCTTCCATCCTAGGGTCTCTGGATTTACTTTTGTTATCATTCTATGCAGAATATTGAGAAGTAAGCATCCCATGTGTAGGATAAATGTATTTTTAATTTTACTCATTGACTTCCTCTTCATTGGGGATTAAGAGATATCAGATTCATATGCCAATATCCTCAGGTAATAATGGAGTAGTTAGAAAAATCTTTTTACTATAAGACATATTTATAAATATTCTATATACTGACAATCTGAATAGAGAAAAACATAAAAGTGACCTTCTTCCAATCTTTTGAAATATCTTTTCTTTGAGGTATCTTAGCTTAGTATCTTATACAATACATAGGAAATCCCCTATTCAAGAGAAAATAGCAAAATCCTTGTTTTATGTTTGAGAATGAAACTTGAGCTTATAGCTACTTGGTGCTAAGTAGACTGGATGTTTGAATCTCTTGGCTTTTATAAGTTGAAGGTAGCCAAGTCAAGGTTTTAACACCTAAATAAGTAAACTTGATTCATTGTTCTTTGATTTTTCTGGGACTGGATTCTACATGCAGAGTATACTATTTACTCTCTAGCATTCAACAACTTTTGATATAGAGTAGATGATGCCTTTAATGATACCAATAGCATTAAATGACTCAGATATTTTGCCTGGAAAGTTGTTGCTGTTCAGTTGCTCAGTTGTGTCTGACTCTTGGCTACCCCATGGACTGCAGTACACCAGACTTCCCAGTCCTTCACTGTCTCCTGGAATTTGCTCAAACTCATGTCCACTGAGTTGGTGATGTCATTCAATCATCTCATCCTTCTCCTCCTTCTTTCAATATTTCCCAGAATCAGGGAAAGATTTCCAATGAGTCAGCTGTTCACATTAGGTGGCCAAAGTATTGGAGCTTCAACTTCAGCATCAGTACTTCCAATGAATGTTCAGGGTTGTTTTCCTTCAGGATTGATTGGTTTGATCTCCTTGCAGTCCTGGGGACTCTCAAGAGTCTTCTCCAGCACAACAGTTTGAAAGCATCAGTTCTTCAGCACTAAGTCTCTTTATGGTGCAACTTTCACATGACTATAGAAAAAACCATAACTTTGTCTTTTGCCTAGAAAGTAAATAGATGTTAATTCCCACCTTGTATGTAGACTGGGAGCAGGATTGAAAGAGATGACAGTACTCATGTTAGCTGTTATTTATGTATCTCCTAAATGTGAGGTCAGTTTGTTCTGACATTAAAACTTAATTTAGCTAGTCTTAATTCAGCAAACATTTTTCTGGTTGCTATTTATATGTGAAATCCTACAAAATACAGTGGGGAAATTAAAGATGAGAATTGAACTGTAAAAGTCTATTTTGGGAAGCTGTTTCTCTGGGAACTCTTTATTGGTCATCCTTCATTGGTGGCTATGCTAATTTTAAAAGGTTTAGGTAATTATATAATAGAAATGCTAGGTGCATGTTGAGTCTACAGCTGAGCAGCCCTGAGACTCTGAGACAACCATGCCTCTCTGGATCCATGGTGACAGGTATAAGCCAGCACTGAAAACCCCTGCTCCCAGTACAGCACTTAATATATAGTCAAAAGTGCAGAGTTTGTATAGAGTGAATGAGATTCTGCAAACTGGAGCCCCTCTCCCAGGATCTAAGTGATGATGGACTGGTTCAGCCTTGAAGACCTAGAGTCAGACTAGCAAAAAATTGCTATGATTCCTTTTCAGTTAATTATGTTCACATGACTTCAAACTCTTCTCACTATCCTCCAAACAGTATAGTCAGCCCTCTGTATCCATAAGGTTCCACATATGGTTTGGTTTCAAACAACTTCAGGTGGAAATATCTGAAAAAATTCCAGAAAGTGCCAAAGAACAAACTTAGATTTGACATTCACTAGCAACTATTTCAGAGAAGGCAATGGAGCCCCGCTCCAGTACTCTTGCCTGGAAAACCCCATGGACAGAGGAGCCTGGTGGGCTTCAGTCCATGGGGTCACTAAGAGTCGGACACAACTGAGCGACTTCGCTTTTACTTTTCACTTTCATGCATTGGAGAAGGAAATGGCAATCCACTCCACTGTTCTTGCCTGGAGAATCCCAAGGACTGCGGAGCCTGGTGGGCTGCTATCTCTGGGGTCGCACAGAGTTAGACATGACTGAAGCGACTTAGCAGCAGCAGCAGCAGCAGCGACTATTTAAATAGCATTTACATTGTATTAGATATTATAAGTAATCTAGAGATGATTTGAAGAATTGATATAAGGGAGGATGTTTGTAGATTATATGCAAATACTATGTATGCTATTTTAACAAGGGGCTTGAGCACCCATAAATTTTAGTATCTGTGGGGGTCCTGGAACCAGTTCCTCAAGATACCTAGGGATGACTGTATGTATGTTTAGCTATTTCAAGTAAATGATAAGAATTTATAGCTATCATCTGTTGAACAGCATTCTGAGCACTTTTGTATATACATCATTCTAGTCAGTCCTGCCAAACATTCTGAGCAATAAAATCTACTATTTGACAAATGAAGAAACTGAGGTTCAAGGTCATTTTAGGGGGTGGTATATCAGGGTTTAAACCCAGCACTGTGTATACCCACAGCCCCATTCTTAACCACTAATCTATAAACTAAGAAATCATCCCTCATTCTTGGTATGTATTAATAATCCTGTTTTCAACAAATATTTTCTTTAATGTACTGTTTCTTTTTTTAAAAATTAATTAATTATTTTTTTCTTTACATTATCGTGTTGGTTTTGCCATACATTTACATGAATCCACCATGGGTATACATGTGTTCCCCTCTCAGTACCCACCTCCCACCTCCCTCCTGATTCCATCCCCTGGGTCATCCCAGTGCACCAGCCCTGAGCACCCTGTATCATGCATCAAACCTGGGCTGGCGATTCATTTCACATATGATAATTTACATGTTTCAATGCCATTCTCCCATATCATCCGACTCTTGCCCTCTTCCAGAGTCCAAAAGACTGTTCTATACAACTGCACCTCTTTTGCTGTCTCGCATATAGGGTTCTCGGTACCATCTTTCTAAATTCCATACATATGCGTTAGTATACTGTATTGTTGTTTTTCCTTCTGGCTTACTTCACTCTGTATAATAGACTCCAGTTTCGTCCAACTCAGTAGAACTGATTCAAATGTATTCTTTTTTATGGCTGAGTAATATTCCATTGTGTATATGTACCACAGCTTTCTCATCCATTTGTCTGTTGATGGACATCTAGGTTGCTTCCATGTCCTGGCTATTGTAAACAATGCGGCGATGAACATTGGAGTACACGTGTCTCTTTCAATTCTGGTTTCCTCAGTGTGTATGCCAGTATATCAGTTTCTTTTTTGATTTAGAAGTTCTAAATCAAATGAAGTTCTCTGCACTTCAAATGAATAATGAACTTTAAATTTTGATTTGCAAATTCATGTTGGTTAAGAAAATCTCAATATTCTATAAGCTGAAAAGTTTCAGGGGTAGCTTGTTTTCCCTGTTTTAGTGATGGTTGTGCACGTGTGTATGCTAAGTTACTTCAGTCATGTCCGACTCTTAGAACCCTAGGTACTGCAGCCTGCCAGGCTCCTCTGTCCATGGGATTCTCCGGGCAAGAATTCTGGAGTGGGTTGCCATTTCCTTCTCTAGTGGATCTTCCTGATCTAGGGATCAAACCTGAGTCTCTTATGTCTCCTCCATTGGCAGGTGAGTCTTTTCCACTAGTGCCCTTACTGATGGTTAGTAAATCTTTTCCCCCACTAATTGCCAATGTAGTTAGAAAATAAAAATTGACATGTTCTTTCCACCCAAACAGAAGTTCTGAGAACAGCACTTTGGTAGTAAGTCATGATTTATTGTTTCTCTAGGGACATGTGTTGCTGGAGAAAAGACCATTACTTTGCCAATGACTGACAATATTTCCGCAAGACCAAAAAATAAAATAGTGAATATGATAGCTATAAAATAGCAACAAATGGAGACATTTTGCACATATTTTCTGTGATCCAAGGGATTAAAAAATTATCATCCAAATGCTAGGAATATGGCTAAAATTATTTTTCACCATGCAGTAATAATCACACAGAATGGTATATGGGGCAATATTTGGAGACAAGATGAGTGAAAACATAACTATATTTTTATGTTATATTTCTCTGCAAATAAGAAAGTAATTAGATATTCTGATTAAAAAACTAATGCCAACAAGAAATATCCAGGCCTAGGTCTAGCTGCTAGAGTACTGTTTCTACTAGGAATTGAACAAGGGGTACTTTTCATTTTGAATACATCATTAATGTTAATTTCCAAAGTAGTTCTACCTTGGTTAATACAATATTCGGTCTGTAATTTTTGACTTTATATTGTAAATAAATGCCCAGTGGTGTCGAACCTGAAATATTTCTGTATTGGTAATGTGATTTTTTCATGGGAATGTGATGTTTGTTCATGTTTTGAGGGGTTGCATAAATCAAGGCTTAGCTTAGGATGGAAAGGTCTTGTTAGTTGTGCCCTCTTTTGAGAAGAGCTTTGTAGATGGGAGTTATTCTTTGTCCAGTGTTTGCCTTTTTTTAGTTTTTGAACAAAGTTCTGGTTTTCTGCCTCAGGGCCTTTTCAACTACCATTTCAGCTGAGGAAGTATCTTCAAATACTGTTGCCTACTTCAAGTCTTTCATGATCAGTCTTTTAACTTTGGTAGGCCCTAGTTAAATGCCTCCTATTAGGAGAGGCTACTTTGATTCTTCTAAAGTAGGCTCCCTTCTTTTATATTTTCTAATTGTATCCACCTTTCCCCCTTGGTAACGCTTGTTACAATTTTTATTATTACCTCTATTTGTTTATTGAGTGTTATCTGTTTATCTCTAAAGGCAAGGATCATGCTTGTATAGATCCAACAATTCTTTGATATTTAGTAGGTGCTCAATAAATATTGTTAAATGAATAAATGATTGTAAGAGTACATCTGAAGGAAAAGAAGGAAATTCTTGCTCAAGGGTGGAGGCCAAACTGGCAAAGCAATGATAATGTTATTGTTTAGTCACTAAGTTGTGTCCAACTCTTTGTGATTTCATGGACTATAGCCTGCCAGGTTCCTCTGTCCATGGGGTTTTCCAAGCAAGAATACTGGAGAGGGCTGCCATTTCATTCCTCAAGGGGTCCTCCCAATCCAGGGATGGATTCTTCGCCACTGAGACACTGGGGAAGCCCTGATTATAATGCAGGGAATAATAAACTGATAGTGGGAAAAGGTGGCAAGTGGAGTAGTTAGAAAGTGCTATATTCATATTGAGCAGCTGGGAACAAATTCTAAATGGAATGAGAGTGGAAACTGTTGAGAATAGCATTGGTGTGTTTTATTGGTGATGACTAGAAATTAGGTTATTTTAAAAAAGAAGGATTCTATACATCTTAAAATATGCTGTGTTGAGCTATAGCTAATTTTTTTAAGTATTATGTAACCAATGGAAGATATGGATCTTAAGCTTATATATCTTTATATTTACTATTGTCACCTGTTACCCTTGGGGGGCACTCAGTAGATGCTTGTGGGATACTTATTGCCTTAATGAAAAAAAGAATTACAAAGATTATCCACAGAAAAGAACAGGTTGATTTTTATTTTAGCTTAAGACAGGTGTGTGAATTATAATTGCCTAGTGCATATTATACATTAGGACACACATATTCTTATACCAGCAGATGCTTCCATTTGTTTGCAGTATAATGCAGTGGTCATAGCTGTGAATTTCCCTGTGACTCAGACAAGCTCATATATGACATGATTGCTGATGTCATCCAGCTAGCAGATGGGGGAGAAAGAGAAATAGAATAACATAAAATGTCTTGTCAACTGCCTTGGTCCACAAATACCTGTCACTTTTGTAAGCATCCCCTCAGCAAAAGCTAGGCATTTGTTCTCTCTCCCTTAAATGCAAGAGGCTGGACAATGTAGCTGTATGTACCAGAGCATCTCAGCTTCATATACACTGTAATCAATTTCACAAAATTATTAACATCTCTAGTGACAGTAGTTGTAACTTTTATTTTTAACTCTGTACTGTTAATTACTCTCTTAATTTTCTGAAATAAGCACAAGTTAGGTTTATAATCAGGTAAAAGCTTATAAACATTAAAAAAGGGTCCATGAGAGCTAGCTGAGTATCCTCCCTCTGGAGGTTCAGATGGGTTGGGGCACTCACTACGGTGTAAGTTTCAGTATGCCTTTGTATCTTAGGAACTTCTTCAGGTGCTTGCCAAAGTGACAGAAAATCCACTGAGCATAGTGTAAGGAGGACCTGTCTCTATGCATGGGTGATTTGGATATGACATTTATCAGTGCTGATCACCTAGATTGCCTTGGCTGATCTGGCTGACTTGGAGCATTTTCCATTCTTCCCTTGCAGTTCCATATTTCCTTTCTAAAACCGTTCCTTCTGTCAAAGAGAGGAGTGTTTTCTGTTCCTAAAAGTGGGAAAACAACAAAAGAAAAGTTATTTCTTTTTATATTCTGTTGAAAAGCTGCTGCTGCTAAGTCTCTTCCGTTGTGTCCGACTCTGTGCGATCCCATAGATGGCAGCCCACCAGGCTCCCTGTCCCTGGGATTCTCCAGGCAAGAACACTGGAGTGGGTTGCCATCTCCTTCTCCAGTGCATTAAAGTGAAAAGTAAAAGCGAAGTCTCTCAGTCGTGTCTGACTCTTAGCGACCCCATGGACTGCAGCCTACCAGCAAAACCACATGTGCACAGAGATGAAGGTGTCAATTGAAAATTCATTGTATAAATGTGGGTGAAGTCTAATTGATGATTTAAAAAGAATTGATATTGATAGCCCTATGCAAGCACGTAGTATGTTCACTGCCCTTTTTTGAGTGTGAAAGACAGAAGGAATAGGCACTGTGAGAATCCTATGACACCTCCCATCCTACATATTTGATTCCGTATTTTATCTCTGGTTTCATTGCTTGCTACTTTCTTGCACTTGTCTTGCTGAAGAGTCCACCATGGCTATTTAATATTTAAAGGTTGGGATCACCTTGCAGGTTTTAGTTTAAAGGTAACCATAGCACGCATGCACACACACACACACACACGCACACACACACACATTCATTATTAATAGCAGAGATGCACTGTACGTTCTTGGGAATCTTCTTTCCTTGTGATGTTAGTTTCATGGAAGTGCTGCTGTCACCAGAATTAGGCTCTGATATTGCTATGTGGCAGGTAGTCTACTGCAGTAACAAGGAATCCAGAACCATGTGAGCTGTTTATTATGTGGGTGGATGGGACCATGCTGAAGCGGGAGATGAAGCCAGAAGCTGACAGGCCACGGAAAGTCCGATTTCGGATAGCATCGTCTCACAGTGGGCGAGTTCTGAGGGAAGTGTATGAAGATGGACGGCCAGCAGGCTCTCTGGATTCTGAATGTGCCAGTATCTGTGGCATAGATGGACTCAGTGAGCCTGACGGACAGCAGAATGGCCACGTAGGATCGGAAGGTGATGAACAGGAGAATGACCAGGATAACTTGTTGGTCTTAGCAAGGGCGGCCAGCGAGAAGGGGTTTGGGACAAGAAGAGTCAACATTTTAAGCAAGAACGGCACAGTCAGAGGTGTTAAATACAAAGTCAGTGCTGGACAAGCTCTGTTTAACAATTTGACCAAAGTATTACAGGTAAGTCATTGTACTTTGTCCTTCCTTCCTGGTCTTTGTTTCTAACTCGCTGTCTCAATACCTCTGTTCTCCAGTTTATAGCAAGCCTCTCTTACTCATGACTCTTGCACACTTTATGAGTCACTTCTGCATCTAGGATATTGTCTCAACAGCCATTGATTAAAAATATGGTCAAATGTTTAGCAAACCAGATTGATTTCTCAAAGCCAAATTCCAAACATTTAAGTAGTCTTCTAGTACATAATGACTAAAGCAGAATATATGTTTCTTAGCCAAGGAAGGGAAGGAGACAGATTGTAGTGTTCAAAGCATTTGAGCAACGCTTAGGAATTAATTTCTGGTTAATCATCCTTAGTACACCAGTTTACCATTTGTTATCACTCATATAGACATTTAAACTAGAAAAGATTGAGTGCTACACTGGGCGGAGTTGGATTTAGCTGGAATGCTATGACGATAAAAGGCTAATTTGACTTCCCCCTTTCCTGGTGAGATTGCAGATTTCGTCTAAATTACTTTATTCCATTAATTTGCCTTAAGAACTCTAGAGCAGTACTTGAAAAAGTTATTCTTCTATAAATGTACAATTTGGATCCAGATTTTATAGTAAGAAGTTAGTCTTTAAAAATGTAATAGATTATGCTCCGTATTGTGGGAATGCATTATTCATCCTGGGGCCGTTAGCAATGATCTTATGTGAATGCAAGTTTTTGAAATTGCCTGGGAGCATTGGTGAAATGATTTTCTGTTAAAAACGGGAATCTTTATGTCACGAATGGAATTCATAATCACTACCATTAAAGTAGCAAGCCAATATTTTTTCACTGTAATACCATTTCATATTATGTTCAATATTTAAATAAAATGATCTCTCGTGATGAATATTCCAGTGCCTCGACATTAAATAAGGACATGGGAATGGTGGAGAATTTAAACAAAGACTTTTATTTATCATTTAAAGGAAGTATTGGGAAGGATCACATTATGAGGATTTAGGAAAGAAACTAAAGAGTGAAAGCTCTTCAAAGCAAAGGTTTTTTTCATTTATAGAATTTACCTATGACAGATTTTACAGATTAGGAGTCGAGGTTGAGAACCAAACATCAGAAATTGGTGAGTATGTTTTACTAGGTTGAAAATAATCCTATGTGGTGTTCTAGTCATTAGGCTGAGTTCATCCTAGTGCCCTGTGTGTTTCACCCAGTGCCGAAATTGTTATTGCTAAAGTGTAGAATAAGACACTATGACAATTACGTTTTATAATTGTTTGCATTCTTGTGATTGATTTAGCTTGTCGTGACTTCACTTGCTTTGTAATTTGGAGGGTTATTTACAAAGCTGCTGTACTAATTTTGGTCCTTAGATTGGAATTTGTTGTTCAAATCTCCCAAGAAACCTATCATTTATGAGTAAATACCTTAAACCTTCAAAACCTACAAGAGGAAAGCTTTTCCTGTCTGTGGCTTTATCCTGATGATGCTATAAACTCAAATACAAAATAGAGGAAATTCCAAGGTCAAAATTTTAGTCCTAGATTAGGTTACAATATTTATTTAGATAAAAATCTAAAAATGCATAATTCCATCACCCTTTTTTGTTTTTGTATATTTTAATTTTTTTTAAATTATGAAAGTATGGTAACACATTTACAGGAGACTTAGAAAATACAAAACAAGGTTACATATAGTTCCACTATATATTACCATTATTTTTTAAGTAGATAAATTAAGGTTTTTACTTGGAGTTTCAATATCAAACTCTCAAAAATTAAGAGAATGAATACATAGAGAAATAGAAGGATATAGTAAGCCTGAAAAGCACTGTGAACCAATTCAACATAGTTAACATTTATACAGTTTTCACACAACAGTAGGATACAAAGTCTATTTAAGTTCCCATGGACTATAATCTTGGAGACACTGGAACATATCCAGGGACATAAAACAAGGTGCAAAAATTTCATGGTCTAGAGGTTTTGAAATCATACAGAGTCTGTTCCCTTATCATTGTGGAATTATGTTAGAAATAAATATCAAAAATATTTGAAGATAACCCACATATTTTCAAGTGTAGTGTGACCTTTACCAAGAGAGATCTTCAACTTAGTCATCAAAAGTTAAAAAAGAGTTAGACTGAAAAAAGTAGAGGGTGATTGCAGAGAAGAAAGCATCTAAATGAAAAATTAGCATCAAAATGAGAAATTAATATTAAAGATACTCTATAAATAAAATCCCATGTACTTGGAAATTAAATGATCACTTTCAAAGGATGGGTGTACCAAAGAAGCCATAACAAGGAAAATTAGAAAATATTGGTAATAGAGTAAAAATGAAAAGAGAATTTACCAGAATTTGTTGCATGCAGCTGAAGCTGCTCATCGCAGTTAAATACAATGTGGAGTCTTGAGTAAGGTATGAAAACAAATAATGGACATTAGCATAAAATTTTGCTCATCATTTTTTAGATAAAAATTCAACAAAACTGTCATTTTCTAATAATGTAACGTCATTCCATTCACTCCATGCTTTAAGAAGACAATAATGGTTACTAGTAGAGATCTCTCAAAGTTTGATATTTGATCAGCTTTTTTTTCCCAGCTGGTCATTCTTTTTATTTTAAAAATTGTAAAGAAATCAGCACATTATATTCACAAATTGTGGCCACTATCACTAGTTTCATCATCATTATTATCACCACCACCATCATTGTGGGGATATTTGCCCATCTCTCCTGGACAAAATGTTAAAGGAGCTCCTACCTTATATCAGAGCTGCTAGCTGCATTATTTCAAGGGGCTCCATTCACATCACTGTCTGTGTGAACAACATGGACATCCACACAGTATTATGCTGAGAGCTGACTTGGATACTGCTGCTTGCTAAGAGATGTGTCTGTCAATAAGGGATGACAGCTGTCTTAGGCATATGTCTTAGGATGACTGAGTCAGGCATGTCCATAAGCATCCCACATGCAGTATCAGAGAAGCCCAGAAGATAAAAGCAGAAATTACCATTCAATTACACTCATAGGTTGGTATAGGGGCCAGAAGTGCCTCTTTCCTGGATCTCTGTATATTTTCCAAACCCCTTGGGTAGTAAGCAGCAAACTTAACTAGATGGAATTGTAATGTAGCAGTTTCTCTCAGGAAGGAAAACCTGAGGAGTCAGGAGTCCTATCTTGGATATTTGGTTAAGTTTCCAATGCATAGCTAATCTTGAAGAAAGGAACTGTGCTGGAAGAAATGATCAGGTTGTTCTTCCTGCTCTTCCTTTAAGATATTATCTTATAAAATCTTAAAGCACTCAACCTGAAACTTGAGAGGAAACCCTAAATATAAATAACATCTTTGAAAAGCCATGCAAATCACTTTACTTTCTCTCTATTAGTTTTCCATTATGTTATTACTGTCTCATAAAACACTAGTAAGTGACTTCCAAATTTTCAACTGTTCAGAGAATAGTCATTGAAATCATTTTTGCTCCAAACATTTATACTTCTGAGCAGCACTTATTAATTAATAGGAAGTTGTCTATACGAAAGATATTAGAACAAATTTTTATTTCATTTGTCAATTAATTGCCCTATGTTATTGAAGGTGTGCAGTATGAATCAAGGTTTTTAAGGGTGGTGATGGTCCAGTGGCCCTTGTAGATTGTGGTTTGTTGGTGAATCACTCAAGGGCCTGGTGCTGGTCTAAATTATTACTTTCCAGATGCCTGACTTTTTCATCTCTCCCAGAGATCACAGGATGTAATGCTTAAGAGAGGCCGATTTGGAAATCTGAAAGCCTAGAATATAGTCATGGTCTGGAAATAGGCATATATCAGAAGCTGTTTAGGTTGTTCTCACATATGGTAACCTGAAGAAGAGAATGGTAACCCACTTCAGTATTCTTGTCTGGAGAATTCCATGGACAGAGGAACCTGGTGGGCTACAGTCCATGGAATCGCGAAGAGTCACACGGCTGAGCTACTTTCACTTCACTTTGCGTATAGTAAAGTTCAAGAATTATTGACCAAGATGTAAAAGGAACTTTTAATGGAAAATATTTCATAGTGTTCTTTATGACTTCAGTGTTTAATGAGGAAATAAGTTATGTATTGATCTATGACTTTTTATTCTCATCAGGTTAGACCATCAGGAGGGTCTTTACTGAGTCAGAGATAAATAAAGGTATACTGATAGACAGATTTCCTACTGGTATCCTAATTTACCCATTTCTAGTTGGTTTAGAAACAGGTTCAGAAATCTTACCAGTATAGGTGTTCTTTTTTAATTCTCTTTAAGAAATTCTGCTGTAAGGATATTTCTATCCAGATAATACTTTCCCTCATTATTTGAAAATTTATTTTTTGTTTAAAAAAGTTATCTCATGCAAGACAAATTACACAACTGTATTGCTCAAGCTCTCCACCCAGTTCACATGATTAAGTATAAGATATACTTTTCTCTTAGCAGCAACATCATTTCCAAAGGCTCTTAGAGTGGTCAATGATGCAGATAATTAACACCATTAATGTTTTCTAATTTATTCTTATAAAATTACATTTACAAATTACAATTACATCTTTTCTTGATCTTATCTTCAAAATTTGTAAGCATACTCTGTTAGAATTGCCTAAATAATTTCCCCGATTTTAGTTCCCTCTCTTTCTACAAATGTGACATTTCTGTATTAGAGAAAAATAGATGCAAAAAGTAAAGTAATTACAGCACACACTATAATTTGGTGGCTCTTTTCATAGAACTCAAATTAGACATATAATCTCCATCTGTGTATGTATATGCATACCCTTAGCTTGCGAGCTTGTATTTATGAGCATTCTAATATTTCAAGACAAATAAAATAAAAATAATTGTGCACTTGCAGAACAATTATATTATGCAAAGGGTTTTACAAACATCATTTTGCTTAATTGTACTCAAAATTTTGTGAAATAAGGAGGATATTATTATGATGATGATGTCTGTTTTTAAATAGCTGGATATCAGAGAAATCAGTTATTTGACCCAAAGCTAGAATACTGCCTTTCACTGTTGGCTTTGTTAGTTTTTAAAAGTATAACACTCTATACAAAAATTTCTCGCATTGCCTTTTGAAATGTTATAATAACAAATATGAAGATATACAGGAATAAATATATCATGTCATGATATCATCTGGTCCTTTTTGTTGTTGTTGTTGTTTTTATTTTCTTTACATTATTGTGTTCATCTGGTCTTTTGAAATTTCAACAATTGGCTAGAAGATTTTTAAATTTATCATCCATTGAACTTTCAATCTTCACCTTGGAGAGGTTTTTCTGCAGCTACTGCTGCTGCTGCTAAGTTGCTTCAGTCCTGTCTGACTGTGCGACGCCATAGACAGCAGCCCACCAGGCTCCCCTGTCCCTGGGATTCTCCAGGCAAGAACACTGGAGTGGGTGGCCATTTCCTTCTCCAATGCATGAGAGTAAAAAGTGAAAGTGAAGTCGCTCAGTCGCGATCCGCATGGACTGTAACCTACCAGGCTCCTCCGTCCACAGGATTTTCCAGGCAAGAGTACGGGAGGGGGTTGCCATTGCCTTCTTCAGCTAAATAGCTTCTATTCAGTTTTAAATTGTAATTTTATAACATCATTTCATTGAATTGTCATGAGATCGGAGAAGTTGAGACAGCAGGGGACTGGCTTGGTTCACTAAAGGAAACAGCTGCTCAGCTTTGCATACAGCTATTTATCTGTGTTGGCAGAAGTTTCTGGACATACTTCTTATCCATCTCTGATTCACTGAATCTAGCTTTGATAATAAAATGATACTCCAGAAAAAAGGAAGCAATACTCTTGATGACTCTTAAGTCCCAGTGGTTTATTTGGACCACCTTGGAAAAACAATGATAATGGTAAAGGCTGATTAAGTACTTCCTGAATGCCAGGTACTGTTCTCATTGTTTATGTGCATTGGCATATTTGTTCTTCATAGCAACTCTATAAGGTAGTATCATTATTAATCAATTAATTACAGTTTGAGCTTCATTTCTGTATGTGAAACATTAAGTTGTGGGATTTAAAATCATATTTATCTGGGGAAATTATTATGCAATAGTTTATCAAAACAAGCATCTACTAATGGAAATATTGCCTTCTTAGCTATCAGTAGGCAAGAAATTCTAGGATTTTTGATACAATTTCAAGTGGTGCAGGAAGCTACATTAAGAAATTAGGTGACATCATCAAAGAAGCAGGGGAAAAAAGCACCAAAATATAAGTTGATACTGTTGTTGTTTAGTCATTAAGTCGTGTCTGCTTCTTTTGAGACCCCATGGACTCTAACCTGCTGGGTTCCTTTGTCCATGGGATTTCTGGGGCAAGAATACTGGAGTGGGTTGCCATTTCTTTCTCCATGGGAGCTTCCCAACCCAAGGATCGAATCAGTGTTACCAGTGGATTCTTTACTGCTGTGTCACCAGCTACTGATATATTATTTGTACAATTAAAGAATTGTTGTAAACTGTAGAGTACTGTGACCACTTTCCATATGCCATCCCTTTGGTCCTCTTTATAATAGTATTTATACTGTGATACTAATTCAGTTCAGTTCAGTCTCTCAGTCATGTCTGACTCTTTGTGACCCCACGAATCACAGCACGCCAGGCCTCCCTGTCCATCACCAACTCCCGGAGTCCACCCAAACCCAAGTTCATTAGGACCTCAATAAATATTCTTTCTTTGAGTTAATGAATTTAGTGACATACTCTTAGTGGTTATTTCCTTCTCTTTGTGTTTGGAGATTTCTTATATTGGATAGGAACAGAGTTTGCATGGTGAAGTATTAGTAGCTTGCTCCTATCAGTTCTCTAACTGATGTGAGTTATCTCTAATTGACATTAGTTATCTTTAATATTCTTTCAATCCTGTATTTAATAGCCACTTACTGCATATCTATTATGGAGCAGGGACTATGCTAGATAAGATGAGGAATAAAACCTAATTTCTGCCTCCATGGAAGATTGAACAGTGTATTATGAATGGTTGTGTAAAGTGATTCCTGGAAGAATTCAGATACAACACTGACATTGTTTCCCATTTCCAAAAGATTCTCCCCCTCTGCTCACTGGCCTCTTATAGCCATGCCCCCATTCTTCATTTGCCAATGCTTATATTTTTCTCAGTTTTAGTCTTTTTCTTGTTAGACTGTCATTATATTACGTTCTTTTCTTCAGCTTTCATTCTTTCTAATTTCATTCTGATCTAATTATAAGAACTGAGGAGTAATCTATATAATTAAAGATACTTTGACCTTATAAGTCCCCAATAGTCAGGAATAGTTACTCTGCCCTTTAGCACTCACTTATCCAAGTCCTGTGAATCTTATTAAAATCTTGTCTCTTTAGTGCAATAAATATCTAAATTGGAATATCTCACTTTCCTCTATTATCAGAATCCTTGTATCATCATGAATTTAAATTTGTAGGAGCTCGGTTTTAATTGTTTGAAGATCCCATGAAGCTATTTCAATTCTGACTTTAGAACAACACACTGAGCAAACCTGCAGATTCTACGAGATGACCTGAAATTGTTTGATGAACTCTTACTGGCAGCCTGTGGTTACCACATAATAGAGAATTAACACCTGGTGTTTCCAAACTTTATAAAAGCAGTAAAACAGTAGGATTAGACAAACATCCTATGAGTGGCATATTCATGCTTACAGAGTTTCTGATATTCTCTCCTAAAACCAGTGTTTCAGATTTTGCATAAAAGTAATATGAACATTTAATGATCTATAAATTGATATACTATACAATTATATGAATCTCTCAATCGTTATTGCTTGGAATGAATTTTCAAAATGATACACAGAATAAAATATACAATTTTTTTTTTTTTGGTTAAGGACAGTTTATTTACATACACAAATCCATTCAACTAAGAATTTGGATTCCCTTGCTTAGTTTTATTTTTCTGATAAGTCATTATCTCACCTAATTGCTGACAATTTATTTATGTCTTAGAACTTGTCATTAGAAGGAAAGAAGTAGATGTATTAGGTTGACCTAAACTTTCATTAAATTTTTTTCCCATAAGATGCTATGGAAAAACCTGAATGAACTTTTTGGCCTACCCAATATTTACATTTTGTTCATGTAATCTCCCCCACAGTTAATAGACCAAATTAGAGAATAATTCCTTATTTTATTGATCTTTAAACAACAAAATTAGGCCATGAAAGAATTAAGTTCCCCTATTATGTATCTTTTATGTAAGAAATGCTATGGAATTAAAGATCTTTATTATATGTAAACTTTGAAAGCTTGGCTTGTCCACAGCTGGAAAGAGTAGTGAAAACCAAAGTATTGATTTGCAAGAGATAGTCTGTGTTAGAAGAAGAGGCGCTGGGGAATTATGCTCTAACAGGTCAGTGGAAAGAGAATAAGTTAAGAATCCCAGGCCAGTGGAGACTAAATGAAGGTCATCTTAGGGAGGGAAGAGAGGTGCTGGGCTTTGACCTTAGAGGAAGTTGGTGGGTCTAGAGACTGGGGTTCTGGGCTTCATGGATTAGAGCTGGGTCAGCATGGAGAAGCTGTGGCCAACCCTACTTACGGGGCTCTAGAAGCCACCAACGCTGGCAGAGCAGCTCTCTTTGACGGCTCGCTGTCTTTGCTTCAGAGCCAGGTTCACACATCACCTCGTGGCTGTTTCATGAGCACCTCCCTTTGACAGCTACCAGCATATGGCTTGCAGAGCATCTAATAGAAGTGATGCCCTCTCATGTCCTGAGATTCTGCTCAACTCCTTCCAAACCGTCCCAAGTAAACACTCCTCTTTTCAATGACACAGGACTCACGATTCCCTCTTGAAATGAAAACAAGGCCTTTGGCATCCAGATTAATCATGCTTGGTATGTGAATAATAAAGCCTGCATTATCCATAGTCAGGACTTTCCTGGACAGTAATAATGACTCACTTAGTTTCTTACTGCTCTTGAAACAACATGCCACAGACTTAGTGGTTTAAAATAACACAAATTTATAACTTTACAATTCTAGAGATCAGAAGTCGGAAATGTCTCACGGAGATAAAGTGAAGGTTTTAACTGGACTATGATCTATCTGTTCCTGCCTTTTACAGCTTCTGGAGGCTGCACATTCCTTGGCCACAGTCTTGCATCACTGTGACCTCAGCTTCCACTGTTACATCTCTTCTAGTACTTCTACCTCTTTTTTTCTTTTATAAAGATGTTTATGATTACACTGAGCCTTCCTGTATAATCCAGGCCAATCCTTCCACCTTAAGATCCTTAACACAATCAATTCTGCAAAATCTCTTTTGCCATTGAAGGTAACGTATTCACAGGTTGTGAGGACTAGGGCATGGCCCCTTTGGAGTGGCTTAGTCTACATACCACAACTGGTAGGTGTAGTAAGCTTATTTTTTCTATGAGAAAACTAAAGTTCTGTGGTAGATTAAATTATTGGCTGTTTTTTCTCCCTTTCCCCTGTGGTACACTGACATAGTTTTGCCATGGCCACCTGAAGACAGGAGTACGCTTCTACAGCCTTTGACTATCGTCTTGGACACGTGACTCCTATTGGACGATGGAATGGTAATAGATGTAGCCCACGCAGAGGCGTGAAGTGTGTTTGCGCGTTTGGGTTTGCCATCTTGTATGCCTTCATTTTATGTCTGGGCTCTTCAAATCAGCTCTATCAATTCTTCCCAAGAGTAAGAAAAGAACCAAGTGTTTCTAAGAAACAAAGCCCCTGCTTTCCTTTCTGAGAGAAAGAAGAAACAAATGTCCTAATTCTCTGGTAGTGTCTTAGATGATTTTTGTGCTCTCTTTCCCTCCATTAATGGGTAAGAGTATTATTCTCTGGAGGGAGATGGCCTGATTTCTGATGCAGAGTCTGAAACTCTGAGGTGAGTATCCTAGGGAAATTTACTTAACTTTTGTAAACCCCAGTTTCCTCATTGGTTAAGTGGGGATAATGATAGCAACTATTTCCTATGAGATAAATGAACTACTGAGTATATAGCATTTTTCGCAATGCCTGGCACATTGTACACGGTGAATAAAACTGTTCTTTCTATTATTCATCCCTCAAACAAACGGAATCAATCATTGCTAACTAAGTACTCTGCTAGGCAGTGAGGGCACAATGATGAATAAAGTGTGATTTCTATCCTCAGAGGAACTAAATTCCTTTTCATGAGGAAGATAAACTCATAGTTCCTGTCAAACATGGTGAGTACTGTGGAGTTTACAGACAGAGGCAGGAATTCTGACCCAACTCTGTAAGTCTTTAGAGATGCTCTTCTCCTCATATAACATCTTTTAAAACTAGGGCTGCGTGGGACTTCCTGAAAAGACTTCATGGTACAGCAGGCTTTACTGGCTGCACTCACTTCTCTCTGGGAAAAAACTCAGCTTCTGGCCCTGAACTTGGCTGAGCCTCTGCTACACAAACCTGTTTTCCTGAGGCCATTTCCTCTGTTCCTGATCCTGTCTTGGCTCTGGCCCCTACGTGGACCTTCGTCTTCCATTCTCTAGTTTTAACCTCCTGTGGCTGCGAGGCCACATGTTTGTCACTTGGCTCTGTACCTGTGAGCTCCGCCAGCCACCCACGTGCCTTGTGTCTGAGCATTCCTCCACAAAACCTGTCATCCTGAAAGCCTGGCTTGCTCCTTCTGGGCAGAGATAACTCCCATCTCTTCTTTAGATAACTCCCATCTCTTCTTTAGTAATAGCCTGGATTGACTTTTTATATCTTTCAACCCTAATCCAAGGGATTATTTGTATTTATATGGGATGTTCTTTGCTATAAGCTACAGAGTAGACTATTAGACATGGCTTAAAATACAGACATTCATTTGTATCAGTTCAGGAGATGTTCGGAAAAGGCTGTTGCTGAGGTAGTTTGGTGGCTTGATAAGGTGGTAAACAACCCAGTTCCTGTCTTCTGCCCTATCATCCTTGGCTTATTTGTGAAATTCCTCATGGATCCAAGATGGCTGCCAGACCAGAGTCAAAAACAGAGAAGGGGGGTGGCAAAAGAGATCTTCTTTGTCGGTTTGCCTCTTCTATCAGAAAAGAAAAGAATTCTAGAAATTTCTCAGAAGCATTCTTTTACAGTTAATGTCCAGAATAGAGTTTTATGGCTCCTGCTTGCTATAATAGAAGCCTGGGAGTATGAGTTATAGCTTTGCCTCTGTGGCAGAGGACAGCTTGGAGCCTGGGGTTCGAAACAGCTGTTGGGTAAGCAAGCAACTGTGTCTGCCACAACATTCCCCAAGAACTCCGACTGTTGTTGTTCAGTCTCTCAGTAGTGTTGCACTGTTTACGACCCCATGAACTACAGCATATGGCAGGCCTCTCTGTCCTTCACCGTCTCCTGGAGTTTGCCCTAGCTCGTATCCATTGAATCGGTGACGCCATCCAGCCATCCAGTTCCATCCAGAACTGTGATATGACTTAATTTTTACTATATACAATTTGACTCACCCTGGACCATACAGAAGCATTTTAATAGTGATCTTATGGTATAATATGTGTACATTGTTTTTACCTGTCCTTGTTTTTCCCTGTCTTTTCAAGTTCATTTCTTAACATTTTTTTCAGTATCCATTCCTTTTGATTTCTGGCTGCCATACCTGTTTTCTCAGGCCTAGACCTTTTTTGTTGCTTTTTACCTTAAAAAAAAATTTTTTTTGAACCTTTTTACCAGATGGCTTTCATTATTCTAATACTAGAACTTCAGAAACCTCAAACGACATGTTGTTGTTCGTCCAGTCATGTCCAACTCTTTGTGACCCCATGGACTGCAGCACGCCAGGCCTCTCTTTCCCGCGCCACTCCCAAACTTTGTCCAATGCCATCAAACATCAAATGACATGAGAGGATGATAAGTAACTTATTATTAACTCATAGCCATAAGCATCTAAGTATATTACTTATCTATTATATCTAGAGTAGGGCCTGATTGTGTAATTTTAAAAAAGTGCATGCCAACCACACTTGACCTAAGCTGAGCCACCTGAAACAGAAATGAACTTCTCCTATACAGTGCATATGGCTTTATTTTTTCCCTCCTGCTTGCCTTCATTAAATCAGAAATGAAATAAATACAAAACACAGTGACTACAGAGTCACAGGGAAGCTTCTCACAGCTTCCTCCTCCATGCCTGTGTTGGAAGCATCCCCTCAGGGCTCCACAGGCAGGGAGGGGGACTCACTTCCCATTTGAGGAGAACAATGAGAGAGCAGCTCTCTACATGCAGAGCAGGGCAGACCTCTCTCAGCAGGCCTCTTAGCTTGCTGCTGCTGCTTTCCAGATTCCACTAGTCATAAACAAGCTTTAAAAAAACATTTAAGCAAATGCTATTGGTATTAATAATGAGAGCAATCCTTTTTTGAATGTGTGCACACACAGAAATTAACTTAGGTACCTTTTTTATGGGCTTCCCAGGTGGAGCAGTGATAAAGAATCTGCCTGCCAATGCAGGAGACTCAGGAGACATGGGTTCAATCCCTGGGTGGGGAAGATCCACTGGAGTAGGAAATGACAACCCACTCCAGTATTCTTGCCTGGAGGATTCCATGGACAGAGGAGCCTAGCAGGCTATAGTCCATGGAATGCAAAGTCCATGGGGAAATGACTGAGCGCACACACACACACACACACACACACACACACACATCTTTCTTATAATACTGTTTCTTTAATCCTTATAGCAAATTTGGAAGTCAGATATTAATTTATTTTACATAATATAAGCTGACAACATCCCGATTTGATGAAAGAGCAATGAAAAAACATTTGTCCCCAAATATTTTGACCTTTGTTTTGATCTGCCATCTGAAATTTTTCCATTACTTTTCAACTCCAGAGATCTCCTTTGTCTTAAGTCGAAGTTCCTTTGACGGAGAATCTGCAATTGGATTCTTGAGACAAGTGATTTATTGGGGGAACACTCTCAAAAGAAAAGGGATGGAGGGAACAGTTTAGGGTGGCAAGAAAGCTAAGCAAAGAAGTGATCTTGCCTAGAGACCAGCTTCAGCCTGAATGCTTGGAATACAAATTGTACCATAGATTTGTTCCCGTCTTTAAGAAGGGGCTGGTGTTTTTCATGCCTATGTTGTCTGTCATTGGCTGTTGGGTGTCTATGTGTGTATACATATGTCTGTAGTAAAAAAGCATCATCCATTCTGCTGAAACATTGATCCAGAGAAAGGGGAAGCTGTGAGCTTTTAGCAGGCAATGTTCACGGTGGCTGGGGGTGGTGGTGGTGGGTGACCCAGCATTTGGGGGGAAACCTGGAGCATCCACTACAGTCCACTTCTTGCACTGCTCAGACTTACTTACTTCTCCCATAGAATTTATTCCATCCAGGCACGGCTATGTCCCAGTTAGTGGGGGAGTTAGTGGGATAAATTATAACTGCCACATTGTAGCTGGTCTTAGAGTGGTTTTAGTTTTATCCTTCTTTTACTTTCCACTGTAGACCTCCTCCTCTTAACTAGCACAAAATATTTTGCATGGTTGAGTGCCCTGTATTCTCAGTCCTGGGGGATTCTGAGCCTCTGGCGATTGGTACCCTCATCAGGCAGTGATTGCTGTACTTGCCCATTTACATTTAAAACCAAGTGAGTACCAAGAGTGGCACCTGAGCACCAAACTGATTTTTATCTGTCCCTAATATATAGCAGCAGTTTATTCCTTTGACAGTCAGGGTCAATTACCCCATCCCAGTGTGATAGCTCCTTTTTATGACAGCTGGATTACTGTTATAATGAGCCCAAGGTAACCACATGTCAGCTGTAGCTTTAAGTTTAATGGGCCCTGTCCTATGCTGTTTAGTGGAAGTATCCCCTTTTGGGATCAAGGGATTAATAATAGCTAAAGTTGTAGGGATGGAAAGCACAAGTCAGTCACTGTGAGTGATGATGAATGGGATCATCCTTATATCTCCCCATTGGACTTATGAATTTTAGGTGTTAGCAATATAGTATCTTATAATGACCATTGGCTTAAGGTGTAATTGGCATCCTGAAGAATGATACTCTTTCTCATAAGGTGTCATCACCAAGCTGATGCATCACCTATACTTTCAAGCTGCTATTCTATAGTTCTATCTTGTTCTAGATGATGTGGTATATGGTAAGGCCAGCGTTCCTTCCTATTCGAGTAGCTTATTTGAGCCTTCTGAACCTGCTTGAGCCTGATATTTTTTTGTTTTCTGATGAATTACTTTCATTTTCTGATGAATTGTTGCTAGACCTACTCAATCTTAAATGACTTTGTGGTTGTAACAGTATACGTCTATAAAGTAGGATACATCCAGACTAATCATATTAGTCTGGAAGGGTAAATGCTCAGTTTCTACCAGGGGCCCAGCCATGCCTAAAGCTGCTTTTCAAATACTGTGTAGTTTCTTCTGCAGACAGCATGGTCTTTGTCCAGAACCTAGAGGTTGCTGCTATGTCTTTCCTGGCCAGAGATTTGACAGAGTGTCCTTGTCCACTTCAGACACCTCTAGTAACATGGGATCTGCCGGGCACTTTAGGGCTACTTGTACTTTGGCCTGTAGCTGGTGCAAAGCCCTTCTTTTTGTGAGCCTTGCTGTAAAACTGGCAACCTTCTGTGCCACTTATAAATGGATGTGTGTCTTCTAACCCCATCCAGCACTGCAGTTTTTACTTAGAGACAGAGGGTACAGGGATTTCCCTGGCAGTCCAGTGGTTAAGACTGTGCTTCTAGTGCAGGGGGAGCATGGTGGATCCCTGGTTGGAGAACTAAGATCCTACATGCCATGTGGTATGGCCAAAAAAAAAAAAAAAGGGGAAAAAAAAAAAAACTCATCCTTTCCATTTGAGGGGAAGTTCCAGTATGCCCCAGACCACCAGACTCCTAAATAATTCATCAGGAGTTGCAAATTCTTGGATCTTTATTGGGATTTTCTCCCGCACTCTGGAGCATGTGTGTCTTATAGTCAGGCACTTAGTATTCTTTGCTCATCATGTCTTACTTGATGAGCTGTTAATACTGTGGGCCAGTATGTGGTTCTGAGTAATGTCCATAATTGCTCTCCCATCCAAGTCTTCTAGACAAAGGGAATAATTCTCTGTCTAGAGGGAGAAGAAGCTGAGAACAGTTTGCAGCCACCTCTCATGACAACAGAGATAGAGTACCAGAATGGTGAAGGGAAGGGAGAGTCAGGGATAGACCCCACAGCATCCGCTACACCCTGGAAACATACAATGATGTCTGGAGCTAGTGGAAGAATGATGCTGAGTGAGGAGGGAAACAAAATTCAGGATACTGGGTCTCTCACTATAGCACTTCTTTGGAAAGCAGTTCCATATTGATAGAAAGGAAGTTGGTTGTGAGAATTCTGAGTAGCCTGACACCTTTCTTGTGGGAAGTGGCAGTGGTGTGGTGGGAAGAAGATGGTTAAGTATTCATAAAATCTGCAAGTTGGTTGTCGAAACCTTTGCAGTTAGAAACTGGCCATGGTGGGAGTGTTCCTAGCAAATACTACAAATTATTGCTCTTTTCCCCTCCTCTGGATGTAGTTTACCAGCAGATCATGGCTACTAAAAGCTTTTTTAAAAGAATCACAAAGTAGGAGGTGAACAGAAAGAGAACCCCCAAATCCAAATTCTAATCCAGTCATTTTTCCTGGAGCCAGAGCTAGCTCATCTTCCTTTTCCTAAAAATGCAATCAGAAAGTGCCATCTGGTTAGCCATTTTTTAAGGTCATTAGTGTTATTTTCTCATTAAAAAGCTCATTTACTTCTGGGGATTGCTTAGTAAGCTTATGTTGCAATAGACATGAAGAAACTCTTCCTATTTTGTTTTTCAGCCCCCAGGCTTGCCTTTGGCTGATAATTTCCTCATGGAACTAAAAATCTAATCATGTTACTCCCTTGCTAAAAGTAAGCAAATTGTTTTCTCTAGCATTTATGTATAAAACTTCTCAGCCTGGGATATGAGCCTGAGTTCCTCTCAAAATCAGAGTGTAAAATAAGAGTCTGTGTGTGGGTAGTTTTTTGGGGAGTAATCTCAGGGCAGAAGGGAGGGACTGGGGAATGTGGGGGAGGAAAGGAGATAAAGCCAATACGGAGATGCCTTAAGCACTAACTATCATGGGAGACTAGGGTTCCTTCCATCCTGGATCCCACCCCGGCCTTCTTGGGATTGCCTATAACACCTTTCAGAGTCCACATCAGACATAAGGGTAGCATTTATGAACTTTTCCCCTTTGGTGAGGGTTGCCTCAAGAGGTTTACATGTCCCCCCACCCCGTCCACGCGCACACTTCTGTGCTGTAACACCTAAGAGCTGGGCGGTCTTCTTCCAGTGCCTCTCATTGAGGAGTTGGAGAAAACCTAGGGCAGAAAGCAAAAGATGTGTGACACAAACTTGCAGTGAGTTTCTGTCAGTACAAAATGACTTGACACTCATATGGAACTGTTCCCTGAAGCCATGGTCGTGGGGTGGACACAAAAGTGTGCCGACACACATAACATGTAAAGCTCTCCGTGATTTTCCTTTTTACTCTTCCTGTCTCATCCCTGGACATGGTCTCCTTACAGCCTGTGCACACCAGTACAGATATCCTAATCACACCTTTTTGGTTAATATAACCTGATTTTTTTGTTTGTTTGTTTGTTTTTGGTGTATACTCATTTCTTTTCTCGAAATGCTGCCACTTTTTTCTCTTAGTTAACATAATCTTTTCAGCTAACACCAGATGTGACTTTTTCCTGGAAGCTTCTATGGATCCCCCTAATTAGTGCTAAATGCTTCTGTAGTTCTTGAAATATCCTTATTATATCTTATTACAATGCTAATACCCAATTTTGCTTGCTACCCAGCCTTCCACATAGGTTTATAAGGGATTGTATTTTAAATTTTCCATATATTGAGTACCTAACATAGTACTTGACTGTAAAATAAATGTTCTTTAGGTACTTGAGGACTAAAAGAATGAGTGCATTTTGATTTTGGGATGCCTTGCTTTTACCTAAAAAGAAAATCTAATCTAAGTCCATTCCAAATAAGTTAAAAAATTGATATATTTTGAAAGCAGTGAGGTAAGTATCCAAATAGGTCTCTGATATACATAGATATGTATGTTATATTTATATACACACATATATAAAATATATATATACACATACACCTATATATATTTATACATATGTATAGGCAGCTGAAGATGGAGAAGCTCTATACAGTCAGCAAAAGCAAGATCTGAAGCTGCTTGTGTATCAGATCATGAGCTCCTTCGTACAAAATTCAAACGTAAACTGAAGAAAATAGGGAAAATCTCTAGACCATTCATGTGTGACCTAAATCAAATCCCTATGATTATACAGCAGAAGTGACAAATGGATTCAAGGGATTGGATCCGAAGAACAGTCTTCCTGAAAAACTATGGGTGGAGGTTTGTAACATTGTATAGGAGGCGGTGACCAAAACCATACCAAAGAAAAAGAAATGCAAGAATGATAAACTGTTGTTTGAAGAGGCCTTACAAATAACTGAGAGAAGAAGAGACGCATAAGGCAAAGAAGAAAGGGAAAGGTATACCCAAATGAATGTAGAGTTACAGAGAATAGCAAGGAGAGATAAGAAAGCCTTCTTAAGTGAACAATGCAACAAAACAGAGAAAAACAACAGAATGGGAAAGACTAGAGATATCTTCAAGAAAATTGTAGCTATCAGGGGAATATTTCATGCAAAGATAGGTACAATAAAGGATGGAAATGGTAAGTGCCTAACAGAAGCAGAAGAAATTAAGAAGAAGTGGCAAGAATCACAGAAGAACTATATGAAAAGGTATTAATGACCCAGATAACCATGATAGTGTGGTCACTCACCTAGAGTCAGACATCCTGGAGTGTGAATTCAAGTGGGCCTTAGGAAGCAACATTAAGAACAAAGCTAGTGGAAGTGATGAGATTCCAGCTGAGCTATTTCAAATCTTAAAAGATGATGCTGTGAAAGTGCTGCACTCAGTATGTTAGCAAATTTAGGAAACTCAGCAGTGGCTACAGGACTGGAAAAGGTCAGTTTTCATTCCAATCCCAGAAAAGGGCAATACCAAAGAATATTTAAACTACCACATAATTGTACTCATTTCTCATGCTAGCAAGGTAATGGTCAAAATCCTCCCAGCTAGGCTTCAATAGTACGTGAACCTAGGACTTTCAGATGTTCAAGCTGGATTTAGAAAAGGCAGTAGAACCAGAGATCAAATTGCCAACATCCATTGGATCACAGAGAGAGCAAGGGAATTTCAGAAAAACATCTATTTCTGCCACATGGACTATGCAAAAACCTTTGCCTATGTAGAACTTTAAAGAGCTGGGAATACCAAACCACCTTACCTGCCTCCTGTGAAACCTGTATGTAGGTCAAAAAGCAACATTTAGAATTGGATATGGAACAACAGACTGATTCAAAATTGGGAAAAGGATACATCAAGGCTGTACATTGTCACCCTATTTATTTAGTGCAGTGTACTTCATGAGAATACAAAAATGATCTTCATGACCCAGACAATCAATGGTGGTGTGATCACTCACTTAGAGCCAGACATCCTGGAATGCGAAGTCAAGTGGGCCTTAGGAAGCATCATGATGAACAAAGCTAGTGGAAGTGATGGAATTCCAGTTGAGCTATTTCAAAACCTAAAATGATGTTGTGAAAGTGCTGCACTCAATATGTCAGCAAATTTAGGAAACTCAGCAGTAGCCACAGGACTAAAAAAGGTCAGTTTTCATTCCAATCCCAAAGAAAGGCAATGCCAAAGAATGCACAAACTACCACAATTGCACTGATTTCATACGCTAGCAAAATAATGCTCAAAATTCTCCAAGCCAGGCTTCAATAGGACGTAAACTGTGAACTCCCAGATGTTCAAGTTGGATTTAGAAAAGGCAGAGGAACAAGAGATCAAATTGCCAACATCCATTGGATCATTAAAAAAATGAGAAAGTTCCAGAAAAACATCTATTTCTGCTTTATTGACTATGCCAAAGCCTTTGACTGTGTGGATCATGACAAACCGTGGAAAATTCTTCAAGAGATGGGAATACCAGACCACCTGACGTGCCTCCTGAGAAATATGTATGCAAGTCAAGAAGAAACAGAATTGGTCATGGAACAAGACACTGTTTCCAAATCTGGAAAGGAGTATGTCAAGGTTGTATATTGTCACCCTGCTTATTGAACTTATATGCAGAATACATCATGAGAAATGCTGGACTGTATGAAGCACCAGCTGGAATCAAGATTGCTGGGAGAAATATCAATAACCTCAGACATACATATAACATCACCCTTATGGCAGAAAGCAAAGAAGAAATATAGAGCCTCTTGATAATAGTGAAAGAGGAGAGTGAAAATGTTGGCTTAAAACTCAACATTCAGAAAACTAAGATCATGGCATCTGGTCCCATCACTTCATGGGAAATAGTTGGGGAAACAATGGAAACAGTGACAGACTTTATTTTTTTGGGCTCCAAAATCACTCAGATGGCTCTTTTTGCCACATCTACTGCGAGAATGAAGACCATTCTCAGCAATCAGACTGTCGACATCCCAGAAAATGTTGACATTACCTCGAAGGGACAGACAGTTATTGTGAAGGGCCCCAGAGGCACCCTGCGGAGGGACTTCAATCACATCAATGTAGAGCTCAGTCTCCTTGGAAAGAAAAAGAAGAGGCTCCGTGTTGACAAATGGTGGGGAAACAGAAAGGAACTGGCCACTGTTCGCACAATCTGTAGTCATGTACAGAACATGATCAAGGCTGTTACACTGGGCTTCTGTTACAAGATGAGATCGGTGTATGCCCACTTCCCCATCAATGTTGTTATTCAGGAGAATGGTTCTCTTGTGGAAATCCAAAATTTTGGGGGTGAAAAATACATATGCAGGGTTCGAATGAGGCCAGGGGTTGCCTGTTCAGTATCTCAAGTCCAGAAAGATGAGTTGATTCTTGAAGGAAATGACATTGAACTTGTGTCAAATTCAGCTGCTTTGATTCAGCAAGCCACCACAGTTAAAAACAAGGATATCAGAAAATTTTTGGATGGTATCTATGTTTCTGAAAAAGGAACAGTTCAGCAGGCTGATGAATAAGATCTCAGTGATCCCGCTGCAGAAACGACAAGATATCAGATGGTTCTATGGACTCAGTTGTGATATTTAAAAGAGACAATAAAAACTCTTGATTTGAGATTTTTTTTATCATTTAAAAAAAACAAAACAAAAAACAAAGTCACTCAGATGGATTGCAACCATGAAATTAACAGACCCTTGCTTCTTGGAGGGAAAGCTTTGATAGACTTAGATAGTGTATTAAAAAACATAACCTACTTTGCTGACAAAGGTCCATCTAGTCAAAGCTATGGTTTTCCCAGTAGTCATGTACAGATGTGAGAGTTGGACCATAAAGAAGGTTGTGTGTTGGCTATTCAGTCATGTCCAATTCATTGCAACCCCATGGACTATAGCCTGCCAGGCTTCTCTGTTCACAGAATTCTCCAGGCAAGAACA
Source organism: Antilocapra americana (assembly GCA_007570785.1). Classification (NCBI taxonomy): domain Eukaryota; kingdom Metazoa; phylum Chordata; class Mammalia; order Artiodactyla; family Antilocapridae; genus Antilocapra; species Antilocapra americana. Next base: position 10,291,165 of record ML662436.1, on the reverse strand, counting down.
CTGGAGTGGGTTGCCATGAGGACTGAAGAATTGATAGTTTCAAATTGTAGTGCTGGAGAAGACTCTTGAGAGTCCCTGGGACATCAAGGAGATCAAACCAGTCAATCCTAAAGAAAATCAACCCTGAATATTCATTGAAAGGACTGATGCTGAAGCTGAAGCTCCTATGCTTTGTCCATATGATACAAGGAGCTGACTCACTGGAAAAGACCCTGTTGCTGGGAAAGATGAATACAAAAGGAGAAGGGGGCAACAGAGGATAAGATGGTTGAATGGCATCACTGACTCAATGGACATGAGTTTTAGCAAACTCCGAGAAATAGTGAAGGACAGAAGCCTGGTGTGCTGCAGTTCATGGGGTCACAAAGAGTTGGACACAACTTGAAAGTGAAAGTGAGGTAGCTCAGTCATGTCCGACTCTTTGCGACCCCACGGACTGTAACCTACCAGGCTCCTCTGTCCATGGGATCTTCCAGGCAAGAGCACTGGAGTGGGCTGCCATTGCCTTCTCCAGAGGATCTTCCTGACTCAGGGATTGAACCTGGGCCTTCCACATTGTAGGCAGACGCTTTACCGTCAACTTATGGACTGAATAATACAACACAATACTGCTTGGAGTTGGGGCACATCTAAACCTAGAGTTGCAATGCCATTTGATTGGACATCTCTTAGAAAAAATTATTGTGAACAGATAAATCAAATTCCAGCCAAGAGATAATCCTACTCGCAATCCTATGCCAATCAAGTATAGTCACTCAGTCGTGTCTGACTCTTGTGACCCCACGGACTGTAGCCCGCCAGGTTCCTCTGTCCATGGGATTCTCCAGGCAAGAATACTGGAGTGGGTTGCCATTTCCTTCTCCAGGAGATCTTCTCAACACAGGAATCAGACCCCATTCATTCTCCTTCATTGCAGGCAGATTCTTTACCGACTGAGCTAGGAAGGAAGCCAGTATAAGTATAAGTGTAGGACAAAAATATTTCCTCATGTTCAGAGTTCAGGAGAGTTAACCTTGCTCACATTTCAGAAGAGTAATGTTACTTAAGCATGTACTTTTGTAAAAAGATAAAGATACAAACCAAGAGATGAGAAGATTTGGAATTTAAGAAATATTAGATCCCACTCAGAAGAACGGTAAAGGAAGATTCCAGGATGAAAGTCTTCAGCAGATCCAGAGAGCAATTGGTTCAGATTGGATTAACAGAATAAATGGTAGCCAAGGAAAGCCCTCCTGCTTAAAGAGGTCTACCTGAGATACACAGGCACTGAAAGCCAGAGGAAAGATAGTAAGCTATGAATGCCAGGAAAAACTGAAGAAGCTGAAACATAGTCATGATCTGAATATGTAGCAAATAAAATTTGTCATTTTTAAGATGATAGTTCTTCAGCCTTTTTTTTGTCTTTTGTGCCATTGACATTTTGAAAAATATAATGCCAGTTATAATTAACAGAATATCTCTTAATTTGGGTTTCTTTGATGTTTCCTCAAGTTACACATTTTTGGCTGGGATATTATTTAAGTGATAAAATATCACTATGGGGGTATCATATCTGAAGGTAAATATTATTCACTTTCCCCTAAGTACTCTATTAATCTTAATCACTTTATTATGGTGTTTTCTAACTTCTCAACTGCTTAGTCATTTTCCCCACTTTACTTGCTAAATAATTTGTTGGGAGGTACTTGAGGCTATGTAATTCTCTTGTTCTTCATCAAACTTCTACATCCAAGGTTAAGCACCCAGTGATGATATTTGCCTGCATTAATTTTCAGAATCATGTCTGCAAAATGATATTTTTCCCCTACAGTGATTGGCCAGTATTTTCCTGTAATGAAGACTCTTTGTTTCTCCTTTCTTATGGATTCATTTATTTTTCTATTTATATCAGTATGTAGACTCATGGATTCTTATCATTGAGTTATAATCTACTAATTTTTTTGATACTTTATTTTTTTTTTTGCCTAATTTATTATTTTTTATTGGTTTTTCCATACAATGACATGAAATCGCCATGGGTTTACATATGCTCCCCCTCCAGAACCCCCCTCCCTCCTCCCTCCCGATTCCCTTCCCCTGGGTCATCGCGGTGCACCAGCCCCGAACATCAATCCTGGGCTGGCGATTGATTTCACATATGATAATTAACATGTTTCAATGCCATTCTCCCATATCATCCCACCCTTGCTTTTTGATACTTTAAATATTCTAGTTTTGGTTAGTGGGAGCCCCTTAAAAGTGATGCTGGTGTATTTTTGACACACCTCCATCAATCTTTTGAGCATATCCTTACTTGTGGCACAAGATGTTCTAGGCTGACTTTTCCTGCACATCTCAAGAATCAATCATTTCTCCAAAGAGCTCTGGTACCTTCCGGTGCAGAATGGTATTTGGAAACCAAAATCTGGGTGGTAGGTTTGCTCACTGCTGCTGGTACATCATTATCTGTTTTTTTTTTTTGCATTGATTTGAAGCTCATGCTCTTCTCTCCTTCCTAGTGATGCTGAATGTACTATTTTTTTCCTTGTTGACATTAGTTTTGTGGGAAGGATGTGTAGAGTGATTTGGATTCAGGAAACCATCCTTATCTGAGCATTGACAAGAACTTTTGAGATCTGATGTCTTCTGCTGTTTCTCATATCCAGGGCACTCTCAGTCTCCAGGGTATTTAAAATTTAATTAAAGATTTTCAATGAGCTGATGTATGTGCTGATGAAAACTTTGAGAATAGGAGTTTCTGCTTCATCCCCTAACTATCTTTCACTTTAATGGTGTGTCGTTGTTTTAGGGTCAAAGAAGGCAGCTTGGGAGGAAACCAGGCCAATAATTACTTCCTTAAGATGAACACTGATAGGAGGATGGCTTTTGTAATGTACCTTTATGCACTGCTTTCTCAGGCGGTTGATGCATTTGCCATTTTCTCTTACAGATTATATATATATCACACATAATATATAGCCACATTATATATATCTTAGATAAAGTGTAGTCTGTGGCATTTATAAAAGTCTAATTTGATTTTATTGCTGAAAGCAGAAATGTATAGAGAAGAAAAATATGTGTTCCATTTCCTCGAGTATTGATAGCACAAATGAAAGCTTAGTGTTTCATTCTAATGAGCTTGTGGCTTTCATTAATCTCACACTCACTGCTGATGAATGAAAATTGTTTTGTCCTCCCAGGCAGACTGCTCCTGCAGAGTAATTAATCACAAATGAAGGGTTGGAACAACTACCAATGAAAATGCTGTATGTCTGCAGCTCAGCTGGGACTCCCCAGCCAGGACTTCATGGACAGTGACTCATGACTTTGTGATTCCTTTCACTTACATAGGTAATGACAAATGGAGCCACTGACACTCACTTTAATTAAACAGTCTCTAAAACAGGTGGCCAGTCAGGACAAAGGAGGTACAGAGGGCTTGTTAGATAAGAGCTTCCTAGAGTGAATGAATTTCATAGTGAAAGAAGTTGTGCTAGGCATAACACCTACTTTAGTATTTCTGGGCAGAAAAGGATCAACTGGGATTATGAAACATACACCGTAGTCTCTAATACAAGGTAAGAATTAGACATAAGATAGGAAGAAAGGAAACCCACGAACTGTTCAACTTAATCTTTAGTTTTGCAATATTATGAGATCTAATGTGGAGCCTAAGTGGTGAATAGGCATTTTAAGATTCCAGTCCACCCAACACACACTTGCATCTGACTGTACAGTGGCTTGGAATCAGTTTTATTTGCATAAGGAGAAGGACATGGCAACCCACTCCAGTATTCTTGCTTAGAGAATCCCATGGACAGAGGAACCTGGTGGGCTACAGTCGATGGGGTCACACAGAGTCCGACATGACTGAGCGACTCACATACTTTATCCGCATAAAGTGAAAGTGTTAGTCGCTGATGGACTCTTTGCGACCCCATGAACTGTAGCCTGCCAGGCTCCTCTGTCCATGGAATTCTCTAGACAAGAATACTGGAGTGGGTAGCCATTCTTCTCTCCAGGGAATCTTACCAACCCAGGGATCAAATCCAGATCTCCTGCATTGCAGGCAGATTCTGTACCATCTGAGCCACTGAGGAAGCCCTTATTTGCATAAAATATTTCTCAAAACTCCTCGGTGGTGTCTCCCTTGCCACACCAGCCTCACTTTTACGAAGGGGTGAACCTAGAATCACAGTCGTGTATTACTTCATTTTTTTTTTTTCCGGCTGTGCTGGATCTTCATTGCGATAAGTGAACTTCTCTCCCTAGTCGTGGCATGCAGGCTTAGTTGTCTGGTAGGATATGGAATCTTATTCCCTGACCAGAGATCAGTCCTGTGTCCCCTGTGTTGGAAGGTGGATTCTTAACCACTGGATCACCAGTGAAATCTTTCCTGAGCAACTCTAGTTATAACAAAATTTTCTCTTTTTCCCTGAGGCACTAAAATCCCCAGGTCAAAGGACTCCTTGCTTCTCAACATGTCGTCTAAGAACCAACAGCCTCAGCATCACCTGGAAGTTTGTTAGAAACAGGATTTGGGGCCACAGCCAGAGCTACTAAATCAGAATGGCATTTTAGTAAGAGCCCTGGTGATTCCTTTGCAAATTACTGATGTGCTGCAGTCCATGAGATCACAAAGAGTCGGACATGACTGAGTGACTGAACTGATGTGACATGTTCTTGGAAATGGCCTTGTGCCTGCCGATGAAGCATATCCTAAAGGATCCAGTGAGAATAACCAAGAAAACATGATTTAGTCAGTTTCTCTGTCATCCAAATATATTGTTGTCCCCTTTGAAAAGCCATGCTGGTGAGGACTAGACCTAGCCAGTGACTTTATGGAATCCCTCCATTCTCTCCTCTATGTTCCTAGCTCCATATTCTGCCTCCCACTGTTGCGGAGGCTCCTAACACCCCCTGCCTCTGCCCCTGAAAGTACCCATGGATTCTGCACCAATATGCTCTGTTGTTTGAAGAAGAGGGTGACAACTGAAAGGATGCTTGTTTCCATCTCTGCTACCTGTCATTGATTTCTAACAAGTTCCTATGCTTGATCACCTCTTCTGATACATGAATTATTTTCCAATAGGTGTCTTGGTTTACTCACATGAATAAAGTACTAGATGACTCTCCCCTTTGGTCTACATGCTAAATCTGAGGGTGAATCTAAGGCTCAATCTAGGAGCTCTGCTGGCTGTCATTTTAATAATAGCTATCATAATGATTTAATAATGTTTTGAGTTAAAGACAGCCTGTATTAGCTTCAGTTATTTTAAAATCAGAAGACTTTAAATCAGTCTGTATCAGGGGCATGTCTTGACAAATCTGGGTTCGCATTTCCTCTTGTGATATCAGCTAGAGCTATCTAGTGGTTGGCCTGTCAGACAGAATTGCATTTTCCATCATGCCTCTGTCTTTAATGCTTTTTATTATCCCCTTGATTCCAAGTTCAGGGGTCCTTGGTGTTTATCTTTGTATCTACTCTGTTTTTTTCTCATGCTTGGCCCAAGTCCCTCTTGTTTATGTTGCCTGCTTATCTTCCATGGGCATGTGGATTTGGGATCCTGAGCCAGCTTCTTAGTCTTCTTTATTAAACATGGTATTTTTAAAGTGTGCCATTTGCTTTTGTTTTTCCATTTAATAAAGGTGCACTGTAGAATTTTCTTCCCTTTTCAGGGATAAATCTGGATTCCAAGCATAGAACATAAGTCTGATGCCAACATAGAAAGTTTTGGACCTCTTAGCCATCAATGCTTTCAGAACTGAAAGCTCAATAGAATATGAAAATAATATATTTGGATGACAGAGAAACTGACTAAATCATGTTTTCTTGGTTATTCTCACTGGATCCTTTAGGATATGCTTCATCGGCAGGCACAAGGCCATTTCCAAGAACATGTCACATCAGTTCAGTCACTCAGTCATGTCCGACTCTTTGTGATCTCATGGACTGCAGCACATCAGGCCTCCCTGTCCATCACCAGCTCCCAGAGCTTGCTCAAACTCATGTCCATCAAGTCAGTGATGCCATCCAACCATCTCATCCTCTGTTGTCCCCTTCTGCCTTCAATCTGCCAGCATCAGGGTCTTTTCCAGGGTCTTTCCATGTCACATACTGGGTCAAAAAAAAAAAAAAAATCCCAGAACTCATTGTTTATTTCCTATCTGGAGCTTAAAATGTTAATTTCTAGAGATTAAAATTTCTATAAGTGTTACTTTCCCTTTATATTACTGATTTGGAAATCTATCAGCTGATTTCTGTATCTGTCAAGGAGTCTAATGAATCCTACCACATGATTTGCCATAAAAGATACGGAATACGTAGAATTATGTATACCTTCATCCTCTGTGCTCTCTGGAAGGCACTGCAGCCTTTGTGGCACTAGGGAATGGACCCTGGACGTCAGAGAGGCAAGTAACGAGTCTGGCGTACGTCTGGGGGCTAGGCAGGAAGTTCGCACTGCTGACCATCCACTAGCAGAGCTCTTCTATAGTGTGCTCCTTCTGCTTCACTGCAGAGGGAGTTTATCATAGGACGATGGAGACAGAGGCAAGCGCTTCTAGAAGTAGCTGCTTCTCATGAAGTCAGCAGTGCTGGAAAGGTGAAGGGGGAGGTTGGGGCAGAAGCACTGAGCATCTCAACTAAAGAGAACTCTTGAACATGTCTAATCATACACTCGCCCATTCAGCCAAGAAGATTTTTTCTTTTACAACTTATGATAAATTAGTGCGAGAACTTAATTGGCTACCCCTGCCATCTGTACTTAATGCATACATCTGGAACAATGACTTTCAAAGTCAAGTGTGAAATTATGAAATATATGTTGGGACAAGGTGTCACATAGAAATAGCAAAGAGCAGTGTACCATGTTGAGAGACACTGAAGCCTAGAGCGTGTGTCAGCGCGGTATGTGCAGAGCATCCACGAACAGGGCACAGAGGTTCTGCTTCAAATTACAGCTCCATGCAGTGCACAGGATGGCATCCCCTCTGTCAAACTGAATAAATCTTGTAGGATTTAAGATTCCCTTTCTCCCCTCCTCCCTCCTGCCTTCTCTGCCTTCCTTTTTCCCTCTCCTTTATTTCTTAGAAAATGTCTTAAAATTTTTTTCAGATAATCAAACATTTTTCACTCTTCTCTCATTTCTCATACTGAGCTGTTCCACTGATCCTGATGAAATTCATACTTAATAGTATGAAGAACTTAAGAGTTCTCTCTGAAATTCTTAACCCTGTCTCTCTGGTTTTTCTTCTTCTATCTTCCTTAGTAAGCAGAGGACGATAAATTATTCCTAGCTCACTTCACTGTGGGGTTATAATTCACTATGAGGTTGCAATAATTTCCTTTTAAATCTCTATCCCAGAAAATGAATGCTTTCAACACAAAGCTCATTTGTACCAACAGCCCTACTTTTACTCATTTCTAGATTGTTTTTCTAAAGATCTTCTAAATTTGGAAATTCAGAACCATATCCTGCTTCTGGGTTCTGAAGAGCCACACAGGAAACACTTTGACAGAGGGCTGCAGGTAACTTTCTCCTGAGCATTTGGGGTGGGGCATTGGTAACAGAGAAACCTGTAGCTGCACTCAGCCACCACCAAACTGTTCATTGAATAGTCTGAACTTGATGAGATTCAAACAGTAAATTGATTTAATTTTTTCATATTACTGTCTGAAACATGTTTCATCCAGTTTTTTTATTTCATCGCTGTGGCAGACAAATACAATAATGATTCCAAGTTTGTCTACACTTAAAGCTCTCTTTCTCTTATTTAACCCTTAGATTTTCTCTCTCCCACTGCTGATGTGACTTAGGGCTGGGAAGACCTGGAGGGATAAGAGGTGTGGTCAGATCCTAGAACATACCACCTGCCTGACTTTCCTTCACCCAGTTCCTTTTTTAGGACCTCATGCTTATGGTGCAGGAAGGAGAAAAGTGATAGAAGGTGACAAGTATTTCTTTTTTATCTCTTGACTAACACTAGCTGGCTTCCCCAGGAACCCCTCTGTTGCTAGGTACCCCTAACATTTTGGGGGCCTGTGTCATGAGTATTGATAGAAGCCAAGACATCCTATGTCTAAATACTAAGAAGTTGTATATCAAGCAAAAGAAGTATTGAATAAATGTATTCCATGCACTTATTTTGATAGACATTTTTCGTATTGACCTTCAAGGCCAGTTGGACTGTGGAGTCCATGAACTCCTTGTAATGTTGTACCTTAACATAATGGCATAGAAGGACCTGTCCTTGTCCTCCTCTCCACCCATGGCCCAAGGCTACCATCTTTATCTTTCCTGGATTTCTCACTGATATTGGCCTTGTATCCCTGTGTATAGTCACTGGAGCCAACAAGTTCAAACTCTGTTTTACCTCCTGCCACCTGCTGCAAACAGCCACCCCATGGCTACTTGTTGGGCATAGAGGTTTTGTTCCTCAGGAAATGGACCCAGGGAAGAAATCTTTGTAAATTCTGAAAGCAGGCTTAGGATCATTTGGAGAAAGAATTCTGGAGTACTGAGAACATGACCTAGAAGAGGGTGCAGGCTTCAGACTTGCAAGTCCCTTTGTCCCTCATCTTGTAGGGATGGACATGGCTGTAAGAGGGCAAGAATGTTGTCCTTAGAGAGAAGGCTAACCACTGTCTCTGTAATGAACCTCAGCTCTCTTTTATCCTCTACTTATATAAGGTAGGGGGAGGGATGGAAGTGGGATGGGGAGGTAGTTGGAGGATGGCAGAACTTGTTTCTTAATAAGCCCAGGAGGGGCTGTTGGGCCCACTTATTAGGCAATTTATGCTCTATGTTCTCAGTTTACAATCTGAGTGACTCATTCCAAGGCCAATAAGAAAATCTCTCAATATCCTAATATGCATGCAGACAAAATACCTCTCCTATTAGAGTAGGTAGCTTTGCCAGTGGAAAAGAAAGAGGAATATTTAGCCAAATATTTATCTTGATCTTTGCTTTTTGTGTATAGAAATTTTATTTTACTTCACAGTTATACAAATAGCATGCTTGTAATTTGGCTTAAAAATGTATCTGGGCAACATGCAAATTACCAATTTAATCCCTTCTCTTTCTAGCTTCCCCCCATGTTTCTACACCTCCATCTGTCACCAGGCTAAGTGATGAACATACACAGTATTCCCACAAACACCAATGTTTAAAAATCTCCAAAGAGGCTCCAATATTTTTTCTTCTGAGACATAGGTAACAGATATTGCTCACTTACCAAGCATCATTCCATGTGCAAGAGGGAAGGTGATGTGCAGCCTCTGATATGCTACTTTCACTGCATCGTCTCTCACTCAGGACAACATTTCAGAAAGCTAGAATGTGAGCATGAAGTTATTATGGGGATAACCTTGAACTCTGTTCTATATTAAGAGGTAAATCACTGGTAAATAATGCAGCTATAATCAGTAATAAACTATCTGCCACCAATTGCACAACTGATTGTGATACTAAAGTTGACAAGTAATTCCCTAGATGATCTAAAATGCAGCGAGCAATAGAGAGCAACAAAGAGAGAGGATCTGATTCTGGAGAGGGACCCTAATTAATGGAGGGCTCTAGATACATAGATCAGATCCTATAATTTACTTGCAAATTCATCAAGCCCTCAGTTACTGACATATTTCATCACAGTTGTCATGCTTTTAGAAATATTTATGTGAAACAAGGTAAGAACTGTATATTAAAACATGTGTGTGTATATGTGTGCACACACATGTAATATACCAGGAATAATCATTGATGGATTGATGATTTTACCTAAATCATCATATTTAATCCTTAAAACAACTCTGTTGATGATATAAAATATGTATAAGGAAACAGATGCTCAGAAACTTACATAATCTGCTCAAATTCATACATGTAAGAATCAAGGAACTGGTACAGGCACTATGGAGTATGTTTTCCCCAAGAATTTAAAAATAGAACTACTATATAATACAGCAATTCTACTTCTAAGAACATATCTAAAGGGAACAAAACCAGTATCTTAAGATATCTGTATTCCCATATTCATTGCAGCATTATTTTCAATAGCAAGGGTATGTGAACAAGCTAAGTGTCCATCAATGGATGAACAGATAAAGCAAAAACAATCTTCTCACTTAAAAAAACGTAAATATGTGAGATGATAGAATGTTTTAATTAACTCAGTGAGGGAGATTCTTTCATAATGAACACTGTGGATCAAATCATTGTGTTGTACACTTTAAATATCTTAACAGTTTGTTGGTCATTTATACCTCAATAAAGCTGGAATAAAAAGACAATTAAAACAACAAAAGTGGTAACAGGAACAGAAGAAGTGATGACCCTGTGTTGCAATTCAAGCCCTTCTGACTCTAAAACCAATTTCCCTAATCACTATTTTCTGCTGTCCTTTTTTTCTCTATTTCTTTCCTTTACTTAGCAAAAATAAATGAAGCACCTGTTCCATGCAAGGTATGTTTCTAGGAGTTGGGTATACCCCAGGGACAATCCAAAATTCCTGCCTTTTGAGAACTTAGAAGTTCTCAAAGCAAGTAATTATTTAGAAAGCAAGTAATAATCAAGCAAATATATAACTAACTTAATACATACACAATGCACCTTCAGGTGGTGATAAATTCTATGAAAAAAATCTCCATAAAATGAGGAGATTTAGGAATGACAGTGTGGTAGACAACAGGAGCAGGAGCAGGGTGCTTTTTCAGGTATGGAGGTCAGGGAAGTCTAACAATTGACATACTTTCACAAGACATTGACTGTTTTAATGAAGGATCTAAATTCCACTGTGGCCCTGCAAACAGTATGCATTTTTTAGAAGAAACCCTTAGGTGCTTTTTGCAACTTATTTGTAAGGCTTCCCAGGTGGCAGAGGGGTAAAGAATCTGTTTTTTAAACAGGAGACCCAGGTTCAATTCCTGGGTCAGAAGATGCCCTAGAGAAGGAAATGGCAATCCATTCCAGTATTCATGCCTGGAAAATCCCATGGACAGAGGAACAGTCCATGGGGTCACAAAGAGTTGGACACGACTTAGTGACTGAGCCCACCAGTATCGACAGTATTGTATGCCTTTGCTGTGAGCCTTCCCAGTGAAAAAGAAAAGTTTGTGAGCTCTTTCTAAAAGCATAGAAAGATATCTGAGATATTTAAAAACATTTTGAGTTGTATATGGCAAGAAGGTACAGATACTGTGTTTAGACTGAATGCCCTTTTAACTTGGGCAAATATTCAGTTCAGTTCAGTTCAGTCGCTCAGTTGTGTCAGACTCTGTGACCCCATGAATTGCAGCATGCCAGGCTTCCCTGTCCACTCTTCAGCGCTCAGCTTTCTTCACCATCCAACTCTCACATCCATACATGACCATAGTCTTGACTAGACGGACCTTTGTTGGCAAAGTAATGTCTCGGCTTTTTAATATGCTGTCTAGATTGGTCATAGCTTTTCTTTCAAGGAGTGTCTTAATTTCATGGCTGCAATCACCATCTGCAGTAATTTTGAAGTTCCAAAAAGTAAAGTCTGACACTGTTTCCACTGTTTCTTCATCTATTTGCCATGAAGTTATGGGACCAGATGCCATGATCTTAGTTTTCTGAATGTTGAGCTTTAAACCAACTTTTTCACTCTCCTCTTTCATTTTCATCAGGAGGCTTTTTAGTTCCTTTTCACTTTCTACCATAAGAGTGGTGTCGTCTGCATATCTGAGGTTATATTACATGTTTTGAAAGGAGGAAGAAAATTAGACAAAAGAGAGAGGGTCAGTGAGGAATTTGGGAGGGTGTTAGGGAGGGCAAATTGCTAATGGAAGCAGAATATGAAAATTGTAGATCCATAAATAAAGCCCCACCTTTGTTTTACTCAAAGAATGCAGAAAACCTTGGAGTAATTCAATCATAGAAGCAAATAGTCATTTTACAAAGTGCATCAGCACCCTGATTAGACGTTCATTTTAAGAATACATCTCAGCAAACCAATTAGCCATATTTTGCTAATTTCATTATATTATTTTTTCAGCAATTTGCATATCATTGTAACTTATTTCAGCAGTTTCTTTAATAACCTTTTTACAATGGCACTCTCAGATATAAATGTCTTCAAAAAATACGCTGAATCTGTGCATGTAAAAAATTTACAGTCAATTTCCTTCTTCACAGTATAAATGAAATGGAGTCATTTGGGCTTTTGCCCTTCCGCCATCTTTATAGGGGTTTAATGGGGTGGAGTAGAAGGGCAAGTTGGAGAGGCGAGAAAGCACTTGCTTTGACAGAGGCAAAAAGTGGAGCAGGAGAGGTTGTACTGACAGGCAGCTGGTTCATTTGATCCCTCAGACATTTTCACCACCTCCAAAGATCAGACACTGAAGCTGAGTTAGACACTTCTGACAGTAAATGAGCAAGAACTGCAATATAGAATACCTCTGGGTGGGAGAAGTTCAGCTCACTCTGACTCATTAATTACTTCATTAAATACTGCCATGGGATGAATTGCTTTCACCTAACATTTCAAATCTTCTTAAGAGAAATGTTTCAAATGAGTTCTAGCCTTCTCTCTTGCCACCTGAAGATACATTTAAAAATATTTATTTATTTTTTGAAATATAGTTGATTTGTGTTAATTTCTGCTGTGCAACAAAGATATATATATATGCATATATATTCTTTTCAATTATGGTTTATTACAAGACATTTGAACATAGTTCCCTGTGCTATATAGTAGGATCTTCTTGCTCATCCATTCTGTATATAATAGTTGGCATCTGATATCCTCAACCTTCCAGTCCATCCTTTCCCCAGCCTGTCCCTGTTGGCAACCACAAGTTTGTTCTCTGTCTGAGAGGTTGTTTCTCTTTCATAGATGGGTTCATTTGTGTCATATTTTAGGTTTCTCATAATACATGATATCATATGGTATTTGTCTTTTTATAAGTTAGTATGTACTAAGTACTTAGTATGTACTTAGTACTTCACTTAGTATGATAATCTCCAGTTGCATCCATAGTGCTGCAAATGGCATTATTTTATTCTTTTTAACGGATGAGTAGTATTCCATTGTGGATATATATCACATTTTCTTGAAGATACATTCTTGATATTTTTTAAGTTCTTCTAGCTGCCCTACTATTGTTCCTAAAGGAAGAGTAATTCAGCATGGCAGCACTCTATTCTAGATTTTCACAAGTTTAAAAAAAACTTCTAGTAGAGAGTTAAACTTATTTTGATGTTTCCCTCATTCTGAGTTTCTTTGAGTTCAACTTTGGATATACTCCAAGTTTTACTATAATTTCCATTTTAGAAGAAAAGAAATTGAAGTATAAAGAGGTCAAGTATTCATCTAAGACCACTGATTTTGTCCATTTGGGCAGCTGAAACAATTCGATAGACAAATGGCTTAAACAACAGCATTTATTTCTCACAGTTCTGGAAACTGCAAAGTTAAAGATCAATGTGCAGGTAGATTTGGTGTCTGGTGAGAGCCCATTTACTTGTTCATTGGCAGTTCTAGTATTCTCACATGGAGCAACAAAACAATGAGGTTCTGTGGGAGTCCCTGTTATAAGGGCATTAATCTCATTCATTAGAACTGCACTCTCATGACCTAATTACCTTCCCAAAGTCCCACTTCCTAGTACCATTACATTGGGAGATTAGGATTTTAACATGAATTTTGTCCATTACATTCTACCTTGACCCCTCCCCTATATCATGTCATTCTCACATGCAAAATACATTCATTTCATCCCAACAGTTCCCAAAGTCTTAACTCATTCCAGCATCAACTTTATAAAGTTCAAAGTTTTATCTAAATATCATCTCAAGCAGCTAAGTGTGAATCTTGAGGTATGATTCATCTTGAGACAAAATTCCTCCATACTTTCCATCTAGTAACACCAAACAAGTTATGTGTTCCCAAAATACAATGATAGTACAGGCATAGGATAGACTCTCTCATTCTAAAAGGGATAAATATGGAAGAAGAAAAGGGTGACTTGTGATATAGATTCCAACTAAGTCCCAAACCTACAAAGGAAAGCTCCATGAGTTCTTAAGGCTTAAGAATAGTCCTCTTTGATGATTAATCATGGTTTGATGATTTGCCTTCTGGACTTACTGAAGTGGCAACAAGCCCCCACAGCTCAGCATATCCCTGCTCACTCCGTGGCTTTTTGCAGTGGCCAAACCATGCTGCAGTTCTCTGTTGATGTAAGAATCATGCCCTCAGGGCTCATCTGGGGTTCTCTTCTTTGATATCAGGTGATTGTTGTTCAGTCACTCAGTCGTGTTTGACTATTTATGACCCCATGGACTGCAACATGCCAGGCTCAGTGGGCGTGAGCTCAGATTCATGTACAGTCAGTGATGCCATCCAACCATCTGATCCTCTCTTGTCCCCTTCTCCTCCTACCTTCAATCTTTCCCAGCATCAGGGATTTTTCTAATGAGTCAGTTCTTTGCATCATGTAGCCAAGGTGCTGGGGCTTCAGCTTTAGCATCAGTCCTTCTGAGTATTCAGGACTGATTTCCTTTAGGATTATTGACTGGTTTGAACTCCTTGAAGTCCAAGTGACTCTTAAGAGTCTTCTCCAACACAATAGTTCAAAAGAATCAATTCTTCAGTGCTCAACCTTCTTTATGGTCCAACTTTCATATCCATACATGACTACTGGAAAAACCATAGCCTTGACAAGACAGATTTTTGTTGGCAAAGTAATGTCTCTTCTTTTTAATACTCTGTTCAGGTTTGTCATAGCTTTTCTTCCAAGGAGCAAGTATTTCATGGCTACAGTCACCATCTGCAATGGTTTTGGAACCCAAGAAAATAAAGTCTGACACTGTTTCCATTGTTTCCCCATCTATTTGCCACGAAGTGATGGAACCAGATGCCATGATCTTAGTTTTTTGAATGTTCAGTTTTAAGCCAAATTTTTCAGTCTCCTCTTTCACCTTCATCAAGAGGCTCTTTAGTTCCTCTTTGCTTTCTGCTATGAAGGCAATGCCATTTGCATATCTAAGGTCACTGATATTTCTCCTGGCAATCTTGATTCCAGCTTGTGCTTCATCCAGCCTGGTATTTCACATGATGTACTCTGCGTATAAGTTAAATAAACAGGGTGACGATATACAGCCTTGATGTACTCCTTTCCCAGTTTGGAACCAGTCCTTTGTTCCATGTCTGGTCTAACTGTTGCTTCTTGACTTGCATACAGGTTTTTCAGGAGGCAGGTAAAGTGGTCTGGTATTCTCATCTCTCTTCCCTTGTCTTAGAGAATAATCTGTATTCTCAACTAAACAGTTCCATGGTCCAGTCCTGTAGGAGCTAGGAAGTCCAACATTCCTCCTCCATTTTGTCCTATTTTCTCTTTTTCACTTAGTTTCAGTTGAAACTGTTTCTGCTGCTGTAATCCCATCTCTATTCCTGGCTATTTTTGAGACAGTTAAGTGCATGGTGGTTCCATTCATACTAATCTCCTTATAAACAGTTGGTCAGCCATACCCTTGGTGTTCTCTTCCAAAGATGCTTTCTCACTTTTTGCAACATGGACAGACTGAGAATTTTCCAATTAAGTTCTGCTTCCCTTTTGCTTAACAATTCCATCTTTGGTTTACTTTTCTCTTCTTGCTTTTTACTATCAACAGCCAAGAAGAATCAAGCCACTTCTTTAACACCTTGCTTAGAATGTCCTCAGCTTAGTATCTGATTTCATTTGTTCATAAGTTCTACCTTTCACAAAACCACTGCAACTCAGATACAATTTAGTCAAGTTCTTCTCCATTTTACAACAAGGACTGCGTTTTCTCCAGTGTCTGATAGCATCTTCCTCATTCACATCTAAGAACACTCAGAATGGCCTTTACCATCCATATTTCTACCAACATTCTGTTCATGACCACCTAAGTGTTCTCTGAGAAGATGGCTCTATGGCTCTATTCATTCTTTCTCTACAGTTGTTCTCTTTTCTTTCTAAGTTCTCATAATAATCACCTTCATAATTCCATCCCTGGCAATCTAGCCTTTTTCTAGAGTGCACTTCAAACTCTTCCAGTCTCTACCATTACCCAGTTCCAAAACCATTTCTACATTTTTAGGTATTTGTTATAGTAGCACCTCACCTCTCACTACCAATTTTTGTCTTAGTCAACTATACACATGGTAGACAGGATGTCTGAGATATGAACTCAAGCAGCATCTAGAACTTTAACCTCTATGCTCTGATTTTTGGTTTTCAGGGGATTCTTTACATTAATTCTATTAATGTAATTAATAATTATATTAATGTCCATTCTATATCTCACTTTTATCTGCCCTGCTTTATCACCTTTCATCACTCTTGTTCATTTCTTTATCATAAGACATCTGAGTGTAGAAGATTGTTATCAATTCTAAAAGTTTAGGGCCTGAAGAAAAGGGGTTCCAGACTAGTCCTGCACCAGTAAAGAGCAACCTAAGACTTACTATTATACTTCACTGTACTAAAATTTCATCAGTCATTCTTCATCATGGGGAATTTCTATAGATTGTTGTCCTGTCTGATATCAGGACATTTCCTCCTCTTTCTTCAGCTTCTTCCTTCCAGCAGCTTAGTTTCTAATTTTTTTTTCTAAAACCACCAGTGATCCTGTCTTTGAATATCCAGAAGTTTGTGTTGGGCATGAGCATTTCTCATTAGGTCCTCATTTAGGTTTGCTTTCCTTCATCCCTCTATGCAGTTCTTTAGTCTCTGGCATCCAGATCACAGTGCTAACATTGACTCTCACTGGTTAAATACTAAGGCTGGTGATCAAATATAGATTCATTTTTTATATAATATTGGTTGCCTCAGATTGGAATATTGTGGAGTGACGGAGATCTGGGTTAAAATCTTGGTTTCTCTGTTTATTTGCTGTCCACAGGCAAGCAATTTATTACCTCTCTGATCTCAGACTTCTCAGAGCTACAGTGGACATAGGAATCAGATAATGTATATGGAAGAAACCTGTACATAGAAAAGCACTCAGTGATGCTAATTCCTTCCCTCCATTCTTTTCTTTTGCTATAACAGCAGTAATCAGAGGATAATCAAGCTAGCAAAATTTGTTATGAGCCTAAGACATGATTTATGTCTTAGGTGTAAACTCCATAGCAAACAGTAGGAACAGTGGCAAGTGTTACATCTTGATGACATGAAATATAGTGGAATATAGGTATAGATAAATTCCTTGTTTAGCTCAGCCTTCCTGAAACACAGATCAAAGCTCTTTTCCTTTTTTTTTTTTGGTAACAAATGGAACTTGAATCCCAATGCTCTAACTTAGCTCTCTTTGAAATAGGCAATAGTACTTAAAAGAGACTGATTGGGTTGGTTTTCTAGGTTAACACTCAGGATATGATCAGACCAATAGGTCCATGTTGCAGCCTGGAATTCTGCATTTCCAACAAGCTCCCAAGTGATGCTCTTGTGACTAGTTCATGCACCACACTGATTACTCATTCTGGAGAGAATCCTTTTAGGATACAGGGGTTTTTTTTTGGCACCTACTTATTTATTTTCACTTTTAGATCATAGTCAAAACTGACAGAAAGAGTCCCATGTCAATGTTTCGTCAAATGTCAAATGGTGAGAAAGTGGTCATGTAGATCATCCTGTAAGCTTTGTACTTGTCTAGCCTCAAAACTGAAGCAAAAGCCCGGAATCAGTGACAGAGACATTGTTGGCTTAATGGTTGTGGGATCTTACATGTCTAACTAAAGAAGGTCCTGGAGTGATACCCCACAATGTGCAGCAGACAGCAGGCAGGATGTGGTGCTGGCTTCACTACCAGGGAGTGGGGTAGGTTACCAATTATAGGAGAAATTGACATCCCTTTGGCTTATGGGAACCAGCAGAGGGGCAAGCCTCTCACCACTCCCTTGAATAAGCTATCATAGTGGAAATACTTCTGACCTAAAGATGTAAACAGTTAAAGCTGGGGCTGGAACAAGTACATAGGCATTTCTAGATTAGGCTCTTGTGATTAAGAGTGAGGGTCAGTCAGGTGAGTAGAGTGTGAGTAGGTGAGGCAGATACTGGTTGAGCAGGGCATGTACAGAGAGCAAAAGAACAGCCGCCTTAGGTGGCCTGACCACACAGTTCAGGAAACCTTTTAAGTATGTTGCCATATTGAATACACATTTTCCTATCCAGCTATTCCATCAGCCTACCAGCTAAAATTTACTGAGTATCTGCTCTGAGACACGAGTCTTTTAGAAGTGAGAGATACAACTGTGCTGTGATATCCAGAGAGCATTCTAGTTCATTCCTTAAACTCTCCAGTACTTTTTGGAATGTCAGTACCAAATAGTTGGTGACATGTCCTCCCTGATTTGATATCACCCACAGCAGCTTGAGGTTAAAGGCATCTCAAAATTCATAAAGACAAATTTAAATATGACTCAAAGTCTCTCTCTGGATGGTAGAGCATCACCAGCAGGTGAGCATCTTCAGGATGCAAAGACTGTGTCACATAGTTAAGGACCAACACAAGTGGCTCTAGAATAAACCCAAGATTTTTTTTTTTTTTTTTGAGTGGGAGTGCGAGGCACTGTGCAATGTGCAGGGACTTAAAGAAATGTGAAGCATCTCTGTCCTCCTAGTTGTTTGCAGTTTGTTGCAGTTCCTTTGGCCTTGAAATTACAACAAAGACAAAGCTAACTGTAAAAGGAGTTATGTAATCCTGAGTGTTAGAGAACTGGCAGCAGTTGGGGATGCCTACCTCTCAAAGGGTTTACTGGGAAAACCTCCTCCATTGACTGCTATCCTACCTCTTGAGGTGGAGAGAGAAAAAAGGAGACCAATGTTTGCTCTTTACTAAGCTAAGGAAGAGAGTGCACTCGTCATAGCAAACACTCTCTTCCAAAAACACAAAAGAGGACTCTACACATGGATATCACCAGATAGATGGTCGACATTGAAATTAGATTGATTATATTTTTTGCAGCCAAAGATGGAGAAGCTCTTTACAGTCAGCAAAAACAAGACCGGGAGCTGACTGTGGCTCAGATCATGAACTCCTTATTGCCAAATTCAGACTTAAATTGAAGAAAGTGGAGAAACCTACTAGACCATTCAGGTATGACCTAAATCAAATCCCTTATGACTATGCAGTGTAAGTGAGAAATAGATTTAAGGGACTAGATCTGATAGACAGAGAGCTTGATAAATTATGGATGGAGGTTCTTGACATCGTATAGGAGACAGGGATTAAGACCATCCCCAAGAAAAATAAATGCAAACAAGGAAAATGGCTGTCTGAGGAGACCTTACAAATAGCTGTGAAATGAAGGGAAGCGAAAATCAAAGGAGAAAAGTAAAGATATACCCATCTGAAGGCAGAGTTCCAAAGAATAGCAAGGAGGGGTAAGAAAGGCTTCCTCAGCGATCAGTGCAAAGAAATAGAGGAAAACAATAGAATGGGAAAGACTAGAGATCTCGTCAAGAAAATTAGAGATACCAAAGGAACATTTCATACAAAGATGGGCTCAATAAAGGACAGAAATGATAGAGACCTAACAGAAGCAGAAGATATTAAGAAGAGGTGGCAAGAATACACAGAAGAAATGTACAAAAAAGATCTTCATGTCCCAATTAATCACGATCGTGTGATCGCTCACCTAGAGCCAGACATCCTGGAATGTGAAGTCAAGTGGGCCTTAGGAAGCATCACTACTAACAAAGCTAGTGGAAGTGATCGAATTCCAGTTGAGCTATTTCAAATCCTGAAAGATGATTCTGTGAAAGTGCTGCACTCAATATGCCAGAAAATTTGGAAAACTCAGCAGTGGCCACAGGACTGGAAAAGGTCAGTTTTCATTCAAATCCCAAAGAAAGACAATGCCAAAGAATGCTCGAACTACCACACAATTGCACTCATCTTATACACTAGTAAAGTGATGCTTAAAATTCTCCAAGCCAGGCTTCAGCAATGCATGAACCGTGAACTTCCAGATGTTCAAGTTGGTTTTAGAAAAGACAGAGGAACCAGAGATCAAATTGCCAACATCTGCTGGATCATCAAAAAAGCAAGAGAATTCCAGAAAAACATCTATTTCTGTTTTATTGACTATGCCAAAGCCTTTGATTGTGTGGTTCACAATAAACTTTGGAACATTCTTCAAGAGATGGGAATACCAGACCACCTGACCTGCCTCTTGATAAACCTATATGCAGGTCAGGAGGCAACAATTAGAACTGGACATGGAATAACAGCCTGGTTCCAAATAGGAAAAGGAGTACGTCGAGGCTGTATATTGTCACCCTGCTTATTTAACTTATATGTAGAGTACATCATGAGAAATGCTGGGCTGGAAGAAGCACAAGCTGGAATCAAGATTGCCGGGAGAAATATCAATAGCCTCAGATATGCAGATGACACAACCCTTATGGCAGAAAGTGAAGAACTAAAAAGCCTCTTGATGAAAGTGCAAGAGGAGAGTGAAAAAGTTGGCTTAAAATTCAGGAAAATAAGACCATGGCATCTGGTCCCATCACTTTATGGCAAATAGATGAGGAAACAGTGGAAAAAATGGCTGACTTTATTTTTCTGGGCTCCAAAACTAGCATGGTGTATTTCACATAATTAATAAACCAATATTGATACATTTTAGTTTTTATTGATATATAGTTGATTTCTAATGTTATATTAATTTCAGGTATACAGCATAGTGATTCAGTATTTTTATGGATTATACTCCATTGAAAATTATTGCAAGATAATATCAATTCTAACCACCGTGCTATACAACATGTCCTTGTTGCTTATCTATTTTATACATATAATGTATATCTCTTAATCCCGTACCCCTAGTTTGTCCTTCTCACCTTTCCTCTCCTCTTTGGTCATCACATTTGTTTTTTATATCTGTGAGTCTGTTTCTGTTTTGTTTTTCATTCATTTGTATTAGTTTTTAGATTTCATTATCAGAGATATAATATTTATATTTCTCTGTATGACATTTCACTAAGCAAAATATTCTCTGGGTCTGTCCATGTTGCAGCAAATGCAGGATTTCATTCTTTTTTATGGCTGAGTAATATTCCATTGTGGAATATATATTACATCTTCTTTATCCATTCATCTATTGATGGGCAGTTGGGTTGTTTCTGTGACTTGGCTGTTGTAAACAGTGCTGCTTTGAACGGTGGGATGCATTTAACTTTCTGAATTGGCGTTTTTATTTTTTCTGGATACATACACAGGAGTGGAATTGATGGGCTGTATAATATCAATAGTCCTGTTTTTAATTTTTTTGAGGAATCTCCATGTTGTTTTCTACAGTGGCTCTTCCAATTTACATTTCCACTAGCAGTATAAGGGTTCCTTTTTTCCCCACATGCTTGACAACATTTGTTATTTGTAGACTTTTTGAAGATTAAAGTCCATAGTTTATTTAGATTTCCTCAGTGTTTACCTAATGTCCTTTTTCTGTTCTAGGAACACAGATTAAATAGCATATTTCACTTAGTTTCAGACTTTCCTTGGTTTTGAAGGCCTTGATTGTTTGGGGAAGTATTGCTCAGGAATGTTGAAGAATATCTCTCAACTGGAATTCATTTGATGTTTTTCTCATGATTAGACTGGAGTTCTGTGTTTTGGGTGTAAAAGTCACAGAGGTAAAGCGACACTTTCATCACATCCTATTTAATGTACACGCTGTCAACTTTTACACAGGTGAAGCTAAACTTGATCACCTGGCTGAGATGGCATTTGTCAGATTACTCTTTCTCCCATCTTCCACACTGTGCCTTTTGAGAGGAGGTCACTGTGTAACCCGCATTCAAGGACTGAGGAACTGTCTTAGAGTGCATTTTCAAAGGGGTTTCTTTTCCCTTCCTCTTGCCAGAGCCTGGGGCATCTTTCTCGATTCTTTACTGTGAGAATCTGTGGGAATTCCTACAAACAAAACTCATAAAAGTTTTAGGGGCCACCTAAAAGACCAACCCCTTGCTTTTTGACAATGTCATGATAGTCCACCCTCAACCTCTAACAGTTTATCAAAATTATCATTTAAGTGTCCAAGGACTTCAGCTCCAGGTAAGTGAAGCTCAGCTGTGTCTCTTTGAATGCATCTATCTCTCCAAATTTCAAGGTGGCTGTTTGCCTTGCCACCTTTATGGTGGACCCAGAAAAGTCATTGATTTTATTTTATTATTTTTTTTTATTTTTTATTTATTATTTTTTTTAATTGTTTTTGTATTGATTTTAGTTTTGTACAACGTTTTCTTGTTATAAGTAACAGCTTCCAAACTCTACATGTTGGAGTTGAAACCAGAAATTCAAACTATTAACTTTTAAGGGTTATTGATCTCATTTGGTATTTTGGATTAAAATAATTAATTCCTATGATCATATTGCAGCTTTAATATGGTCTAATAATTGGGTGAAGGAATAGTAATCATTGGTTTCTATAAGCCTTTTCTAGTTTTTCATTTTGATTTTATGACTATATTAACTTTTATAAGACACTGATAAAATACATTTTCTTTAATTTTGAAAATTATCAACATTTGAGACAATTGAATTTTTATAAAAAATTATCCTTATTCTTACTCTCTAGTTTTTAATAACAATTAGTCCTCTGAGTACACAAGGCTATTTCAGTAATATGGAGGCATTAAAAATAACTTTTATCATTTATTATTTTTAATGGAGTAGAGCATTAAATAATGTTGCATATGAAATATTTCCTAACTTTTAAGTATTACTTTTATCCTTCATTAAGCCTCTTGATTAAGGTTTATAACTTAAATATTGAAGTAATTATGAAATTGATTAAGCCTGGCTTGCTCTATTGTTTGGTACTATTGTAATTCTTATACATACAGAACTGTCAGTGGATTAGCTTGGACAAGTTTTTTTTAACTACCTATGCTTTAATTTTTCTCTTTGGAAAAGCAGATTAAATAATTATAATAATAATAGTATTATCATTATACACCTACTTAGTTGCAGCGTTATAAGGATTAAAATGAGTTACTGTAAATTAAATCTTTAGCTAAGAGACTGATGTAGAGTAAGCACCAGATAAATGTTAACAATGATTATTATCTAGATTATAGGATGGTTTCAATGACCATTACTTGTGATTTCAGAAACGCATATGGTTAGAGGTAGAAAGTACTTGAAAACTATCTAGTTTAGGGATCGTAAATAGTCTGTGGGCTGGATTTGACTTTCAGAGGCTTAGTTAACACAGGTTTTAAAATTAATTTAAATAGTTTTTGAGAGATTATAAAAATCCAGTTTTTATAATCCCTGCTACCCCTATTGTCTTATATTATCTGTTTAGTTCTCACATTTGCCTTTATCTGCATAGCTCCTGAAAAGCCTTTGAAAATTCAGCTCTTGTTCTAGTCCATCCCTCTCATTTAACAGAGAAACATATGAGTTCCAGAGGGCTGTAGAAAGGCCTCCAAGTTGTGACCAAACTGGAAATAAGATCTAGGACTTCTGACTCCTAGGCCATTCATTACAGCATGCTGTGTGCTTCAGTTAGAATGCTTAGATCAAGACCCTCTTGAACAACAATAGACTGAAGGGCCTAAAATTGAGCTATCATCTTATAATACATGTCCGTGGGGAGGATGTGTAAATTCTTGAGGACAAAGTTATCTTCACAATTGAGAAGTAAAATAAAAAACAAAACAGGCTTAAGGTATGTGGCAATATTGCTCTTCCCTTTTTAAAGTGATATAGATGAGTCAGGTTAGGAAACTATCAGAATTTTTTTTTTTCCTTATTGACTTGGCATAGCTCCTAAATTGAAACATCAACTTGAGCACATCATTTCAACTTCTGCTCACAAGGTTTTCAGTTCACAGCTTGTTTTTGTGCTCTCTGTGAAAGAGGGAGTCAAGTTAAAATTATTTGTGTGGGCCTGGGGCATCATAATAGAAAACTCTCTGGTTGTGGGCATGGTAACAACAATGAATCATTTCTACAAAATATAACAGAACAAAAGATGACATCATGAATCTTGAACACTCTGAATCTGGTAAGTTGGATGCAATGTGCAGCACATACAAACAGAAAAGTTGGTGAGATGGATGTTTATTTAAAATGAGGTGAGTGCTTTGACAAGGAGTTGGATTTTATATAAGATTTCATTGTCATATTTCTTTCACAAAATCGAGAAAGGACAGCATAGGTACCTGAAACTGACTTCCTGTCAACTCAGTGGGAGGTTTTAATTAGGAACTCTTCTTTCAGTAAGAAGGAGAAAATGAGAATAAGGTGACAAGTCTTACTGGTTGACAGTCATAAGAATTAGGCAAATTTCCTAAAGAATATTTGCTTACCTTCCATGGGGACAAATAGAATATGCTGTTTAAAATGATGGCCAGAACACTGAGAGACTTCTGGTTTCAGGGATTTGCAATCTGTAGTTTGGATAAGAATTGTCTGGGGTACTTACTGCCCAGGCAGGGCTACTGCACTAGAATCTGGGGGCAGGGGTGACGGTGCTAGGACTGCATCCCAGGAGATCTGATCCAAGTCGTCTATGGACCATTCTTTGAGGAGTGATGGTAATGATCTTGTCTCCTGTATGAATTTTAAGAGTTCATCTTGCTCTCTCCTTCCTTCTTTCCTTCCCTCCCTTCCTTTCTCCCCCTTTCCCTCCCTTTCTCTCTCTCCATTTTGCTCTTTCTCTATTCTCAATTCTATTTTAATAGCAGACAATAATGGAAGAACTGAAGATCTGAACTTTGCTTCCAAGTGACTCACGATCTACTTGTTAGACAGAATGCCACTAATAATTGACACAAGGAAGCATAGACTGAAGCATAAGGGGCAAATAGAAATGTTTGCATTTGCATTAGAATGCAAGGAGAAACCACACAGCCCGTGATGAAAGGGCTGAGATATGACCAATTGGTGGAAAGCACTGCATTATGGATTTGGGAGGTAGACTTTCTAGGGGTCAATTCTAGTTTCCACATCACATCTGTATAATCCAGGGCAAGTCATTTTGTATCTCTGAGTCTCAACTTCCCTATCTTTTTAAAAAGTAAAAGCTGTGAAAGTGAGGACAGAGGGAAGGAAAAAGGCTTGAAACATATATAGAAAGAATTGATACTTGATTTACGGAAAATGGGGGTGGTGAGGGAAAGTGCTGGAGAAATCAGGACCATTCCCAGGTTTTCAGCAGTTGGTTAACTAGGTTTAGTGGCAATGTGTTAGTTTCAGGCATTCTCAATGCAAGGTATAAAGGATGCATCCCTTTGGGTGGAGATGTTACTCTGATAACTGGACATCTAGTCTGGAGTGTTGAAGTGCAGTCTGAGCTGAGGATACACCCTTGGGAGTTCACAGCCTTCAATTAGTTATCAAAATTTTGATGAGCTCATCCAAAGAGAAGGAGGTGGTCCAAGCTGAGAGTCCATGGGAATGAGAAATCTTAGAGGAAGAGTGACTCTAACTGAACATGGATAGCCAGACATGTAAGAGGAAATCTAGGAAAGATGGATGTTATGCAAGCCAATGGAAAAAATTTTATGAGTTTGTGCTTTGAACAAGTTTGCAATCTCCTTGTGACTTACTTACTTTGTCAGTGAAAATGAAATAGCAATATCTATTGCATTTGTATTGTGAGGATTATAGTGATAATAAATCTATTCATTTGATATGATGCATATAGCATAAAAATCATCAATGAATATTTTTTCTGCTGCAAATGTTGATTGAATTATGAATAAAATGGCTGACTTAAAATCTTCCACCTAATGAGACATTATTTCCTTCAATAATTCAGCCAGATCTCTTTCCTAATGACTGAATTTCCAAAATCTAATAATTAGCTCCAGTAAGGAGTTCTGATATCAAAGCAAGCAGTGTCTGGTGAAGAATATTTTTATTTTCTTCCTTCTGTGATAATACTGTTATTAATCTTGTTTGAAAACATCTGCACTTATTTCTTATTTGAATATGCAATCAATATCAAGTGCTTATCTTCCTTTAGAAAATTACATTGGTCATCCCAGACAGTACAGAATACACTTGAAAGAAATCATAACTTTTAAGGTTTTGAGTATTATTTTTCACATCAGCTCCTGTAGGCTTCCTGTGCCTCACAATTTAGTTCCTTTTATTAAAGCAACATAATTTGGGGAAAATGAGATGAAAAGGCAACATTTTCTTGCTTTTGAAATCTTATGGTTATTTGCTTTGAAGTTGAACTGAAAGACTTAGTCAGGTTCCTTTTTGGAACACATAAACAAATTCAACCTCTGGCTTTATGCAGAAATTTCAAACATTTTTATTTGTGCTTTTCTTTTCATATAACACAAAGCCCTTCTCTTGTTTCGTCATGCTTAGCATCCGGTTTTCAGAGCAATTTCTCAGGCTTGTTTGACAATTTGAGCAAAGCATATTGCAAGGCAAGAGGTAAGAAAGAGTAGAAAAGAGAACTGAGACTCACTGAATTGGTAAAGACTGAGCAAATCTTTCTTTAATGCACTTGCTTGTTTTTAAACTCTTTCCATCTCTTCAGTAGCAACTTGGAGAAAAGTCCTGCTCACAAATGATCGTATCGAGGTCTTAAAAGAACAATGTGTTTCATGCCTGTCTTACTAGAAATACTTTTATTTTGTGTTTTAGCAGGCCGATAGGTACAATGAGGAAGATTTAGTCTACTAGAGGTTTGAGTGTATTCTTGACACTGTCATACATTTGTTCAAGCTGGGCTAGATGATCTCCAAGTTTCTTGTCCGCTTAAGATTGTGTAACTTGAAGTCTTTTTACTCCTAAACCTATAATCTGTGACCTTAAAGTCAATCTGTCTCTATTTACCTGCCTATATATCTATCATAAACTCAACAATAGTCTCCCTGACCCCAAAGCTGTTCTTATCCTAATTCCTGAATGCTCGATCGCTTGGTTGTGTCTGACTCTTTGAGACCCCATGGACTATATAGCCCACCAGGCTCCCCTGTCCATGGGATTTCCCAGGCAAGAATACTGGAGTGGGTTGCCATTTCCTTCTCTAGGGGCTCTTCCCAACCCGGGGATCGAACCTGCAGCTCTGTGCCTCCTGCATTGGCAGGAGTGGTAAAGAATTTTTTTACCACTGAGCCACCTGGGAAGCCCTATCCTCATTCCTAAAGTTTGTGAACATGTTGCCTTACAGCAGAAGGGACTTTGCATTTGTAGTTCGCCAGGGATCTTGAGATGGAAATATTATTCTGGATTATTGGATGGGACCAATGTAATCACAAGGGTCCTTATAAGAAGGAGGCATGAAGGTGGGAATCAGAGAAGAGGTGTGACCGTGGAAACAGAGGTTGTAATAGTATACAGTTGACCCTTGAACAAGAATGGAGGTCAGGGACACTGACCTTCCACACAGTCAAAAATCCTGTATCATTCAGTCAGCCTTCACCATCTTGGGTTTTTTCATGCTAGCAGTTTGGCATTTGAGGATTCAACCAATCTCGGATCAGATCGTGTAATACAGTAGTGTTTACTATCAAAAAACAATCTGTGTATAAATGGACTTGCACAGTTCAAAGCTGTGTTGCTCAAGGGTCAGCTGTACTTTGAAGATGGCAGAAGGGATGGAGACCCAAGGAATGCAGGTGACCTCTAGAAGCTGGGGAAAATGAAGCAATAGATTCCCCCCTGGAGCCTCTAAAGGGGAGGTGATCCTGCCAAGACCTTGATTTCTGCCCAGTGGAAATTATTTGAGACTTCTGACCTCCAGAGTTGGAGATGATTAATTTAGAGATAATACATTTCTGGTGTTTTAGACCATTACAATTGTGGTAATTTGATACAACAGCCCTAGAACATTATGAAACTTTAGGATTCATTTCAGTTCAGTCCTACACTGACACAACTGAGTTACTGAACTGAACTGCACTGCCCAACTCTTTGTGACCCCATGGACTGCAGCACACCAGGCTTCCCTGTCCATCACCAACTCCTGGAGCTTGCTCAAACTCATGTCCATTGAGTCGGTGATGTCATCCAACCATCT
The DNA here is from genome assembly GCA_007570785.1 of Antilocapra americana. Taxonomy (NCBI): domain Eukaryota; kingdom Metazoa; phylum Chordata; class Mammalia; order Artiodactyla; family Antilocapridae; genus Antilocapra; species Antilocapra americana. The sequence goes on along the minus strand of ML662436.1, from coordinate 10,263,193 downwards.
CATCCTCTGTTGTCCCCTTCTCCTCCTACCTTCAATCTTTCCCAGCATCAGGGTCTTTTCCAATGAGTCAGTTCTTTGCATCAGGTGGCCAAAATTTTGGAGCTTCAGCTTCAGCATCAGTCTTTCCAGTGAGTATTCAGGACTGATTTCCTTTATGATTGGTGACTTATGAAACTTTAGGATTAATAAATCCTGTATCTGTCACTCTAGCTTCTTTTTACTCAATGAGATGGGGTAGAAATGGAGTCAAAGTCAGGATGTGACCTACAGGATCATATAAAGATTTGAGTTCTGTGATTTACTCAGATCAAATACTGGCTCTGTCTCTTGCTACTTGTCTCACTTTAGGCTTGTCACCTACTTTGTTTCCTCATCTGCAAAGCTAAGATAATGATAGCACCTACTTTCCTTATAGAATTAAAAGACTCAGTGCTCATAAGATACATGTATCAGTTTCCTGTGCCAACTTACAAGCTTCCCATCAATGCTCTCCAGCAGTTTCTTCCCCTAACTACAGTGTTTAGAATCTGGAGAAGAGCATATTTAGGTGAGGTTGGGACCACGAGATTCATAAGAGTCAGAGTGACGTAAGCCTAAAGAAGAGGCAGGAATGAGGGATTTGCCTGAGGCTGGTTCCAGTTTTCTCAACTTCTGAGTTTTCACTGGCTTTGAAATAGACTCTCAGTTGATTCTGAGAATTCTACAAAGATTGAGGTCATGTAATTTATGAAAGCATCAAGCTGAGATGAGATGCTAGTATTTCAATCTCCAGAGTAGATTCTTATCATATCCCAACCCACTAAAGAGGACTGACTACATTTAGCTGATTATTCAAGCAGTTTCTTTGATGTAGAAAACACAGAGAGATTTTAATCTTTTATTTTTTGATTTTGTATTCATAATGTGTATGTCTTTGGGAGAATGGAATAAAAAGGGCACCTTTCCCCTTAAGAAAGTGCCAGAGTTTATATAAAATAAAAAGATGAAAGGCACTATGAAAATGGTGAAGGCAGGACCAAGCACTTATTATTCTGATGCTATTGTTACACATTTTAGTCCAGTTTCTTCTGGTTTTGCCAATTGAATCTTTCATAGGATGAAAGGGACAATGTGGTTTTTCAGTATCTCCATTTGTAAGATGTTTCTGATTCATAAGCTGCCTGGTTTTTCACTATGGTAAGCCCATCATTTTGGGATGGGATGCTCCTGAAATGATGGTTTTTGACATTCACCTCAATATTGTGTTACCTGAAGAAATGAGCAGAATTGCAAATGCCTATAAATCACGTTTGTGACAATTTCTATAAAAGCCAAAGTATTCATGTCAGAAGAGAAATGCTTTTGTTTGGTTAGAAAGGTGGCTTCTATGAGATCCTAGTTCCTCTTCTCCAAGCTGTGTGACTTTGGGGAATAATGATAGGTGGTGTGTCTGTAAAGGTTTATAATTTACAGTGTCTTCACATGTCTTTGGGCTTCCCTTATAGCTCAGTTGGTAAAGAATCCACCTGAAATACAGGAGACCTCAGTTTGATTCCTGGGTTGGTAAGATTCACTGGAGAAGGGACAGGCTACCTGCTCCGGCATTCTTGGGCTTCCCTTGTTCCTCAGCTGGTAAAGAATCGTCCTGCAATCCAGGAGACCTGGGTTTGATCCCTGGGTTGGGAAGATACCCTGGAGAAGGGAAAGGCTACCCACTCCAGTATTCTGGCGTGGAGAATTCCATGGACTCTATAGTCCAAGGGATTGCAAAAAGTCAGACATGAATGAGCAATTTTCACTTTTGCTTTCTTTCAGGTGTCTTTTACCTATGACCCTGCAACTATGGGCTAGATTATAGCTGTACCTATATGAGAGAAGAGAAAAAGTAATTTCAGAAAAGTAAATTAATTTCCCCAAGTTCGTGCAGGTACTAAGTGCCAAAGCAATGGCTCCAGATGGATTTTCTTTCCCCTGCAATATGTTGCTTCCTAAAAAAAAGTTTAATTCAAATAATTAAACTGTGAGTTTCTCAATTTCTTCCCATGTAAAGTGTGCATATGGACTAGATGCTAGTGCTAAGCCACTTTCAGTCATGTCTTACTCTTTGCAACCACATGGATTGTAGCCCACCAGTTTCCTCTGTCCATGGAATTCTCTAGACAAGAATACTGGAGTGGGTCGTCGTTTACTTCTCCAAAAGTGAAAGTCACTCAGTCGTGTCTGACTCTTTGCAACCCCATGGGCTATAGAGTCCATGGAATTCTCCAGGCCAGAATACTGGAGTGTGTATCCTTTCCCTTCTTCAGGGGATCTTCCCAATCCAGGGATCGAACCCAGGTCTCCCGCATTGCAGGCGGCTTCTTCACCAGCTGAGCCACAAGGGAACTAAGTATGACATGGACTAAATATGACATCACAGACTCAGACCTAAAGGGGCAATGCAGGCAATGTTAATGAGAGATATTGTCTAGCTATAAAGGAGATGGTATTAAATGTTATGACAAGAGCCATGTATCATCTAAAGTGAGGAGTTGCTGTCAAACTGTTTTTGCAGAGGGAGGCAGCAAAATCAGTGTTGTCAAGTTTTCTGCTGTTTCAAGAGAAGACAAAAATCTAAATTTTCAAGTGAAATTTCCCTGTGTTACATTAATGCTAAGTTGACAGAATTATGACCCCCCTCTCCAAGGTCAAGGGGTGGGAGGGGACACCTTCATTTCCATTAACTCTGACGTGCTGGAAAATCAGTATTGTTTCAGTTTAACTTTCTGGAAAAATTTATTTCTTTGGTCTGGAGGATTCATTAAGTTCATTGACTTTTCAATTATTGTCTAGGCCAACTAAGTAATTGATTTGGACAAATAGATAACTTCTAAAGCATGAAGGGAAATGAAATATAATGAATGAAGTCAAATAAAATCCCTTCTGTGATCTTGGAGCATTGTGAAAACAGAATACACTGTACAGAAATCTTTGTGTGAAGAGATTATGCTCATGTGATTCTTTCATGCCACCAAGAGGGCAGCTGAACTTAGAAAAGAAGGGATTTTTATGATATCTTATATGTATTCTCTATTGTTTTCCACTCTTAGAATTGATGGTGCATCCAAGCAGATTTAAGGAGCAATTTAACTCGTTAAAGATACTTATATTTTGATCATCATGTAACTATCAAGTTAAACTTTGCCATTCGAACTTAGGAGGTTGATGGCTTGTGTGAATTTGGACTTGATGATAATAATAGTGGTGATAGTACTACTGCCATTGTGTGTCCAAACGTATTGTAATAATGATATTAATAATAAAGAAATAACATTTGTTGAGTGTTTATTATGTATCAGGATTCATGTTAAGGATTTTTCTATTTATTTAATCATTTAATTCTCACAATTTCCCATGAAGTAAGCATTGATGTCTATTTTACAAATAAAAAATCTGAGACTTAAAGAGATTAACTGGTACAAGGTTATTCTGTTACTAAGAGATAGATTCAAACCAAGTCTTAATTCAGTGTATGCAGAAGAGGTCAGGAGGTACTTCCTGAGCATCTGTGTACCAGGTCATATTCTGAGTTCTTGTGTACAAAATGAATTTCTGCTTTATTTGTGTGTGTGTGTGTGTGTGTGTGTGTGTGTGTGCGCGCGTGTGTGTGCGTGTGTTCAGTCATTGAGTCATATCCAACTCTTTGTGACCCCATGGGCTATAGCATGCCAGACTCCTCTGTCCATGGGGTTCTCTAAGCAAGAATACTGAAGTGGGTTACCGTTTCCTTCTCCAGAGGATCTTCCCAGATCAGGGATCAAACCCATGTCTCCTGCATTGGCAGGCAGATTCTTTACCACTGAGCCACCAGGGAAGCCCTTGCTTTATTTATGTTATGTTTTATTTGTTGAGATGATAAGCCAATAAACATACACAATAAAGTCCAGCAGCACTAAGTATTCTGAAAGAAAGAATTGCATTAGGGGACGGAGGGTCTATTTTACATGGGATGATGAAGGAGGTATGTCTGAGGAGGTGATATGTAACCAGAGATACTGGAATGAAGTGGAAGGAGGAAAAATGGGAATTTCTAGGATAGTCCTTTTGATAGTCCCTCCGTGGTACTGTTCACTACTCAGTCCTGGAATGGTGTGACCATTGGTTGGTTGTATTTAAGATAGTTGTGGAGTATCTTCCTAAGGCTATAAGCAAGAATTTAGGAGGAAGACTCAGGTTAAAATTCTGGTTCTGCTCCATTTTCCTCTGAGGCATGTAGATACCTTAAATTTACCTTCAAGTTTCAGTTTCTTTGCCTATAAAATTTGGATAGTAATCCTTATCTCTTACAATAAGTGAACATTACACATGTAAAATTCCCCTTTGCAGCCCTGGAACTGTATATGTGTGAGTGTGTGTGTGTGTGTGTGTGTGTGTGTGTGTGTGTGTGTGTGTGTGTACAGGAGTCATGTAGCAAATAGTAATTATTTTATAACCTGTGTCTTACAAAGGAATATGAGAAGGTACTCATGGCATCTGTGGGGGGTGGGTGTAGCATAGAAAATACTATTTACCCTCAGAACTGAATAGGGAGTATGGTCAGAGTGGAGTCAGACTCAGGAACTAAGATAAGAGAGTTGGATGGTGTGGATAAAGTCGGCTTTCACATCACAGTAGTTAAGTGAAATAATTCAAAAGGCACTTTGAAACAAGTTAGGCAGGAACTTATTTATTTATTTAAATTTAATATTAAGAAGCATCTCAGAATATGCATACAGCCACAGGGGTTTACAGAGTGGCTTGAAGAGGGAGAGAGAGAGAAAATTCCTGCCCTTTACTAAGTAAGGCCCACACCCCTGCTTCCAAAGGCAAGTGTCTTGTGTTTAAAATTGATTCCTGGAGCCAGTGGGTTGGCCTTGTGCCTAATAATCAGGAAATCTTGGTCCAGTCCCAGCTAGCCTTCTGACATGCTGCATGGCTCTGAGTTAATCACTTCACCTCTTTGCCTTCAGACAGAGGAGAAAAGATTTCTGCACCTTGTCCATATCACAGGAATCTTTTTAGACTGAAATAAAAAAGCTAAAAATGCCGCTCCTGGGATCATCAGTGTTATCTCACGGGCCTTGAATTAGTTCAACAGTGGTCTGTTTTGGCAATAACTTAATCCTGGGACAGGGGTAACAGAGCAATAGTGTTGTTCAGGGGTTCTGCTTGGCTGGGTGGAAACACATGGACTTTGAAGTGTATGCATCTGGGCTCCAATTTTCTAATTTTACTATAATTTTAACTCCATCATCCTGTTGAGGACACTTGTTCTCTCTGAACCTAGGTTTCTAGATCTATAAATAAATATACTAACATCATCTAAATTATTGGAAAGATTAAGAAATGTAAAGCTATTAGCATTATATCTGCCATAGCAGGAAACGTGGGTTAGATCCCTGAGCTGGGAAAGTCTCCTGGAGGGGGGCATGGCAATCCCTCCAGTGTTCTTGCCTAGAGAATCCCCATGGACAGTGGAGCCTGGAGGGTTACAGTCCATGGGGTCGCAAAGAGTTGGACAAAACTGAGCACGCACACACGCACGCACTGCCATCAGCATTTTAAAATGTCACTCTTTATTATATATTTTTTTAGTTTTGTTTAAGAATTGAATTCCTGAAATTGTCTAGGCACCTCAATTTCAGGAGATCTTGTCAAACCAGGGCTGCCTGGACAGGCAAAGGATCAAGTGGAAATGACCCACCAGATCTGCTCCAGCCTGCAGAGGTGGGTCTGCACCAAGCTGACCCTCCATCAGGGAGCAGTGGGGACTAATTCTTAGCCTGAGGCAGTGGGAGTTACAGTGGATGTGGGGCTCTGGAAGTGTTCTTAGATGCCTAGATGACTACAATACTTACTGTCTGATTGTGGTGACTGCCAGGCAAGGTGCAGCTTGAAGATATATGTTGTCTATGTAGAAACCTTCTAGTCTCATCCACAGCGAGTTCCCTCCCTCGACAACACATCTACCTTTGCTGTGGGTGGTTGTGAGGCTTTGGGGCACCCTGAAAATTCATCTTTTTTTAATCAGTGGAAAGGAGGCAATAGCTTGTCTCTGTTATCACCTAGATCGACTCTCTCAGAAGAAGCAGGCTGCAGATCCCAGTGGCTTCTCAGAGCTTTCTCAGACGCCTCCATCCTTCATTACGCTATTCCCATGGTAACACTGAGGAAGGGAGAAGAGGGACAGCTAACCACTGAGAGGCTATTTTTAGATTTTTGGCCAGATGCTTTGACAAATCTGTTGAGGGAAAGAAAATGAAGCAAGTGTAGAAGAGGATTTTTTTCCCCCAAGACAATATCATTTAAAATTCATATGATAAAACTGGAAACAACCTTGAGAAATCATTCAACCAACTTCTACTTATAGAAAGATCTACTTTCAAATCATATAAAAACTGTTTAATAAGATCATTTTTATTTACTTAATTACTTATGCCAGATAACTTTATTTCCTATCTTGAATTTATCCCAGATTCAGTCTGAGTTCCCAGACCAAGGGAGTTGGGAATGAGAATGGAAATGGTGGTTCAAGGTGTGGATTATACAACTCTGAGAGCATCATTCTTTTAGACTAAACTAATAATGACACTGTTGTTGGGCCTCCCAGGTAGCTCAGCAGTAAAGAATCTGCCAGCCAATGCAGGAGACATGAGTTTGATGCCTGGGTTGGAAAGATCCCCTGGAGAAGGAAATGGCAACCCACTCCAGTATTCTTGTCTAGGAAATCCCATGGAGGAGCCTGGTGGGCTATAGTCCACAGGGTTCCAAAGAGACAGGCAAGACTTAGCGACTAAACAACTACAACAAAAATGGCACTTGCTAGGTTTGTGCAAATATTTGCACTGGATCTGTTTCACTTATTTTTAAAATAAGTAAACCCCTTCCATCCTCTTTAAAAATCTTCAGGAATTTCTCATTGCTCTTAGGTTAAAGGCCATAGATCTTTAAAGTGGCTGTATAATACACATGATATTAATCCTATATACAAGTCCAGAATCATTCAGTATTATTATAATTCTCCTCTGTGTTTCACCTAAGATTTTCTTTCAGAATCTCAAACATGCCATCTTCCTCCATGTCAACCTCTTTATGCTTGTTTATGATAGTTTTCCCCATGCTCACTACCTAGTTAATTTCTATAACTTCTTATCCTTTTAATCGGAGCTCAAATACCAGAAAATGCTTTCTTAACCTCTAAACAAAAACGACCCTTCTGCCATAGCCTCTTCTAACAACTTGTGCATTTCCTTTGCAGCACTTACCAGTTTATAATTCTATATTTATTTATGTAACATTTTAGGCTTTTTTTATTACTTTAAACTATGAGCTCCATGTCATTAGGAAATTATATTGTTTGCTCACCATTATATATCTAGTGCCTAGCATATATTTGGCAACGTATTCTAATGACTGTGTAAATGACTAGCAGTTATTTTAAAGGGACATAAACCTAGGTTCTGTCAAGTCAAACTGTCTATGTGACTTACCAGGGCTCCCCAAAATACAATGTACACCCAGATTTCCCAGAAAACTTGTTAAAGAGCAGATTCTGATTCAGTAGATCTGGGCTGCAGCTCATGATTCTGCATTTCCAACTGGTGTCTAACTAGTTCTAGAACTTGGTTGCACACACTGAAATTGCCATGTACTGTGTGATCAGTAGCTTCAGTCGTGTCTGACTCTTTGCGACTCATGGACTGAAGCCCTCCAAGCTCCTCTGTTCATGGGATTCTCCTGGCAGGAATACTGGAGTGGGTTGCCATTCCCCTCTCCAGGGGATCTTCCCAAGTCAGGGATCAAACCCACATCTCCTGTGTCTTCTGCATTGTGACAGATTCTTTACCAATCTTTTCTTTGCTGAGCCACTGGGGAAGCCAGAAATTGCCATAGGAATTTTCAAAAAAACCCCTCAATTTTGAAGTCCCACCCTATGATTCTGATTTAACTGGTATGTGGTTGGCCTGGGCTTTAGGGATTTTTAAATACTCCCTAATTTATTCTAATACCAAATACTATTGTAGAATCATTGATTTCAGGCAACAAAGCTAATCCTCAACAATAGCTGTATAGGAATATTTTTGTTACCCTTTGCATTAGACAGCATTTAACATGGCCACCCAATAAGGGTTCATGCTGTTACTGTTTTTTAAATGTATATTTCTTAGAGATACATAGGAAAGTGGTACCAAACATTTGTTTCATAGCAGAGAGAATCCTATGTGAGTCAGCTGTTGTGGTATGGTCCAATCTTAAGCTTCCCACTTCTTCACATAGGGGAACTGTATTTCTTATCAGATATTTAAAACAATAAGTATACTATTGAAAAAAGTGAAGCATTTTGGTAGAAACAAATGCAGCTATAAGTCTTTGCAGCCAGAGCAGCAATGCATAATTACCCATATAATATCATTAGGAGGAAGAGAACCTTAGGGCTCTTCCAAAAGCTGCAACATTTACAGTGAGTTCAATGATTCCCAGCATGTCCATAAATGTAGGAAGAGAAACCAGAGGCTCTTGGGCATTTGGTTACCCTCTTTGAGGGTCAGTGCTTCTTAATCTAAAGCGTAGTAATAGCCCTCTCTTTTTTTATTATTAATTTCACTAATGTTTTCCACTGATTTATTTTTGCTTGTGGTTGGTTTTATTTTTAAAAGTTCCACAATGTGGACTGTAATATTTTTGCAGTTATAACTCAACACAGTAATTTATTTTAAGCCCTGCACTAGTCATTTTCTTATTCTCTCTTACTTAATCTACTCATCAAATCTATTTGGTATCTACTGCTATTATCACATTCTACAGATGAGGACACTGAGCTAAATGGCTCAGTAACTTCTCAGGGACACAGATGGCCAGAGACATTGTCCAGGAATATATGATAGAACTCCTGGGACTCTCTCCTTTCCAGTGTTAATAAATTTCTGGTCTATAGGCCAAATTCAGCCTTCAGTAATATTAGTCCAAAGGTCCCAATATATTTTTTAATGAGGTGCCACTATTTAGAAAGCAGAAAATTTCTTTAAAAAATCCAGATTTCAAGTTTATACTTACAATAATATTATCTGACAACATAAGTGACATGACTGAAATCCTGAAATGTGCATGAAGCTGAGCTCTGTTTTTCCTTTTCAAATAACACTCTTCCTGCCCCTCACTACTACCTCTTTCACTCCCGGCCTGCTCCAATATTCATGACAAACGCTTTGCACATCCAGAGCTCTGGTTTTCAACTCAGCCTCTAAATTCTGTTGAGGGAAGAAATGATTTTTATGTCTTTAGGACATTTTACCATCAGGAAAAATAAAATGTCCTCTTTCTCAGTGAAGCGTAGACCATTGCATTGCCATGTTCATCATTTCATACCTTTCTAGGACTCCCTGTGTGTTTGCATCTGGCTGAGTGGTTCAATTTCTTTGAATACAAATGGTGGAGCTTAGTATCCTACCTTCTGGTTCTACTATTTAGCTGTTTGGAGTGCTTTCCAATCAAAGTTTTGATTTCACAGGAGTCTACAAGTTGTGTGGCTGTCTTTCAACAACTGTAGCCCCATGGAGACTCACACATCCCTTAAACTCATGATATGCAGTTAGGTTCTGTTCAGCCTCCTTCAAGTAAGACTATGATAAGGAGGAAAAGGATGATGTTGTCCTGGACAACACCTAGCTGTTGTCAGGACCACCTAGCTGATATGGCACTAGAAGTGTCAGTAGTTTCTCAGGAATGCAGTCACCAATTTCTTTCTTTCTTTCTTTTTTTATTTTCTAATTTATTTCTTTTATTTTATTTTTTTTATTGGTTTTGCCATACAATGACATGAAACCGCCATGGGTTTACACATGCTCCCCCTCTAGAGCCCCCCTCCCTCCTCCCTCTCGATTCCTTCCCCTTGGGAAATCTCGGTGCACCAGCCCCGCGCATCAATCCTGGGCTGGTGATTGATTTCACATATGATAATTAACATGTTTCAATGCCATTCTCCCATATCATCCCACTTTTGCCCTCATCCACAGAGTCCACGAGTCTGTTCTATACATCTGCATTCCTTTTGCTGTCTCGCATGCAGGGTTCTCACTGCCATCTTTCTAAATTCCATATATATGCGTTAGTATACTGTATTGTTGTTTTTCCTTCTGGCTTACTTCACTCTGGATAATAGGCTCCAGTTCTGTCCACCTGAGTAGAACTGATTCATATGAATTTTTTTTTAATGCTGAGTAATATTCCATTGTGTATATGTACCACAGCTTTCTTATCCATTCGTCAGTTGATGGGCATCTAGGTTCCTTCCATGTCCTTTCTAATGTAGCAGGAAATGCAGACAAAAGGATTCTCTTCTTAGGAGTCTTCACCTTGGTTTTGAGAGTTTCTTGCCTCTGTTGCAGTGTACTATTTCCTTTATTCCTTTCCATGTCTGGCTTTTACCTGCTGCCCACCTTAGTCTTGGTTTCTATACACTCTCTCTGAGCCACTCAACCTGTTGTTTCTAGTGGTGGAGACCTCTCACTGCACATGGAAGCCTGTCACTCAGCAGAGCTCATGCATGCATACTTAAACCTCAAAACAACCCTATGATATAGGTCTTGTTACTCTCAGGAAAATGTAACTGAAAAACCTTAAAATTTGGTAAGTTGATAAGGAGAAGAATTTTCAAATGGTTAAATTTTAACGTTGACTATTCTGTCCCATGTTTTACTTTGAGTACAGAAGCCACTATCATAATTGAATGATGTCTACAAAAGATGAGAAAAGTAATTTTACCATTCCTTATTTCATCACATGGCATGCCATGTGAGCCATCATCAGTTTTAAGGTGCACCATTATCTGATATGCTACTGAGAAGAGAAAAAAGTACTGTCAATTAAGTTATGTCATCTAAATTATGTTGACTGTCATTTTTATTGCAATTATAGATGTTCTAAAATATAAAGACATGTCTTAGAATTGACAAATATGATGCTTATGCAACTTGTACACTTTTAACATGTAAGTCATTGGCATTGTTAATTGTCTTAAAATAATGAGAAGAAAGCAAATGCAAGATGTTTACAATACAATGTTTTCCTTTAGCAACCATCAACTGAGCTGGAATTTGACCGGGTAGTGATTTATACCACTTGCCTTCGTGTGGTACGGACAACTTTTGAAAGGTGTGAACTGGTTAGAAAGATCTTCCAGAACCATCGAGTCAAATTTGAAGAGAAAAACATAGCTCTGAATGGTGACTATGGAAAAGAGCTAGATGAACGATGCCGGCGGGTTTCTGAAGCTCCTTCCCTCCCTGTTGTGTTCATTGATGGCCATTATCTAGGGGTAAGTATCTGCTAAGGAAAATCTTTTTTATTGAACCCAACCAGTATTGATAGAAATCTGTAAACCTATGACAAAGCAACGTGCATCATAGCTACCAGCATCCTTATTGACTTTTGAAGTTCAATCCAGGTGTTGTGAGGCACTTATTTCTATCCCAAATGATGTATCATGACAGTGTTCATCCCTACAGAGTCGTAGTGAGACAAAATCAGCACGAAATTGTCTTTTTGAATAGAAATACGTTTTAAAAAATGGTTAGTTGACTTGAGTTTTGAATTGAGAAGCTTAACATGTGGGATAAAAACTTTTTTTAAGTGTAGGCAAAAAAATGGAATATATGAGACATGCATTTGTGAATTATCCTATACTACATTATCAAACACTCAGTTTCCTACTTAATGAAACTGAGATGACAGTCATGAAATGAAATCAAAAAGAAATAGGGCCTGTAGCCAGAATTTTATCTGCTTGTTGTTTAAAAGGAATCTTGATTTGAGTAACGCAGGAGTGTGAGACATAAATGCAGGCATACAGTGAGAAGAGCAGAGAATTCCAGAGCAGCAAAAAACATGACTCCTTTGTTGCTCTCTGAATAACACTGTTAGCATAATAACCCCCATCTGTCTATGAATGTGTGTTATCGGTAAGAAGCCCAAGAAGGGGGCTCTGGAGGGGGCACTTTGGAAAGAGGGAGAGCAAAGAGCTGAGGGACGCCAGTGGCTAGGGAGGTAGGACTGACAAGGTCACTGATCAGAGAACAAAAAAGTGAATTGCAATAATTAATTTACATGGCATTCTGTATTTTTCTTGATATTTCTGGTGGTGCCTTGAGTGTAGTGAGAAATCAGTACATACTAATGTTTCAAATGTGGTCTTAACCTCCAGGTTTCAGGGAAAGTTAGAAAAAGTCAGAGCTCTTTTTTAGCAGGAAATGCTCCTGTTTGTTACAGGGAGCTTGTATCTGATGTTCTGTCTAGAGCCGTGGCTGTTAGAGGCAGTCTGCCATCTTATGGAAAGATTAATGCAGAAAAGCCATCATTCACTAGCTATGACATCATGCAGTCTTACTTTCAACCAGAGCTGGACACAGATTGATTCTGAATGAGAATTTTGATTGAAGTATTAAGCCTAAGGTCCCAGAAACCCACAGCAATGGCACAGATAATAAAGACAGGATAAATACGTAGATTTTAAAAAGCACTATAGTATACTCTCAGCTTACATGTGTTATCTCATCTAATCATCAGTCTGGCTTTAGAAATGAACTCTCTGGAGCACTGGTTAAAAGGCAAGATAGCCTTGGAGTCAGGCAGTGTTGTTTCAAATCCATGCTCTGATACTTCTAATGCTAGGAAATGAATAAATCATGCTGTACCTGGTTTCCTCTTTTGCATGAGAATAATAGTAGAACTTTTCTTAGGCTAATTGTGAGGGTTTTATTATATATGTGTGTGTGTGTGCTCAGTTGCTTAGTCGTGTCCGACTCTCTGAGGCCCCATGGACTATAGAGTGCCAGGTTCCTCTGTCCATGGAATTTTCCAGGCAAGAATACTGAAATGGGTTACCATTTCCTACTCCAGAGGATCTTCCTGACCCTGAAATCGAAACATGTCTCTTGTGTCCTCTGCATTGGCAAGAGGGTTTTTTTAAAAAAATTTTTTTTATCACTAGTGCCACCTGGGAAGCCTCATTATTATATAATTATATGTATAAGTTATATAATCATATAAAATATTAATTGGTTCGTATGGTTGGAACAAAGTATGTTTTCAATAAATAGTAGCAATTTTCATCCCTGTTTTGAAAAAGAGAACATTCTTTTGCTCCAAATCACATAGCTGGGTAATTGGCAGGGCTAGCCCTCCATGTTAGGATCTATCCAGTTCCCCAAACCCTTGTACTTTGGAACATGACCTCAAGGAAAGTAATTGTTGCTAGTTTGTTTGCTGCTATATTCTTAGCACCTAGAACAGTTTGTCACAAAGCTCTCAAAAACATACATTAAATGGCTGTAGGAATGATGCTATATTGCCTCTTCATATTCTTTCCTTAAGACATTCTTCCACAAGGGAAAAAAATCTGAAGAACCTATCCATACTGGGAAGAAAATCGCTGGTACAAGGTTGTGAGAATTTGCTTTGTAAACTGGGAAAAAATTCTTCTGATATTGTAAGATATTTTTCACTGTGGTGTTTTAAGTTCTGTGAAACCACACAGTTGATCTTAGTGGATGATCACTAAGATCACTTAATGGCCAACAAGCTTGGCCCGCCCACTGCTCTGGTTTTAACCATGCTCATCCTCTTCCTGCTTCTCAATCTAACCTGCCCAAGTGCCTCTCCTGTTGTTTGTCCTTCAGTTTCGGGGATAGACGGAGAGCATGACAGACAAAGGAGGTTGAATGCAGAGTTCTTTCTCAATGACTTTGTCTCTGTGATCACTTTATTTATACACAAAGTAACCTAGAGGTAGAAGAATCACACACATGCTACCCTGTTGCTTTGGAAATGTGAAGCTGATTCTCCAAGTCTGAAGAGAGGTCAGACACAGAGATTTTCACCCCCCCTTTCTTTTTCTGATAAAAGAGGAATTACTTCTAGATTTATAATTCAAAACGGAGATAAACAGTCCAAAATAGCCTACATAACAAATTCCCCTCCTCCGCAATAGCCACTTTATTTAGATTCCATGCACAGTTGCAAATTGAGGACATTGTTGGGCTTGTAGAATCTTTTCCCTGCAGTATTTGTGCATCTGAAATGGAAGGATGCCCTCTGCTGGGTTTTGGCACATGGTGAAGCCTAATTTTGGAAGAGGAAGAGAAACTGATGTTGGTAGTTTCCTTAACATCTGTGATGTTTTAAACAGTTATATAGAACCGTTTGATTTAGTTAAAATTTAAGTAAATGACAAAAATCAAGATGTGTGAATCAGCTGCACAAATACAACTGTCTTTAAGGATGGAAAGAGTGAGAAACAGCCAGAGCCAGAGAATGAAGTAGACGCAAACATAGAAATATGAAGACAAAGTGCTGGAGACCATGAGATGGAAGAAGAGAGGAAAAGGACAATTCACAACTCCCCTCTTTTACTGCCACAGACTCAGGGTGGGTGGTACCAAAGGAACTCGGTTGTTTTCATTGAAGGGAAGCTGTCAGGGCACCATCCGAGCGCAAGGATGGAAGAGCTGACAGGGATGCTCTTTTTGTCTGATCACTCTCTTCCCTAGCCAAACTGAAACCTGAAGACAGAGATAATGGAACAGTCAAGGGAAAGAAATTACTTTAGAAAGCAGATATACACGGCCCTGTGATGATCGGTGGTAGAGGGGGAGTTGGTGGAGGTAGAAGCGAATTCAGCTTGGAACTTCCCTGGGGTTGCTGTTGTTGTTTTTCAGTCATTCAGCCATGTCCAACTCTTTGCGACACCATGGACTGCAGCACGTCGGGCTTCCCTGTCCATCACCATCTCCCAGAGCTTGCTCAAACTCATGTTCATTGAGTCAGTGATACCATCCAACCATCTTGTCCTCTCTTGTCCCCTTCTCCTTCTGCCTTCAATCTTTTCCAGCATCAGGGTCTTTTCCAATGAATCAGTTCTTTGCATCAGGTGACCATAGTGCAGGAGCTTCAGCTTTGGCATCAGTTCTTCCAATGAACACCCAGGACTGATCTCTTTTAGGATTGACTGGTTGGATCTCCTTGCAGTCCGAGGGACTCTCAAGAGACTTTTCCAATGCCGCAGTTCAAAAGCATCAGTTCTTCGGTGCTCAGTTTTCTTTATGGTCCAACTCTCACATTCATACATGACTACTGGAAAAATCATAGCTTTAACTGTAAGGACCTTTGCTGGCAAAGTCCTTGGAGTAAGTGTCCTATTGTTTTTGGCATCAGAAAATCTTGATATGAAAAGATTATGTCCCAATAGTTTGGACATAAATAATCTTATAAATTCCAGTTGGAAATGAGTTAGAAATTATGTCTTGATTATGGACCAACCATAAAACTCTACAGTAAGAGTCCACAAAATCCACATTGGAACATGTAGAATGAATCCAACAGGGGACTCCAGTAACAGAGAGAAGAATGGAAAGGCTGTTGATCTAGAGGGGTCTCTTAAATTAGCTGATATCAAGTTGTGACTGCTTGGAAATTCTAGATCTATTTAAAGTACTATTTTATTCAATTTAGGAATGAAGAAACTATTATTGAGCATTGCTAGTGGACACACTAGAAATATAGACTCTAAGCTTTTTTAGAGGCTACTTCCAACACTTCTCTGCAGAAATGGGCCACCAAGGAAGCCTTTGCCACAATCTGGAAGTGGCCAGTTCTAGTGACTTTTTGGCTTTGCCTGGTCCTCACCAGCAAAATGGATGATTTGTTCCCCACCCTTCTTTCTACAAAATTCTCTTCCTAAGTAAAGTCTTGAGTGAGTGTGTCTGTCTGGGATCAATAAATAAGTCACACATGAAAGCAGCGAGAGAAAATGGGAAATGTGCTTTGTAGATTTCTAGCATCTATGCCTTGACACTCTCTCTGTAGCACAGGAAGACATTCTAGAAAGTGATTGGGTAGGTTACTGATTGAGACGAACCATAGTATGCTGCTTTTATTTAGTTTTATTTTAACCAGCTTTATTGAGGTACAATTTACATTTAATAAATTGTACACATTTAAATTGTACAGTTTAACAATTGTGTACACCCATGTAGCTACCAACACATCCAAATTATACAACATTTCCATAAGCCCTCAAATATTCTTCATGTCATTTAGTAGTTAATCCCTACCACTAAGCCCAGTCCCCTGCTAAACATGGGTCTTTCTCTTAACATAGTTTTCTATTCTTCTAAAGTCTATGTCTGGTTTCATTATCAGGGTAGTGATGCCCTCATTCAAGTGAGTTTGAAAGTACTGTAGCCCCTGGAATTTTAATGTCTGGTTCTCTTTAATTCTTGATATAGAGCACCATATCCATTTGACATCACTTTTCTTTTATGTGAAAGACTTCTTATACACTAATATTGTAGTGTGGGTCTTCTGTGGATGAATTCTTCCAGTATTTAAATGTCTGAAAAGTTTTTATTTCATTTTTATCTTTAAGAAATACTTTTGCTGGATATAGAATTCTAGGTTGGATTTTTTTCCAGTAGTTTAGAAAAAAAAAACTGTTGATCCTCTGTCTTCTCACATTACTTCTGATAAAACATATGTGGTCACCCTGATCTTTATTTCTTTGTTTGTAACATGTCTTCTTCATCACCCCCAACCCCAACTGCTTTTAAGTCTCTCTGCTTATCACCAGAATTGAGAACCTCAATTATGGTATGTCTTGGTGTAACTTTCTTCATTTTTCTTTTGCTTAGGGTTCAAGGAGATTCTTGAATTGGTTGCTTTATTAGTTTTTATCAAATGTGGAAAACTTATAGCTATTATTTTTTTCAAATGTTATCTTTATTTTCCCTTCTTTCTCTTTTTTTCAGAGGCTTTAATTACATCCCTATCAGGCTGCTTGAAGTAGTTCCATAGCTTATGTCATTTCATTTTGGGTAGTTTCTATTGCTATATCCCCTGAATTCCTAGTCTTTTCTTATATAATATCTAATCTTCTATTACTCCCATCTGTGTATTTTTTTTATCTCAGATACTGTAATTTTTCTCTTTAAACATTCCGTTTCTTTAAAAAATGTATTTTACATGTCTCTACTTAACATGTTCAATATCTTTTTTAGCTTTTTAATCATATAATAGCTTTTAATCTGTTTGACAGTTTCATTATCTGTGTTAGTTCTGGGTTGGTTTTGAAATTCTGAGTACTGTTTTCCACTTCTTTGCCTTCTTGGTAATTTTTGCTTGAATTCCACATACCTGGTTGGATAAAAGTATTTTTATTGGGATATTTTTGTGTTCATATATGTATATATCCTTGCATTTTTTGCTGAAAGGTAGTTAAGTTATTTGGAGTAGTTTGCTATTTTGGGTTTGTTATTAAGAGTTTCTAGGCAGGGCCAGAATAGTGTTTCAGTTCAGTTCAGTCGCTCAGTTGTGTCCGACTCTTTGTGACCCCATGGACTGCAGCACGCCAGGCCTCCCTGTCTATTGCCAACTCCTGGAGGTTACTCAGACTCATGTCCATTGAGCTGGTGATGCCATCCAACCATCCAAAACTAATTATTACTTAGTATGGGGATGTGATCTTTTGATAACTTTACTCAATTCCCCAGTCTGGCTGGTGAAAATAGGCAGTATTCCCAACCCTTCCCCAAAATACTGTCACTTTTCATACTTTCAGGTGATCCTTTGCTGGCCTTGAGTAGTTTCCTTACATAGATGTACCAAACATTGCTCTGCTGAACTCAAGCAGGGCCCTCTGCCCATCTCTGGAGTTCTCTGTTAAGCTCTTTACTCTGTCCTGTGAACTCTAGCCATTTTAGCTTCCTGGGCTCTAGGTTTATTTCTTTAACTCAAGGAATCTACTTGGTTCTGTTTAAACTCCCCCTTCTTGAATATAACTTGAATAGCTATTATGATAATAAGCCTGGGAATCCACAGAACTCGCCTCATTTACTCCCTGCCTCTCAGAGATCATAGTTCTTTGTTGTTTAATGTTTACTACCATATAAACAATCCATTAAAAATCATTGTGCTGTGCTTGTGCTCAGTCACTCAGTTGTGTCTGACTCTTTGCGACCCCACAGACTGTAGTCCACCAGGCTCCTGTGTCCATGGGGATTCTCCAAGCAACAGTAGTGGAATGGGTTGTCATGCCCTCCTCTAGGAAATCTTCCAAACCAGGAATCAAACCCAGGTCTTCTGCATTGCAGGCAGATCATTTTGCCATCTGAACCACCAGGGAAGCCCATTAAAAATCATTATACTGTTTATCAAAATGAATTATCAAGTGGTCCACTTTTAGGCAGTATAACAAAGAGAAATTTTCGGGCTTGATGTCCATGGCATTTATGAACTACATTTTTTTTTCTGAATAACAGTGATTTATTTTTACAGTAAACATCTCTAAACAAACAAAAAGTCCTGAAGCTTTAAATATTAGGGGTTTTATCTTTTCTCACATAAAAAATGTACAGGAAGATGCTCCTGGGATGGTATAAACTTCCATGATGTCACCTAAGACCACTTTCTATTTTATTGTTCTTAGCACACAACTTCTATCTTTGAGGTTTAATGGACCTAATGTTCCTATAATTAATATAAGTATTGATATCATACTTGCATTCTAGGCAGGATGGGAACGAGAAAGGAAAGAAAAAAGAGAAGTACATTCTAGCTAAAGGAGTGCTCTTTTAAAGAATCCTTCCAGAAATCTCACCCAACTTTGTATTTTATTATTCACCTTTGTTGCAAAATAGAATTGTGCTCTTCCAGAGGGAATATTGATACGTTGAAAAAATCCAAGTTTTTCTTAGAATAAAGCATCATGGATATCCAGTAGGAAGTTAGTATCTGGCATACTGAGCAAAGATCTTTTTGACTAGTTGACTAGAATAAGCTTCTTTAAGTTGCATGTTTTATGCTAATTGTTTGCTTGAATCAGACAGCTCCCTAGTATTCATTCTGTTAAGGAGGGTTGCAGAGATGGTGGACTAATGGGAGGGAATTTTTGGTAAATTTGATGTTTCTTTATGAGAATGTATTATATGCAATAATAATTATTTTCATAAACCATCAATGTAAAATTAAGTGTTTTGTTAGGTTTTGAAATTCTTTTGTTTTAAACCTCTTTAAAATATTTATCACATGCTTGTGAGAAGTGGTTTATAAATGTTGGAGTTATATGCTTTGAAAATCTGTTGAAAGTTATAGACCATCCCATTCTACATAAGACACAATCTTCTTTAAATATCAAGGCTTTCTGAGAATTTATCCCTAGATAATTAACTTTTCGTTAAAAGGAGTACTTTCACGATGGTGCCTACTGAAGTATACTCCTGCTTCTTAGTTACCCTGAGTATTTTATCAAGTAAGCAACCCACTTCATTACAAATAATTACCATCATATCTGATTTAGATTCTTTAGCATTTAATTGTGATAGATGAATTTTAGATCTTTGTTTGTTCCTTTTTCTTTGGAAATCATCTTTTTGGTCATTTCCTTGATCATTAACAATTTCACCAGAGATCTGGATGAAAAAAGAATCCTCTGAGCTTTCAGATCTACTAATTTTTCATGGATCTTATTTGGTAATAGATACAGCAAATATTCAATCTTTAAGCATCCTTGTGCAGAGTCATGGAGTATTTGTTCCTGGCCTGTTCACTCTACTTCAGAAAGTACAGGATGGAGAAGTTTGAAATTTGAGCTTTAAATCAAGCTCTTGGCGGAGAAGGCAATGGCACCCCACTCCAGTACTCTTGCCTGGAAAATCCCATGGACAAAGGAGGCGGGTAGGCTGCAGTTCATGGGATCGCTACAAGTCGGACACGACTGAGCGACTTCACTTTCACTTTTCACTTTCATGCATTGGAGGAGGAAATGGCAACCCACTCCAGTGTTCTTGCCTGGAGAATCCCAGGGACGGGGAGCCTGGTGGGCTGCCATCTATGGGGTTGCACAGAGTCAGACACAACTGAAGTGACTTAGCAGAAGCAGCAGCAGCAAGCTCTTGGAGTATAAATGAAGCAACAATCTGTCATGTGATTGCTTTCCTTGTCCTTTTTTTTCCTGAATAACTGAAGATTTTTTTTTTAAACTTTTTATTTTTGTATTGAGATATAGCTGATTAATAACGTTGTGATAGTTTCAGGTTAACAGCCAAGGGGTCCAGCCATACATAACATGTATCCATTCTCCCTCAGACTTCCCTTCTATTCAAGCTGCTGCATAACATTGAGCTGAGTTCCACATGCTCCACAGTAGGTCCTTGTTAGTTATCCATTTTGATTATAGCAGTGTGTACAAGCCTATCCCAAAGAGCAACAACAACAGCGACAGTAAAAGCTAAGTTGAATGATATACTCTGATAAGCTTTCCTTGACCTATTAAAATAAAAACGTAAATAGTACCCCTCTCATTTTTATCACCCCTTAATTTTGTTAGGCAAATTAAGAAACTTAGAGAAGATAAGAAACTCTTTAAATACCTTCGGATCACAAACCATGATTCAAATTTAGGAGTGTTGGACTCTAGTGCTCAAACTCTTCCGCTCTTCAGCAGCATATTTACATTCTGAATTATTTCATCACTTGAAAACACTCCATATTCAAGACCTTGGACTTAGAAATATCCCACTCTGACCACAGTTTTCTGTCCTTCAATCTCTTTCCATCATTGAACTTGCTCTGTTACCACTGGTATTGTTTATCCTTCTCCCTTTCTGTTGTAGGCACAGTTTTGGTTTCACTGTTTCCCTATATTTATGTATTCATGAATATAATAATATCTAGTCTGTATCACTCACTGGATCAGCTCTCTTGACTTTCCACATTTGTCAGTTCCAAGTCTGATACAGCTTCCTGTGTTTTCCTTCTCTTATCCCAGCACATCAAGGACATTCTTGGAGAAAATCTCAAAGTTTTAGCAAAGAAGTCTACAACAAAGTTGTATCATCACCATTATCTAGGCCCACTATTTCATACTCCTGAGAATATCTTGTTGGTTTTCTGTTGTGGTTCACATAACCAACTGCTTTGAATGTTTTCTAATTTCCCCCAAACAGAAATCTCATTGACATCTCTTGATTCCTATTTTCCACATCTGTCAGTGTCTTGCACTTTTTATAGTCTTCAAGTCTCTATACAGCCACAATCTTGTAGGGTATGTTGAATTTTTTTAAAAGATATTTTACTTTGACATTTAAAAACACAGCAAACTTCTTCACTATTAGCTTTTTATTCCAATTCTTCAGAATAAATCCCCTGGAAGAATCCACAATTCTTCTAGTCACTCGGACTCCAAATCTCAGTTTTCTTTGATACCACATCTTTCTCTTCCTCATATCTAGTCCCTTGTCAAGATTTACATTGTATTCCATGGGATTTGTATTTTCTCATTTTGGGAGCCCCTCCTAGAAAGGAGCAGCAAAGCAGTGGAAGCAGACATCTGAATGCAAGAGTAAGCTATTTGTCTTATGGAATGGATGTTAGTCTAGTTATTTAATCTCTCTAAGGTGAAGATAATAAAATACTAATGACTGGATATTTTGAGAATTATAAAGCATAAAAACTCACAGTGCCTGGGACATGGCATACACTAAGTAATTTTTTGCTAATATTACAGCAAGAGCTTTAGAGAAAACTTTACATTTATGGGCTGTTGGTGGAAAGACAGAGAGACTAAAGAGAATTAATATAGGATTAGATCAAGAAGTCATGAGAGAAGAAAAGGTGCAGAGTATTATTCTGAGTTTACTTTCACATGTTAATTTCTAAGTAGTTTGATCTATTAGGGCAGGATGCTGCACAGTTTCTGAACTTCTGGATAGTGGTAGCATTTTAAATATAAAAACTAGCATCAGGGTCATGTTTCAGATAATAGTTTCATTTGAGCTGATATGTGGGCTACTAGCAATATTCCATTGCCATTCATGATACCTTTCCATGAATATTAAAGTTATTTAAATAGTGTTATTTTTTCAATTTTAATACTAAGCAATCAACTATACTAGCTAAAACATATTAATAAGAGTTTATAACATATGAGATTTAAAAATTAACAATATACCTATTCCTCTGAAAATGAAAGAGAAGGTTTATATATAAAACACTATACCGTCATAATTTTTTCCTTACAATATGAAACTTGGATTTTCCTCCCTCTCTTTTTAATAGTAAATGTAATTTTACCTTTATTCAACTCAGAATGAATTTCATTATATTAAAACATGAACAGATGACATCTGATTTGCTCTTATTTCTAGAACAAAGCTATTAAAATCTAGAATGTGTGCCCAACTAAGAATAGAGTGGGTGAAGGAATTAATGTTTTAAATTCTTCTCTTAGCACCTCCCCTCTCTCATATTCTCTCAGATTAAGACCACTGGGAGACTGGTGGGACAACTATTAAGATGAGGTTGCAGAAGATCTACTTAATTATTAGGTTTCATAAAGACAAATGTAGTAGATAAATACATGTATAAGTTTCATACAAAAGATTAGAATCTTGAATTTGGAAGGAATCTTAAACGTCATCTTGTCTAATGTCCCTCTCAGTGCATAATTCTTTCAACTATAACCCTGGGCAGAGATGAACAATCTTTGAATACACCCAGTGACAAAACCTCATACTGTTCAAGTCAATCTATTTTATTGTGGTATTCTTGTAAAAATTAGAAATTTTTTTCTCATGTTGATAACAAGCCTGTGTCTAACTTCCTTCACCCATTAGTCTTAGTTCTTCTACCTAGAGTAATTAGAATTAAAATTGTTCCCTCATCCTCTTAACTAAAACGTCATATACAAAAATGTTGGCAAGTTTTCTCCTTGGTTTATTTCATACTTACTCTTATCTCATGACTTTCTGAACTTCAAAATCAAAATTATTCTCCTTAAGACATATTCTACTCTTTAAAGGCAGCACCCAAAGCTAGAACCAATCTTCTAGATGATTATCTCCTCAGTAGGAACTCTATTGCTCTAATAATGGTGCCTAGATTTACTTTAAGCATCTACGTTATACAATTGATCATACCGAATCTGAGGTCACTTAAAAGACTCATGTAATTTTTAAGTGAACTATTTCTCAAGTGAATTCCTAATACCCTTGGATTTTGTTGCATTCTACTGCGTCCCAAGGCCTCTTTTCCATGATGTGTAGTTGCTAGACAGTAATTAATATCACAGGAAATATTTTTTTATGAAATACAACCTATGATTTTTGATAACTGTCACTCTCTTTCTGTAAGCAGTTCATTCTGGCGCTAGTATCATTCCTCAGATCAGGAAGCAAAGAAGTTATCAAATGTCTCAAACTTCCATTCCCAGAGAAATATGCCCATGGGACTGGAATAAACTGTAGTCAAAGTTTGAGTGCTATGATGAAAATAGTTGTAACAGTTAGCTTTTGCTGTGTAACAAATCACCTCAAAACTTAGTGACTTTAAAGAACCATTTTGTAGACTGCACTTTTGGCTGGGTTTGGCTGTCTCTTGCGGTCTACTGGTCGGTTGGCCAGAGGTGGGTAGTCTAGGATGACATCAGTTACATACGTGGAGATTGGCTTCTCAGATTTCCTCTTTCCTAGCAGACTAGCTGGGGAATGTTAAATGGCAGCAATGGGATTTCTAGCAGTGAAAGAAAGCAAGCCCTAAAGTTGAAGCCCACTTCAAGCCTTGGATTAAGTCTTATTTGTTTTTGTCCTCTGGACTAGAGCAGGTGACATTGTCGGGTTCAGGTTTAAGATGCAGAGAACAGACTCTACCTATTGACGGGAAGCCTGCCTACATCACGTTGTAAAGGGTGTGCACAGAGTGAGACGCACGTAAACTGGTGACAGTGACCCCTACAATCCACCAGGGTGAGGAACTTCAACATTATCCAACCCCGACTTTCTGCCTGAGTTGCGTGTGCTCAGTGATATTTTCATATCGGAGGATTGCATACTTTGGATTTACTAAAGCTAGTTAATTATACTCTAGCACTCCCTGAGCCCACAAAATATTTGTAGAGCAATTTGACATTCAAACACATCTGTGTGGAACTAAACCAATGCACCAAATCCTGCTGAAGTTTCCAGAGTCACATGCTATCATCTTGTTCCTTTAGTAATCTTGTACCCTCCAGCAACATCTTGTGATAGCCTTGATCTATTGACCAAATCGTTGCCTTTTGCCTCACAGATTTGTTTTTCTGTCACTTAATCTCACAAAAGAAATGCAGAAGTATTATGATTATAATTTCGTCATATTCTGGGTGCTAAACTTAATTCAATGACATGAAAAGTCATGTAATAGTAAGTACCTTGAAATCTCTTTATGCACAATTCAACTTTACTCCAACACTTAGAGTCGATTAA
This sequence comes from Antilocapra americana, assembly GCA_007570785.1. Taxonomy (NCBI): domain Eukaryota; kingdom Metazoa; phylum Chordata; class Mammalia; order Artiodactyla; family Antilocapridae; genus Antilocapra; species Antilocapra americana. The sequence continues at coordinate 10,238,909 of ML662436.1, read as the reverse complement.
AGAGAGGGGAGCTTTGAGGCATGCTGGTACTAAGTATTCCTAAATTATAAACCAAAGGAGCAGCTTCACCCATACAGTCTTTCCTTAATATGTATCCTGGCTTTGCTACTGAACCAAATTTAGGTCTACTTGCCTGTGTGCAGGAGAGCCAATACATTGACAACAGGTTGTGGTAAAGGAGAATGCAGCATTTATTGCAAGACCAAGCAAAGAATATGTGTGGCTAATTCTTAGAAGACTTGAACTTCCCAATGGCTTTCAGGGAAAGGTTTTTATTTTTTTGTAAGAGAAAGCTGCTTTTATTTTTTTTAATTTTCTTTACTTTATTGTGTTGGTTTTCCCATACAATGACATGAAACCGCCATGGGTTTACATACGCTCCCCCTCCAGAACCCCCCCCCCTCCCCGCTCCCGATTCTCTCCCCCCCGGGACATCTCGGTGCACCAGCCCCCAGCATCAGTCCTGGGCTGGCGATTGATTTCACATATGGTAATTAACATGTTTCAATGCCATTCTCCCATATCATCCCCCCCTTGCCCTCTTCCACAGAGTCCAGGAGTCTGTTCTTATACGTCTGCGTTCCTTTTGCTGTCTCGCATGCAGGGTTCTCATTACCATCTTTCTAAATTCCATATATATGCATTAGTATACTGTATTGTTGTTTTTTTTTTAAAGACAAAGTAAGGGAGAAGGTCATAGGATGCCTGATTAGCTTGTGGACATCCTTCTATTGGTTGTTAATGAGGTAACCAGTTTTATTTTGAGAGTCAACATCATCAGTCTTCTGGTTCCAGCTGGTCTGAGGTCTACGGGCTTGTGGTCAACAGTCAGCTGACTTTGTCTTACCTGATGTGGATTTCAGTATCTGCAAAACAGTTCAAGGATATGACTCAGAATGTTGTCTATAGTCCTTGAGAAGGAACTAAAGATCTCTGACATTCTGTTATGGATAAACTACTATTATTTTGTCTTGTTTGACTGTTTGCCTTTATGCTTCATTTTCTTACTTCTCTGATTAAATCTGCCCTTTGGAAATCAATGAAGGCCTGATTAAAGAAGTTTTTCTACAAACAAGAGGCAGGCAGAGGATGGGTTGGGGAAGGTGTCTGTCCTGTGAAAGTTTCCCATTGCATCCTCCTCAGTTCAGCTTTATCATTTTGCACATTTTACAAATTGAAAATCCATTGTCATATTGTCCTAAGACTTTGCCACTTTAGGTTTTCCTTCTGTAATTTTCTGTATGGCAGAATACTTAAAAAATATCTGGTAGTTTCACTCTTGAATTATTTGTATATGTCAAATCCTGAATCTTAAATTTTGTCCTTCAGACCATGGTTCCATAAAAGACAAAATAGTGTTTATTTTCAACTTGGACATAAGTTAAAAGAAGACATAGAACATGCTGCCTAATAAGGGACTCCAGGACCCAATTTATCTACATCTCAATTTAGATATAAATTGCTAAATATTCTTAATCTGATTGAAAAGAAAACGTAGTTGTTCATGATTAGTATTTTCTTATTTGGATTTAAAAAGACATAAGGCTTCCCTGGTGGCTCAGCTGGTAAAGAATCCTCCTGAAATGTGGGAGACCTGGGTTGGGAAGATCCCCTGGAGAAGAGAATGGCTACCTACTCCAGCATTCTGGCTTGGAGAATTCCATGGACTATATAGTCCATGGAGTTGCAAACAGTTGGACACAATTGAGTGATTTTCACTTTCAATATATGCATTTAAGATTTTTTTTAAAAATTCTATGTATTAAATGTATGAAAATAAATTAATGTACCATTCTATGAGTAGGTGAAAGTTAATAGAAAATTTAATGTCTCTATTTTTAATAAACCTTGAAATCAGTATCTTAGTAAAGAAAACTTTGATAATGAACTCTGTATCTGATCTTGTGCATATAGAGATTTAGTATCTTCTCAACCACCAGAGGGCTCTCACAATATAAGAAAATATATTAAATGTGCAAGAAAATAAATGAAAATAGAAGTCATTTTTTATATACCTATTTTAGTGTTCAATTAAAAGTTAAGTATCTTAAATATATGGATTGCATATAGTATTTCAAATCCAGATTTCATTTCTAGAAATAAAATAGGAGGAACTGTTTAAACATGATAATTCAAAAATTTAAAACAATGAACTAAATCCTGAATCAAACGTTAATACCATTCATTTATGCTTTAACTGGAAAAAATTAGTGGAAAGTGCACATATATTTTCTCTGAGAGATTCTAGCCCTTAAGACCTATTTTTCTATTAACATCTAGTTTGTTACTTTGTTGTCATATATGATTACAACCAAGTGAACATCTCACAGGGAATTGACAAGGTAAATAGCTCTTGTGCCACGTGGCACACTTCCTTATGCTCAGGTAGGATTGTGATACACTGTGCTACAGTTTTTTTTAGTCTTTAATCACTCCTTGGACTCCCAATTTGGTTGAGCTTAGCCCAAGATGCCTTCCTTTCTAAAATAAAAAATTAAGCTAATGACATGACCATATGTTTGGTCCTGATGGTGTTCATTCTCTGGATCAGATTCAAAGGATGAATAGAATGAATAAAATGAAACAAACCACTTGTTCAGCGACAAGCCCTGAAATGCTAAAGTCAGGGGCTCATTACTGGCCTCCTTTCTGGGTTGTAATCAAGGCCAGTCTTGCAGGAAACCAACAAGTTTCCCAGTTGTCATCCATTTGTTCTGAATTTCAATCCGTCTCTTAGACTCTTGTGACCTGTCTCAGGGACTGTGGAGACTGAATCAGAATTAGAGATTATCAGGAGTTCCCTGGTGGTCCAGTGTTTCAGACTCTGCGCTTCCAATGCAGGGGGTGTTGGGTTCCACCTCTGGGCAGAGAACTAAGATCCCATGTGTTGAGTGGTATGGCCAACAAAATAAGAATTATTGGTTGTTAAACTCTGTGGTTCCCTAGAAGTTCCTTTGACTCTTCCTTAGCGGGCATCTGATGGGTGGTATAAATGGGAAGGATTTCAATAGCTCTTTGGAATGCCAAACCAAACCCTCACATCCATACCTGTTATCGTATTCTACATATGGTTTCCCTCGAAAGATTTGAATAAACAAAAAGTTCAGCTGAAGGACTTGGGGAAATGAAGAAAGAAAGGTCTAAATTTTTTTTTAGCAGTTTTATCATATTTGAATTTCTTGAGAAACATCGCTAAAATAAAGGGTGGGAGTGGTGGATTACAATCAGATGGGATGGGTTTGGATATTTCTCTTTGCACTATCTCTAGGCTCCAGTGAAAGTCATCTTCCTGACAAGCCTGGGAGGACCAGGGGATGAGTCATTAAGGAAACACTGAGTGCCCTCTGTGTACAAAGCACTGCACACTATTTAGGATCCAGAGATTTTCATACATAGCCCCTGCCTTCTAGAATCAAAATTTAAGGAGTATGTGTTGTGGGGGAGGGTGAGGGTACATATGGAAACATATCACATCACTCGAAGCTAGCTGTGCTCATCTGACATGCACATTGCACTCATCTCACATGCTAGCAAAGGAATGCTCGGAATTCTCCAAGCCAGGCCTCAACAGTTTGTGAACTATAAACTTTCAGATGTTCAAGTTGGATTAGGAAAGGCAGAGGAACCAGGGATCAGATTGACAACATCCGCTGGTTCATCAAAAAAGCGAGAGAGTTCCAGAAAAACACCTACTTCTACCTTTAGGTGAAAGTCTTTAACTCTGTGGATTACAACAAACTGTGGAATAATCTGAAACAGAGGAGAATACCTGACTACCTTAGGTACCTCCTGAGAAATCTGTATGCAGATCAAGAAGCAACAGTTAGAACCGGATATGGCACTATAGACTGGTCCAAAATAGGGAAAGGAGTCCGTCAAGGCTGTATATTGTCACCCTGCTTATTTAACTTACATGCAGAGTACATCATGCAAAATGCCAGGCTGGATGAAGCACAAGCTGGAATCAAGATTGCTGGGAGAAATATCAATAACTTCAGATATGCAGATGATACCACCCTTATGGCAGAAAGTGAAGAAGAACTAAAGAGCCTTTTGATAAAAGTTAAAGAGGAGAGTGAAAAAGCTGTCTTAAAACTCAACATTCAGAAAACTAAGACCATGGCATTTGGTCCCATCACTTCATGGCAAATAGATGGGGAAACAATGCAAACAGTGACAGACTTTAATCTGGGGTGCTCCAAAATACTGCAGATGATGACTGAAGCCATGAAATTAAGATTCTTGCTCCTTGAAAGAAAAGCTATGACCAACCTAGACAACATATTAAAAGGCATTAAAAAGCTATGGCTTTTCCAGTAGTTATGTATGGATGTGAGAGTTGGACTATAAAGAAAGTTGAAGAAAGAAATAAAAGAAAGTGAAGTCGTTCAGTAGTGTCTGACTCTTTGCAACCTCATGGACTGTAGTCTACCAGGCTCCTCCTTCCATGGAATTCTCCAGGCAAGAGTACCGGAGTGGGTTGCCATTTCCTTCTCCAGAGGATCTTTCTGACCCAGGGATCGAACCGGGTCTCCTGCATTGCAGGCAGACACTTTACCATCTGAGCCACCAGAGAAGTCCAAAGAAAGTTGAGTACCCAAGAACTGATGCTTTTGAACTGTGGTGTTGGAGAAGATTCATGAGAGTCCCTTGGACTGCAAGGAGATCCAACCAGTCCATTTTAAAGGAAATCAGTCCTGAGCATTCATTGGAAGGACTGATGCTGAAGCTGAAGCTCCAATACTGTGGCCACCTGATGTGAAGAACTGACTCATTTGAAAAAACCCTGATGCTGGGAAAGATTGAAAGCAGAAGGAGAAGCGGATGACAGAGGATGGGATGGTTGGAAGGCATCAACGACTTGAGGGACATGAGTTTGAGCAAGGTCTAGAGTTGGTGATGGATAGGAAAGCCTGGCATGCTGCAGTCCATGGGGTTGCAAAGAGCCGGACACGACTGAGCGACTGAACTGAATTGAACGCTATTTGTGCTAAGTGCTAAGTTAATGGTGAAACAATGCTTATTTAGAAGGAGAAGAAGAAAGACACATATCCATCAGGGCAATGAAGTAAGTTTCTAATAAAGAGGCATCATTTGTGCTGTGCTTGTGAAGTGAGTAGGATTTCGATAAGGAGCGGTAGCAGAACACCCAGAATTTTACACCACACATGTTCCTTGCACAAGAGATTTCTAGAGAGAAATCTGTGAACATCTTTGATTTCTTCTAATGAGATGTGATTTAGTTGAGTTCTGAGAAAGATGTAGGTGATGAAATCCAGGGCAAGAAGAACTCTAGGGACTCATGGGGATTTCCCTTGGAGAAATAACAGATCAACTTAGACCTCTAGGTTAGCTTTCTCTGACATATATAAATATAGCTTGACTCCATACTGATTGCATTGACTTTTCTTATGATCCTTCTTTGAGCTTTCCAGACAGAAATCCTCAAAGGCTTTGGGGTCCACCAAGAGCAGGAGATTTCCTTCTGGTTCTTCTCATTGGGTTCCTCAGATGTCACACATTGTTCAGAGTGTGCTGTGCTCTGGAGCTTGAAATGACCTTTGAGCTTCAAGTTTCAGTTTTCCCTTGAGTGAGTCGAGTGAGTCAAGAGAGTCAAGAGAGTGGCTAGACACATGTAGCCAAGGGTGTCAGAGGTGGTTTGAAGGACCAGAGTCTAGGAGAGTACCACGTTGGCATAGGGACTCTGCTGGAGAATCCTGGATCCACTCTATTATATTTTGTCCCTGGGGAAAAAGGGTAAGAGCTACGTTCTCAGATTTTTACAAATAAAAATGAGAAATAAATCAGTTCCATTCTGCCATTGACCGAGAGCACGGATGCAGAATGACATCAAATATCAATCCTTTCTTAGGCAAAGGATGCAATAAAAATAACAATATCTTTTTTTCTTGAAGACTGTTAAGTCCTATCCACTCTTTCACTTCACTTGGTGTGGAACTGAGATTAAAGGGATGTTATTTACAATAAATATTCTCTCAAAATCACTTTTTTTTTCCTGAAGGTTCAAGCACATATATTTAAAATGCATTGCAATTCATAGTATAACATTAGAGTATTAGGAATGAAAATATAATTGAGGGTTTGTTATTTTTTTTAGTTTGTAGAAAGACACTTGATCCATTTTTCCTGAATTTCCCATCATTTTCAGGGCTTTTGGAAGATTTAATAGTAAAATAAGCTGTGATGGTTGCATACTGGAAACTTGTAAGACTGTGAAGACACATGTATATATATGGAGTATACATAGTTTTTTTTTTTCAGATTATAAGTGCTATAGGATATCTGAGAAAAAAAAGACTAATGAAAGATGGAGTTATTTGGAAAGACTTCTTGAGTTCATAGGATTCTGTTCTTTCCTAATCCATTTATCTCTATATCTAGCTCAGCTTTCTGATGGAGTGACCTTGAGGATGAAGGGTCTATGTCACCGTCTTACTCAGAAATCCATATGGCTATTTCCAAAAAAAAATTTGGAATGCAACCATAGGCTTGGCATTAAAATGAAGCTGATCAAATGTCCTTTTCAGAGAGCTCAATAATTTATTGTGATCGATAATTAATAGGAGAAAGGGGAGTGCTACAAGTCAAAGCTGGGATAATCATTTTATTGAAATGTCAATTTCTCTGCATGCCACAAAGTCACTCTTTCAAATTAATTACAACACAGATGACTAACTTAAGGAGATTTTGTGCTTTGTATGTTATAATGTAAGATGCATTATGCTGCAGTTATTTTTCCTACCTTTGAAAATTGCCAACACTTTATTGTCCAGATTCATAACATTCATTGTTTTCTCTGGTCACAATTTCTCTGCTTAGAATTCCATTATTAGTTCTGAAAAGGGTTGAAAATTAGATTTTTTTACATTATACTCAATTCATTCATAGGGGATCATGCTGTTTCTTCAGTGACCTCAAAGCCCTTTTGTTTTATACTGGGACTCAGAAGCTTACAAGGTTTATAACTTGAGTCAGGCAAATAGCATGTTGAGAAAAATGATTTTGCGTGGTTTATAGCAAGAGTCCCCAACCCCCAGGCCATGGACTGGTACTGATCCGATCCATGGCCTGTTAGGAACTCGGCTGCAAAGCAGGAGGTGATTGGCAGGTGAGCTAGGGAAGCTTCATCTGCATTTCCAGCCACTACCCATTGCTTGTATTACCGCCTGAGCTCCGTCTCCTATTAGGTCAGAGGCAGCATAGTAAATGTATGCACTTGAATCATCCTGAAACCTCCCTGCTCCCTCTGGGGAAAATTGTTTTCCAGGGAACTGGTCCCTGTTGCCAAAAACCTTGGGGACCGGTGTTTTATAGTGTCACTGTTGTTCAGTAGCTCAGTTGTGTCACACTTTTTGTGAACCTGTGGACTGATACTGATACTATAGTATCAATTTTAATTGAGAATATTAAAGTGAGGTGATTGTGGATGGAGGATATAAACATTCACATGTTTTACTATGATTACTAAAATATAATTAAAATGGTTTTCTTAAAAAGACCTTAAAATATTTTCATAAAGATGTTAAAATGTGTGTGGTTCTTTTGGATTATCTATTTTTAAAGTTTCTTACATTTTTTTATTGCCCTCCCAATTTGGGGAGAAGAATAATAAAAATGCCATTTTTCTGAGAAGTTTTTTTTTTTCCTCCTTTTTTTTTTTTTTTTTTTTTTAGCAAATATCACACATATTAAAATGCATTTCAGCTTTGAAAATGGCAAAGTTCCCTTTAATCAATGGTGGGATTTCCTCCCTCCTTTCTCCCTCTGTTTTTTCCTTCCCTCCTTTCTTCTCTTCTTCCTTCCTTTTCTTCCTTCTAGCTGAAGAGTGTTTTATCTGTCACAGGTAAAACATACATGAAATTAAAGGAAGAGCTGAAAATATGCTCCTGACCAGATGGGAGCATTTTCTGTAACATCTCAGAAACACTCTCTTCATGTTTTTGTTATCTGTCTCCTTCTTGCTTTTTCTAGGCTCTGGGTTATTAATTCCTTGATGTGTCTCGCTTGAGCTGAAAAAGTAGGAAAATATAGTGAGGGTACAGAATTTTACCTTATCCTATTGTGTCAATGTCTGACCCATAAGCTTTACTTTTCAAGGATTTATTGTCAACTAAGAAACATCGTGTGCATGTTTGTTATGTGTGCTAATCACTCAGTCAAGTCCAACTCTTTGTGACCCCATGGACTGTAGCCCATCAGGCTCCTCTGTCCATGGGATTCTCCAGGCAAGAATACTGGAGTGGGTTACCATTTCCTCCTCCAGGGGATCTTCCCAACCCAGGGATCGAACCCATGTCTCCTGCATTTGCAGGTGAGTTCTTTACCATTGAGCCACCAGGGAAGCCACATATCATAATTAAATATTTATCTAAACTCACAGAACATACAACACCACAAGTAAACCCTCATGTACACTGTGGCCTTTGGGTGATAATAATGCATCAATATACATTTCCTCAGTTGTAACAAATGTACCATACTAGTGGGGGATGTTGATAACAAGGTAGGCTATGGATGTGGATGTGTAGGGAATATGTGGGAAATCTCCATGCTTTCCTCTCAGTTTTGCTGTGAACCTAAAAGTATGCTAGAAAAATTGTCTTTAGTAAAATAAAAATATAATATTATTGCCTTAATGCAATCATGTTCTTTGTTTCATATTGCCCTCCAGTTTATATATATATATATATATATATATATATATATATATATGTACTTTTATGGAGGCATTCACATTAAATTGACCATTTTTGCAGTGTTTGTTAAGTATATTTTATCAAGAATATTTTTCACTTTCCCTAGGACTTGTAATTAAACCTGAGAATGATTTTATTATGTCATATTGGTGACACATTTGAATTTGTTAAAACATTTCCCTCTTATTGGAAATTGAGGTTTCTAGTTTTGAGGTTTGCTTTATAAATAATGTGAATATAGACTTTTGTTCCTGTTGGATTATATTTTTAAGACAAAATTCCAGAGATGGAAGAATTGAGTTATTTTTGTAGCTTAGTATATTCAACAATAAATTTGAGTTTTTCTCCTTTGGACAATTTGAAATGTGCTTTTAATTATAAAGAGTTTTAAAATGTTTATTTAAACATGTATTTTGTTAGCACATGTTGAAATTATTTGTTTAAAAATATTTCTTGTGGCAATAATCTTTTCTGTTTGGAAGGATAAGAAGCAGTATATTCTATTTTTCCCATTCTTCTTGACTTTGCTGGAAATATATATTTGCACAACTATATACCAACCACTAGGAGTCACTAGTTTACCACATCCTCATTGCAAACAGTGTATATATAATCTTATGGACACAGCTGAATCGAGTGGCATTGAGGTAAGCCACATATAATGCAAATCTTATTAAAATGCAAGCACATTTACTACTTTAAATAGAACATGAAGTATATGCATGCCACGCTTTAGATAAATAAAATGAATTGGTAAATTAAGAAATATTTTAGATTTTTAGCAGTTCTCTTCTAAGGTGATATGCAGAGTAAACAGTTTTACCTTTGAAAAATTGGAGGGTCAGTCAGCTCAGGGTAAGGTCTCCTTTGGTCTGAGAGCTTCAAAACTATGATATACTTTCCCAGAACAGATGTCTGACAATACCAGGCCTTACTTGCTAGTGTTTAATCTTAACAGAGAACTCCTCCCATATGAACATCCTGAAGCTTTCAGGGTTCTTCATCATGCTACTCTATCATAGACAGCATTTAATCAATAAATGGATGCTATTTTTTCAGACTAGTGAGTGATATTACTTTAGAACACTGTAGAAAAAAATTATGTATTTTTTAAAATATGTTTTTAAAGTTGATATTTAGGGTCAAAATGATTTCATCAGAAGCAAAATTATTATGGAAGTGAAGTAGAAATTTAATTTGATTTATAAATCCTGCTTTATATGCACTGTCACAGAACTCTATCTCTAATATAAACAGAATTATAGTCATCTGTCCTTGTGACTTGTGGTTTGCTCTGCTGTGGCTAATACTGTCTGATTAAAAATACACATATGGCAGAGTAGAAATGTCTTTGGTTACGAAATGACAGGGAACAAAGCAAAGACATACATTTATTACATTCAGTGCTATTTTATAATCCTAATAAATCACCTTTAACTTTGACCTAAAGTTACTTGGAGAATAAATTGTCTCAGTTTTTTCTAAGTTGTGCTTTTTGATACGTGGGCCCTTTGGTTTGCACAGTGAAGAAATCTTGACTAATAATCTATGTATTTAGAGGCTGTATCTTTATAACCCCAGTAAAATAACAGATTTGCCTGTGACTAAGCCTTTTTTCCCTAAAAATTGTCAAGTATTCTCTTTGTTGTGGATTTAGACAGCAAAACCATAAATTCTATACATTTAGATTTACTATGGAGAGCTGTCATCTTTAATTATTAGTGTTTTTGAGGATGATTCTGTAATGTAGCCTCAAAATAGCAATTATGAAGATGGTAAATTAACGTATTGACTGTATAAAAATAAACTCCAGTAACTATTATAAATTTTTTAATTAATATTTTATACTAATAAAACAGACATATGAATAAAATATGACTGGCTTATGCTGTGCATGTATATCCCTGTCTTTATCTTTCCTCGCAATGGGATGGCCATCCCTGGTTACTGTCTCTTAGACCCCAAGTGGTCTTGATTCTATTTCCTGAATATTATTTATCTCTTCTCCTTTTGCTGACATAGTTTCCACTCAGTTAGTTCAGCCTCTTATTATAGTTGGTCTGTAGCCATTTTGCCAATTTGTTGAGCAAATGAATGACGTACAAAGTTCTCTGTACGTCTCTGGACAGGTTAGTGGATGTATATAGCCTGGCAAGCTGCAGACTGTGTGGTCTTTTTTAATTAAAAAAATGGAAATATATTTGCATATAACATTGTGTAAATTTAAGATGTACATGTCATCCTGATACTTTTATGGTAATGGTTATTACTGATTTCAGAGTAGATCTGGAAATTGCAATTTTAATAAACAGAAACATTGTGTTCTATTTATACAGGCCATTTCCTGGCAAATGTTCAAACTCCTACTAAAATTTGTGGCAGAAGAGAATCAATTGTGTAGCTGAAGATGTAAAAAAAGTCTTATTTTTCTGTATTTTCTGATGCTTTGACATCTGGGGCCTTGCTGACATGGAAGGAGTGCCCTTCTGGAGAGTTAATTCCTAGAGAGAGCCATTCATATGCAAACCAATTACCCTGAGGCCATACCCTCAGCCGTCTTCTCTCTCACAGTCAGGGCCTGTATCCCTCTGCTCCAGCCATTCTAAGGCTAACCTGGCCACTAGACAACACTTTTCCCTCAGAGTCCACTACAGCTATTCAAATTAGCCAATTCTAAACCTGCTCCCCCTGCTTTGCCTTTCCTGCGGAAACCACAAGAGAGCCTCTTGCCCATGTTCTTTGGTCAAAACCTGTATTCGGTGTTGGTCTATGCATTACCTGGTGTGTTCCTTCCTCTTGAGAACTCTGAGTATAATTGCTATAGGAGCTCCCTGGTGGCTCAGATGGCAAAGAATCTGCCAGCAATGCAGGAAACCCAGGTTTGATCCCTAGGTCAGGAAGATCCCCTGGAGAACAGAATGGCAATCCACTCCAGTATTCTTGCCTGGAGAATCCCATGGACAGAGGAGACTGGTGGGCTACAGCCAATGGGGTGGCACAGAGTCAGATACAACTGATTGTGTGTTGCTGCTATTGCTGCTGTGAAGTTGCTTTAGTCGTGACTCTGTACGACCCCATAGAAGGCAGCCCACCAGGCTTCTCTGTCCTTGGGATTCTCCAGGCAAGAATACTGGAGTAAATTGCCATTTCCTTCTCCAATGCATGCATGCATGATATTGCATGTTAATTGTCTACTAATTGGCCTCACCATATCTGAATATAAAACTTGTAAAATAGGAGAGAGTTTATTACTTTTTTAAAATCTTACATTTATCGAGCCCTTTGTGACAGGCACAGTGGTAACTGCTTCACATGCAAGATCTCACTAAATCCTCCGAGCTTTATGAGGTAGATGCTATTATTACCACTTTTAAAAATAAAAAGACTGGGGTTGTGAGAGATTAAGAAACCTACTCAAAGATCCACAGCAGAAGTGATGGAGCAAAATCTCAGTTCAGTTCAGTTCAGTCGTTCATGTCGTGTCCAACTCTATAAACCCATGGACTGCAGCACACCAGGCTTCCCTGTCTATCACCAACTCCCGGAGCTTGCTCAAACTCATGTCCATAGACTTGTGATGCCAGCCAACCATCTCATCCTCTGTCATCCCCTTCTCCTCCCGCCTTCAATCCTTCCCAGGATCAGGGTCTTTTCAAATGAGTCAGTTCTTCACATCAGGTGGCCAAAGTATTGGAGCTTCAGCTTCAGCATCAGTCCTTCCAATGAATATTCAGGACTGATTTCCTTCAGGATTGACTGGTTAGATTTCCTTGCAGTCCAAGAGACTCTCAGAGTCTTCTCCAATACCACAGTTTAACAGCATCAATTCTTCAGTGCTCAGCTTTTTTATGGTCCAACTCTTGGATACATACATGACTACTGGAAAAACCATTGCTTTGACTAGACGGACCTTTGTCGGCAAAGTAATGTCTCTGCTTTTTAATATGCTGTCTAGGTTGGTCATAACTTTTCCTCCAAGGAGCAAGCATCTTTAATTTCATGGCTGCAGTCACCATCTGCAGTGATTTTAGAGCCCAAGAAAATAAAGTTTGTCACTGTTTCCATTGTCTCCCCATCTATTTCCAGTGAACTGACAGGATCAGAAGCCATGATCTGAGTTTTTGAATGTTGGGTTTTAAGCCAGCTTTTTCACTCTCCTCTTTAACTTTCATCAAGAGGCTCTTTAGTTCTTCTTCACTTTCTGCCATAAGGGTGGTATCATCTGCATATCTGAGGTTATTGATATTTCTCCCAACAGTCTTGATTCCAGCTGGCGCTTCATCCAGCCTGGCATTTTGCATGACGTACACTGCATATAAGTTAAATAAGTAGGTGACAATATACAGCCTCGAAGTATTCCTTTCCCAATTTGGAACAAGTCTGTTGTTCCATGTCCAGTTTTAACTGTTGTTCTTGACCTGCATACAGATTTCACAGGAGGCAGATAAGGTGGTCTGGTATTCCCATCTCTTTGAGAATTTTCTATAGTTTGTTGTGATCCACACAGTCAAAGGCTTCGGTGTAGTCAATAAGGCAGAAGTAAGTGTTTTTCTGGAACTCTCTTGCTTTTTTCTATGATCCAACGAATGTTGGCAATCTGATCTCTGGTTCCTCTGCCTTTTCTAAAATCAGCTTGAACATCTGGAACTTCTCAATTCACGTACTGTTGAAGCCTTGCTTAGAGAATTTCGAGCATTATTTTGCTAGCCTGTGAAATTAGTACAATTATGCAATAGTTTGAACATTCTTTGGCATTGCCTTTCTTTGGGATTGGAATGAAAACTGACCTTTTCCAGTCCTGTGGCCACTGCTGAGTTTTCCAGATTTGCTGGCATATTGGATGCGACACTTTCACAGCATCATCTTTTAGATTGAAATAGCTCAACTGGAATCCCACCTCCTCCACTAGCTTTGTTTATAGTAATGCTTCCTAAGGCCCACTTGACTTCACATTCCAAGATGTTTGGCTCTAGGTGAGTGATCATACCATCTTGATTATCTGGGTCATTAAGATGTTTTTGTATAGTTTTCTGTGTATTCTTGCCACCTCTTCTTAATATCTCTGCTTCGGTTAGGTCCATACATTTTCTGTCCTTTATTGAGCCCATCTTTGCATGAAATGTTCCCTTGGTATCTCTAATTTTCTTGAAGAGATTACTAGTCTTTCCCATTCTATTGTTTTCCTGTATTTCTTTGCATTGATTGTTGAGGAAGGCTTTCTTATCTCTCCATGCTATTCTTTGGAACTCTGCATTCAGATGGGAATTTCTTTTCTCCTTTGGTTTAGCTTCTCTTCTTTTCTCAGCTATTTGTAAGTCCTCCTCAGACAACTATTTTGCCTTTTTGCATTTCTTTTCCTTAGAGATGGTCTTGATCAATGCCTCCTGTACAGTGTCACAAACCTCCATCCATAGTTCTTCAGGCACTCTGTCTATCAGATTTAATCCCTTAAATCTGTTTGTCACTTCCACTGTATAATCGTAAGGAATTCAATTCAGGTTATACTTGAATGGTCTAGTGGTTTTCCCTACTTACTTCAATTTAAGTCTGAATTTGGCAACAAGGAGTTCATGATCTGAGCCACAGGCAGCTCCTGGTCTTGTTTTTGCTAACTCTATAGAGCCATTCTTTGCATCTTTGGGTGCAAAGAATGTAATCAATGTAATTTCGGTATTGACCATCTGGTGATGTCCATGTCTACAGTTGTCTCTTGTCTTGGTTTAAGAGGGTGATGCTGTGACCAGTTCGTTCTCTTGACAAGACTCTATCAACCTTTGCCCTACTTCATTTTGTATTCCTAAAGCAGTGCTTTCTAAAACCAGAGTCTGTACTCTCAGCTACCAAGCTTGATTATCCTTTCTATCACTTGACTGTACTTTGCCTAAAAAATTGCCAAATTCCTCCATTCCCTTTCTAGTCATATTTTTATTGATTGAAAGATTCCTTTCTTTTATTAACATAAAAATAAACTTGAAAGGTATGTATACCGAAACTTCAACCTCATCAACAGAGAGCTCCATATGTTTTACATAATCAATATGCTTCATGTACATATAACTAAGTAGAGCCAAAGACCAATTCAATCTATCTCAAAAAGTGGAAAATATGAAAATCACAGTTTCTGAAGACAATATTACAGAACTACTAGTTAATGGTAAGTTGTACAAAATATAAATGACTGAATAAAAAATCATCAAAGGTCTTATGAGGAAAAAAAAAAGAATCTCTTCATACTCTTAAAAAGAAAACAGAAAATACAGCAGGATCTTCAACAAGACAAACTTGAATCCCACATTTATAGCATTTCCCAAAAGCATTTCATTCGTTCTAAACATTACATGTGCTTCATGACTTTTTCATAAGGCAGAAAAGAAATAATTACCTCTGAAAACATAAATTTAAACTGAAGAAAAATATTTTTCACCTTTCTTTTTCTTACCTGTAGTCATTGGTTCAGTTTTGTATGTTACAAATGAATTTTACAAACTGGCTTAAAAATGCTTTAAAAATGGTTAGCAAATTAGTAGATTTTGGGCACATGTATCTTTTAAAATTCCTTTGCACAACAAAGGAAACTGTAAACAAAATGAAAAAATTAGAATGGGAGAAAATATTTGAAAATGAAGCAATCAACAAGGGATTAATTTCCAAAATATACAAACAGCTCATGCAGCTCAATTAAAAAAACAAACAAACAAAAAACAGCCCAGTCAAAAAATGAGCAAAATATCTAAATAGACATTTTTCCAAAGAAGACCTGTGTTTAGTTGTTCAGTCGTGTCCAACTATTTGTAACCCCTGAACTATAGCTCTCCAGGCTCCTCTGTCAGTGGAATATTCTAGGCAATAATACTGAGTAGGTAGCCATTTCCTCTTCCAGGGATCTTCCCAACTCAGAAATTGAACTGGGGTCTCCTGTGTCTCCTGCATTGGCAGGCAGATTCTTTGCCATTGAGACACCTGGGAAAGCTCCCAAAGAAGACACATAGATGGTTAAGAAACACATGAAAAGATGCTCAACATCACTAAATTATTAGAAAAATACAACTCAAAACCACAATGACACATCACCTCACATAGGTCAGAATAGCCATCATCAAAAAAACCCAACAACTACAAACAACAAATGGAGAGGAAGTGGATAAAAGGGAATCCTTCTACACTGTTAGTGGGAATGTAAGTTAGTGCAGCCTGTACTGTATGGAGGTTCCTTAAAAAACTAAAAGTCGAGCTACCCTATGATCCTGCAATCCCATTTCTGGGCATATATCTGGAGAAAACCATTTTCCAAAAGATACACACACCCCAATGTTCGTTGCAGCAGTATTTATAATCGCCAAGACCTGAAAGCAACCTAAACATCCTCTCCCCTTTCTTTGAAAGGAAAGAGATTCTTTTCTTCCTACAGTGCAGTGAAGCCATTCTCCTTTGCTCCTTCTGTGCTTCTACTCCTATCCCAGCCTCAGGCCCACTTTTTTCCCCTCAAGATACCCCCAAGTTGGGACTTCTCCCCAAAACAGCTTTAACCCTTAAAAGGTATCTTGTTTGGAGCAATTCCTAGAAAATTTTAAAAGTTTGTATAAAATCATCATACACTGAATTAAGAGAATAGCGTCCATTCACTAATTCCTAAGCAGCAAGACAAACTCTTAAACCAGTTCAAAGTATATGCTTGGCTCATTAGTTTGTAAACATCAGTTAGTAAACAACAAGCCCACTAAATTCCTAAGATGGTTGGATATCAGATGGTTGCTGGAGATTAACTTCTATTTAATGTACATTTTTGAACCTGTTGTGATGTATCAGTCTATGTTGATTGAGTTATTACCAAAACATGTTGGGGGAAGAGTATAGGGACAATGTGTATAGCTATAAGCATTTCTTTCCTTATACAATTTAATTCCTGTATCTTTTTCAGAGATTACTGGGTCCCTTTATAATACCTTCAAAGTTAGCTTCCTTGGTCATCCATAAACTGTGTTTGCAATGAGACTCTACTTTGTTTCTTTTGCTTGCCCCAAATAAAGTTGTCTTGCTTATTGCTTAGTTTCTGAATTCACCTTGAGCAAGGACTAAGGAGCATCAGGACTCAGTGGAGAATGGTTTGACTTGAAGGTTGATGCTAGACTTTGCAAAGGGTCCGGCTTATTCCCTTCATTGAGTTTTTGGCTCTTGGAAAGGATCCAGTTTAAAACACTGGTGTCAGGAATCAGTGACAGCTATTTATTTTGCACTGTGAGGAGAGATATCTGGATTTATGTGGAGTTTCTCTGGAGAAAAAAATCTATTTTTACTCTTCAAAATGTAGACTCTTAGCATTATATGTATCTTGCTGAAAACGTCTGAATGGTTTGCTTATAATTGTTTGGGCTTGTGTTAAATATCCTTCTCATATTTTAGCTGATTTTGTCCCTCACTGCCAGCCTCCTGGAACCAATGCTATGCTTTTTCCTGTTTCCCGTCCTCTGTAATCCTTCTTGTAAATACCAGGAGCAAAGAGATGATAGTTTATTTTGGTCTCACAGAAAATAAAGGTACTAATACTTATGGTCTGATGTAAATAAGCCTGTATTGAGTGACAGTTTAGTCTCTGAGATATTTTTTTTAATTTGGTTAAATTTAAAAATTTAGTCCTAATTTACTTAAAAACTTTAATTTAAAAATATACTTTTATTTGGCAATAACCTTTGAGAGATTGGTTGGGTGCATTTTATTATATGTAGCACATTCTTTAGCTTTAATTATATGTCTTCTTTTCTGTGGACCAATGTGTGTTTATTATGTTGAGTCATAATAAGCGGCACTAATGGCAGTGCTGTGTTGTCCACCCTTACATTGTTCGAGAACAAAGAATCACTGCGGGAAGGGAGACTGACCAGATTGCAAATTACAGGCTTTAAGAAGCCAGGATGCAGTACTTCCTCTTGCTGTACCAAGTTATCCTACACTAACATCTGTGGGAGACAGTGCACATGGGGCATGAGATGTCAGATGCAGGGGAAGCGTACCGGGACTTATCATCTTGCTTTCTGTTCCTTGGTTCTGATGCGAAGGGCTTTCGTCTATTAGGGAGGCCAAAGCTTTGAAAAGGAAGCTCACAGCATGATCTTTCATTAGGAAGTATTTAAGAGACACTGATGTGTCTGACTCCATGCCAGGTGCCAGTTAAATACAATGTTGAATTACATAGCTGTTGTCCTGTCTCATGCAGCTTATATTTTTTGCTGGGGGGAGAGGAAGAGGCAAATATTAGGAACAAGTGCTAAATTACAGATAGAAAATTGCTATGAAGTTCACAGGGTCTAAGATTGAGAATAATTAGAAAAAGGGTTTATTTAATTTGGGTGATCGAGGAGGTCTGTTTTAGGATCTGAGACTTGAAGCTAAGACTTGGAACATTACAATGAGGCCACCATAAAAGCCACCTTGGGAGCTGTGAATTCTGATTGTAGAGCTTTTCTGCTTTCAAGCAGGTGCTGATGCTCTAAGGCAGGAAAGAGCTGGCATGTTTTAGCTGCTGTAAGAAAACTGAAGGAAAAACCAATGGGAAGATCATGAGCTTGACACAGAAGTGTGGCTGTGAAAGTAGTTTAGAGAATTAGAAGGAGACATGCTGCACAGGATCCTATAGATCATGGTAAGAGGTCTGGCTTCTGGTATAAATGGAAGACAGAGGTATTCAATGTTTTTAATCAGGGGAATGGCAAATGAGGTGACCATTCTGACTTTGTAGAAGGTTATTCTAATATCTGCATGGAATAGAGATTGATGGCAAGCAAGAATAAAATGTCCTTAGAAGTAGTGGACATTTGAAACAGAATGTTAGCAATAGAGGTGACGAGAAATGGATGGTTTCAAAATAAACATTGTAGGTGAATAAATAGGACTTCCTGATTGCTGGGATGTGGGGTGCTGAGTAAGGAGTCAAGATCAACTGCTAGAATGTTGATATGAGTACCTGTCTACTTGGTGATGTCATTTATAGTTCAGTAACTAAGTGATTGACCTTAAAAGCCTGGATAGTTTCCATATGAGGATTTATGCTTTGGGTCTTAGAAGCAGTCTCATTTATACATTCTAATAAAATTCCTTGACTTTATTTTCATACCTCATAATATCTTAACTGGTTAATTTTATTTTTTCAAATATTTTTTGTTTTATTTTTAAAATGTTTCTGGGCTCTCTTTCTCTTACTTTTATTGGTGTACTGTGACTTTGGTTATAATATTTTATTTTGCTAGTATATTTTTCCTAGTTTTTATTCACTTAGCTTCATCTAGTTTTCATTGATTACATTAAACTTCTTTTTATTCTTGGAATCTATTTTAAAATTTTACCTTTTACTGTTTTAGGTATGCTTTCATTTCTCTTAATTTAATATTATTATTTAGTATATTATCTTTTATCTGTGACTGTACTTTGCCTTATTAAATGGGTGGAAGATAAATGGTCATTTCATGGATTAGCCCACCTTTTAAACAAGAGACTATATATTTACTCTCTAGAGTCCCTGAAATAGTCCCTAGAGCCTAGGTCCTTTAACAAATTACCTCTATTTCCATCTATTTGCTTTTGTGCTTCACAGGAAGGAAAATAGAGATGCACAGGTCAGAACTTTACAGCATAAGTTTGCCTGCACTGAGGGCATAAATGAAATGCTAAAACACTCCATGAGGCTTAAGAAATGACAAGGTCTAAAATCTACGTTCTTTACTATCTATTACCAGTTAACATTAGACAAAATTTATCATATATTTTAGTGTTTTAGTGCAATAATAATAGTAATAGCAAATATATTAATATGAAGAGATATTATTATTAACCACTTTTATGTTCTGTATTAAACAGTAACAACGTGTGTTAGTATCATGCTTTATCCTCATAGTATCCCTTAAAGACAGGTATTATTTTTAAAACATATATATGTATATATTTATAAGTGAAAAAAAGTGAAGTTTGGTGAAGAAAAGCATAGATTTTGGAGTCAGGTAGACTTAGATTAGCGCTTCCCTGGTGGCTTAGATGGTAGATTTTGCCAGCAATGCAAGAGACCCAGGTTCAATCCCTGGGTTGGGAAGATACCCTGAAGAAAGGAATGGCTACCCGCTCCAGTCTTCTTGCCTGGAGAATCCCATGGACAGAGGAGCCTGGCAGGCTACAGTCCATGGGGTTGCAAAGAGCTGGACATGACTGAGCCAGTAACACACAAGGATTTAGATTGCAATTTTGAACTTGCCAACTGTTAGTTGTAGGGTGACCTTGAACAGGTACTCTTATAATACTTTTACAATTCCTTTGAGCCTTAGGTTCTCTATTTTTACAACTAAGATTTTAAATGACAGCTTGCAGGGAAGCAGTGCAGAATAAAAAAGCGATGCTTGCAGAGCACATGCTCATTAAGTTTCTGCTTAGAGAAGAGGCTTCTCCTAGGCTCTGCTACAGTGTCACTGCTCCGACTCCTTCCTCCCACATCCCTTGAGAACTGCCCTCCTGGCATTGTCCTACCCAATGAAACAGCCAGGAGATGAATCACAGAAGCCTTGTACTCTGAGAAAATTGTAAACTCGGTTTCTTTGGAGGTCACTGAGGCCAGAACAAAAGGAGATGATAAAGGAGTACCAAGCTTTGTTCCCAGTCCTGATTTAGAGACCTGAGTTGATTCATCCTTCTTGAACCTGCCTTCAAAATCAGTGGCTTGATTTGCTTTTCTGGAACAGGAGATAGTCCTGGCAAGAAAAGCCCCTGGTGAAATGGAGAAAAAGAGTCTAAAAATAGCTACAAGAATTCTCTCTGGACAAGGTTATTATTGTCACTCTATTTTACTTTCCCCCCTAAATCTTGTAGCTAAAAGCAACAACAAAAAAATAACATAAGTTTTGGGCAGTACCCAATAATTTGTGCTGGTTTCTAAGTCACTCTCTCTGATATCTTCCTCATCCTATCTCTTTGTCTCTATCTCTAGCTTATCTCAACATAAATCTCTCTCTCTCTCTATCTCTCTCTATATAAGCACATCTATACTCATACATATTATGCATACATATCTATATGCCTATATCAGTCTATATATCTATTTTTCAGCCATCTATGTGAATCATGCATGTGTGTGCATGCTAAGTCACTGCAGTCGTGCCCAGCTCTTTGTGACTTCATGGACTATAGCCTGCCAGGCTCCTCTGTCCATTGGATTCTCCAGGCAAGAATATTGGGGTGGGTTGCCTTGCCCTTCTCCAGGGGATCTTCTTGATCCAGTGACTGAACCCGTGTCTCTTACATCTCCTAAATTGGTAGGCAGGTTCTTTACCACTAGCACCACCTGGGAAACCCAAATCATGCAAAGGTTATTCTTTTAAAAGAGGTAGACGATGTATATTTGACTCTCAAAGAAGTCTGAGTTGGAGGTAGTGCATGGGTACAGACTGTCTCTT
Organism: Antilocapra americana; assembly: GCA_007570785.1. Taxonomy (NCBI): domain Eukaryota; kingdom Metazoa; phylum Chordata; class Mammalia; order Artiodactyla; family Antilocapridae; genus Antilocapra; species Antilocapra americana. The sequence goes on along the minus strand of ML662436.1, from coordinate 10,217,764 downwards.
CTCCATATGTGATTCTTCTAACTTACCTTACCTCCCTTCAGGGTGAGCCTCACTCCATGGTTCCCAGCTTATTTAAAAGAGAAAGTATAAGACAATCGGCTTAATTTAAGAGTGTGGCTTGGGAGCTGCTTGCATCACTTCTGCTCACATCTCACTGGCAAGGACTTAGTCATATGGTTGCACCTAACCACACAGAGGCTGAGAAAAATAGGCTCTCACTGTATGCTCTCTCTGCCCAAAGAGGTCTCAGAGGATTTTCTAACTACAAAGGCGACTGGAGCATGGATAGTAACAGTGGAGCAGAGGTAATTAGTATTCTCCCCATACTATTATAGAAGGAAGATAGTTCCACTGTGAGAAGGTCACTGCAGTTGATTTCAGAAAAGAAAGCAACTGACAGTGTCTTTCCAAATGCATTTCTGAAATTAAGCTAAATGAAACATCCATGACCTATACAAGTTTGCTGAAAACAAGAAGAAACAAATATTTTAATTTCCAAGGCTCTATGTGTGCCTGTTTAGTTGTTCAGTTGTGTCTGACTGTGACCCCGTGAACTGTAGCTGCCAGACTCCTCTGTTCATGGGATTTCCCATGCAAGAATAGTGGAGTGGGTTGCCATTCCCTTCTCCTGGGGATCTTCCTGCCCAGGGATTGAAACTGGGTCTCCTGAATTGCAGGTGGATTCTTTACTGTCTGAGCGACCAGGGAAGCCAAGCTAAACACGTAAGAGGCATTATCTCATTTATTTCTTACAGCCCTGCATGATAGAGATATTTTTCTCTTCAATTTATAGCTCAGAAGGCTGAGGTTTGGAGGGATTTACTGCCCAAACTCACACAGCAAATAAGTAGCCAAGACAAGATTTAATGTGTGGCTGAGCCCACCAGTTTAACCCCGTGCTACAACCTCCTCAGCAGATCTTGTTACTGGTATGATTTCCTTCCCTTTAGGATTAAAGGAGGATTACCATCATCCTTATTCTCTTGTTCTGAAGACACATAATAAATGGACTCCCAATAGAATGAAAGGAATCATCTGATTTGTGGCTGATTGGGTTCATTACTTTCTGTTTTCCTTTCCAGATTCATTCTTTCCTTCTCTGGTCTGCTGTGGGCAAACTTAACAAGCTGCACCACGCAAATGCCTGTAGTGTCTGAATTCAAGTGCTTTGCCCTCTGACATCAGTCAGAAGGAAACTAGAGCAGGAAATCTGAGGGAGGCAGGAAACAGAGGTATTTATTTTCTCCGCTTCCTTCATTCTGAGGTGCACCTTAGGCAGACCTTGAATTCCTTTTGGTCCCTTTCCCACGACTACATCTTTTGTTGGGCTCTGTATACACTAAACTCAAATGTAGTAATAGCTTCCTCTTTTTTGCCAGCACTTGGGTGCTTCATCAAGCCTGTTGGTTTATTATATGCTGTTCATAATTCTGTAAATGGGTACCTCATTAAATGTTCTTCAGCTAAATCATTTGTACATCCCAGTTTCCTTCTGGGATCCTGAAAGATGCATTGGGTTTATTCTCATGAATTAAACAAACAAAAATATTAGATAACCCATGACCCCTTTGCATGGTAGAACTTTATAAAAAATAGTATAGCTGCCTTATTTCATGAGCATGAACTTCGCTACAGAGATGTCTTTCTAGGTAGCAGGTAGGTAGGGGTGGTGCTTTGATCTTTTGATAATTTTACTAGGTTGCTGTTGTTCAGTTGCTAAGTCTTGTCCAATTCTCTGTGACCCCATGGACTGTAGCATTCCAGGCTTTTCTGTCTTCCACTATCTCCTGGAGTTTGCTCAAATTCACTAAGATAGTAATGTACAAAATAAAGTATTTTCATTGACTGCTGCAGTGATGATTCTTTAGTTAACCTTTCTGTGCTTAAACACCCTTGGATCCCATCTGGGTTAAACCCCATTCAAGTAGGAGCTCCCTCCTATTGATGAAATTTTAACTGACATTTTGATCAACTAATTATATTTCTCAATTACTTTCACTATATGAGTCTTTCTCAAATATTTTTCCTACTGTGTAATTAAATATCCATGTGTCCCAGAAAAATAATCAACTCAATTTTCATCACCAAAGTTTTTTACTAATTGTCCCTTTTTGACTCTTCAGAGTCCTAGTTGAAAGCTTGCTAAATCTACTTTAGCCATTCTACAACTTACTTTTATTGTCTAGAAAGTCCTCAAATATCTCACCTTTTCAATAGGTTACACAACTGAGTTTTCCATCTCAATGTCTTATATGAACCCTCCTTTTATTACAGTCCCTTTATGGTGACATCACCCCAAAACAATTGTGAAACTCTTGGTGATTTACATGTACCTCTTATTATTTACTGACCATGGATGGAAAATGTTTGTGAACCAGATTTTGAGGGCTTCAAATAGATTCTAGCTTATAAATGTTCTTGGGGAATTCAATAATAATAATAACAATGAACAAGTAAATGACTACTATTTATTGAATTCCTATCATGCATTATACAAAGCTCTAGACTCATTTCATGCCATCTTTCCAACAACACTGTATACATTATTATACACAATTTACAAAAAAGGAAACTGAGTCTTAAAGAGTTTTTGTCCAAGTTAATTTAATTTGTAAGTGGAGACACTGGGATTTAATCTGGCATCTTATTAAAAAGTCCTTTGGTTGTAAAAATAGACAAGTTGGACTACCTCAAACTAAAAAGCTTTTGCATGGCAAGGGAAACCATCTGCAGAATGAAAAGTCAACCCACAGAATGGGAGGAAATATTTGCAAAACATACATCTAATAAGGAGTTAATATCCAAAAATATAAATTTGATGGTGAAAAGGCAAATAACCCAATTAAAAATGGGTAGAGGATCTGACTGAACATTTTTCCAAAGAAGACTTACAAATGGCCAACAAGTACATAAAAAGGTACTCAGTGTCAGTAATCCTCAAGGAAATGCAAGTCAAAATCATGAGACATCACCTCACACCTGTTAGAATGACAGTCATCAAAAAGACAAGCAATAACTAGTGTTGGCAAGGATGTGAAGAAAAGGCAGCCCTTGTACACTATTGGTGGAAATACAAATTGGTGCAGCCACCATGCAAAATAGTATGGGTGTTCCTCAAAAACCTAAAAAATAGAACTACCATATAATCCAGCAATTTCACTGCTGGGTGTTTATTTGAAGAACACAAAAACACTAACCCCAAATATACATGCACTCTCAATGTTCATTTCTGCATTATTTACAATAGGCAAGATACAGAGCAACCTAACTGTCCATCACTTGATAAATGGTTAAAGAAAATATGATACATATATGTTTTTCAACCATAAAAATGGAGGAAATCTTGCCATTTGTGACCACATGGATGGTCCTTTATGGCATTATGCTAGGTGAAATAAGTCAGAGAAAGAAAGCTACAATATTATCTCACTTGTATATGGAATCTAACCCCCACAAGACAAAATTAAAAAAAAAGAATCCCCCAAAGTCATTGATACAGAGAACAGATTGATGTTTACCAAAGGTATAGTGGGCAGAAATAAATTGGGTGAAGGGGGGGTCAAAATTTGTCAAATTTCCAATTATAAAACAAATAAGTTATATGATATTATGTACAGAATGGTAACTGTTGTTAATAGTACTATACTGCATATTTGAAAATTGTTAAGAGAGCGGATCTGAAAAGTTCTCACCACAAGAAAAAATGTTGTAGCTATTTATGATGATGGACTTTAACTGGACTTCTTGCAGCAATCATTTCACAGTATATACAAATACCAAATCATAATGTTATACACCTGAAAACAGTAAGATGTTATATGTCAATTATATCTCAGTTAAAAAAAAAACCAAAACCTTTGTAAGCTTAATCACTGTATTCTAAAATTCAATTTATGCAGAGAAAATTTTGTGACACAGTAGATGACAATCTAAATCTATTAAATTATGCAGTCTTCTGGCTTCTTCTGCTCAACCTTCAATACTATCTTCTTTTAGTCTGATAACTTGGTATCACTTTTATATGATTTGCTCTTAATATTAAAGCCAAAGGAGAGGTGGCCTTCTGCCATAGGAAAGAAAGTAATACACATTGTTATGATCATCTATTTTGATGATATGGATTTATTATAAAAAACAATTAACATTAGCTTCCGTAGGAAGTTGTTCTTTAGAACTACACTGAAAAATTTAATTACATAAAACTAAAATCAGTCTTTGGCAGGTATTTTCTAACACCAAAAGTCTGTATTATATAATTGCACAAAACAAGTCAGCTAGTTTAATTTTACACTTACTTCTTCCTGCCAGGGACAGAGGAAAACTGTGCTTTTTAGAATGAAATTATCCACAGGCGCCTTTACTGTTTTTTTTTTTTTAGACACTGGTGGGATCCTGCTTCAGCTGTTTTGAACATTTTCCAAGCCTAAGTGTTTCATGTAAAATACCAGGGCCTCGGTGGAGTTTGTCCGTGTGCTGGAGAAGATCCAAAGCTAATTCCTGAAGTCAATCCCGGCTTTGTCAGCTGGGCTCAGGTGGCCTATCTCCGGGGTGGATGTAACCTTCCATTCTGGGGCGCATGGCAACCATAACAATACACATTTGTTGAACACATCCTTTAGCAGGCATTCTGCTGCATAGTAGTTGAGTTGCTTAAACAGCAGCTCTGCCATCTGCTCTCCTGATTACACAGCGGAAGGATCCTTTAGCAGCCAGGATTTGACAGCCCTAGCCTCATGGGCTTCATCAGAAGTCAACTGCCAGAGGTTTGTTCTTTGCTTCCTATCCCCAGATGAGAGAAGTGATAACTAGGGAATATCATTTGCATTGTCTTCATCCCTCTGTCTTCTCTAGGTACCTGTCTCTCTGTTTTGTTCCCTTGAAAGTTTACCTCCACCAAGGTACCTGCTGATTCATGACCTTATTTATTTTCCTTTTTAAGTGGCAATTATTATAAGAAACTGCCATTTGGAGTTTGTTACTACATTTACTACAGAAAGATACAAGACATAAATCTAGCAAATATTTATTGAGTGTGTATAGTGCACCCTACAAAGTGCTGATCCTTGAAGAGCTTGTAGCCCCTGTCATCACCACTAGGATTGCTGTGCAGTGGGGCACAGTGTGGTCTAAGAGCATAGAGGAGGGAAGGACTAATTTTTGAATTAGAAAGTCAAAGATATTTCATTGAGAAGGTAACATTTCCATTGGGTTTGGGAGGATGTATAGGAGTTTTCCAGAAGAGGATGGTGAGGATAGGAGAAACTTTGGGCAAAAGGGTGGAGCATGTGCAAAGGCATATTATCTTATATTATGCAAGGATGTGGTGTGTCCAGGAAAATGGGAGAAATTCGGAGTATCAGCATATGGTATTACAGCACAGGGCTGGAAAGGTTGGTCCAAAAAGATAGCGAAGGCCTTTGCAGATTGCGCTAAGGATGTTGGGTTTCATCCCAGTCACTTAAAGATATAATAAAATATGCAGAGAGGAATAAGTGCAGGGAGGCATTTGAGAGGGAAAAGGAACCTGGTTTAAGCAGGCGAGATGAATTATATTGTTTGGTTCAAGAGCCATTTCTGTATTTTCCTTTACCTGGAGACTATGGGCTTCTCTGGTGGCTCAGGGGTGAAGAATCTACCTGCCAATACCTGCAAATGCAGGAGATCTGAGTTCAATCCCTCAGTCCAGGAGATCCCTGAGAAGGAAATGGCAATCCACTCCAGTATTCTTGCCTGGGAACTCCCATGGATAGAGAGCCTGGCAGGCTACAGTCCATGGGCTCACAAAGAGTCAGACACAATTTAGGGGCTAAACAATAACAAAAACAAATATTAATGTTTTATAGTTAATAAAAAGGCCAGGGTTATTTATTATATCAGCCAATTCTTTTAAAATCTTATGTAAGGTATTGCATTGTGTAAACTGTTGTGCTAAGAAAACTTTGTTTCAGTGGAGGAGCTGGCTCAGAAACAAACTTCAGGCTCAATCATAGCTATCATTTTGTGTTTTACATATGCCACAGCATCATATGTAAACTGTCAAAGTAAGTATTATTATCACAGTATTTGAAATGAAGAAACTAAAGTATGAGGAGCATAAGGAAGGTACCCCAAGCCTTGTATTTGGCTAACAGAAAGGCCTGGGATACTGCCATTATCGTCACACTTTAGTTTCTTCATTTCAAAAATCGTGACAATAATACTTACTTCACATTGATGATTAAAAGAGCCAGTGTCTGCAAACCGCTTAACATATCATTATCATTATTTTTAGGAAGATATTAATTTTCAGAAAGAAACATGATTCTACATTAATTGAAAAATATACTAGAAACATTTCCACAGGTATATCGTCAGTCTTGGCAAACTGTGCCAATCAATAGAATCATTAATTAATTTCTACTTTCATGGAACTGTATGTGGAGTTATATTTTTAAAACAACAAACTCACGTGTGACATTCCTAGCCAAATACCAGCCAGGGAAAAAGACTGTTTCCCAAGAATGCTGGTGCTTAAGGAAATACACTCCCTTTTATGGACATAAGGACTTCATTATTGGTCAAGTAATAATTGGAAAGCTCTCAATGGAAAACAGTATGGAATAAGACCTTTGGAATACGTAAATGCAGTGCAGACAGTTACCTTGGTAAATATCAGGTTGGGAGTTACCCTAGAAAATGTCCCGAGTCTCGGCATGGGAGGAATCTAATTTTTCCCTGCATTGGCAGGCATTGGCAGGCAGAATTTTTACTGCTGAGTTACCATGAAAGCCCATAGCCTTTGCCAACGAGGCTGAGATTCCCATCCTGTTGCTGCTGCCGAAGAGCAGAGAGGACACCATTTGATGCCCTTGTCCCCCCTGTAGGATCTTGCACTTAGATTCAGCGAGGACAAGGTCAGGTGCAGGGTGCAGATGTGGAACCCTGTGGGCAAGCAGGCGATTTTGGTTGTTGTAACAGCTCAGTACACAGCTCAGGGACCAGCGGGCTCCTCCCAAGGAAACCAAGGGAGGTCCGGCCAAGTGGAGCTGCCGAGGAGGCCGCATTGAGCAGCTGCAGTGAGGGGGGTGGAAATTCTTAGCTCCTAGGTCTCTATTAGAGAGCAGAGCTTTTCCGCGCTCAAGAACTTGGTCCACCATCTGTGCTACAGGCATGCAGATGTCTCCAAGAGCATAGACTCTCCTGCCTTTTGTTACATGGCTTATGTGAGCAGAGCCTGAGTTTCTCATGAAACATGGGGATCTGCTCCTGTAGTACTGATGGTGCTGGAATGATTTGGCTGGAGAGTAAATTTCATGCATCTGGGGGTAGTGAGATAGTCCTTTCCTGACCTGTGCAGGAAATATCTGGGAAGCAGATGCATGACGGCTGCATGGGTACATTCATATTATTTGTAGTCACTGGGGTGCATTTTCTTTCATTGAAGAAAATGAGTCATATATTCTCCTTACTGCTTAGTTCACGTACCAAATTTCCTGAGGCTTTTCCCATTTTAGTTTATGCAGAGAATCCATGTCTCTTGTAACTCCCAAAAGAAATAGAATGTAGCAAAAATGAAATATACCAGTTATTACCACATTTTAGGCTTTTAATGTTTTATTTTGTTGTTCCCTTAGTTTGTTCTCACTCTAAGTAAGTCATATCTGTATTCCTGGAAAAACCACTGACTAACAAAGGAATATAATGTGTTTTCTGTAGCCCTATATATTCATTCACTATGCTTTGTTGGACATTCCTGATTGTGATTAAGATGTTATGTGTGTATATGTGCTAAGTCACTTTAGTCTTGTCTGACTCTCTGCCCACCAGGTCTCCGCCAGGCTCCTCTGTTTATGGGATTCTCCAGGCAAAAATACTGGAGTGGGTTACCATGCCCTTCCCCAAGGGATCGTGCCAATCCAGGGATCAAACCCACATCTCTTATGTCTCCTGAATTGGCAGGCAGGTTCTTTACCACTAGCACCAATATAAAATAAACTGAAGTAAATGAAATGCAAAACTAAAGGCTCCTGTGCATCCCTGGTGGAGTTTCCTGCCTGTCTTAAAAGCCTCACCTAATCTTTGAAGTCCAGATCAAATGTCACCAACCTTAGAAAGTCTTTTCTGCTCCCCATAAGCAGATCTTCTTTTCTCCTCGCTGGGATCTCCTGGTTCATCCTTGTCCTGCATCAGTTGTTTAGCAGTCATCTGCCATTCTCCTTGAGGGTTAGTTACTTGGTTGTGTGTTTACATAAAACTGTATTGCAATCTCCTAACATGAGGGCCTTTTTTATTTTTCAAATGAGTCTTTGTGTTTTCCACCCTGCTCAGCACAAATAGGAATCTAGGAAGTATTTTTTTATGTGATGATATTTCTGTCTGTCTTGATTAATCAAAAATGGCATGTACAAATGCTCAGTCACTCATTGTGTCCAATCTTTGTGACCTCATGGACTGTAGCCCCATCTGGTTCCTCTGTGCATGGGATTTTCTGGGCAAGAATACTGGAGTGGGTTGCCATTTCCTACCCCAAATCAAAAATGGATTCAACACTTATTCTTTGCCAGGGATATGATGTGAAAAAGGCAGAGGTGGTCTTGTCTTTGATAGGAAATAATAATGTCTTCCTTCTTTCCCCTCTATGACTGGATGTTGGGAAATAGTGGGAAAAGAGTAGAGGCTGGAAGAAGGGAAAGGAAAATGGAGTAGTTCCAAAAGACACGATGGGTTTGTTGGAAAGTGCATAGATTGCCTGTTTTCCTTTTCACAGTAAAAATTTAAAAGCTGAAAACATTAGTTCTGGAGTAGATCCCCTGCTCAAGTTCTAGTTCCAACTCTACTTTTTCTCTGGGTGACCTTGGAATTGTTATTTAATCTCACTGAGGCTCAATTTCTACTATTAAGAGAATCCACCACATCAAATCAGGTGATGTTGGGTGTCTACTCACAATGCATATTTTTGTAGATGCTTAGTAATTTTATAATTATATTAGTTGCTCTTGTGTTTACATGCATGACTCTAAGGAGGGGAGGTCCAGGACTGCCTGGAATAGGGCACAGGTAGCCCAGGCTGGGGAGTTGCTTGGAGGCTTCCTTTCCCAGGTGGCTGGCTTCAGCTTCCTGAACAACTCTGAAGGCTATGCTGGAATCTTCCATATCTCAATTTCATCTGATAGCTGTGGGTTCCCATTGCTCAACTTCTGCTTTCAATCCTCCTTTAGCCCACCATTAGCCTTACTAGATGGGAGATTATGTGAAAGGAAAGAGAAATTTCTACTCCTTTGGTTTCCTGGATCTAAGTTTCATTATTATTTAGTTGCTAAGTCATGTCTGACTCTTGCGACCCCAAGGACTGTAGCTTGCCAGGCTCCTCTGTCCTTGGAATTTCCCAGCAAGAATAATGAAGTGGGTTACCATACCCTTCTCCAGGGGATCTTCCTGACCCAGAGATTGAACCTGCATCCCCTGAATTGGCAGGCAGATTCTTTACCACTGAGCCTCCAGGGAAGCATGGGTTTAGGTTTGTTTAGATCTGAAGTGAAAAATCCTGTTCAGTACTTTCTGGGTTAAACTTTCCCATCTAGAACTTTTTTTCTCAAATACTAACAAAATGGATTTTCTTTCTCCCCTACCCTCTCTTGTTAATAGGGTGCTGAGAAAATTTTGTCAATGAACGAATCAGGAGAACTGCAAGACCTCTTAACCAAAATTGAGGTAATTGTGCTTTTAGCAACTTATTTTTAGTAATCAAAATGTTCAACACATTCTGATTGTAATTGAGTTTCCCTAATTGAATTTTTCCCTGTGTGTTCTTACAAATATGTAACAGGATACGTGTGGCAGTTTTAATTTGCTACCACCTGCCGTGAGGTTTGCTCCAGCTAGAGTGACTTTAATGTTAGTGTCTAACAACCTCATAGTATTAGGTGAAAATTCCAGTCAGCTTTATTAGAACCTAATTCTCTGTTATAGAGATGTTGGTGAGGTGTTTCAAGTCAGGCTATTGTCTGGAAGCACAAACAATGTTTTTTTATTTAAATTATTTTCCTTTTTCCCAAAGACCAGCTCATCATTTCTAAAAATAACAGAAAAAGTTATTTCTCCAAAAGTGCACCTTTTAATTTCATTCCTGTACTTGTAATGACAACATCTCAGAAATATTTATTTGGATATATAATGTATCAAATCAGTATGTACCCGAAAGTCCTTAATATCTCTCAATTTTATCAGCCTTTTTCTCTCTAAATGTAGAATTAAATTATATATATTTTATAGCCTAACTGGGTCATCTTGAGAGTGAAAAAGGTGCATTAGTAATTTTTCTGGGACAGTGAACATGACTCAGACTTTCCCAGGTGAACCATGCAATATGGTTACATGGTATGGATGTGCCATAGCCAGCTCTTTTTGGTCCAGTCTCCTTTGCTGACCTCTTTTCTGATTTTCTTCCATTCCTTCCACTTCATGGTTTCTTACTACCTTTCCTTCTGTCTGCTAGCCTGCTATTTTTCCATTGCCTCATTCTCCTCCACCATCATTAAGGCCTCTCTGCAGCATCACATCTTTCCTACATCGTTCCAGATTTCTCCCACCTTCGCATTCCTGTATCCCTCTTTTTCTCAGGTGTTTATCACAGTCATTTAATTTTTCTTACTACTTTTCTTTGAACATTTGAGTCATGTCCCAAATGAACTATATGCTCCTTGGTGTTAGGAATCATGTTTTATTCATATTGTAATCTTGCCCAGAAGGACAAACATAATGATGGTGTGTACTTCATAATCTAAAACTCCTCTCACCTCTAAAATCTGTATAGATGGGTTCGTTTCTTTCCTTTTGTCCCTATACTCTACTCCAGTCCCATCAATTTGATGAAACCATCAATTTGGGTTAATATGTGCTTTTTAATTTAAGTGATTTAATTCAATGTGTATTATTATTTTCTCTGCACACTTTTATTTATACAAATGATGTTATGTAACACACCTAATTGTGTTTCAAATTCCTTTCTATAGGCACTTTGCTTTTAAGAACCATCTATATTACTATGTGAACCTTTCATTCCTTTTTTAAAATTGCTTCCTACTTCTCCATGACAGTGCAATTGAATCTAACTTTCTTTGATAATGGAGATATTTTTACTCTATCCTATCCAACATAGTAGTCACTGGATGTATGTGACTATTGAGCACTTAAAGAATAGTTAGGGTGACTGAAGAATTGAATTTTTAATTTTATTTAAATCTACTTGATTTAAATTAAAATCAAATACAAAATTTTAAATAAGTAATATAAGTAATCATATCTGACTAATGGCTTATATTTTGGACAGTGCAGGGGCACATAGCCCACATACTATTTTTTATCTACTCAGCCACTGATGTCCTCTAACTTCTCCAAATAAACTGCTGCAAGGAGTAACCTTGACCACATTCATTTGTGAATTTCTCCGAGAGTAGAAATCACTGGATAATAGCTTATACACATCCCCAGTTTTTCAGGTAGTGCCAGATGGCTCTTCATTATGTTTGTACCATCCAATACTCCCTCCTACAGAGAAAGAGGTTTCCTATGTTCACACATTCCCCACAATGATTTACATTGTTCCATAATTTTTGCCAAGGTAATAGGGATAAAGATATACAGCCTTATCTTTAATTAATGTTTTTCTGATAACCACTGAGTTTGGGCATTACTTTGTATGCTTGTTAAATTTTTTAATTTCTTCTTCTGTATGTTTTATATTACTGTAAAGCATCTGCCTACAATGTGGGAGACCCTGGTTTGATCCCTGGATCAGGAAGATCCCTTGGAGAAGGAAATGGCAACCCACTCCAGTTCTCTTGCCTGGAAAATCCCATGGACAGAGGAGCCTGGTAGGCTACAGTCCATGGGGTCACAAAGAGTCAAACATGATTGAGCAACTTCACTTTCTTTCCTTCTTTTCTTTATGTTGTACATTCTTGTCCTTTCCCATTAAAAATCTTGGAATTTTTGCTGTTGTTGTTGGCTTTCAGAAGATCCTTCTATAATCTAGATGTTAACTTTTTGTTGGTTTTAGTTATTGTCAATATTTCTTTCCCTATTTTTAGATTCTTTCTTGGTGTCCTTCATCCAATAGAAACCTTCTGATATAATCTAACCTACCATTTTCCCTTATTTTTGTGCTTTTTAACTCTTATTTATGAAGTATTCTTCTGTCTTAAGGTCAGATGATATCAGCCTACATTTCCTTCTATTCACTTTATACTTGTTAACATTAATGGAGAATCCATTTCCATTTTCTTATACATAGTGAGATTTCCAGGATCCTCTATTAAATGATATATTATTTATTTATTGCTTTGTTCTGCCTATTTTCAGTTCAGTTCAGTCACTCAGTCATATCTGACTCTTTGTGACCCCATGGACTGCAGCATGCCAGGCCTCCCTGTCCGTCACTAACTATTGTCCATTGAGTTGGTGCCGCCATTCAACCATCTCACCTCTGTCATCCCCTTTTCCTCCCACCTTCAACCTTTCCCAGCATCAGAGTCTTTTCAAATGAGTCATTCAAAGATTGAAGAAGTCAATCTTTCTTTGCATCAGGTGGCCAAAGTATTGGAGTTTCAGCTTTAGCATCAGTCCTTCCAATGAATATTCAGTACTGATTTCCTTTAGGATGGACTGATTGGATCTCTGTGCAGTCCAAGGGACTCTCAAGAGTCTTCTCCAATACTACAATTCAAAAGCATCAGTTCTCGATGCTCAGCTTTCTTTATAGTCCAACTCTCACATCCATACATGTGAGAAAATGGATGGAATTTTCTATTTTCTACTGGAAAAACCATAGCTTTGACTAGACAGACCTTTGTTGGCAAAGTAATGTCTCTGCTTTTTTAATATGCTGTCTAGGTTGATCATAACTTTTCTTCCAGGGAGCAAGCGTCTTTTAATTTCATGGCTGCAATCACCATCTGCAGTGATTTTGGAGCCCAGGAAAATAAAGTCTGACACAGTTTCCACTGTTTCCCCATCATTTGCCATGAAGTGATGGGACCAAATGCCATGATCTTAGTTTTTTGAATGTTGAGCTTTAAACCAACTTTTTCACTCTCCTCTTTCACTTTCAAGAGGCTCTTTAGCTCTTCTTCACTTTCTGCTATAAGAGTGGTGTCATCTGCATATCTGAGGTTATTTATATTTCTCCTGGCAATCTTGATTCCAGCTTGTGCTTCTTCCAGCCCAGCATTTCTCATGATGTACTCTGCATCTAATTTAAATAATCAGGGTGACAGTATACAGCCTTGATGTACTCCTTTCCCTATTTGGAACCAGTCTGTTGTACCATGTCCAGTTCTAACTGTTACTTCCTCACCTGCATGCAGGTTTCTCAAGAGACAGGTCAGATGGTCTGGTATTCCCATCTCGTGAAGAATTTTCCACAGTTGGTGGTGATCCACACAGTCAAAGGCTTTGGCATAATCAATAAAGCAGAAGTAGATGTTTTCTGGAACTCTCTTGCTTTTTTGATAATCCAACGGATGCTCGCTGCCAATTTTATATTATAGTAAATCCCCATATATGTTCAGGTATTTGTCTGAGCTTTCTAATAATTTCCATTGATCTATTTGTTCCTGTTTTACCAATATTGTACTATTTTTATTACTGTGGTTTAGTAGCACCTTTTAGAGTTCTATATAGTGAATGTCCCTCATTACTCTTATTTTTAAAGATTGATGGTTTATCTTAGCTATTCATGGACTTTTTTCATTTGAGTCTATAATTCCTTTATTTGGCAACTTGATTAATACTATCATGCTATATATTACAGAGAAGGCAATGGCAACACTCCAGTGTTCTTGCCTGGAGAATCCCAGGGACAGAGGAGCCCAGTGGGCTGCCGTCTATGGGGTTGCACAGAGTCAGACATGACTGAAGCGACTTAGCAGAAGCAGCAGCAGCTATATAGTAACATAACCTCTCTCTCTCAGCTCAAAGAAGTTAGAAAGATGATTTTATTCTCTTCATTAAGTCTGTCTCAATTCTACAGATGCCATAAATAATCCAGAAACATTTAAGTCTATTCTTAATGTTGAAATATAATGGTATGGTATTGGCTTCTCCCATTCATAGGAGTTGTAAGAGCTATAACTCTGTTGGGCTGCTTTGCCCATGTAACAAAGCTGGTAGAGAATTTTCAGCCACCCAGAAAGCCCTCAACTGCCTGTGAAGGGGCTAGGGTTTAAACAAACTTACGCAGGGAAAGAGACTAGCTTTGGAGAAGCAGTTGGAAGCATCAAGAAAAGTGGATAAAAGACAAGATTCATATCCAAGCACATCCAATTCTTCTGGTTAGCTTTTGGCAAGAAAACAGGAGTTAAATATTCCTGAGGTAGGAAACATTGGAGTTCTTTCTAAGTAGCCAGTGCTTTTCCTATTTCTGGTATTATATGCATTAAGTTATTCAAACCTCAAAATAACACTGCAAGGTGGGTTCTGTTACTGTCTTTGTTTTTCAGACAAGGCATTGGAGGCCCAGATGATTAGGTTAGTTGCTCCAGACCTTGTAAACAGTGTTTGACTCAAGATTCTAACCCTGACTCCTTGATCTTAACCATGAATCTGTTGCCTTCACTCTCAAATTAAGGGGCAAGTTGGTGTCTGGGAAATCTGACCATATGTGACAGGACCTAAGACCCAGGTGAGACGTTTACTGGGAGACAGGCAGAGTATTAGGTCCAGGGAACAGACTGGATTTTTAACCCTTGGCTCTTATGCTAGTATGGCATTGTACAGGAAATGGGCAAATAGGCAATACCTTTAGAGAGAAACCAGAGAGCTCGTACCAAGTTCTAATTTGCTGTTACTAGGGTGCTGTATAGCAGACCATGACTCCCCTGGTCTTTGTAATTCAGGCCCCAGTTTCTAACAGTTACCCATTAATGGAGAGCAAAGCCGCTTAGCAGCTGCAGCTGGGTCCTTAAAAATGGTGTCAGCAAATCATCTCAAGTTTTCTGGCCTAAGGATTTTAGCATACATCCCACCCAAGTGAAACTTGCCCTGGGAACCTGAGGGGGCATGATTCGCTGATGAAGACTTGTCACTGGCTTCAAACATGGGTAGCAGAAGCAAGTGAAATATGGCAGTAAATGGTATGAAACTTGGATTCAGTAAGGCTAACTGAAAGATTAAATGAATTATTTTATGTAAGAGAATGCTTGAGTGAAAAGGATGGATAAAAACACCATTTGGGGGGTAAAATTTATTGGTATATTTACTTATATTAAAAAACAAGCTAAAGATCAAAAGAAAAGAATGTCTAAGTATTCCCCCCAAACAATAACCAAGATGGATAGCTGATCCTGCCGGTACCCACACAGAGGAAGTCAGGGCAGCCCTGGGATGTATTAGCAAGCACCTTGTTATGGCAGACACTGAATTAAAGATCTCAGATGGTAGGGAAGCTCTAATGTGCTTTTCTGCCTTGTTGTTTTTCCAAAGATTTGAGCAAACATTTTGATATCATTTCTATGAGGCTGCCAATATAGTGTTTACTTTCAGTACTTTTTTTCCTTGTAAAGCCTGATTTGTTTTTCAGGAAGAACAAAAGTAAGATTCTCTCAACTGTACACCTAGGATGCTGGAAATGGCACAGGCTGTCTGTGCGAGGCATTGGAGCTATCAAAGGCTAGCCCGACCCTCCCTGGAGAGGCAACATTCTGGGTGATGTTCCCTCTCCATGGAGTGGGTGGCCACAGCATGTTCAGAGATTACAGCAGCAGAGTACCACCTACTTACCTAGGCAATCAGGCCATGTGCTCTGGCTGCCTCTTTCTGAAATTGAAACATCTTTTTAAATAGGGTTGTGGCCGTACATCCCATTCGATCAAGGATCAGATTCACAATTCTGGTTTATACACATAGGACTATAACAACAAATTTCCACTGTGTCAGCATTTTGTTCAGTAGCATTTTTCATAACTCTGCAGACAAGGATCAGGAACAATTCTGCTTATTAACAGCTTGATCAGACAGAGAATAGCCTCCTAGGCACTTAATAAGCATTTGCTGAATTAAATGGTTGTTCAATTCAGTTCAGTTCAGTCACTCAGTTGTGTCCGACTCTGCAACTCCATGAACTGCAACACACCAGGCCTCCCTATCCATCACCAACTCCCGGAGTCCACCCAAACCCATGTCCATGTCCAAACCCGTCCACCCAAACCTGTGTCAGTGATGCCATCCAACCATCTCATCCTCTGTCATCCCCGTCTCCTCCCGCCTTCAATCTTTCCCAGCATCGGGGTCTTTTCAAATGAGTCAGGTCTTTGCATGAAGTGGCCAAAGTATTGGAGCTTCATTTTCAACATCAGTCCTTCCAAAGAACACCCTGGACTGATCTCCTTTAGGATGGACTGGTCGGATCTTCTTGTAGTCCAAGGGACTCTCAAGAATCTTCTCCAATAACACAGTTCAAAAACACCAATTCTTTGGTGCTCAGCTCTCTTTATAGTCCAACTCTCACATCCATACATGACTGCTGGAAAAACCAGAGCCTTGACTAGATGGATCTTTGTTGACTAAATGATATCTCAGCTTTTTAATATGCTGCCTAGGTTGGTCATAACTTTCCTTCCAAGGAGTAAGTGTCTTTTAATTTCATGGCTGCAATCACCATCTGCAGTGATTTTGGAGCCCACAAAAATAAAGTCAGCCACTGTTTCCCCATCATTTGCCATGAAGTGATGGGACCAGATGCCATGATCTTAGTTTTCTGAATATTGAGCTTTAAGCCAACTTTAAATGGCTGAATATAGTTTAAAACAAAATACATAGACAAAGGTGAATCATCCAGAGATGATTACATGCCGAATGTTCACTTTTGTGATAATCTCTTATGTGGAGTGAGTCTGCCTCCTAGGTAACCTGGATGAGGGAGTTTATGGTTACAGAGAGTCAGATAAATTGCTTCTTCCTTGGTAGAATACTTAAGAGAGTTCCCAGTATTCCTAAAATAAGATTAGATGATCTGAAGTTAAAAATAAGAAGTGCATTCATTCCTTGATCTTGAAGAAAACACTGAATACTCTTGATCTTAGCATCCCGTTTCTGCATTAGAAAACAGCAAAAAACTCTTTGTATTTATGAAATTTGAATTTGTGCCACAAAAGAAATCCATTTCACAGTCATTCATGAACTCCACCCTTGTCCTCTGGTCCTTTGTTAGAGACTAGGGAATTCTTGGGGGCTTCAATTTAGATGACTGTGGTATGGAGTGGGTATATTCAAAGACTACAAATAAATTTCCTAAAATAAGGTTAATATATAAATACTAAAAGCTGCATCATCATTTTTATATGGAATCACAAACAGGCCAAAAGAAAGGAGAAATAAAGGAAAAATAAATAAATAAATAAATAAAGAGAAGTCACTCCATCATGTCTGACTCTTTGCGACCCCATGGACTGTAGCCTACCAGGTTCCTCCATCCATGGGATTTTTCCAGGCAAGAGTACTGGAGTGGGTTGCCATTTCCTTCTCCAGGAGACTTTCTCAACCCAGTCTCTCTCATTGTAGGCAAACACTTTACTGTCTGAGCCACCAGGGAACCAGGGCCATCCTCAAATAATGCAGAATCTCTACAGTGCTATGATGAGATCTGCCTTGTACTTGATTGTTGAGAAGATTTAGAGTGAATTCATGTAAAGTGAATAGAACATTGCCTGGTATGTAATAGCCACTCGATAAGATTAGTCATTATTAGTCAATATTTCACTAATAAATCCTTATTTGTAGCTGAGAGCTACTTATTAAAAGAACACGGAAATTTCTTGCTCACTGCTGTATCTCCTATGCCATACACAGTGCCTAGCAATGTGAACTTAAGTGGAATGAGCCCGCTGGGCTTTGATTTTTTTAAAGTCCCTCGCCAAGAATAGATGAACAGATAGAGATAAAAGGGAAGATGATTTCTTACTCCTTTTTTCTTAAATTCCACCTCTAAAGAGTCAGATAATACTGAGCACAAGCACTACTATGACTCCTAAGGAACATGCCTCCATCCAAACTACTGTGAAGAGGAGGGGCATTCTGTAGATTCAGCACTCTTACTGGGTGCTGTTATCAACCAAGTCTGCCTGGTTTCTAGCTTTGCTGGGTGTCAGGACACTGAAGAGTTACTCTAGATTTCTTAACTGCTTGAAGATCAAAATGTCTGTAGTCCACCTTTTCACTGAAAGTGGAAGTCTGTTTTCAAATTCCTCTGTGATCTGAAGATTCATTTTAACTCATTAAAAATCTTTGTTTCATCATTTATAAAATGAGGTAGTCTCTATTACATCAGATACTGGATATAGACTCTTGTTGGGCTGCAGCCTTCAGGCCTGCAGTTACTATAATTGCTGAAGAAAGAGCCCAGAGTCAGTGACAGAGACATCAGCAGTTTAATAGATGGGAGATCTTACACATCTTTCTTACAAGAAAGAAAGCTGAACACCAAAGAATTGATGCTTTTGAGCTGTGGTGTTGGAGAAGACTCTTGAGAGTCCCTTGGACTGCAAGGAGATCAAGCCAGTCAATCCTAAAGGAAATCAACCCTGAGTATTCATTAGAAGGACTGATGCTGAAGCTCCAATACTTTGGCCACCTGATGCCAAGAGCTGAGTCATTAGAAAAAAGACCCTGATGCTGGGAAAGGTTGAAGGCAGGAGGAGAAAGGGATGATAGAGGATGAGATGGTTGGATGACATCACCAACTCAATGGACGTGAGTTTGAGCCAACTCTGGGAGATGGTGAAGGACAGGGAAGCCTGGCATGCTGTAGTCCACAAGGTTGCAGAGTCGGACATGACTGAGTGACTGAACAACCACAACACATCTGAAGCAGAAGGGTCATGGAGCAGCATCCCACTGTTGGGAGGCAGATGGCAGGCTGGACACAGCAGCAGAGGTCTTCACTCCCAGGAAGAATAAGGAGACTACAAGTTATAGGGAGAAATATTATAGATTGGCTCATTAGTTACTAGGAAAATCAGCAGAGGAGGATTTCCTCTTTTAGCCCCTTAGACTATGAACCCTCCTGGGGCAGAGTTCTTCCCTTCATTAACCTATCAAAGGGGAGCCGTTTTCATCTAAAGATTAGAACAATCACTAACGTGGGTGAGGGACAAGTATGTAGGTATTTACTAATCAGGCTCTACAATTAAGAAGGAAGGCCAGGGCCTTCCTTGGTGGTCCCAGTGGTTAATTAAGAATCCATCTGCCAATGCAGGAGACACTGATTCAACTCTCTGTCCAGGGGGATCCCACATCCCTTGGGCATCCCTAAGGCCGTGAGCCACAACTACTGAGTCCAGGTGCAGCAATTCATGAGGCCAGTGTGCCTGGAGCCCAGGCTTTGAAACAAGGGAAGCCACTGCAATGAGAAGCCCACGCATTGCAATGATCAGCCTCCACTTGATGCAACTAGAGAAAGCCTGCACACAGCAACGAAGACCCAGGCAGCCAAAAATAAAAAAATAAATAAATTTTTTTTTAAATGGAGGAAGGTCAGTCATGCAAGTAGAGTGTAGGTTAAGCAGGGACTAATTGAGCAGTGGATGTAGAGAGCAAGAAAACAGCCATGCTGAGTGGCCTGACCTTACAACCATACATACTGGGTTGTATGGTCTCCCAAATTTATGACTAAAGGGCTGATTTTTCTTGAGAGTGGAAATGGCCTCAGAATCTTTCCAATGCTGTGCTCCAAGACATCAGAATTCACATGTGAATCAAAATACATTTACTCTCCTTTTCTTACAGTGGTAAGGCTTTGGACGAGAAGACTAAGTACAGAAGAGTTGTTTAAATAAAATGACGATATTAGTGGTAGAAAATGACTGTGTCATGAGACCACAAACAATTTAGATAAAAGTCTCTTCAGATTAGGATTTATTAATAAAATAAAGGCTATTAACTGCTAGCCTTACTGAATAGCTACTATGTGCCAGACAGTATTCTATTGACTTTACATGAATTTACTCATTACATTGTCTCAACAACCCATTAAGTAAAAGACAAACATTACTATAGCACTGCATAATTCTGACAAAGTTGTTTTAGGATGACCTTGGTCTAGCCATGATTCCCTTTAAAGTGGACACTGTGGCTTTTAGTGTTTATATATTAACTTCATTTTATGAAATTTATGTGTTCTGAATTGCGGAGAAGTTATTAAATAGCAGACTCATCATATATTTAACATTTGATATTTTGGCCCTTTGAAAGTAATCTTTGTAAATCATGTTCCAGGCCCATGATATAAGATAATGTTACCAAACCAAATTTGGGTCCACGTACCCAAATAGTAAACCCAATCTACTCATATCGGGTTGTGGTGAAGGAAAATACAGCATTTATGTGGTGAGGCATCCAGTGTGGGGCCAAGAAAGAAGTATGGACAGCTAACATTTGAATTCCCCAATGACTTTCAAGGAAGGATTTTTAAAGATAAAAGGAGGACCAAACGCAGATGTATAGAACAGTCTTTTGGACTCTATGGGAGAGGGCAAGGGTGGGATGATAGGGGAGAATGGCATTGAAACATGTTAATTATCATATGTGAAATCAATCACCAGCCAAGGTTTGATGCTCAGGGCTAGTGCACTGAGATGACCCAGAGAGAGGGAATCGGGAGGGAGGTGGGAGGGGGGGTTCTGGAAGGGGAACATATGTACACCCATGGCAGATTCATGTCAATGTATGGCAAAACCAGCACGATAATGTAAAAAAATAAAATAAATAAATAAAATATTTAAAAAAAAAAAAAGGAGGGAGAGGGTCATAGGATGCTTGATCAGCTCATGGACATCCACCTGATTGGTTGGTGGTGAGGTGACAGGGTGAGTTAACATCCTCAACTTTCTGATTCCAACCTCCCTGATGTCTACATACTAGTGATCAGCATGCAGTTCACTTCTTCCACTTGAGGCTACCCTGGTGGCTCAGATGGTGAAGAATCCACCTGCAATGCACGAGACTGGGATTTGATCTCTGGATCAGGAAGATCACTTGGAGAAGGGAATGGCTACCCACTCTAGTATTCTTGCCTGGAGAACTCTAAGAACAGAGGAACCTGGTGGGCTCCAGTCCATGGGGTCGCAAAGAGTCTGACATGACTGAGAAACTAACACTGGATGTGGCAAGGTGGGGGTGGGAATCTTAGTGTCTGCAAAACAACTCAGGGATATGGCTCAGGATATTATCTTTTGCCCTTGAGGAGTAACAAAAGGAGTTGACTTTATTTCATGGTTAAACTATTGTTATTTTGTCTTGCCTGACTGTTTTCATTTGTTTCTGCATTTTTTTCACTTTTCTGATTTAATTTTCTCTTTGGAATTCAGGGAAAGCTAGGAGGCTAAAGCTTTTCTATAAACAAGAGGCGGGGGATGAGGTGGAAAGGTGCTGGTCCCCAGGAAAGCCTTATAGGATTCTGCTTGGTTTCAATAATTTTTAATTTGGTTGAATGTTTATTATTATTTCTCTGTGTTAAGAGCCTGGTATTTGAAGTAAGTGACATAGATGGTGAATGAGCCTAGGAAATTCCCTAGCACTCACATTCATTCTAGCTTTGCTGTTCTTTGCTTGCCAGCACAAATGTATTTTATGGGAAAATATTATGCTATTGAAGAATTTTAAAATATTGAAATGTTTATACTTTTGTTAAGATTTATACTGTTTAGTAAATAGCTACTACTCCAAGACTCCCAAGCAGCTTTCCTCTTCCATAAAAGCTACTACCTATAAGGGTTGCCAGATAAAATATAGGATGTCTGGTTACATTTAAACCTCAATTAAATTATGAATAATTTTTTTAGTTTAAGGATGTCCCATAGAATCTTTGGCATATCTACACAAAAATTTATCTATGGTCTATCTGACATTCAAGATAGCTGGGCATCACATATTTTTAGTTGCAAAATTTAATGATCCCACTCTACTTGAAATCCAAACCTATTTACAATCTAGCACTAATGGGTGACTTCCTAGACTCAGGGTTTTATAAGTCCTTTCTGACTAGTTGGTGTTGTTTCTGTGTAAGTCATTAAATATTTTTAATATAATCTCTGGCCTGTTTCTAATGCATGTCAAGGGTCTATCTACCTTACCATAGTCTTTCTAAAATTTGATAAGAAGAGCATTACTTACTAATTCTCTTATATTTTGTTTTTAAACTACACTCTTTCTTCGCTGCTTTTGTTTTTATTCAAAGTTTTTTTCTAAAGACATTTTTATATCGTGCAAAATTATAAGTCTGATGCACCATTTTTTGGTCAACTCTTGTACAAAGAAACGACAAAAGCCCAGCTACGGAGAAACTAAACCGCTACATACAATCTAACTTTTTGGAAGAGCTTTGAATCTCTACAAACTTGACAACATTTCTTGTTTGTGTTCTTCAGACTAGAAATCACTACTTTCCATCAAAGTAATTCTGTTACTAAAAATAAGATATGACATGAATCTTGCTATCTTGATCTAATAATAAAGTCAAATGGTGACTGTAAATGAATCTTACTGAATACAGAATATGCAGCTCTGAAAAGTGGTCTGGAAATATATAAATTTTAAAGCAATCAGATCCTTAATGTTTCTTTCCCAAAGCATATTCCACAGGATATTGATTATGAGAAAATTGTAGTTGCTTTCTAAGAAAGAATTTCTTGCTGGGAACATGGTGGTTTAAACCTAGTTAATTGGTTTCCTTTTCCATTGGATTTTTTAGAGACTTTATTAGGTATAATTGTGAATTTACAGAGAAAATCTGTATGTATATCTAAGTATGTAAGGTATGTTTGTCTGAGTGCCTGTGTGTGCATGTGTGTGTGTATCTACATTTCCCAAGTGTATTTTGGCAATTATTCTTGTCACAAAACCGGCTTTCAAACATTGCTGAAAGTTCCTATTTTGCAAGTCAGAAGCTTGTATTAACTCCCATTCTCTTTGTATTCATTCTGTAATGGCTCATAAGCTCCTACCAGCAGATGGTTGCCACTTGTGGACTTCAGCAGAGGTTATATTTTCAAAAAAGAGAATGAAAATGTGTATGGAAAACTTTCAAAATATCCTTAACATGCTGTCTCAGTAGTAAAGAATTCACTTGCAAATGCAGGAGACCCAGGGTTCCACCCCTGGGTTAGGAAGCTCCCCTGCAGAAGGAAATGGCAACCCAATCCAGTATTCTTGCCTGGGAAATCCCATGAACAGAGAAACCTGGGGAGCTACAGTTCATGGGGTAGCAAAAGAGTCGGATACAACTTGACTAAACAACAGCAACAACAACAGCATGCTTCCTAGTTAATTTCATTGTGCTATAATGGGTACTTTATTTTTACTTGAGGTAGAAAGGCTGATAGTTATGGTGGGTAGTTCTATGGACTTAGATGAATCTCAAGATTTCTATGTCTGTTTCTTTAAACGTAAAATGAAGGTAATGACATTAGAGGAGGGCATGGCAATCCACTGCCATATTCTTGCATGGAGACTCCCCATGGACAGAGGAGCCTGGAGGGCTACCGTCCATGGGGTTGCAAAGAGTCAGACAAGACTGAGAGACTCAGCACAGCGCAGCACAATGTTTGAATTAGCTGCTTTACATAAGAAGGTATCCCTATGTGTGAAGGATGAGATGAGAGAAGATTCTATGTAGTGATACATTTGGAAATGCTTTTTTAAAAATAAAGCATTATTTATTTATTTATTTATTTTTTCAAACACAGTAATTTATTTTACACAGTTGTTTAAATCCAGTCTTTAACAATGCTTAATACACATATTTAGAAATATTTTTCCAACTTTTCAGTGATCATTAACATTAAAGCCACCTGATATACTTATGGAGTGTCAGTATTCCTGGGCCCCCATGGGATTCCTCCATTTGGATCAATAACATTGCAGCATGAGTTGATAAATAAAGCATTATTTATATGTTTAATATGATGATGGATCTTTAGCTGACAGAGGCTCCTCCAATTCAGCTTTTATTTTTTCTCATTTTCCAGACTCACTATTAGAGCTGCTATTCTATAAACAAAGGTACAAAACTAGGAAGTGATACTAAAAGGAAAGTTACAGTACTTTCCTTTGAGGTAAATTACCACCTTCTGAATTTCTTTGATTTGTAAATATGTGTTTTCATATGATCAGTTTCTGGAAGTTTTCAAATGATGTGCCCTTTAACTTAAAATGTACTAACCTTTATGCACCAAGCTTGTGCTGTTGATGGCCATCAATGAGACAATAAAGGAAACATTAGAGAGCATTTCCTGTGCATCTAATGTATATTATAATGGTAGATGATTGCAAGTCCTCCTCCATCTTCTGCTGATATTGTTTTATAACTTTCCACAGTACAGAAAGACAGGAAGGCTGATGGCATTGTCATGCTAACACAAATCCTATCCTTCTTGTCCTCCTGCCACCTATCCAGAGAGTGCAGCATCCACACGAGTGTCCCTCCTGTGGAGGCTTTGGCTTTCTTCCGTGCTCTGTCTGCCATGGAAGCAAGATGTCAGTGTTTCGAAACTGCTTTACAGACTCTTTCAAGGCCCTGAAGTGCACGGCTTGCAACGAGAATGGTCTTCAGCGTTGTAAGAGCTGTGTGGGTTAGAGTTCACACCCATGGAGCGCCTGGTTTCATTGACTGAAAACAATAATTTGATTTATTCTTTTTTTTAATGGCTATGTTTCTGGATTAATCAATAAACTTTGTTTATTATAATTTCCTTTGTTTGGAATTTTTGTTGTGACTACTTTCACTGATGTATTAAATAAATGTTTATTCAACAGCTACTGTGTGCCAAGCCCTGTGCTAGACCTTGGTTTCTAATTGGAATTAATGGAGGACCCGATAAAATTCCAAATATTCAAAGTCTGATTCCCTAACTGTGTTTGATTTTCTAAAGAAAATATAAATATATCCAATGGTGTCTATCACAATGCCACCCTGTTGTCTAGGATCAATTCATTCAGCTCTCCAGATACATACATTTTATTAATATGTGAACCTCAGCTGTAGGGGAGAACAGAGCTCTGGTTAGTGGAAAAGAATATCTTACTTATGTTTAAGTGGTAAATTATTTTTAAAGCCATAAAAATAGTCTTGGGGCTGATGATATTAATCATAAATTATTAATGTTATTGAATGTATTTCTTTGTGATGATACAAAAGCTGCCAGACTTTTCTGAATTTATATTTTTAAACAGCTGTTTTCTACTATTGTCAGTCTCTTGAGCTGGACACAAAATATCACATAGTTTGAACACAGAGTAGAAAATATTAGTAAAATAGACAAAAGTAAATTTTACTATAATTATCAGCTACTACCTACCTGTACATATATCGGTGCTCTGATGGATTCATTTATGAATGATTTTTAATAGATCACCTTCACAATATCTGTGACAAGGTAATCAAAATATTTTACATCTTGGTTTTGCAAAAAGATAGAAATATTTACCGAGTACTTTCTAGTCAGCCAGGTGTGGAATGCAAGGCAAAGTTTTTGCTTTCATGGAGGTTACACTCTTAAGAAAGAGGGAAGTATTAAACAGATAATCATATCTGGGATGAACCTTAGAGCTATTACAAAAATAGTACAGGGTGCTCTGGGAATGTGTAGCAGCAAGGCAAACCTGGATGAGTTAGGAAATAATTTAAGAGTAGACTTTGTTGAGTCACTGATATTTAAACAGAGACATCATGGGTAGTTGGAAACCAACTGGTCAAAGAGTAAGAGAGATTATATTTTATGGAGAGAAATAGCATATTTGGGAACTCTAAACTCAGAGAAAAGTTTTTGTTTGAGGAACTGTAAAACATCCGATATGGATAGTTATAATCTGGTAATAATGGAGCAGTTTTTGGCTGACTAAGCCTCCTGCTATATACACATTTAGTCTGAACAAAATAAGAAAAAATAACTGTTGAAGATAATGGAAAGCAACTAAAACTAGAAAATAATCAGAAAGATTTCAGTCATTGGAAGAAAGGAAACAAAATAAACCCTACATTTATCCAGCTTACCCTCTGAGAACACTTCCCAATTTGCACAGAATATAGATCATAAAGAAAGTACAACATTACTGATTTGAAAAGATAAAACTGGAATTTGAGGCTGCAGAGTACCTGGAATTGAATGGAAAATTTTAAGAAATGAGAGAACCCAAGAGAAGGGAGCACGTAAGTCTGCTCATAAATTCCACTCCAGTCCTTGGCTGATTCCTAACTTACATACACGAGGAAGGAAGTGTCCAGGAGGTGAAAGAATTGAGCAAAGATATCAGCAGCTGCCTATGCTGAAAAGTAAGAATTTGGAGTTGAAGTGGTAAACAATAAATATTTCCTGAACTCTCAGAAGGGCTCTATCTTAAGGCCAAGAAGTAAGGGCTATGTTGTCAAGCTAAGGGAAGAAACAAAACAGACTTGCCTTGAAAGATCTGAAGCCAGATTTCCACGGTATTGAGATATTTTTCAGTGTGTGATTGCCTGCAAGAACA
The DNA here is from genome assembly GCA_007570785.1 of Antilocapra americana. Taxonomy (NCBI): domain Eukaryota; kingdom Metazoa; phylum Chordata; class Mammalia; order Artiodactyla; family Antilocapridae; genus Antilocapra; species Antilocapra americana. The sequence goes on along the minus strand of ML662436.1, from coordinate 10,191,271 downwards.
AAACCCAGCACTCAAGGAAGAGAAAGGAGTTTGTCAAATATGAAACTCTACAGCTAGTAGCACATTTAATGCTTTACCCCTAAGATCAGGAAAAGTGCATGAATGTTCACTTTTAACACTTCTATTCAACATTGTGATGGAGGTCCTAGATAGTGAAATAAGGAAAGAAAAAAGAAGTCATAAAAATTGGAAGAAATATAAATCTCATTGTCTGTAAACAATGTGATTGTGATATAGAAAATCAAAAGGATTCTATAAACTAGTAAATTCTAGAATAAAGCTTGCAAAATTATTGGATTTGGTTTTTATAAAGAAATTAGAAATATATACAGCAACAAACAGAGTATAAAACTAAAACAATACAATTTATAATGGTATCAGAAAACATCAAGTATGTGGAATACATTTTACAAAAGATGTGTAAAACTTCTATATTTAAAATTATGACATAGATTTTACTGAGAAATTATAGAATCCAAATACATGGAGAAATATACCATAACTTTATGGATCAGAAGTCATCATTTTAAAGATGTCTATAGTTCCAAAACGATCTCAATTAAAATTCTATGAAATTCTTTGCATAATCCAACCAATAACTCTAAATGTATATTATAATGTGAGAAATCTAGGATACTCAAGAAAATTTTGAACAGAGAAAAATAAGTATACACAAATAGATCAATGGGGTAGACTAGAAAATACAGAAATAAACATACATATTAACATCAAATTTATTTCTATTGATTTTTGCCAGTTCAAGACAATGGGAAATGGAGAGTCTTTTAAACAAATAGTTCTGAAACTACTAGATTCCTATACAGAAAAACTGACCTTGAAAACCACTGCTACCACTGCTACTACCACCAATGCTACCACACCTAGGGGTTAGAGACCAAGGTACTGCTTAACATCCCACAGAACGGAGGACCACACCTCCCCTCAAAAAAGGATTGTCTAGTCCAGCCAATAGTGTTTAAATTGAGAAACTATTGAAATGTTAAAGCTAAATCAAGAGAATATCTTCACAGTCTTAGGGTAGGCAAAGATGCTTTCAACTAGTCACAAGATGTCTAAGTAAATTGTACCTAGTTAAACTTAAAATCTCTTCATTGAAAGACAATGTTTTAAAAAATGAAGAGGAAAGCCACAACCATGAGAATATAATCATAGCACAAATATCTGCCATAGGACTTGCATCTATGTATGAAAGTGAAAGTGTTAGTTGTTCAGTTGTGTTCGACTCTTTGCAACCCCATGTACTATAGCCCACCAGGCTCCTCTATCCATGGAATTCTCAAGGCAAGAATACTGGAGTGGGTTGCCATTTCCTTCTCTAGGGGATCTTCCCAAACCCAGGGGTCAAACCCAGGTCTCCTGCATTGCAGGCAGCTTCTCTACCATCTGAGCTACCAAGGGAAGCCCCCACAGCATATATATATATATGTCTGAAAAATAAATAATAAAGACAATCTAATAGAGAGATGGACAGTAGACACATCACAAAAAAGATACATGGGTGGCCAAAAGCAAAGAGAAAATACATATCATTTGTCATTAGGAGAATGCAAATTAAAGCCACAATGGGATACTATTATATAAAATTTAGAATGGCTAAAATTGAAAAACTGAAAACTTGACGTTTGTTGTATATATGGTATAACTTGAATTTTCATACATTGCTACTGAGAATGTTAAATGGTACAAGCACTTAGGAAAGCCATTTGATTGTTTCTAATAAAGGTAAACACCTGGGCTTCCCGGGTGGTGCTAGTGGTAAAGAATTCACCTGCCAATGGAGGAGAAATGAATTTCATCCCTGAGTTGGGAAAATCCCTAGGAGAAAGAAATGGGAACCCACTCCAGGATCCTTGCCTGGGAAATCCATGGATGGAGGAGCCTGGCGGGCTACAGTCCTTGGGGTCGCGAAGGTCAGACACGACATAGCAACTAGACAACAATAGAGGTAAACATATTCTAACTGTATGCTCAGCATACAGTTGTTTATGCAGCAGAAATAAAAACATATATCCACATTGTATAAAAGTTTCATGGAGGCTGTATTCATGAGAGCCAAAAAGCAAAAAGATTTAAAATGCCCACTGACGGGAGAATTCATAAGCAAATTGTAGTGTGTTAATACAGGTAGACACTGTCTAGTAATAAAAAGGAACGAGTTATTGACTCTAGCAATATCATGGATGAATCTTAAAATCATTTTATGAATAAACTTGACAAAAACAAAAGAAATGTACTGATTCCATTTATATGAAGCTAAAGGATAGGAAAAATTAATTTATAGAATGGTTTCATCACCGGTGGGAGGCAACAGGAAATTAAACATGACCAGAATTAAGACAATGGTACAAGTTATGCCTTCTTGAGAGTAGATTTCCCCTCTTATCACAATTTGAACATAGTTCTGAGGGCCTATCCAGAAGTCCCTGACTACTCAGGCTTTGGCTGAAGTGAGAGCGTTGGTCACTCAGTTGTGTCTGACTCTTTGTGACCCCATAGACTATAGCTCACCAGGCTCCTCTGTCCATAGAATTTTCCAGGCAAGAATACTGCAGTGGGTAGCTGTACCCTTCTCCAGGGGATCTTTCTGACCCAGGAATCAAACCCAGGACTTTTCTATGTTTCTGCAAGTCCAACTGTGGTCACAATATTCTCTTGCCTGGGGTTTCAATCAGGCTGGAGAAATACAACAGTACAAGCGGTTCTAATTTTCAAGCCCCATCTTGGACTATGAGTTCAGAAAAATAAAAATTCATTGATGTTCAATTGTGTTCATGAGGAATTTGCTTTCTATCTTTATTCCATTTTTCACACACTGGCATAGAATTAAAATGTTATGTTTTCTGCTAGTTATTTGTGAGGCTCTAAAGAAGAGCACAATGAAAGAGTAATGAAATTTAAAGGAAAATCTCAGCCATCTTGTAGAATTGCAGAAGTTAATGAGGGTAACAGGCTCAGAAAATAAGCTCATAATAGCATTATTTAAACATAAATTTGTGTTAACTTTTAGAGAGAATTTGGTTTAGACACTGCACATCTATCTGCTTCAGTTTTATAATGTAAATGTGAGGTAATTAAACCTGATATATTTATTCAGAACTGTTGTCATGTGGGATTAATTAGAATATATGGGAAAGTACTTTAAAAACACTAAGTACTGTACAGAGGCATAGAATAAATTCCTAATTACCATGAAAATTATGCACCTTCAGTATATCCTTTTACTGACCAGATAAGGAAGTGAACTAACATTTACAGGACACTTCTGTCTGCTTGACTTTTTAGAAGGTGTCTCATTAATTCTTCACAACTATAACAAACTGTGACTCAAAATGTTAATTCATTTCTCTAAAGTCTTAAAATTAACTGAAATTTCTTGTACCCTGAGAGTCCAGGTAAGCCGCCTTTATTTTGGGGATAAAATGGGAATTCAGTCAAGTAAACAACAAAGTTGCCCACCTACAAAAATGGTCGTGTTGAAATGAAGACAAAAGTCTGTTCTATGCTTCTGTGCTCTTATAATGTCCTCTCTGCAACTATTCGTTTATTTCAAAAGCCAGGAAATGCTGGGGGTTGGCAAAGGACACAGAGTCATGCAATCAGGCTGTGAATAAATATTTTAAAAAGATTAAGAAGGGGAAATCAAAAGATGACACATACCTAACAATATAAATATATGGTAATTTCTAAAATCTTCTTGTCATCCCAGGTTCTTTTTAAAAGATCATTGGTATCAATTACAGCTTTGTCCAGTCTTTCATGCACAAGCCTTAGACATAGCAGAGAAGCTAGTTTGTAGCTCCTCAAAGCACAGTGAAAAATTTAGACTTTTTTTGCAGGAAATATGACTATAACTTCCTTTTAGATTTGTGCGTTGTTTCACCTGATATTTTGTAGTTTCTTCACCTATAATAATTTGACAGTAATTTTTTGTTTGTACATGACTTCATAAAGTAATCTCAAAGGTATTAAACTTAGTTTCCATAGAATAAATATATTCCTCTTTGTGTTCAGATTTAATCAGTCTATATAATATTCTGTTATAATAGACTATTATACTTAATTAGTCCCTCAGTTATGTATGACTTTTTGTGACCCTATGGACTGTAGCCCGCTATGGGTAGAATTCTCTATCCATGGAATTCTCTAGGCAAGAATAGTGGAGTGGGTTGCCATTCCCTTCTCCAGGGGAATCTTCCTGACCCAGGGATGGAACTTGGGACTCCTGCATTGCAGGTAAATTATTTACTGTCTGAGTCACCAGGGAAGCTCTAATGTTACTTATGTTTACTTATATAATTATACACGTGATTATAAACCAAACTGAAAGGCAACAGATTTGGGAAGAAACAAAGGATGCTTAGGAGATAGATTTGTTTGCTGCTGGCAGAAATATGCAGGCAGAGAGGAGTGTTTCTCCTGGTTGCAAGCATTCAGAGGCTGGAAGCATCAGAAGGAATGTATCACAGAGGGATACATCTGCCAACCTTGAAAGTCTGCAAAGCAGAAGTTGGTTAAGGAAACTAGCTAACTGATGTGACGGTAACAGTAACCAAGGGCATTTAGTAACATGCTAGAAGTCCTTCATCCTCACCTTCCTCAGTGCCCTTCAGGTTCATCAGCAGCTGTTACTGCTTAGCTACCAGCCTTTCTAAGTGCAGCCTGTCTTTGACTTGCAGTGTTTGACTAGAGACTCAATTACTTTGGAAGATGCCTGTTCTTGGCCAGGGTGAAACACTTCCATCTCTGCTTCACTTAGAGACAGTTTCTCTTTGTCTGGCTTATTTCACTTAGCACAGTGTCTACTGCATGGTCTCATTTATGTGTGGAATCTAAAACGTTGAATACATAGTAGCAGAGTGTAGAAGATTGTTTACTAGGGGAGGGGAAGTGGGGCAAATGGAGAGATGTTAGTCAATGGGTACAAAGTGGTAGTTACTGGATAAGAAAGTTTTATAATCTAGTGTATAGAATGATGACCATAGTTAGTCATCCTGTATTGAATACTGGAGATTTGCTGATTGAGCAGATTTCTGGTGCTCTCACCACACAAACATGAGTGCAGGTATACACATATACACACACAAAAAAGGTAACTGTTAAGTGATGTATTAACTTGACTGTAGCAATCATTTCACTATGTGCATGCATGCTAAGTCACTTCAGTCGTGTCCGACTCTTGCAACCCCATGCACCGTAGCCCACAAGGCTCCTCTGTCTATGGGATTCCCTGGGCCAGAATACTGGAGTGGGTTGCCATGCCATCCTCTGGGGAAATCTTCATGACCCAGGGATTGAACCATTGTCTAAGTCTCCTACATTGGCAAGCAGATTCTTTACCACTAGCTACTTGTGTAGCCCCATCTCACTGTGCATATGCATATAAATCCTCATGTTGTACATCTCAAATATATACAATTTATATTACAGTAAAAAATTAAATTTAAAACATAGACAGTTTCAGTGAACATACTGAAGCTTTTTTGCTTTATTGGAAGCTATTTCATGAATTCTTATCAGTAAGCACTCCTTTTCAGAGAACCACTGGAAATATATTGATGGGAGAAAACATTTTTTTCAACTATTGAGGAGTATACACGTTTCAAAGTATAATTCTGCTATGAAAAAAAAGAGTGAAAAATTTTCATTCTGGTCCTAATTTGAACGTTTTGAACTTTTCCATTAAAACTAGTACAAAACATGCTGGAAAACTCAAAATCCATGATTTAGTAGCAAGGTGGCTTTGAAAGGAATATATCTTTTAGAGAAGAATATAAGATATCCTGAAATCTTTGCTTCTGCGTAGCAAAACCGAAACCTAGTCTTAATACTAATCAATATCTAGAAAAATCCATATGTATTCTCAACACAGCACATGCCTCATTTAGCATTCTGTGCTCTTAAGTATTTATTTTTTCTTTTCTATTTCCTGTGATCTTAAACCATTTCTTTCCATCCACTTGTTAGAAGAATATTAATATCAATGTTATCTGAGCATCTAAAAGATAAGATCAGCTAAGAAAAAAAACCCCAAAAATACAGATCAGCTAGAAAGCAAAATATTTGTATCATCTGGAAAACGGTGCTAGATATAGTGACTATTTTATACAACAAAAGAAAAATGTTACGACTAATGGAAAAATAGAGATCTTTTAAACTTTTTAAAAATAAATTGCTGATTGCTTTGGTTCCTGTTTTGAGTATTGTATATTTTTTGTGTATTGCTTTATATTTCTTGGATGAAGATGTGAAGGCTGAAAAGCCCTCAGGAGAAGCACAGGTACCAAATCTAAGGTGCTGTTTCCTGGAAGACCAGATGCCACTCATCGTTGTGAAGTTTACATATTTGCTTTGACCTTTAGAAGTCTGTTTTGAGTGGTTTCTTGTCTGTTGTAGATTTTGCCTGCAAACAAGAATTGTCAATATATTTTCTGTCACATTTTTGTTTTCTGGCTAGGAAATATTGTAGCATGTATTCATAGGAAAGAGAAATCTCTCTGTATTTCAGAACATTCTTCCCTAAGGTAAAGTTGTCTGTACTGTGTATTTTTTTTCAGAGTTGGTATGAATGCTTTACTGTTATAAATATGCAAATAATTATAGTAGTGTGTTACCCCCACCAAATGTGTCCTCTTCCCATTTTATTCTCCTTTTATGTTTGCAGAAATGGAAACTGGGGAAGATCTTTGAGCCTTTTTATAAAGTAGATGTCTCTGAATAAAATATTTAAATTTGTTAACAATGTTATTGTGATAAAGAATTGTCAAAAACTCTTTGAGTTTCTGGAATCAAAACTAAAAACGGGACTCTCAGTTAAGAAATGTACCAGGCATTGTGAGGGCTACAAAATGAATATAATGTGACTTTGTCCCTAGCATGATGTGGTGGATAAGACAGGTTACAGTTAAATAGAGCACAAACTCTGTTCAATGTAGGTTGTTGGTTCTCAGATGTCTGGTAAAGACACTAAATAGTATGAGATGCTCCAAAAGACAGAATATCTGAACATGGGAGTGTTCTTGGGGGGCCTAGCTTAAAGCAGTGCCTTTAATAATATCTAGAATTTCTACACGTAAAGATGGCTGGAAAATCATGCCCAGCTCTGAACTCAGGCAGGTGGAAAACGAGGTACTTAGCAGCAATGTTTGGCAGTTGGCAAACATCCATCACAGGTTCTACATGATCCTAAAGAAGAAGATGATTCCAGTATGTCAGTGTGGTTAGGAGCACAGGCTCTGGATTCAGACGACTTGGTTTTGAATCCCAGTTCTGCCATTCACCAACTGTGTGATTTTAGGCAAATTTCCTACACTTCGTGTGCCTCAATTTTCTTATTTATGAAATGGGAATAACACTAATACCTAACTCATAGAGTTATTAAGAGCATTAAATTAACACACATAAAGTACTTGTGTACTTTAGTACCTGCCACTCTGGGTTAGAGATTGGGAATACTGTAAAATCTTTGAAAGCACAGGGCTTTGTATTCATCCTGTAAGCAATGGCTGCCTTTTCAGTCAAGTTATCTATTCCAAGAAGATTGGTTTGATAAAAGACAATAATTGGATATTAAAAGAAGTAGGGAAATCGGGAAGTAAAAACTTAAGCATTTAGAGTCTAATATACACTTTTCCCCAGTGACAGTGTACAGGACTGGTGTTGGCATAATCAGAATATATGAATTTTGGAACCAAGAGGGATGAATCCTCTCAATATTACTGTTATATTTTGGCTCCAAATATTTTTTGTTTCTTGTCCCCATGATGTCAGGCTATCGATATCTTAGTATTCAAAGAAGAAGTGCTTTCATTGGGAGCCAAAACAACAGTTGGTGGAAATGGAAGTCAAGGCATCGATAAGGTCATTTTTGGCTTTGGATGATGTCAGAACTACAGAAAAAAAGTTACTGTTTGATTGACTGGTCTTGTTCAGCAATGGAACTCTTGGTATTGGTGCTATACAATGTGTGTAGGCAGGAGGCTGTCTGGAATCGGGCAGTTTCTCAGACACCTCTTAGTGGTGCCACAGTCAGTGATAAAGGTTAATGGAAGTTGATAGTCTCACAATAAAAGCAGAGCAATCATAAGGTAAAAATACTTGGAAATATAGGTTTGGATCACTCTACTAGGAAAAAACTAGGTGTTGACTGAGGGAGAATTAACATAAAATAAAATGAGGAAGAAATGTGTATACAAATCATGTTTTATGATCAGTTGTAGAAACAGGGATGAGAGTAGTGATTCATACCTTAACACTTACCCATTACCTCTACATTTTTCTTTACAAGTATCAGCTAACCTCTGTATTCTCTCCACCTCTTTACCTTCCCCTACTATTTTCTAGAGTATGGAGTTAGTAACTACCTTTATAACTGAGTCCATATTTAAATTTAGCTTCATATGAAAACCACATCAGATTTTGTCTCTATCTTTGGGTCAGCTTCATTCCTTTTCCGGTTCAGTCAGATATCTAGGGATAACTTAAGTTAGAATAAAAAAATTATAGGTTCTTGGTGGAAATATTTACCAGCATATTCTGTAGCTGATGAGAAAAGTTTTGTATTAACATTAAGCTAGTTTATCACTGTGCTTTGGAGAACAGTGCCTGGGAATGAGAGTGTGAATTAAAAAAAAGTATATATTTGATTCCTCTAATGTGGCCTGCCAAGAGTTCTGCCAAGAGAATGCACTGGTCATGGCAAACACCTTTTTCCAACAACACAAGAGAAGACTCTACACATGGGCATCGCCAGATAGTCAACACCAAAATCAGATTGATTATATTCTTTGCAGCCAAAGATGTAGAAGCTCTATTCACTCAGCAAAAACAAGACCGGGAGCTAACTGTGGCTCAGATCATGAAATCCTTATTGCCAAATTCAGACTGAAATTAAAGAAAGTGGAGAAAACCACTAGGCCATTCAATCAGTTCAGTTCAGTCACTCAGTTGTGTCCGACTCTTTGCAACCCCATGAACCGCAGCACGCGAGGCCTCCCTGTCCATCACTAACTCCCAGAGTCTACCAAACCCATGTTCATTGAGTTGGTGATGCCATCCAGCCATCTCATCCTCTGTCGTCCCTTTCTCCCTGCCCCTAATCCTTCCCAGTATTAGGGTCTTTTCCAATGAGTAGATGCTTGGCATGAGGTGGCCAAAGTATTGGAGTTTCAGCCTCAACATCAGACCTTCCAATGAACACCCAGGACTGATCACATTTAGGATGGACTGGTTGAATCTCCTTGCAGTCCAAGGGACTCTCAAGAGTTTTCTCCAACACCACAGCACAAAAGCATCAATTCTTTGGCTCTCAGCTTTCTTTATAATCCAACTCTCACATCCATACAACCATTGTTGGCAAAATAATATCTCTCCTTTTCAATATGCTATCTAGATTGGTCATAACTTTCATTCAAAGGAGTAAGCATCATTTGATTTCATGGCTGCAATCACCATCTGCAGTAATTGTGGAGCCCAGAAAAATAAAGTCTGACAATGTTTGCACTGTTTCCCGATCTATTTCCCATGAAGTGATGGGACCGGATGCCATGATCTTAGTTTTCTGAATGTTGAGCTTTAAGCCAACTTTTTCACTCTCTTTTACTTTCATCAAGAGACTTTTTAGTTCTTCTTCACTTTCTGCCATAAGGTAGTGTTGTCTGCATATCTGAGGTTATTGATATTTCTCGTGGAAATCTTGATTCCAGCTTGTGCTTCTTCCAGCCCAGCATTTCTCATAATATACTCTGCATATAAGTTAAATAAGCAGGGTGACAATATACAGCCTTAACGTACTCCTTTCCCTATTTGGAACCAGTCTGTTGTTCCATGTTCAGTTCTAACTTGCTTCCTGACCTGCATACAGGTTTCTCAAGAGGCAGGTCAGGTGGTGTGGTATGCCCATCTCTTTAAGAATTTTCCACAGTTTATTGTGATCCACACAGTCAAAATGTTGGCATAGTCAATAAAGCAGAAATAGGTGTTTTTCTGGAATTCTCTTGCTTTTTCGATGATCCAGCTGATGTTGGCAATTTGATCTCTGGTTCCTATGCCTTTTCTAAAACCAGCTTGAACATCTGGAAGTTCATGGTTCACGTATTGCTGAAGCCTGGCTTGGAGAATTTTGAGCATTCCTTTACTAGCATGTGAGATGAGTGCAATTTTGTGGTAGTTTGAGCATTCTTTGGCATTGCCTTTCTTTGGGAATGGAATGAAAACTGACCTTTTCCAGTCCTGTGGCTATTGCTGAGTTTTCCATTCAGGTATGACCTAAATCAAATCCCATATGAGTATACAGTGGAACTGAGGAACAGATTTAAAGAACTAGATCTGATAGACAGAATGCCTGAGGAACTATGGATGGAGGTTCGTGACATTGTACAAGAGACAGGAATCAAGACCATCACCAAGAAAAAGAAATGCAAAAAAGCAAAATGTCTTTCTGTTGAGGCCTTACACATAACTGTGAAAAGACAGGAAGTGAAAAGCAAAGGAGAAAAGGAAAGATATACCCATCTGAATGTAGAATTTCAAAGAATAGCAAGGAGAGAAAAGAAAGGCTTCCTCAATGATCAGTGCAAAGAAATAGCAGAAAACAATAGAATGGGAAAGACTAGAGATCTCTTTAAAAGAATTAGAGATACCAAGGGAGCATTTCATGAAAAGATGGGCTCAATAAAGGACAGAAATTGTATGGATCTAACAGAAGCAGAAGATATTAATAAGAGGTGGCAAGAATACACAGAAGAATTGTACAAAAAAAGATCTTCATGACCCAGATCATCATGATGATGTGATCACTCACCTAGAGCCAGACATTCTGGAATGTGAAGTCAAGTGGGCCTTAGGAAGCATCACTACTAACAAAGCTAGTGGAGGTGATAGAATTCCAGTTGAGCTGCTTCAAATCCTGAAAGATGATGCTGTGAAAGTGTTGCACTCAATATGTTAGCAAATATGGAGAATTTAGCAGTGGCCATAGGACTGGAAAAGGTCACTTTTCATTCCATTCCCAAAGAAAGGCAATGCCAAAGAATGCTCAAACTACCACACAATTGCACTCATCTCACATGCTAGTAAAGGAATGCTCAAAATTCTCCAAGCCAGGCTTCAGCAATACGTGAACCATGAACTTCCAGATGTTCAAGCTGGTTTTAGAAAAGGCAGAGGAACCAGAGATCAAATTGCCAACATCAGCTGGATCATCGAAAAAGCAAGAGAATTCCAGAAAAACACCTATTTCTGCTTTATTGACTATGCCAACATTTTGACTGTGTGGATCACAATAAACTGTGGAAAATTCTTAAAGAGATGGGCATACCACACCACCTGACCTGCCTCTTGAGAAACCTGTATGCAGGTCAGGAAGCAAGTTAGAACTGAACATGGAACAACAGACTGGTTCCAAATAGGGAAAGGAGTACGTCAAGGCTGTATATTGTCACCCTGCTTATTTAACTTATATGCAGAGTATATTATGAGAAAAGCTGGGCTGGAAGAAGCACAAGCTGGAATCAGATTGCCAGGAGAAATATCAGTAATCTCAGATATGCAGATGACACCACCCTTATGGCAGAAAGTGAAGAACTAAAAAGCCTCTGATGAAAGTGCAAGAGGAGAGTGAAAAAGTTGGCTTAAAGCTCAACATTCAGAAAACTAAGATCATGGCATCCGGTCCCATCACTTAATGGCAGATAGATGGGGAAACAGTGGAAACAGTGGCTGACTTTATTTTTCTGGGCTCCACAATTACTGCAGATGGTGATTGCAGCCATTAAATCAAATGATGCTTACTCCTTTGAATGAAAGCTATGACCAAAATAGATAGCATATTGAAAAGGAGAGATATTACTTTGCCAACAAAGGTCCATCTAGTCAAGGCTATGGTTTTTCCAGTGGTCATGTATGGATGTGAGAGTTGAACTATAAAGCAATCTGAGGCCGAAGAAGTGATGGTTTTGAACTGTGGTGTTGGAGAAGATTCTTGAGAGCCCCTTGGATGGCAAGGAGATCAAACCAGTCAATCCTAAAGGAAATCAGTTCTGAATATTCATTGGAAGGACTGATGTTGAAGCTGAAACTCCAATACTTTGGCCACCTGATGCGACGAGCTGACTCATTTGAAAAGACCCTGATGCTGGGAAAGATCGAAGGTGGGAGAAAAAGGGGATGACAGAGGATGAGATGATTGAATGGCATCCCTGAGTCAATGGACATGAGTTTGAGTAAACTCCTGGAGTTGGTGATAGACAGTGAGGCCTGGCATGCTACAGTCCATGGGGTCATAAAGAGTCAAATATGACTGATCGATTGAAGTGAAGTTAACTGAGAAATAAAAAATTGTGCATAATTGCACTGTACAATGTGATATTTTGAAATATGTATGCTTTTTGAAATTATTACCACAGTCAGACTAATAAACTGGTTCTAATCACCTTGAAGTTATCTTTTTGTGTGTGTACAGTAAAAGCATTTAAGATTCAGTCTCTTAACAACATTCAAGTATATAATATCTTTGTGACTCCATGGACTGTAGCCTGCCAGTCTCCTCTGTCCATGAGAGTCAGGCAAGCAGGATGGAGTGGGCTGTCATTTCTCTCCTCCAGAGGATCTTCCTGACCTAGGGATCAAACGCGCACCTCCTGTTTTTCCTGTGTTTCAGGTGGATTCTTTATCTGATGAGCCATTGGGAAGCCCATTGAAATGAATGGTAACAATGTTTAAGATCCAGTGTTTTAGCAAATTTCAAATACATATAGTATTGTTAACTATAGTGACTATTCTGTACATTAGATCTTCACAAATTTTTCATTCTACATTACTGAAACTTTGTGCCTTCTGACCAACATCTCCTAGCCCTCAGCTCCTGGTCACCACCATTTTACTCTCTGCTTTTATATACATCATGAATATAATTATAAATGTAAACTTTCTAGATTCTAAATATAAATGAGATCATGCAGTATTTGTCTTTCTGTACCTGATATTTCGCTGAGCAAAATAGTTTCTGAGTCCATCCATGTTGTCACAAATGACAGGATTTCTTTTTTTTTTCTAAGGCTAAATAGTAATATTTCATGGTATATAAGTACCAGATTTTCTTTTCCATTCATCCATCAATGGATGCTTAGGTTGTTTCCATATATTGGCTACTACAAAAAATGCATCAATAAACAAAAGAGCATGGGTATCTCTTTGAGACATAGACTTCATTTCCTTTGGATATGTACCCAGAAGTAGTATTGCTGAATCATATGGTACTTCTATTTTTATTTTAGTAATCTTAGCACAGTTTTCAATAGCAACCACACCAGTTTACATTCCAACTAACAATACACAAGCGTTTCCTTTTCTCCACAATTTTGCAAAACTTATCTCTGGTGTTTTTGATAATAACCATTCTAGCAGATATGAGATGACAACATCTCATCTTTATTTTTACTTTCCCAATGAATTGTGATGTTGAACACCTTTTTCTGTGCCTGTTGGCCATTTTATGTCTTCTTTGAATGAACATTTATTCCATCTTTTCCTCATTTTTAAATCCGTTTATTTGTTTTCTTGCTATTGACTTGTTTAAGTTCCTTATATATTTTGGATATTAAGCCCTTATCACATGTGTGATATGCAAATCTTTTCTCATATTGTCCTTTCACTCTGTTGATTATTTCCTTCACTCTGCAGAAGCTTTTTGCTTTGATGCTGTCTTATTTGTCTAATTTTGCTCTTGTTTTCTGTACTTTTGGGATCAGATGTTTAAAATTATTGCCAACCAATGTCAAGGAGCATTTTCTCTAATCCTTTTAATAGTTTTACATTTTCAGGTTTTATATTTCAAACTTTAATTAATTTTGAGTTGATTTTTGAATAGGAGTGAAGTAAGGGTCTAGTTTTAGTCTTCCACATGTGTATATCCAATTTTCTCAGTACTGTTTATTTAAGAAACTTTCTCCTCCCTATCGTGTGTTCTTGGCATCTTTGTTGAAGATCAATTGACCAAAATATGTGGATTTATTTCTGGGCTTTCTGTTGTGTTCCATTGGTCTATGTGTGTGTGTGTGTGTGTGTGTGTGTGTGTGTGTGTGTGTGTGTGTTTTAATGCCTGTTTCATGCTGTTTTGATTACTATGGTTTTGTAGTATACTTTCAAATCAAGTAGTATAGTGTCTCCTGCATTTTTCTTCTTTCTTAATATTTCTTTGACTATTCAGAGTTTTTTGGTTCCAAATGAATTTTAGAATCAGTATTTTTTTGTTCTATTTCAGCAAAACAATGATACTGGAATTTTTATAAGAATTTCACACTCTGGGTCAATGGGTAGGTGGGTCTGGTGTCTGCATTCATAGGGTAGACCTACAGACTATCTTTGCAGGGATAACTCTGAAGCTTGGGTCCCCTGGGCCCAACCTGGTGCTGGAACAAGTCTGGTGCCTGAGTCCAGATGAGCATGGTCCTGAGTCTGAGGCTGGCCTTGCCCTGAATATCTAGTTGTATTTATTAAAGAAAAGTAACATAGGATTTAGATATTGCTTGGTAGAATGTATTAGTATTGATGTTTCATCTGACAACTTTAAAAGAGATTTTAAATTGAATTATTCAGTGATGTTTGTGGGCTAAAATAACAATCCAGTGAACAAATATGAACAAAAATTCACAAGTATAAATATGACCTTCCCCCAGACAATTTCCCTGGCTATATTTGCACGGTATTACTCAAAAAAATTTTATCAATTCGTCCTTGCCCAGGCAGTCTTAACACAAAGGTTACTAGTATTTCTAGATTTTTTTGTGTGTGTATGAGTGGCATTATAGATTATGAGCTCAAATATAGAATGGAAGATTTGACATTCTGTGATCTGAACAAATTCATGTGATTCAATGCTTTAGACAAGGAACCTGACTGTAAATTTTTAGTAAAATGTCTCCTGAGATCTAATGTAGACAGGGGCTCTCTTTTGAAATTTTTGTTGCCTCTTATATACAGCTTGTGGGGGAAGATGCTCTAACTCTTCTCTAAAAGAAATTTTATTCAACTTTCTCTCAGCAGATGACAGCCTCTTGCTATCATCCTCCATTGCTCTTTTTTTCTGCTTTTTCCTCTTCTCTGAAGATGAGTTCCGCATGTGGGAATAGAAATTTCTTATTTTATTTCATGTTTTCTTCCCCCTCTTATTGCTCTCTTAAGAAAAGCCAAGTGATAAACTAGATTTTTTTCTAAAACTATGATGCTTAACATTATTTAGAAAATATACAAAACAATTCCCTAGTAGTTTGAAATAGAGTCTCTAAAAAGTTAAAATTTGGATTTTGACTAGGTGAACATGCTTTGGAAGTTGAGGTATATCTGCCTAAGATATAGGGAAAATTGGTTAAAAATGGAAACATGTAATTAGGTTCATATGTTTTTCTCTACATAGTAAAGTTAATCAACACATGAAAATTAAATGTAATTGAAATAAAATGGTCAGTTTTGTTTTTCAGTTTTACAGACATCGTCAACCTCTTGCCAACATTGCAAATCTGGGTGAAAGGCAGTAACATTTTTCATGGTCTGAAAGGTTGTACATGGTGGTGAAATATGCACTACTACTTTTCACTGCTTGACATACCACATCCTGGAAGCCTGTTTTTGCTTTAATAGACATTGTTCTATAGTAAGAAAATGAGTTAAGGAAATTACTGCTATTTGAAAAGCAATTTTTTGCTTGAAACTCTAACTAGGGATATAAAAATATAACACAACCCACTGCTGGTGTCAGATTCTGCTGAAAGACTTTCAGAAAACCTTTGATAATTATGAATCTATCCTCAGCAACATCTTTTAATTAAATATAAGCTTCATCTCATAACTTTCACAAATTCTAGCCCAGAGAATAATCAGCTAACTGTGGACATGTTTATTTTAATATGTGAAATTCATAGTAGAATTCAGTGCCTTTGGTTTCAAAGAGAAAAGTGAGCTTCAACAGCTGGGTTTCAAAGACCATGTAAACTCGAGCTGGATGGGCCACTGGTGTGTGAATGAAAGACTTACTGCCTTTGGCCTGCTCATTTGGAGCACTTTCCTAGTTGTACACATGTTTTCCCAAACCATTCATCTTGTATTGAATTTCCTACAAACATACAGATACTTCTGTCCCGTTGCACAGCCCATCTAATGCTTTATTCATTGGATTTGATTTATTTATCCTGTGCTTATTCCTCCCAGTGCTCTGATGTGAACTTAACACAAATTCAATATCCAAGGCAAATCCAGCAGTCAAGACTAGTTTTAATAAAAACAAATACTTACCAGGAAAGTATGGGAAGATGAGTCATGTGTTATATGCTAAGGACCTTATCAGTAGGCAGCAATAAGGGCTCCAAAGGAGTTCTGAATGTATTTCAGAAAAAAGATACTTTACCTCTGAAAACTTTTAGGGGACACACTTGGATTGACAGTCACATCCAATGTAGTACATTAAAGGGAAAGGTAGAAGTTTTGAAGGCAACTTTTTGATAATGACTGAACTGTCAGTCTTTAAGACTAACTTATGACTGTTGCCAAGTTTCATTCCCACAGGCTTTCAGATATATTCAGGGAAAATGGTATTTTTGAAAGTAATGACATTATATTATTCTAAAAAGAAATATAAGCAATGTTTTGTGGGACTTTTGAGTTTGAAAATTTTGTTCATCATGAGTGAAAGTGATTAGATTCTAGCTCGTATAAGCAGAAGTATTATTTAAGATGAACATGATGCAACTGAGGATCTTGAATTTAGTTTAAGAGTGGCTAGATCCCATTATCCAGAGTGAAGTAAGCCAGAAGCAAAAACAACAATACAGTATATTAACACATATATATGGAATTTAGAAAGACAGTAACGAGAACCCAACATGGGAGACAACAAAAGGAACGCAGATGTATAGAATAGACTCGTGGACTTTGTGGATGAGGGTAAGGGTGGGATGATATGGGAGAAGGGCATTGAAGCATGTTAATTGTCATGTGTCTAATCAATCGCCAGCCCAGGATTGATGCTCGGGACTGGTGCAGCGAGATTTCCCGGGGGGGGAGGGAGGAGGGAGGGGGGTTCCGGGGGGGAAGCATATGTAAACCCATGGTGATATCATGACAATGTATGGCAAAAACAATAATAATAAAAAAAAAAAGAGTGGCTAGATCATGGGACTCAGGAGGACGGTACATATTAGAGCTTATGAAAAACAAAGCTGATAGCAGATTTCAATTATCTTTTTATAAGGTGTGGTGCAATGGAGAATACAGACCTTTTGTGTATTCTAGGTATAAAATACTTAACATATAAATTAAAGAGATACACACTTATTGGAAGAGTTGGGGTCAAGAGAGCCACGATTTAAGACCTCAGTCTGAAACCTCAAGCAGATGGTGAAGTTCTCATCTGAAAGCTCCTAGAATTCTTAAGCATCTCCAGGAAGCTCCCAACAGCCTGCTCAGGTTTCAGTGGTGAGGCTGGTGGTTCTTGGGTTCCCTAGGAAGACTCTGGGTCTCATGTTTGTCCACACATCTGACAGAAACCGCCTCTGGAAAAATAATCACTTCATACAAATCTCATGCAAATGCTTCTCATTGGCAAGTCCTAACTCAGAACCAGGCCAAGGAGAGGATGGTGGGAATTATAGAATATAGTCCTTACCTTTACAGTGCTTACCTATAGTCCTAGAATTGACTTTATAAGGGTATATAGGTCATGATAAATTGACAGTGAACTCTCCAGCCTAGTTGTTAATGGCAACTTCAGGGAAATATGGGAAATTATGTTTCATATATAAAAACCTGAAATACATTGACAAAGTAGACACTGGAGAAAGAAAATTATACATTCAGCATACAAAGTATCTTCTATTTGTATAGGCAAAATGTAGAATTCCTTCTCAGTTTATGGTAAATTACTTTAAAATTTACTTTAATTTAGTAAAGTGCTTTAGAATGCTAGTTAAAGAACATGACTTAAAAGGACAATTTGCTTTACAATGGTTTAGCAACAGGTTTCTATGGTGGGTATATAGTAAGTATCTGCCCAGCTTATGAACCAATAATCTCTCCTTTGCTAAGGAAACCTATGAAAACCCGAGTCCCCAAAGCCACATAATGAAATCCTTGTTGACAGGTTGCTTGGATCATGGGAAGGCATTTGGCTCAACAAGTTTGTAAGATACTTCCTCCAGGGAATTTTAGCTCTTGAACATACCAGAGCTAACCTTGGGAACTCTGGACTAGCCAAAGTCTGCATGCCATGTGGACTGGGAAGCTGATCTGTTGTTGTTGTTCAGACGCTAAGTCATGTCTGACTCTCTACGACCCCGTAGACTGCATCACGCCAGGTTTCCCAGTCTTTCACTGTCTTCTGGAGTTTGCTCAGATTCATGTACATTCAGTCAGTGATGCCATCCAACCATCTCATCTTCTGCTGCCTCCTTTTCCTTTTGCCTTCACTCTTTCCCAGCATCAGGGTCTTTTCCAATGAGCCAGCTCTTCGCATCAGGTTGTCAAACTATGAGTTTCATCTTCAGCAGCAGTCCTTCCAGTGAATATTCAAGGTTCCATGGAGACAGACAAATAAAAAGCAAGTCCAGAGAGGAGCAAGTTAGGGTTGCAGTGAGAGCTCTGCTGCTGCTCAGTCCCCTCAGCCACGTGACCGTGCGAACCTGTGGACTCCAGCTTTCCAATTCCTTGTTGAGGTCTCTTTGGAGACCTGAAGTCACCATCCTTGGATTCTGCAAAACATCTGTGTCCATCTAGCTTTTTCTACCTCCTCCAACAGTCTAAGCTGTATTTTTATTTTTCTTCATGTGTCTCAAGTTGCCTTCTGCTAACTGAAATCATAAACCAGTAACCAAGGATGTTCATTACATTTAAACTATTATTAAACTATATTCCTGACATATTCAGGAATATGTCAGTTTAATTCAAGAGAGTCTCTAATGAACAAAATCATGCCATTATTGCCTTCATATTCTCTTTTTGATTCATTAAGTCATTTCTACATTCTTTTTTTCCTGCTCTCCTATAATTCTGGAACTTTTACTTGACTACTCCTCTCCTTTCTCCCATCTTTCTAATCTATAAGAAGATGAAAAGAGAAATAAAATCTGAAACTCAAACCACGTGGTTATAGATTTGCTATAAGTGCCAGTAAATGAGAGACAATTAAATTTAATTACAAAAATGAGACTTCTAGAGGCTTCAAGGTAGCATGTTCTTAAGCCTGTGGGACAAATAAAGTACAGCTTTATCTCTTAGCAATATAATCAAAGCTACACTCCAGAGAGAGTGCACTGGATTTCACATCAAATGACAGATCGCCAACTTCTCTTCAGCAAGATAATTGGCCACACTGGTAAGAATATTATTGCTAATATAAAATATTGTAATAGGTAATAGGAAATCTGAACCAGGAATGGCAGATTTAGAAATGAGCTAAAAATCTGACAGAGAAATATTCATTGTAATTGACTGTCATAAAAGGAAAAAGATAATGAAAGCCAGAGAGAGAGAGAAGGGAGCATTTCTTGTTGACATAGACTTTACTGAAAAAAAATTAAGAAATGTGTATTATTACCAATATCTACTTCATCATTTTCATAAGAAAAAAAACAACGACAATTACTTCATGTATTATTTCTAAACATTGCTTTTGTATTATTGCATTAAAGCTAATTTTATTCACTTAGGCCAAGACACAATATGTGACCACAGAAACATTCAACAGGAAACATTTATGCCCTAAATAATTCAGGTGGCAGAAGAATTTAGATTACTTAGTTTCCTTTAAATAATTTAGGGGTAGCTCTTAAAGACACTGAATAATCCACCCATGAACTGAGGAGCAAAATTATGGTGCCTAATTTTTGATATTTAAATCATAGATGTCATTTCTCTTTTATTCCAGTATAATCAGTCTGAAAAGAATTCTTTTAAAAGGAATGGGTTATGAGTAGATTCTCAAAATATCAGCTCTTAACAACTTATTAACACTTTGGAATGTTTTGCAAGGAGTTAGAAGATTATAGCCTAATCTAAGACCCAGCTAGTATAAAGCCTTGCAATGCTTCTCTTGTATGATGCACTTTACACAAATCGTTTTCCCTTTTCTCTGTATTTCACAGTATATGTTCCTATATCTCCATTATAAAGTACAGGTTTACATAAAGATGGTAAAGAATATGCCTGCAATGTAGGAGACCCAGATTCCATTCCTGAGTCAGGAAAACCCCCTGAAGAAGGGAACGGCAACCTACTCCAGTTTTCTTGCCTGGAGAATCCCATGGACAGAGGAGCTTGGCAGGCTACATGACATGGGGTAGCAAAGAGTCAGACATGGCTGAGTGACTTAACACTTTCACAGTTCCCTTAAATATTTGGGATATTGCTCCTAAAGGATATTAGTCCTTTGGAAATTAAAAATGTTTTCAATTTTAGAATAGAATAAGGTGTGTTCAGGTACACCAGAGTCAAAGGTTTTGATATAGAACATTTCAACTTTACAGGAGATGTGGATGATGAAGTCACAGAATTCCTATCCTTGACCAATGGCCAATCAAACCATTTGCTCCCATTATTATGTGAATTGAATTGTTTAGTGTTAAAACACAACAACATTGTTTCAACAATGCATAATTAAAATAAAGCTAAGCTATTAGGATAAGGCAAATTTTCAATACATTTACATAATGAAGTGGTTGGGTTTAGAAATTTTGTTTCTCTAATAAGATTTTATTAAATACATAACCTTAAAATAAAGAGAGATAAGTAAATTAAATACTTATAAGCTTATTACATTTGCTAGCTCATTAAATTTAAGTAAATAAACAGGTAATTTACTCTTTCAGGATTGTTTATTAAAATGCTTCCAAAGAGAACAGTTGCAACTTGCTTTTTAATTTTTTATTTTCATTGGTGCTTTACAGGTTTTTCCTTTGTTACTTTCTTTTTATATTGGCAATATTTTAGTTTATTTTAAAGTCAACTGTACTATGATATAATTTTATATGATAAAATTCAGATTTAGACTTTTATCAACAGTACACACCTGCCTAACTACCATCCCAATGAACATTGTACATTTCCATTCTTCCAAAAAGTTCTTCTGTCCCCGTTTGCTGTCAGTCCCTCCTACTATCCCACCATCCAGAATCAGGCAGACCTGATTTCTATTATTATATGCAGTTTTGCATGTTTTAGAATTTCTTATACACAAAATCTTACTGTAATTATTCTTTTGTGTCTACCTTAATCCACTGAGCATAATGCCTGTGAAATTCATCACTGTTGTTGCATGCGTTGGTATTTCTTTGCATTTACTTAACTATCTGTATTATGGCATATAAAGGCACTACAACTTGTTTATGCTTTTGATGGACTTTTAGGTTATCTCCAGATTTGGCTTTTGTGATATTACATTAAATTAAATTATTTATTAAAATAAATAAATAATTGAAATTCTGAAATAATTTCAAACAGATGAAATTTATCAGAATACACAAAGAATTTAGTTTTCCTCTATTCATTTATGGATTAGTTGATGGTATAATGTTATATTATGCTCAAATAATTTGGTGTATAATTCCTATAAACAAGGACATTCTCCTACATAATCACAATGCAAATTATCAAAACTAACATTGATATATTATCATCATTGCCTCTATAGAGCCTCTTTAAGTTCACCAGTTTTCCTGAGTTTAAACCAAGAGTGCACATTACAATTTCTTTAATGCCTTTCAATCAGAAACAGTCTGTCCTTGCCTTTCCTGATCTGAATAATTTTTGAAGGTGAGAGTCAGTTACCTTGCAAAATGTTCTTCATTTGGGATTTTGTCTGATGTTTTTCCATGATTAGATTCAGGTTATGCATTTTTTTGGCAATAATATCAGAGAAACAATGATGTCTTCATTTCATTTTTTCCAGTTAGGTGGTACAGAATTTTAATTTATCTAGTTATGCATGATGTTAACTTGACCATTTGATTAAAGTGACATCTGCTATGTTTCTCCATGTAAAATTACTCATGTGTCCTTTTGTGATTAATAAGTATTTTGTAGAGGGTTACTGTGAGACTCTATACATTCCTACTGTACATCAAACTTTATTCATTTTAGCATCCACTGATACATCTTGGGTAAATTGACATTACTATACCATATTGTGATTTTTATAATTCTATAATTTACTTTGCATTTATCAGTTGAAATTATGCCAAGAGAAAACACTTTCTCTTATAAGCACTTATTTATTTATTTATATTAGTATGGATTCACAGATTAATATTTTTGTAAATGGCTTTTAATTTGCTAATGACTATTTACTAAATGAAAAGTGAAAGTAAGTGTTATTTGCTAAGTTGTGTCCAACTCTTTGCAACCCCATAGTCCACTATAGCCCACCAGGCTCCTCTGCCTATGGAATTCCCCAGGCAAGAATATTGGAGTGAGTAGCCATTCCCTTCTCCAGGGGATCTTCTCAACCCAGGATCCAACATGGGTCTCCTACATTGTAGGCAGATTCTTTGCCATCTGATCCACCAGGAAAATAGTCATTATTTGTTATTCAAATTGTTCTAAATATGGCCAGAGAGTCTCAATGGGCAGACTCTCCCACTTTAATTATTTTAATAATTTTTAATTGGAAGATAATTTCTTTACAATGTTGTGTTAGTTTCTTCTGTATAACAAAGTGAATCAGCTATAAGTATACTGATGTCCTTTCCTTCTTGAGTCTCTGTCTCACCCCTGCAACCCATCCTTCATCTTTAGGTTGTCATAGAGCACTAAGTTGAGCTCCCTGTGTTATACAGCAACTTCCCACTAGCTATCTATTTTACATATAGTAATGTCTATGTGTCAATGCTACCTTCTCAATATATCTCCTTCCCTCACTATGTCCATAAGTCTATGTCTGCATCTCTATTCCTGCTCTGGAAACAGGTTCATCAATACAATTTTTCTGGATTCCATGTATATGTGTCATTATACAATATTTGTTTTTCTCTATCTGACTTCATTCTGTATAACAGGCTCTAGGTTCATCCACCTCATGGACTCACATTTGTTCCTTTTTATGGCAGAGTGATATCCCATTGTATGTATGTATATATATATATATATACTACAACTTATTTTATCTATTCATCTGTCAATGGACATCTAGATTGCTTGCATGTCTTAGTTATTGTAAATAGAACTGCAATGACCATTGGAGTACATGTGTCTTTTTTGATGATGATTTTCTCAGGATATATGCCCAGAAATTGTATTGCTGGGTCATATGGTAGTTTTATTCATAGTTTTTAAAGAAATCTCCATACTGTTCTCCATAGTGGCTGTATCAGTTTACATTTCCACCAACCATGCTAGAAGTTTCCCTTTTCTCTACATCCTCTCCAGCATTTATTGTTTGTAGATTTTTTGATGCTAGCCATTCTGACAGGTATGGAGAGATATCTCATTATAGTTTTAATTTGCATTTCTCTAATAATGAGTGATGTTGAGCCCCTTTTCATGTGTTTATTAGCCCTCTGTATGTCTTCTTTGGAGAAATGTCTATTTAAGTCTTCTGCCTATTTTTTAACTGAGTTGTTTGTTTTTCTGATTTGAGCTACATGAGCTGCTTGTATATTTGGGGATTTGTCAGTTCCTTCATTTGCAATTATTTTCTCCCATTCTCAGTGTTGTTTTTTCTTCTTGTTTATGGTTTCCTTTGTTGTAAAAAAGCTTTTAATTAGGGTTTAATTAGGGGTTTAATTAGGTCCCATTTGTTTATTTTTGTTTTTATTTACATTAATCTAGGAGGTGAGTAGAGAAAATTATGCTGTGATTTATGTCAAATAATGTTCTGTGTTTTCCTCTAAGGGTTTGACAGTTTCTAGTCTGATCTTTAATCCATTTTGAATTTATTTTTGTGCATGATGTTAGGAAGTGTTCTAATTTCATTCTTTTATATGTAGTTGTCCGATTCCTCAGCACCCTTTATTGAAGAGACACTCTTTTTCCTGTTGTATATTCTTGCCTCCTTTGTTGAAGATAAGGTGTTCATAGGTGCCCAGGTTTATTTCTAGGTTTTCTAGCTTGTTTCATTGGTCTATATTTCTGTGTTTGCGTCAGTATAATACTGTCTTAATGACCGTAGCTATGTGGTATGGTCTGAAGTCAGGAAAGTTGATTCCTCCAGCTCCATTTTTCTTTCTCAAGATTTCTTTGGCTATTTGGGGTGTTTTGTGTTTCCATACAAATCGTGAAATTTTTTGCTCTAGTTCTGTGAAAAATGCCATTGATAATTTGATAGGGATTGCATTGAATCTATAGATTGCTTTGGGTAGTATAGTCATTTTCATAATATGGATTCTTCCAGTTCAAGGACATGATATGCTTCTCTTCTATCTGGCTTGTTTCTTATTTCTTTCATGAGGATCTTATAATTTTCTGTACACTGGTCTTTTGTCTCCTTCAGTTCAGTCGCTCAGTGGTGTCCGACTCTTTGCAACCCCATGAACCGCAGCATGCCAGGCATCCCTGTCCATCACCAACTCCCAGAGTCCACCCAAACCCATGGCATCGAGTCGATGATGCCATCGAGCCATCTCATTCTCTGTCGTCCCATTCTTCTCCTGCCCCCAATCCTTCCCAGCATCAGGGTCTTTTCCAGTGAGCCTCCTTGCATTAGGTGGCCAAAGTATTGGATTTTCAGCTTCAACATCAGTCCTTCCAATGAACACCCAGGACTGATTTCCTTTAGGATGGACTGGTTGGATCTCCTTGCAGTCCAAGGGACTCTCAAGAGTCTTCTCCAAACCACAGTTCAAAAACATCAATTCTTCGGTGCTCAGCTTTCTTCACCGTCCAACTCTCACATCCATACATGACTACTGGAAAAAACCATAGCCTTGACTAGATGGGCCTATGTTGGCAAAGTAATGTCTCTGCTTTTAAATACATTATCTAGGTTGGTCATACCTTTCCTTCCAAGGAGTAAGCATCTTTTAATTTCATGGCTTTAATTACCATCTGCAGTGATTTTGGAGCCTCTCCCAAAAAATTAAGTCTGACACTGTTTCCACTGCTCCCCATCTATTTGCCATGAAGTGATGGAACCAGATGATATGATCTTAATTTTCTGAATGTTGAGCTTTAAGCCAACTCTTTCACTCTCCTCTTTTACTTTCATCAAGAGGCTTTTTAGTTCCTCTTCACTTTTTGTCTCCTTAGGTTTAGGTTTGTCTCCATAGGTTTATTCAGATAATCTTTTTAAGCTAAAATTTTTGTACTTTAATGTCATTATTTTTTGAGCACTTTCTTCTTTCTATACAAGATTTTCCAGAAAAATTTTTTCAGTTTTCTTAGCTTGAGCTTTAAAATTGACCATTTCATCAAAGAACTCTAGTTTCTTCTAATGGAAATATGTATTTAGAAACCAATATCCGAACACTATACCTAGTGTTTATCTCTATTGGGGTGTCACTGCTCCAGTCCTTCTCAGCGGACAGAGGAGATAGTTATCTGTC
This sequence comes from Antilocapra americana, assembly GCA_007570785.1. Taxonomy (NCBI): domain Eukaryota; kingdom Metazoa; phylum Chordata; class Mammalia; order Artiodactyla; family Antilocapridae; genus Antilocapra; species Antilocapra americana. The sequence goes on along the minus strand of ML662436.1, from coordinate 10,165,733 downwards.
TAGTCATACTGATACCTTCAATTCCGATTCAGAAACAATTACCTAATCTTCAATGTATTCCTTAGTGAATTCATTCTTCCAGTATGTTTCCGATCTCCCATTCCTGCTGCCACCAACTCCTTACTACTTATGAAGGTGTTATCCCTGCCTTGCTTAGGTTCTGTTGTTAACCTGAAGTGCACCTGCCAATGAGCAGCCGCACTCTTCATTGCTCCAAATGGCCACACTGTTCCCAACCTACACTGACACATTCCTTGCTTGCTCCCTCCTAATGACTAAATTATTCAGAGAGAAAGAAAGGAAGGAAAGAAGGTAAATAGGTGGCAGTTATATTTAAATGGCTTGTAATCTCACAAATTTTTGGAGTTATCTACCCAAATTGCTACATCAGGGTAACAAGCCTAATAGAGAGAACAAATTGTGCCTTTTTTATTTTTATGTAAGGAGCATGCTGATTAACATATTATTAATTTTTAATGACTAAATTTAACAACTATAGTATCAGAGGCTAAGAACTAAATGAAAAATTGGAATTCATCATCCATGCCAGGTAGGATGGGAGGACAAATGTAGAATGAAGTGAAGTGAAAGTCACTCAGTTATATCTGACTCTTTGCGATCCCATGGACTAAATAGTCCATGGAATTCTCCAGGCCAGAATACTGGAGTGGGTAGACTTTCCCTTCTCCAAGGGATCTTCCCAACCCAGGAGTCCAACCAGGATGTCCTGCATTGCAGGTGGATTCTGTACCAACTGAGCTATCAGGGAAGAAATGTAGAATAACTTTCCTATAGTCATAATTAGGAAGCAGCACTTCCCAGGTGGCGTAAGTGGTAAAGAATCTGCCTGCTAATTCAAGAGACGGGAGAGATGTAGGCTTGATCCCTGGGTCGGGAAGATTTCCTAGAGAAGGAAATGGCAAACCACTTCAGCATTCTTGCCTGAGAACATCTCATGGACAGAGGAGACTGGTGTAAGGAGTTGAACATGACTGAACTCGCATGCAAACTCAGAATATTTCAGTTAACAAAAATTCACTTAGTCAAAGTTTTCGTAGTGGTAGAATTAGGGTTCAAATACAGATTGCATGATTTTTGGGCTTCCCAGGTGGTTCAGTGGTAAAGAATCTTGTGGCCAATGCAGGAGCTGCAGGAGATGTATATAAGATTTCTGGGTTGGGAAGATCCCTTGGAGGAGGAAATGGCAACCCACTTCAGTATTATTTCCAGGGTTATCCCATGGACAGAGGACCTGGTGAGCTATAGTCTATGGGGTTGCAAAGGGTTGGACACCACTAAAGCAACTGAGCACACACATGTGTATGATTCTAAATCTTTTCTGCTATGCTGGAGAACCTCTCTTTATTTTGGGCAGAGGTCTACACAATTTGTTACTATTAATAAAATTGGCTTAATAAAAATATAGTAATTTCTTGTTCATATTCAGGCATAATTTAGAGGTATTATGGGTTCAGTTCCAGACCACTACAATAAAGCAAAAATTGAAATAAAGTGACTCATCTGAATTTCTGGTTTTCAGGGCACATGAAAGTTATGTTCACACTATACTGTAGTCTGTTAATTGTACAATAGTACTATGTCTAAAAAGATAATGTGCATATTTTAATAAAAATATCTTACTGCTGAAAAGATGCTAACAGTCTTTTTTTTTTAACAGTGATAAAATATCCTTTTATTTATTTTGTTGAGTCAGAGGGTCATAAAAAAAATTATTGCTAAAGTAGCTATCAGGCAAACAGAATGGTGCTTTGTAAGTCCGGTCACCTTGGAGTTTATTTAAACTGAGAGAAATAGGTCATAATATTTTCATGCAATACATACTTTGCTCTTTAAATAACAATTGTGACAAATAACAGAAATTGCTAAGGAATGCTGCACTTGTGATCCGTACAGAACAGCGACACTGCGGGTTGCACACGACTTAGAGAGATGGCCTGAACACTTCTCGAAACACTGTAATGGCCAATACACACAGGCATGCCTTAGGTGGCCACAGGAGTGCAGTTTGGAAAAGAAAGGAAAAAATCACACTGGAACTACTTAATTTCTTCAAATTTCTTCACTGAGCAAGAAAAGCAACACTGAACTTCCATACTGATTTTATATAATGTCTATACAGTACCTTGACTTACATCCAAGAGTAAAAGTTAAGACTCTCCTCCTTTATTTTTGGTAAACAACTGCATGGTAAACTTAGATGACTTTTCCCCCTGGATTTTACCTGGGAGTGGCCTTTTTAATTTTTTATTTAAAAGAGGGCAGGTTTGGCACTTTTATACTGATGTCACCAATGTTAATATTTCTTGGGATCTCAGGAAGATTCATATTCTTTACAGCTGATACAGCACGGGCTGGAGCTCCTGCTAAGCCAGCCTCAGATTTCTCCAGTTTATTTTGTGCATCAATTTGTGTAACAATCTCATTCATGTTGGTCTCCAATACCATTCCTCCCATCACCATTTCTGCAAGAATATTGTGAACCTTGTCTACATGGAAAATTAAATCCAGTTCACAGACGTTTTCAAAACACTTGTCTAATGTTTCCACAAATACTTGAATTAGATCTAAAATGCCAAGTTCACTTTCCGAAGAATCCACACAGAAGACAAAATATAATGTTGCATAATGTCTATAAATCAGTTTGTTGTCAGATCCACCAATTAATAATCCTCCTTCTAGGAAATTACAAACATTTTCATCTCTCTTAGATACCAAATGGAATGTCTCCCTGATGATCTGCTGTTGTGTATCTTCACTGTAGGGCTGGTAGAACTTGGAGAGCCGCGGCTTGCCGTGGTTGTTGAAGATGAGGATCGCCTTGACCCTGGCTGGGCCGGGCGGGCCGGGCGGCGCGGGCGCGGGGAGGCGGCGCGCGAGCCTCGCCTCGGGATCTCGCCGGCGGTCCGGCCCTTCCCGCGCCCTCCCGCGCGCGCGCCCGAGGCGCGGGGCGGGGCTCGGGGCGCTAACAGTCTTTTTAGTCTTTATCTTTCACTGGTTGTCTCATTGTTTTTTTTAAATTTATTTTATTGAAGTATAATTGATTTACAATGTTGTGTTAATTTCTACTGTACAGAAAAATGGTTCAGTTACATACACAGCCATTTTGGTTTTCTTTTTCATTATGGTTTTTTCATTTAGTTTCTTTTCCTTATGGTTTTCTTTACAGGAAATTGAGTATAGTTCCCTGTACTGTACAGTAGGACCTTGTTTCTTATTCATTCTAGTTGGCATCTGCTAATTCTAATCTCTCACTCCATCCCTTTCTTCCCTTCCCACTTGGCAACCACAAGCAGGTTCTCTATGTCTATGGGTCTGTCAGCTTCATAAATAAGTTAATTTGTGTCATGTTTTGATTTCACATGTAATTTATACTGTGTGATATTTGTCTTTCTCTTTCAGACTCATTTCACGTTGTATCATCATCTCTAGGTCCACCCATGTTGCTGCAAATGACATTATTTCGTTCTTTTTTATGGCTGAGGACTATTCTATTGTATATATGTACACACCTACTTTACCCATTCATCTGTTGATCAACATTTAGGCTGTTTCTGTGTCTTGGCCTTTGTAACTAGTGCTGCTATGAACACAGGGGTGCGTGTATGTCTTGAATGATAGTCTTGTTCAAATACATGCCCAGAAGTGGGATTACTGGATCGTACATGGTTGCCTCACTGTTGTCAGGGCGGTGGTTGCTGAAGGTTAGGAGTGATGGTGGCAATTTCTGAAAATAAGACGACAGTGAAATTTGCTCCATTGATTGATTCTTCCTTTCAAGAGCAATTTCTCTGTAACATGCAGTGCTATTTAATAGCATTTTACATACAGTAAAACTTCTTTCAAAATTGGATTGAATACTCACAAACTCTGATGCTGCTTTGGTGGTGGTTTTGTGGCTAAGTCATGTCTGACTCTTGCATCCCCAAGGGCTGTAGCTTGACAGGCTCCTCTGACCATGGGATTTCCCAGGCAAGAATACTGGAGTGGGTTGCCATTTCCTTCTCCAGGGGATCTTCCCAACTCAGGGACCTTTAGCAACTAAGTATATATAATATTACTAATCCCTTGTCATTTCAACAATGTTCACAACATCTTTACCAGGAGTAGATCCCATCTCAAGAAACTACTTTCTGTGCTCATTAATAAGAAGCAATTCTTCATCCCCCTAAAGTTTTATCATGAGATTACAGCAATTCAATAATATCCTCAGGCTCCACACTGAATTCTAGTCTTTTTTTTTTTATTAGTGTTTCCATCACATCTGCAGTGGCAGTAACCTCCATTGAAGAATGAACCCTTCCAAGTCATTTACAAGGATTTGAATCAACTTCTTCTAAACTCCTGTTAATGTTGATATTTTGACCTCTTCTCATGAATCATGAATGTTCTTAATTGCATCTTGAATGGTGAGTCCTTTTCAGAAAATTTTCAATTTCGTTGCCCAGATTCATCAGAGGAATCACTATCTGTGTCAGCAGTAGCCTTACAAAATGTATTTCTGAAGTAATAAAACTTGAAAGCTGAAATTACGCTTTGAGCCATGAGCTGTAGAATGGATGTTGTGCTAGCAGTAGTCATGCCCATCTCCATTAGAGCTCTTGGGTGATGAAGTGCATTGTCAGTGAGCAGTAATTTTTTGAAAGAAGTATCTTTTCTTTTTCAGCAATAGCTCTCAACAGCGGGTTTAAATTTTTAGAAAATCATGTGGTGAACAGATGTGCTGTCATACAGACTTTGTTGTTTGCTCGATAGAGTACAGGTAGCACAGATTTAACATAAATTTTAAGGGCCCCCATATTTTCAGAATGGTAAATGAACGTTGGCTTCAACTTAAAGTCATCAGCTGCATTATCTCCTAATAGAGAGTTAAACTATCCTCTGAAGCCTTGAAGCTGGGCTTTGATTTCTCCTCTCTAGCTATGAAAGTCCTAGATGGTATCTCCTTCCAATGTAAAGCTGTTTCATCTATATTGAAAATCTGGTATTTAATGTGGTCACCTTCATTTATTATCTTAGCATGATCTTCTGGATAACTTGCAATGGCTTCTACATCAGTACTTGCTGCTTCACCTTGTATTTTATGTTATGAAGATGGCTTTTTTTCATTAACCCTCATGAATCCACCTTTGCTTGTTTTAAGCATTTTTTTTTTCCCTGCAGCTTCCTCATCTCTCTCAGCTTTCATAGAATTGAAGAGTTAGTGCTTTGTTTTGGATTAGCCTTTGGCTTAAGGGAATATTGTGATTGTTTTGATTTTCTATCCAGACCATTACAATTTTCTCCATGTTAGCAATAAGCCTATTTTCCTTTCATATCATTCATGTGTTCACTGGAGTAGCACTTTAAATTTCATTCAAGAACATTTCTTTTGCATCCACAACCTGGATGTTTGGTACAAGAGTTTAGCTTAGTTTTTGGCCAGTCTTGACTTTCTGCATGCCTTCCTCACTGAGCTTGATCATTTTAGCTTGTGACTTAAAGTGAGAGATGTGTGATTATTCCTTTCACTTGGACACTTAGAGGTCAGTATAGAGTTACTAATTGACTTAATTTCAATATCTTTGTGTCTCAGTAACTAGGGAGCCTCAAAGAGAGGGAGAGAGAAGGGGAATGGAGCAATCAGAAGACACGCATTTGCTAGTTAAGTTTGCTGTCCTATATTGATGTGGTTCATGGCATCTCAAAACAACTACAAGGGTAACATCAAAGGTCACTGATCACAGATTATCATAACAAATATAATAATAATGAAAAAGTTTGAAATATTGCAAATTACCAGAATGTAACACAGAGACATGAACTGAATGGATGCCATTGGAAAAATAGCACCGATAGACTTGCTCTAGGCAGAAGAAAGAGATGGAATGTTTTGCTTGAGAAGTCCTAACAAAAGCTCCATCGTGTTTCACTATTTTTAAATATGTCATATGTTCATCCCTTGACCACTGTGGCTAATTAGAATGGTCTGCTGAAGTCAAACCTCACAAATCCTCAGGCAAGCTAGTAAAGTAGGAAGAACATAGCTTTCTACAGGAACTTTGGAGTATTGTTTTAGAAGAAGAAAAACTAAAGGGATGTTAGGAGACAAAAGCAAAGGATTTTACTAAATGTAATCATAAAGAATTATCCGATAAACTCTGATTCTACTGTAGCTAACTGCCATATACACTGCCCCAAAGGGCCAATGTACCTCACACAGGAATATTTCGAATGTACCTGAAGTTTTATGGTCACATCATGGCCAACAACATGGGCATCCTGTGGTTTAAAAAGGGGCCAGAGCACTAGGCTACATGTTCATCAGCATCTCTAAAGCCTTGGCATTGTGCCAGTGAAGGGGCTGATGATTTCAATCACTTTTCCCCAAGCTTTCTTCATTCTCAAAACTTACACTTAGTTCACTTCTTTCCTTTCATATCTGCCATCACTTAGTTCCAGAATCTTACCATTTTTCTTATCTTCCCTTTCCTAAGCAGATAATGAAATCTCAAAATTGAAAAAAGTCAAGTCCTAAATTTCTCACTTTCTTCCAATATGCTCATTGAGAAAGACAAATTTACACATTAAAATTCATATGTCACATTTCTCCTCTTAGGGCTTTAGTAGGTGCATGTTTTTTTGCCCAGGGATAACCAGGTATAAGGACTTCCCAGGTGGCACAAGTGGTAAGGAACCTGCCTGTCAATGTAGGAGACATAAGAGATGTGAGTTCAGTCCCTGGGTCAAGAAGATGCCCTGGAGGAGGGAATGGCAACCCACTCCAGTATTCTTGCCTGGAGAATCTCATGGACAGAGGAGCTCGGTGGGCTACAGTCCATAAGGTCACAAGGAATCAGGCAACTAAAACAATTTAGGATGAATGCACGTGATCAGGTATATTTATCTTCTCATTAAGTAGAAATTTGACATATTATCCCAAAGCAGGTTTTGTCCTGTGAACTCTTGAATAGTTTTCAGAGTTCATTATTTTATTTTAATGAAAATTATGAAAAAAAGCTTTTAAGTGTAAATTTATGTGATTTTAAAAAATTTTCATAGTTAACATCAGAAAAAATTAGATCAAGAATAAGTTAAGGAAGACTAACAGAATTATTTATTAATTCACCTCATGCCAGACCTATTTTGCACATGTGACTCACTAGTCTAGGAGCTCCTGACCATCAACTCTAGAATATTTTTTGGTCATAGAACAACAGATAAATAAGTTATTCTGAGTTAAAAATAATATATAATTGTGTATTTATATTTACTTGATTTTCTCCAAGTTTATATCATGATCTTAGAGTATAAGGAGAGATGATAATGTTTACAACATCCATTAGCACTTGACTCATAATTTGTTTCCATTCAATGTCAAAACACCCTGGGTGAATCCCTCTAAATTGCTATTAATTTATATATATATGTAATATATATATATATATATCATATATACTGATAAACATCAGGATTCAGAATCGTGTGTTGGGCTAGTTACTTAAAAAATAGAAACTGCTGTTTTAGGGGGAGTTGCTTAAACCCCACATTCTTTTTTTTTTTTTTTTTTTTTATTATTTAGATATTTTTTTTTTTTTTTTTTTTTTTTAAACCCCACATTCTTAAATAGCTGACCTAAAAAATTGGAGAATGCATTGAAAAGGCATTTCATTTCTCTCTCAGAGGACCTACTACCTAGGATCAGACTATCTGGCACTTCACATTCTGAAGTAGAGCAATGTGAAAGTTCTTTTTCAAAAACTAATAAACAAATAAGAGATAACAAACTTTAAGTAGCCTTCAGTCAGTAAAAAGCTATAACGGCATAAGCTATAAATAAGCTATAAATGGCAACAGTTCTTTTGAATGATGGCCACATTAGGAAACTGAATTGAATTTGTGTTGAGTCACGACATAAGAAAGCTTTTACAAGCCTTAGAAAAGCATTGGAAATAATTATTGTTGAGAAATATTTCATGATATGCACTTCATAAAAACCACCTTTAATTAGTTGTTCTTGTGTTTGAGAACAATTGACTTTACTCTTGACTATAGATCCAAGATCTAAATGTCTAGGTATCTGTCTACATCCTAGCATATAATTTGCATTATGACTAAACAGGGCCACATACTTGCCCTAGACTATATCCTGGTTTATTTTGTTTGCTCATCAACATCTAACATATTATTTGGCACAAAGAAGATTCTTAATAAATGTTTGCTGAGTTGGATCAGTAATCACCCCACATTGAAGTTTTCATTGTAGTACACTGTGATAGTTTATTTTTTTAATAAATGAAATAATGATTTTATTTATATATTCCACAATGCAAAAAAATATTTTGCTTTGTTTTTACATAATCTCATTTGATGATTCCTTTTGCTCATACTATTAATATTCATTATTTTATGTAAAAAACTTTTATTGAAGTATAGTTGATTTACAATGTTTTAATTTCTGCTGCTCAGCAAAGAGATTCAGTTATACATACATATATTCTTTCTTATATTCTTCTTTTCCATTATGATTTATTACAGGATATTGAATATAGTGCCTTATGCTATACAGTAGGACTTAAAAAAAATTGATTCATTGAGGGTGGATACCTGTCTTTTCAATACAGAATTCCCACAGTTAAGTGTTGGTCTTAGCTTCTAACAAGAATTCAATAAATATTTGTTCCACAGACAAATGGAAGTTAAATTAATTATGATATCCTTGAAAAGGACCAGGTAAGAAATGCTCCAAATGTGAGAGTTGAAGTTATTGAAACCAGAAGTCTACGGTAGATTTTCCCAAAGACAGACTGCAGATTATGGAGATTCGAATTTATATGTTTGACTTCCTATCAGCATAGCTTATGAACTCTACTCATAAACTCAAAAACTTGTTATGCCTGACACTTTAAAATCAGAAATGCTTAATTCTTCACCAGCAACAATAAGCCATTCACTTCCACTGCAGATTGAGCCAGAATATTTTCTACTTGGAGAATATTTTCTACAAACCAATTCTTTCTCCCTCCCAGTAATATCTCCCAATACAGTAGTAATTATTTCTGAGATTTCAGTACCAAGATAATATCTGTGTTACTATTTACATCCTGATTGCCTTCTGTTATGAGATCTAGCTGTCCTTTTGAGATTTTGCTTATTTTTCATCACCAAATATCTCTTGAGCCTATAAAATGTCCTTCACTGTTTCCTGAGTGTGAATAAATAGTTACAGCTTCTAATCCTTCACCTGTAAATCATCTATTCAGGTCTTTGACAGTGTGGAGCTGATGCAGCGCGGTTCTGCTTGTCAGTGTATCTCTCCTGATTTGAAACCACAAATGTTTTCTTCTGAAGATTCCCAATGCCTCAAAGGTAGGCTTGTGATGTTCCATAGCCTTTGATGACACATGCTTATGGCACAGATGTGGGAGTGACAGGGTTTAGTTTATACTTTACATGGTGAGGAGGTTTTCCATGTACGGAGTTATATGTAGGGAGACAGAGGAGATAGTTGAAGTAAAAGTATTTAAATTTATGTAATGCTTTCAAATATATCAATATTATGCAATGATGGGAATATACAGTTACAAATTTTCTAAAGTAAATGCTCTAAGTAAAAGAAGGGGAGGGGTAAATTTTCCCTTACTGTCAACAGGGAAATTTTTAGTGTTTATTTGTCCTTGCAATATCAGAGCATTTATCACTTTCTAACTTATACTGTTCTCATTTTCAACATATGTTGTAGAAACAGCTAGTGCCCTTTCCATAGCCCCTCATGCCCAGTATGGTCTCCGTACACACAGTGTCACTAACTGAACACCTCTGACTCTTCACCTGAGTGCTTTCAGCTCCAGAGCAAGGCGAGCTGAGAACTAGAGAATTAATGCCCCCAGAGCAGCCTATGACCAATAATAGATGGGAAATTGAGGAATGGGTATTCCAGTCTCTGCCTGTTGGCACAAACACCTCTGAAGTTCTTGTCTTTCTGCTTGCCAGTGGCATACGGCTTTCTCAAAAGGTAAATTTCTTGATAATGCACTTTTTTTTGGCTCCCTTCATTTCTGTTTTGCTCCCCAAACCTCAGGGATGTTTCCTGGGTTTGCCTCCTGAGAGAAATGCTTATGTTTAAATCCTTGCCTCATTATTCTGATGGAACTCAGAGTCCATTCCTACTGCAGTGAACTGAGAGCAGAGAGTCTAATCACTCTATCATTCATCTCATAGCATAGTTCCAACAGACTTGCACAGACCTGGCATTCAATACTGGATGAATGACTTTCTGAGTTTGATTTAGTAATGCATTTTGCTATGAACACAGATTGGTTTGTAATATTAAACATTTGCCAAGAATCTTCAAGGCATGTTACTAAGAATTAGGTAATAATTATCATGTATTGAATACCAATAGTGGTTGGTAAATTCTGAGGTAGACATTTAGAAAGTGTATCTTATTTTACCTTCATAAATTAAGAACTAGTTAAAATGGACATGGTTTCTGTGGTTAGATTGCCAGGTTTCAGGGTTCATTGCAATTCTGGAAACTCCCAAAAAAGAACTTTCCTATCTATGCCTCTTTCATTTCCTATAAAATGGGATGAAATTACCAACCTTTTCAGTAGTCACCCTAAAGCTGAATTTCTCTGCTGAGTTTATGATTAATCTCTCTATCCCAAATTTTATTCCTTTTCTTGCCCTGTGCCATTCCTTCAAGATTGAGGAAAATCAAAGAAAATAGGTCATTATAACTGAGCAGGACCCTCTAGGGCCTTCTTAGGGCAGACCTCTCAATATCCTCTGCCTGCCTTTTGTTTGTAGAAAAACTTTATCCTTCTAGGCTTTCCCTAAGTTCCAAAGAGCAAATTTAATCATAGAAATGAGAAAAATGAAGAAGCAAAGGGAAACAATCAAGCAAGACAAAACAATAATAATCATTTAGCTATTAAGCAAAGCCAAGAAACTGAGTTCCTCTTCAAGGGCTATAGGTAACATTCTAAGTCATATCCTTGAGTTATATTTCAGATAGTGAAACCCAGCTACTAAAATTTAACTGCATGCTGACCACAGGCATATACATAGACCTCAGACAACTTGGAAGCAGAAGGTTGAAGATATTGACTCCTAATGACCTCATCACCAAGCAAACAGAAGAGTGTCCACAAGAGGATCAGGCACCCTGTGACCCTTTCTCTCATCCTTTCTTAAAAAATCCTTCCCTGAAATCCATTGGGGGAGTTCGGATCTTCTGAGCATCACCTGCCTGTCTTCCTTGCTTGGCACCCTGCAATGAATGCTGCATTTTCCTTCATCATTACCTGGCATTAATAGATTGGCTTTTTATTTAAAGCCTCACTGGGTGAGGGTGAGTAGAACAAGCTTGGTTAGATAACAGAATGAATGAATTTGATGTTATGGATACAAAGTTATGGTAAATAAAATGATTTTTTATTTTTGCATTATTGATGATATTTTTTTTTCTCAGAAGATTCCTATTATCTCTCTTACTTCATCAAGTATCTATGGAATATATAATATATTCCAGAAATCATGGTGAGTATTGGGAATCGATAGGGCCTACATGGGTGCTCGTTGTTAAAATGGCTTATCACGTTGACCTCGCAAACAAAGGATAAAGTCACAGGGACCCTTGAGATTGACCAAATTGTCCAATAGACATTCTGTTTTCCTGCTTGTGCCAAACTTCTCAAGGCTATGAGACCACTGGATTCTAGATCTCTGGCTACATGAGTACAGGACTCAGCTCAGGCTAAAAATTAACCATCATCCTTTCAGAGAATTTTTCATTGGCAGGGTATAAGAAAGAGCCCCTCAGAAAGGGAGGCCACTGGTTCTCCTTAACCAGTCATCCTCTCATTTCCCTTTAATACATTTCTCTTTTCTTTGCCTAACTGCCTGGCTCACTCTTTTCTCCACACCACCTTACAGGAATATAGCAGGGAACAAGGGAAACACAGCTCTTGTTTTCATGGAATAAATTTTACAGTTTTGTAAGTGTGACAAACAACCATTTGTACAACTAAAGACAGTATCATAAACTGTGAAAATGAATTATTATATCAACATTTACCAGGGAGACATAAGATTGTTTGAGAGGTCTGGAAAGCTTGCTTCAGGAAGTGACTTGAAGAATAAGTAGAAACTAGGCAGTTAAAGAATTGAGGGCTGGCTGGGGTGGGGGTAAGCATTCTAGGGAGAGGAAGCAGCTTATAGGGATCCTCCAAAGTAGCAAAAATCTCTGTGCATTTAAGGAACTGAAAGAAGGCCAGTGAAGCTGGATCTTAGTATTTTAAAATTCTCAACATTCTAGAAAAACCTTGCTTTCACTTTTTCAGTAACTTAGTTTCCTTGTACCATCTTGTAAGTTTTTTCAATATCAGAGCCCTCTTATTCACCTTGAGGTATCCAAGACTTAAAAAAAAAACTAAAGCTTAATAAAATAAGTTAGTTCTTACTGACTCAGAGGTAATTTTTCAAAGTTCTTGGACTTAAATAGTCTTTTGTCAGCTCAACTTTAATTTCAGAGGTTTTAGGAAAAGAATAATTATATGGTAATTCTGATCTCAAAATGTCACTGAGAATTATTAACCAGAAAAGAAAGGAATATTATATTTAAATATTTTCTACCAGAACAAAATTTTTTAAAAAGATCTTAGTATTTTGGATTTTGAGCATTATCTGAGCATGCCTCTGTTCATATTATTTAATGTTTCTAAATATTTAAATAAAGGTCCCAGGAAATTCTGGTGTTAACTTTATGCACACTAATAAAATTCACACTATTTGTGTGAAACAAAATATTCACTAATTTATGATGTAAATATTTATAAAATAGTAAGATTAGCATAATAACAATAGTTTGGTGTATGAATTAAAAATATTACCTGTCATGTGTGCGTGCTAAGTCGCTTCAGTCCTGTCGACACTTTGTGGCCTCATAGACTGTAGGCCACCAGGCTCCTCTGTCTATGGGATTCTCCAGGCAAGAATACTTGCATGGGTTGCCATGCCCTCCTCTGGGAGATATTCCTGATCCACAGATGGAATCCATGTGTCTTATGTCACCTGCATTGGCAGGTGAGTTCTTTGCTACTAGTGTCACTTGGGGTACTTGCCATATCAGTAAACAGAGGATGTTGCAGTCATCAAGTCATCACATTACAGCTGTCCCCAAAGGACAAGCCCTGAGCAGACTCGGAATGAGTAAGCATAGGATACTGGCCCCAGATAGGTGGATGTATATCAAAGGAAATATTTCAGTGAGCCCAGAATCTTGCATCGTCCCATATATAAAGAACTAAGTTCCTTCAGATATCGGGCTTTCTTTAACAGTTTTATTTTGATACTCTGTACCTGGTCTTTATTGCAAAAACTCCTATAAATCTTGCCTTTCCCCCTTCCTCTTTGGAACAGTCCCTCAAAGTTTTCCGAGGTGCTATATTGCATGGTTAAATCCTTATTTTTGTTACCAAATAAAACATAATTCTTAAATTTTAGATTGTGCTTTTTTCCACCTCAGTAAACAGATGTTACCCATAAATAGAAAGGATGAGTTTAAAGTCTTCTTGTTTTTAATTTATAATTCCATGCTAACATTTTATCAGTTAAATGAGATAATCCATATCTTAGCACATAGTAGCATTAATTTTTTCTGTTGCTGCTATTTAGCTATGTATCTTCACTATGTTTCTCTCTAAATACTTTCCTACTATTTACCTACAAGAATCTTAACAGCTTCTGAAAAGCGAATAAGATTTTTTTTTTTTACTATCAATCACAAAGTAAGGTTGACCCTAAAATATAATGGACATGAAATCTTTCTCCATAAGCAGAGCTCAGCATCAATAATGACAAAATAGAGATCATTGGAACCCTTATATCTGAGTAATTCAAGTCCAAAATTACTCTAGATATTTCTTTCTCTTCCTTGCTGTTATTTCTAAAAATATCAGCCAGTCTTATCATTATGAACACTTTAATGACAGAACAAAAGTTGCAACTTTTGTTTCAATGTTGTGGAATCTAGAGTCACAAAAACACACCTCAGAGGACATGCAAGACAGTGGAGCACAGTTTATTTCACCAGTGGGTCCAAGGGAACTCAGTTCCCAGCAAGGACCCTGATGTTTCTGAGAGGCCCAGTTTTATATCCCCTACTATGTGACTGGTTACATGTTAGCAACCTCTTTGTCGTATACATTGAGTTTTACAGCAAGTAGGTGCTAGGAGAACAAGCAATGTTAAAGCGGTGGGGGTGTGTGATGTGTGTGTGTGTAATGATTACACATCAAGGGGTGGGGGGTGTCTCCACGGTTAATCTAACAGGGGCAGCCTGACCTCAACTACAATCTCCAGTTGTCATCTGTACTGAGGTAAGTCTCCAGGAGACCTGCTTTTCACTAGCAACAGTTTCCTCACTCTTGGGCAGGGTTCGGTCCCAGTTCACATTCAGTCTTTAAGACGGATGACAGTCTTCAAGATGGAGTCTCTCCTGCTTTCCTCACACTGGCCCCCACAGCAACATATCCATCTTGGAGCTGGAAGTGCTTCTTACCTCCAGACCAATAGCGAGACGCGCTTTTCAACAGCTATTCATTGTACCTCGCCTTTGCTGCACTCTGGGATCTCAGTTTCTAAAATGGCATGATTCTTCCACTGGGGATGGGTGGAGAGGTAGTCTCTGAATTACTTTAGTTCAGTGCTCTAAGTTAGCATCTTGTAGATGTTCTGGTTGAACCCACAATTCAGGAAGGTTGTTAGTGATCACATAGAAAGAACAGGTTTAGGAAAGCTTATTTCGTAGATACATAAAAAACCAAAGTAACAATTTACTTCTTCATGCAGAGTGTGGGTAGAGAGTTAAGGCTATGTTGTTATTTAGTCATTTGCTAAGCTGTGTCTTAACTATTTTGTAACCCCATGGATTGCAGTCTGCCAGGCTACTCAGTCCATGGAATTGACATTTCCTTCTGTAGGGCATCTTCCTGACCCCGGGACTGAAGGTGCATCTCCTGCATTGGCAGACAGATTCTTTACCAATCGGCCACCAGGGAAGCCCCAAGAGCTATACTTGTAACATGACAATGCTTAAGAGGTAGTGTCTGCAGACAACCTATGGCTAACATTGAAGTCATGGAGAGAAGGCTTGGAGCGGGAGGCTAGAGCCAATTAAGGATCTTTGTTCATAAATTAACACAAAAGCATCTGTTGGTCTTTTTAAATCAGCTAAGTTTTGAGCTTCCTTTCCCTTGGGGGCAGGAAATCCATCTCCATCATTGCTGTGTCCCTCTTTCTCCAGGGAAGTGCAATGTATTGTGAATTTCATGCTTAGTGGCCAGATCCTGAGGACGCCTGCTTTTTATCTGTAGACAGTGATGCAATCGCTGCTGAGACATTCAAGGATCGCATTGGTTCTGCTGCTTATAAGTCATACCTAAAGTATGAGATGCTTTGTGGAGGTTGGGGACAACATGGCTGAAATCTCTAAGCCTGCTGTGCAGCAATTTCGTTTTGCAATCTGGTGTCCTCTTGTAGTCTGGCATCCTGAAAGGGCTAGCATTCTCTTGAAATCAGTCTGAAGCAGTGCATAGCCTTCATACAGCTCCTAATGAAAACCACAGACAGCTGCCTTCATTACTGGTGTTCAGAAAGGTCTTCTTCAGTCTGTGAAAGATCTTTCTCCTCTTTATGTGTTCTTCAGATAGACTCCCACTGTAAAATTTAGTCTCCCTCTTTAGGAGACATACCTTCATCTCCTCAGTGGGTTTGGTTTTGGGAAACAACAGCAAGGAAGGAGATTGTTTCAAGTAACTTTTGCTTTCAGCACTGCTACAATATATCCATGAAGCATAGATGAATAGTACAAATTAATATTGTTTAAATGAATGAAAAGGTAGCAGAATGTACAAGAACAAAAGAATACTTTCAAATTCTACCTGAAACATGGCAAAAAAAGAAGCAGTAGTTAAGTGAATGCTTTGATAAATGTTTTGATCATATTTAATGATAGAAAATAATTAAAATACATAGAGGAATTAAAACAATATTATATTTTACATATCTCTATCTACTTATCTATTATCTATCTATCATCTACCTGTCTAGGCTTTAAAGGTCTCTGAGTTTTTTAAGTGGAATTAGCTTTTTGAGACCCAATTTTAGCTGTAGCTCCTATCACCTGAACAATGGATTTAATATCCCCAGAATAGTGACCTCAATTATTTCTCCAAAGAAGTATATCCGTTATGCTGACAAGATAGTGCGTGTAAGTACTTCAGTCTTCTTTTTTCCCCTATTTTGATTTATCTGGCCCTTGAAGTTTCCTGAAAGAGCTTTCTGATGCTCCAGAAGATTGCCAGAATCCAAACAAAAAGAGTTGTCTTTCAAAGCCCCAAGGTTGTGTCAGAGCAGTACTCCCTGTGCCTGGACACTTACAAAGGCTTTCATAAAAACAGCTATTTCAGTCACTCTCTGACCTTTCTCTTTCACAAATACTAACATTTTACTACCATCTCCATCTTCTTACATCCCACTTTTATAGGAACACACAGTAATTTGGGCAAGAGCCTTATGTCTCAATTTACATACAGTCAAAGTTGATCTCTCCATTTCAGTAGCTCTCCTAAAACAGTAATTATTGCAGGCAGAATAATGGTTTCTGAAATGTCCATGTCCTAATCTCTGGAACCTGTAAATATGTTGCCTTAGACAGTGAAGTGGAATTAAATTTGCTGATCAGATGACCTTAAAATAGAGATATTATCCTAAATGATTCATTATATTTAAATATAATCATGAAGATACTTATAATTGGAAGAAGGATGCAGAACAAGAGTATCAGAGACCCATGTACTTCCATGAGAATGGTTGGAGATGCAATGCTGTTGAGTTTGAAGATGGAAGAAAGTAGCCAGAACCAAGGTATGTGGGTGAAAAAGACAAGGAAACAGATCCACTCTGACAGCCTCCAGAAAGAAAGGCAGCCTTACCAGTGCCTTGATTTTGGCCTGGAGAGACCCATGGGTGATTTCTAAATGAAGGAATTAAATAATTATTCATTATGAAATGATTATTATAGTAAGTTTAGTGAACATTCACCATTTCATATAAATAAAATATTAAAGATATAGAAGAAAAATATTTCTGCCTTGTAATGAGAAACCTTAGGATTTACTACCTTAACAATTTTAATATATAAAATTAAAATGTGACAGTGTTAATCATATTTATCATGTTGTACATTATATCCATAGTATTTATTCATTTTATAACTGGAAATTTGAGCCTTTTGACTGCCTTCATCCAGTTCCCCCTCCCTCACCCCCGATATGGAATAACCACAGATCTGATCTCTTTTTCTATGAATTTGTTTTTGAAGTATAATTGACCTATGACTTGTTGCTGATTCCTGGTATACAACATAGTGATTCAATATTTCTTTATACTCCAAAATGATCACTATGATAAGTTTAACTGTCATTTCCCCAGTGGTTTTTAAGAAAGCTTTCTCATATTTCTCAGCTTCCCTTTCTGTTAGATGTGTTTGTGTGGCTGTCTTCTGGTCAGTGAAGTGTGAGCCAGCATGAGCAATCATGTCCGGCCCTGTGCGACCCCATAGACGGCAGCCCACCAGGCTCCCCTGTCCCTGAGATTCTCCAGGCAAGAACACTGGAGTGGGTTGCCATTTCCTTCTCCAATGCATTAAAGGAGTGGGTTGCCATTGCCTTCTCCCATTTTTTGCTCTATGATACTATAAATTTTAGGTTTTGGAATACCTCATGGGTATACTCTGTTGGGGACTGAAGAAATGGCATTGAATCTGGGACCAGGATAGAATAGGAGGAGGCCTGGATGTATAAGTCTCTCTCTTTATTCTGCATATGGAACATCTAGGTGATGCATATGTATGCTGATTTTTATGGTAGATTGAAAAGATTATCAGTTGCTAAAAATGGTGGACTAGAAGTCCTTC
The DNA here is from genome assembly GCA_007570785.1 of Antilocapra americana. NCBI lineage: Eukaryota > Metazoa > Chordata > Mammalia > Artiodactyla > Antilocapridae > Antilocapra > Antilocapra americana. The sequence goes on along the minus strand of ML662436.1, from coordinate 10,147,753 downwards.
CATCTGTGACTATGTGACTGTTTTGCACATAGGGAGGTTTGGGGAGGGTGGAAGTGAGGGAAGGAGCTTTTAGGGAAGGTGAAGAGCAGTTTGAAAGATTAAGTGTTGAGAAGACCATTTGTGGTTTTTCAATTAAAGATGATCAAAGTACACCAAGGCTCTGGGATGCTCAAGTCCATCCTAGGGCATTCTATCAATATAAAAGTAAAGATGGAGGTCAATGGCAGCAAACAAGGCCACTGAACTTGAGTGGAGATATCTAGAGGGCAAATAATAAAAATGTCAGTGAGGTTACCAGGTAATGGGTTAGAGGTGAAAATTGTGAGCCTGGAGTTGAACATATCTAAGGAAATGGAAATTGGTCATATTTTATGGATTAGAATGAAGAAGCATATAACATTCACCCTAGAAAACAATAAAAAGTGAAATGGTATAGAGGAAGGGAAACTGGTTCGTCTCCTTATTCAACAGTGGAGTGACCCTAGACAAGACACATCTCATCTGAGTCTCTGATTTCTTGTCTTCAGAGATGGGGATTTTATTGCCCGACTTGCTACAGAGACCTGTTGGGGCCAATCAAATTAAATATGTATGGGGACACATTTGGTAACATGTAAAATTCATTTCAAAGTAATTATTGTGCCTGTAACACTTATGACTTCAGATTAGCTAAGTAAACCAAGGCATACTTGTCAGTCAGTGGGAAAGAATATAGGGTGGAGTACAGAAAATAGACTTTGAGATGTACATATGTGTTGTAAGGAATAATTTTATTATTTTTAAAAGAGTTTTTTGATGATCTCTCTGGTGCCGACTTGAAATAACACTATGGCAAGACATGTGAAGGTGGAATAGATTTATTACATGCACAGGTTCTAGAAAAAGGAGGCATCCTATATAGGGAACCACGGGAAAATCTCCAAGAGAGAGCTCAGCTAAACAGGTGGGGTGCTGAGGGGATTGCTATAGGCAAGTGCCATTATTGGAAGTCACAGTAGAGTAGGCCAGCAAAAAGTGTAAGGGTGTGCTTGAATGGCAGGAGGTCACAGTTGGGGAGGGCAAGAAAGAGAACTTGGGGCAAAGACCAGCTTTATCACACTGATGTATCTGGCCACCCGGACAGGATGCTCACAGTCAGTTTGTGGGATGTTGACACATCAAGAAAATGGGGTGTTTTAAAAATTTACAATACGGTGTACCTGTTCCAATTGGATTGCCAGCTTTATCAAAGTTCCTCCATCTCAGGACTTCCCTGGTGGTTCATTGGCTAAGACTCTCCTCCCAGCTCCCAATGCAGGGGCCCCAGCTACCAGAACCTGCATTCCACATGCTACAACTAAGACCTGGTACAGTCAAGTAAACAAATATTTAAAAACCGAGAAGCTCATTTCTCAGTGGTGAGTTAGAATACATAGTGAAAAAGCAAAGCAGGTAAGGAGATATTGTTCATTCCAACTAGGATTTTGCCCTAATGGAAGTTGACCGTCAGACTGAGAGTAGACGGAGGCTGCTTTCTTTTTCCCTGTGTCTTATTAGCTGCTTACCAGAAACTGTTGTTTACCCAACCACTGGTCTCATATGACTCAGAGTAATAATTCAGGTTAAAAAAATAAATATAACCTTATAATGAAAAGCATTGACTCCGTGGCCAGACTGAGTGGGTTCAAATCCTAGTTCCTCCATTTACTAGGTATGTATTATAGGTGAAGTTATTTAATTGTTCTCAGTTTATTCATGAATGAAATGTGCATGATTTCACATTTCAATTCACAGGACTATTGCAAGGATGAAAAGAGTTAATATATGTCAAGTACTTGGAAGAGTAGTGACATATACAAGGAAGTTAATGTATGAGCTATCATACATTTATAGTTATTGTTATTACCAAGGGAAGAATTCTAACATGGGTCCAAAGACCTGAATTCTTGCCTATATTTTTCAGATGAAAGTGACAGAAACAAAATCAGGCTAAATTAAGCAACATGTAGAAGGAATTTACTAGCTTATATAGCTTACATCTGGTGGCTCAGATGGTAAAGAGTCTGCCTGCAATGCAGTTTTGATTCTTGGGTCAGGAAGATCACCTGGAAAAAGGAATGGCTACTCACTCCAGTATTCTTACCTGGAAAATTCCATCATCAGGGGCTACCATGGTATCACAGAAGAGTCAGACGCTACTGAGTGACTAACACTTTCACTTTCAGATGCTGTAATACATTTAGGAATTCAAATGATGACCTCAGATATCGCCATTTCTCTCCTTTTCTTGATTGTTCTCCTTTAATTGGGATTAGTTGTTAGGCAGACATTTCCTCTATGACATGTGGTGACCTTTGGTAGGTCTATGTTTCAAGCTAATCAACCAGGAGAAAATGAGATCACCTTTTGCTTGATGAATCTAGCAGGAGTTAAAACACACACTGTGAATGTGTGAGTGATTTAGTCACTTTAATACTACCTGATCTGAGAGAGGGAGAGTGGTGGTTCCCTCACACAAAATCAGGGTATTATTTTAAGATAAGATTTTAAGATAACTGATGCTGAGCAGACAAAAATACAGGAGAAGGCTTTCTGTTGACCCGGCTCTGAAATTTACTAGCAATACAACCTTGAACTTGTGACCCAAGCTTTCTGAGTTTTAGTTCATCAACTATATAATGTAGGGTTAATGCCAGCTCTATCTAATTCACTATGTCAATAAGAGAGTTAAATAAAAGAATGCGAGAGCCCTTTGCAAATAGCCCTATCTGAGCATAGGGAAGCAATATTATCTTTGTTATCTTTTGCTTGACTTTTCTGGGGTTTAAAGCATCTGTCACCTCCACTATCTTCTGTTTATTTAAACTGAAGTGCTGGAAAAAAATTCCTTCTTGAATCCATTCAGAAAAATATTAAAAGCCAAATAAAAGGCAGCCTGGATGCCTATAGATTCTATTAATCACATCAGCCCAACTCAGCACACTGTCATTTATCATTACTCTTTGTTGATTACACGTCAGCCAGTCTTCAGTCCACTTCAAGGGAGCCCTACCAATCCTAATTCATTCTGATTAGTGAGACTCTGCACCTCTGTGACAGAGCAGGAGACATTTTGCTCAAGAACATTTTCCCCACAGTGTAGTAACTGCATTCCTTCGTTCTGTCTAGTCTGCTAATTGCACTTAAAATGGAACTTAAGTTTACATGTTGCAATGTGCTTTATCACTCAGAGTACACTTCCAGGTAAAACTGATCTAATCTCTTTTTGTTTTCTTTAAAAAGTATTTCATTTCATTAGAAATGGAAAGGATGAGTATCTATAGTTCTCAGGACTGCCCTCTTTGACATGAAAAGGATGTATTAATATTACAATACAAGCACCAGTAGCCTCTTTGGACCATCTCATCTTACTGTAAGCATAATTGTAGACGAATAGTGCTTTTCATGAAAAAAAATGATTCTGAAAACTGAAATTGATTCACTCACTGAATCTTCATCTAAGAATCCTTGTGGGGTAGGTTTTACAGTACCCTTTATACAGATTAGGAAAATGAGGTCTGAGAACAAATGCATTTAGCATTACACAGTTTGGAAGTAGTAGCAGCGGGACTCAGATGCATCTGTTAATGACAGAAGTTCATGGCCACACCCTGCATTCCAAATGAGAAGGGCTGGGGAGTAAGTTGTGCTGTCTACAGGGCAGCCACCTCTAACTGGCATTTCTATTCACGGCAGGTGGTTGTGCTCAACAACTGGTATATATAGAGGTTTCAGTGGCAAGGGCAGAAAAGGGAATTTGTCGTGCTCTGGGAGCTTTGAAAGTCATGGTGAGTCAGGTAGGTCACTCTGACTCTTGCCAAGCCTGGAATGGGTGGTTCTTAATTCTAAAAATATTTTCAGTTCAGTTCAGTCGCTCAGTCATGTCCGACTCTTTGCAACCCCATGAATCGTAGCACGCCAGGCCTCCCTGTCTATCACCAACTCCACCCAAACTCATGTCCATCCAGTCGGTGATACCATCCAGCCACCTCATCCTCTGGCATCCGCTTCTCCTCCTGCCCCCAATCCTTCCCAGCATCAGGGTCTTTTCCAATGAGTCTCCTCGCATGAGGTGGCCATAGTATTGGAGTTTCAGCTTCAACATCAGTCCTTCCAATGAACACCCAGGACTGATCTCCTTTAGGATGGACTGCTTGGATCTCCTTGCAGTCCAAGGGACTCTCAAGAGTCTTCTCCAACACCACAGTTCAAAACCATCAATTCTTCGGTGCTTAGCTTTCTTCATCGTCCAACATTCACATCCATACATGAGTACTGGAAAAACCATAGCCTGAACTAGATGGACCTTTGTTGGCAAAGTAATGTCTCTGCTTTTCAATATGCTGTCTAGGTTGGTCATAACTTTCCTTCCAGGGAGTAAGCGTCTTTTAATTTCATGGCTGCAATTTTCAGCAATTTAAGGAGGTATTTAAATTTAAATTCAGCAATTTTAAGGTGGTACAATTGACATCATAATCTGCGATATTTAAGTCATACTACTTGCTAACACTTGTCATGTTTCGACGCATAGGAAACCATCGCTAAAATCAAGATAATGAAAATGCTCTTCACTCCCCTCTTCTGTCCTTCTGTCCCTTGAGGATCCCTTCTACTCTCCCCTCCCACAACACTTGCCCTACCTCCAGGCAACCACTGATCCACTTTCTGTTATTGTGGATTAGTTTTCAATCTTCAGAAGTTTAGTAAATGAAGTCGTATGTGCTTATTTTTCCTTTGGATTTCTTTCACTCAGCACAATAATTTCGAGGTACATCTGGCTTGTGGCATGTATCTATACTTCATGTCCTTATATTGATGAGCAGCATTTTGATGTGTGAATATATCACAGTATCCATTTACCTTTTTGTTTCATTTTATTAAATAGAGTTGATTTACAATGTGTTAATTTCTGCTGTACAGCAGAGTGATTCAGTTATACATATATACATATTCTTTTACATGGAAATCCCTGGTGGGCTACACATAGTCCATGGTGTTGGAAACAGACACGACTTAGTGACTAACACACATATTCTTTTTTATAGTCTATTCTATTATCATTCATCACAGGATAATGATTATAATCCAGTGTGTTGTACAGTAGGATCTTTATTATTTCATTTTGGGGGGCTTACTTTGGGTTTTGTTTGCTTTCTTTTTCTGGTTGCTTCAAGAAGAAGCTGAGGTCATTGATCTGAGACTTTCTTTCTTCTTCTCCAAGTGTTAAGTGCTAAAGATTTCCAAGTCCTGGTTTATTTGGATTCCACAAATCTTGATACATTGTGTGTTCATTTTCATCCACTTCAAGATAATTTTAAACTGTCTTTTTATTTATTTTTGACTCATGAGCTATTCAGAAGTGTGTCATTTAGTTTAAAAGTATTTGGTGATTATCCAGAGATCTTGATGGTTTTGACATTTAATATTTAATTTTTATCAGAGAACGTATTTTTTATTACTTATTTGTGAATTTATGGATTCTTGCTTTACAGTCCAGAAAATTGTCCATTTTGACAAAATTTTCAAGTTTATTTAAAAAGAATGTGCATTGTGCTCTTATCAGGTGGAGTGTTCTATAAGTGTCAGTTGGATTAACTGTATTGATAAATGTTCTTTTCTCATTCATTCCTGAATTTTGCATATTTTTAACATTTATTGAATGAGTGCTAAAATTTTCAGCTATTATTGTGGAGCTATTTTTTCCCTTTGCAGTTCTATTCATTTTTGCTTCAGCTGAAGCACTATTATTAGATACAAAACCTTTTAGTACTGCTTTGTCCATTTAATGAATTGATCCCATTTTGTTATGAAATGGCACCTGGTAGCCCTAGTAGTATTTTTTGCTTTGAAGTCTTCTTGTATTATAATAATATGGCAATTCCAAATTTTTGTTTTGATTACTGTCAGTTTGCTATAAATTTTTTACATCCTTTTACTTTTCACTTATATTTACCTTACTATTATTTCCAATTACTCATTTTCTTTTTGTATGAGTATTAAATATTCTCTACTATATTTGTTTCTTACCTATCTATTCACTTTTCCTACTTATTATTTTAAAGCATAATGTGAGAAAATTACTTTATATTTTGACTCATTAATTAGTTCTTTATTTGTATTCAAATTAATGTATATCTGCATCCTTAATGAAATGTTTTAGCAATTGAATCTTCCTTTTCTTTTTAATTCCTTCTTTATAAGTGTTCATTCTTGTTACTTGCAGATAAATTCACTCCTGTCTTTCCCTGAAGATATTAGATTATTTATTTGAAAGTTCTTTTCATATTATTCTAGAATCTGTTTCTTACTTTTACATTATATTGTTGCTTTTTTTTCAGTAATGACCCATGTTGTTATATTTTCTCAGGTATTTTGAGATTCTCAATTGTTTGCAATTTTTTCTTTTTTTTTAAGAGAAATTTTCCTACTGTTTTAGTGCAGGATCAGCTGTAGATTCATGGAAGTAATTTATGTTTAGAGATGTACCTCTAGTTGACTTCCTTTTTCTAGAACTGTATCTCCATTTCTGGTCTGGAGTGGAATTTATTTTCTCCAGAATGCCCTTCAGTACAAAACATGTTGGGAGCTTAATGAAGCACAGTTGCAAAGACATGCCCCCAAATTAGTCTTTCGCTGTTTAGCTCCCCATGCATTTTTAAGTATAAAAGATTTGAAGTTGCTGAAGTTCTGGTTGTTTAGAAAGTTGAAGATCATTTTTTTTTCATTTTCCAGTATCAATAAATTTCAAAGAGCATGAAGAGTCCTGGTCTCTGTCCTCACAGAGGAAAGATTAGTGGCATGTTCTGTTCATCTTCAGCCGTTGGAGAGATTGAACTGTGTCCCTGAAACTCAAGGGCTACAGAAAACTCATGTTTGATCCATTTCTTTGATTGTCTATGGCTAGTTCTGAGGATAGATAGCCATTTCACAGCAGTTTGGACTCATGGAGTCATTTAAGCTGAACCAGGTATAAGCATATTTTGTGGATAAGCTATGACCATTTGCAGAGAGAGCTGGTTTGCAACCATCTAACATCCTGCCCAAGACACCTATCTATAAGGCCGTGATATCTTGGTTCTCCTAAACCATTGAGAATCACAGATCTCCATCCAGAAAGTGCAACTCCCATGTCAAGAATCTGTGACAAGACATTTCAGCAACTCGAAGTGATATGAGAAGGATTTCTCCAGAAAATCCCCAAAGACCATTAAAAGGGAGTCAGTTTTGAACATGAAACATTCAGAGAAACAAGGTTATCCTGATATTATCACCTTAAAATCTGAATATGTTTTTATTCTCCTAGGCCAGACCCTGGAGGAATCAGAAATCTCGGCTAGTAGTGTGAAAGTAGAGGGTTTGATGGCAGGAGAGAGAATTAGAAGTCTGTTACTGAGCCCATTGTCTCTTCAGGTGCCAACATTAGGGAAGCCTGAGACTGGGGGGAGAGGAAGCTTGAAGTTTATAGCTTGGAATTTTGAACTTTATAGCTTGAAATTTACTACCTGAAAGTAGAAATATAACTTATTAAAAAAACTATTTTGGTGACTAAATATGGCTAGAGGAACTTTTATTACCTGAGAGTGATAAAAAATATTACACATATATTTTCATTATCATGAGCAAACACCAAGAATGGAATTGTGGTACCATATGGGAAATATTTATTTAACATTTTAAGAAACTGCTAAGCCATTTCCCAAAGTTGTTATAACCATGTTACATTTTCTCCAATGATGTGTGAAAGTCTTCTTTGTCCTAGAATCCCTCTGATACTTGGTATGGTCAGTTTTTTAAATGTTAGTCATTTGAATATGTGTATAGTGGCATCTCTTTGTGGTTTTAGTTTAAGCATCCCTAACAAAAATGATGCTGAGCATCATTCATGTGCTTATTTGCCATTCATATATTGTCTTTGGTGAAGTGTCTATTTAAATTTTTTCCCAATTTTTAATTTGATTGCTTTCTTTTTATTGAGTTTTGATATTTCAAAATACATATGTTTGTTATATCAGTCCATAATATATATGATTTGCAAATATTTTCAATAAGAGTAGAATTTAAAATTCATTCTTTTTGAATTGTTTTTAATTTTGTATGTAAGAAATCTTCACCTAACCCAAAGATACAGAAGATATGTGCACACAAGGTTTCATATATGAATGTTCACAGTAGCTTTGTTTATAATAGAGAAAAACTAAAAACAACACAAATGTCCATCAACATGTGACTGAATATACAAATATGTTTTATGCATACAATGAAATACTACTCAGGCATAAAAAAAGAATGGATTACTGAAACATGTTACAACATGGATGAATCTCAAAACAATTATGCTGAGTGAAAGACATAAAATTTAAAAGAATACAGGCTTCATGATTCCATTTATATAATACCCAAGAAAATTCAAAGTAATTCATAGTCAGAAGCAGATCAGTAGCTGCTTGTAGACAAAAGTAAAGGGTAGAAAGAGAGAGTGGGAGGGAATAAATTGGAGCATCATGAAAGTTTTGGGTGTGATATGCTAACTTGATTGTGGGTTTTATAGTACATACTTATACCTTCTGTATCACAACTAATCAAACTGTTCACTTTAAATATATTCAATTATCCCTCAATAAAACTGTTGAAACAAATGTTTGATATCTGACTGTGATTTCCTCCAGAACTCACGAAAAGAGCCTACCAAGTTTAAATGGATGATTAGGGATACAGAATATCATTTTTTGAATGGATTTGAAGTATTTTGCTTATTCACTATACTGGTTACATAATTTGAAACCTGAAAAATCTACCTAAGACTCAGTGGAAAAGTTAACAAAAATCATGGTTTACATGAACTCTTTTGGCTTTTACTTCTGATGCATCCACCAAGGACTCTGAGCCACTTGGATGACATGGTCAGACACTGATGTGATGGAAAGGAAAGTCAAATTAAAGCATAATTGCAAATTGTACAGCTATAATTAAAACAAATATTTCTATGATATGTGGCAGTTTGGTCACAAATCTGAAGCAGTTAGGCAGAATTTTGTAAATGGAGTGGAAAAAGGGCTGAGATATCTAATACACAGAAGAAAGTAGGGTGATTTGGCAAGAACTTCTTGGGTGGTAATTTAAGCCCACTTCCTTCCCAAATAACTGCAAATTGATATCATGAGTGGCAGTTTAGACGAAAAGAGGTTTTAATTTACTGTTCTGATGAAAGCTGGACAAAACTTACTAATGGCCATTGAGACTGATTAACATTGAAGGGATATGACGTTACACAGCAGCCAGTCGCTCAGATGTGTCCGACTCTTTGTGACCCCATGGACTGCAGCATGACAGGCCTTGCTGTCCTTCAACATCTCCTAGAGCTTGTTCAGACTCTTGTCCATCGAGTCACTGATGCTATTCAACCATCTTGTCCTCCTTTGTCCCCTTCTCCTCCTGCTTTCAATCTTTCCCAGCATCAGGGTCTTTTCTAATAAGTCAGTTCTTCGCATCAGGTGGCCAAAGTATTGCAGTTTCAGCTTCAGCATCAGTCCTTCCAAAGAATATTCAGGGTTGATCTCCTTTAGGATGGACTGGTTGGATCTCCTTGCATCCAAAGGACTCTCATGAGTCTTCTCCCACACCACAGTTCCAAAGCATCAGTTCTTTGACTCTAAGCCTTCTTATGGTCCAACTCTCACATCCATACATGACTCCTGGAAAAACCATGGCTTTGATTAGATGGACCTTTGTTGGCAAAGCAATGTCTCTGCTTTTTAATATGCTGTCTAGGTTTGTTATAGCTTTTCTTCCAAGGAACAGGTATCTTTTAATTTCACGGCTGTAGTTACCACCTGCAGTGAGTTTAGAGCCCAAGAAAATAAAGTCTTTCATTGTTTCCTCATCTATTTGCCATGAAGTGATGGGACTGGATGCCGTGATCTTAGTTTTCTGAACATTGAGTTTTAAGCCAACTTTCTCACTCTCCTCCTTCACCTTCATCAAGAGGCTCTTCAGTTCCTCTTTGTTTTCTGCCATAAGGGTGGTATCATCTGCATATCTGAAGTTATTTGATATTTCTCCCAGAAATCTTGATTCCAGCTTGTGCTTCATCCAGCCCATCATTTCACATGATGTATTCTGCCTAGAAGTTGATTAAACATTAGGGTGATAATATACAGTCTTGAGGTACTCCTTTCCCAATTTGGAAACAGTGTGTTGTTTGATATCCGGATCTAACTGTTGCTTTTTGACTTGCATACAGGTTTTTCAGGAGGCAGGTAAGGTGGTCTGGTATTCCCATCTCCTTAAGAATTTTCCACAGTTTGTTGTAATTCACATAGTCAAAGGCTTTAGAGTAGTCAATGAAGCAGAAGTGGATTTTTTTTTTTTTTTGGAATTCTCTTGGTATTTCTATGATCCAGCAGATGTTGGCAATTTGATCTCTTGTTCCTCTGCCTTTTCTAAATCCAAATTGAACATGTGGAAGTTGAATTTTGAGCATTACTTGGCTAGTGTGTGAGATGAGCGCGATTGTGCAGCAGTTTGAGCATTCTTTGGCGTTGCCTTCCTTTGGGATGGAATGAAAACGGACCTTTTCCAGTCCTGTGGCTGCACACTGGCTGCGGCCCATTTATTCTCACTAGAACCAACTAGAACTAGAAGAAACTCTATATTACTTGTTTGCTTGGCAAGAAGCTAGTATTACACTCTCGAGGTTCCCCATTCTGGAATGATTAGTAACTCAAGAGCCATATATAATCCAAAAGGAAGTTTCATGATTTTTCTTTCCAGCAGGAAAAAGTCTTCACCTTCCCCCAGTCTGTCACTGCTATTAGTGTCCTTGATTCTAGATGCCCCCAGACAAGCTAATTGGACATTCCCAATATGTCCATTGTTGGGGCTTCATGATGTAACAAAGTCTCCTTCCTGGATTCCATGTCCAAAGAGGAAGATGTCAAGTTACAGTGTTCCCTCTGGATTTTCTGGCCATGGCCCTAACAGCGGCACCTCTTGAGTCTGTCCTGGCAGGGACACTCTTTTTCTTTAGTCCTCATTTCTTATAGGCCCTGGCTTTGGAGTAGATTTAGGTATTCGCTTGGTGAAATCAGCAGATATTGAGAACTTCCCAGTCCCAGGATGTAGGAAGTGGGTCAGTTTTACACCAGAGCCTTAGATAATTCATTTTCAATTTCCTGAAATCTTTTGGTTTATTTTCTGTTTTTATTTTTTTTAACACTGCCACCAACTTTTTTTTTTTTAAAGCCACAAAGTTGAATAGCCTACCAGGAAAAGCCTATATTATAAAAATCTCAAGTCCTGTTACCCTTCCTGGAAGTGAGACCACAGGATACTTTCCTTAATTCTGCCTCCTCAACTCCCTTTTCTCCAACATGCCCTTTCTTGACTTAGCATTAAAAATACATAATTTTTAAAGTGCTTGATTTGACAGCCAATTAAAAAATATAGTATAAAAGTTAGAATGTTGATTGAAAGACATATGCCTACTTCTAAGTGATAGAATAATGGGACTATACATTATATCTCTGCAATAAAAATGTGAGAAGAAATACCAGCAGAAATTATGACCCTTCTTTCTGTGAGCTGACTTGTGAACTTTTAGCTTAGGGTCAGTGCAAGCAGGACAAAAAATATCCTGCCTGTGTTTCATTGAAGTTTAAGGACTTCCATGAATAGTATATTTCTGTCACAACTGAAAAAATTCAGTGAAATGAATATATGCCTTTTAAATATTGGCTTTTACTCCTGAGAAGTAAACGTACCTTCTCTACACAGCTGAAAATTCACAATTTGCCTTTTGTCTGCAGGCTTTGGTATCTCTATTGATATAACACATTTTATTCTAATGGAATCATGGGAGTATCACCTATGACAGCCTGGTTTCTTGCTCCAATTAAATGGCCTTCCTTGCCAGTGGCCCATAGGTCTTCAGAAGAACAAGCCATCATGATGCTTCAGAGCTATGCTTTAAAATTTTCTGTGCTTGAAATTTCTTCTCCCCACATCTGGCCATGCATTCCCTCCTGTGTTTGCAGTCTTGGCAGGGAGAAGAGAGCAGGGGTTCAGAGACTTTTCCATGGATTGAAGGAGAGAAAAGTAAATTAGGGAGAGTCCCACAGTCCTTTAGAATGGTTGTTTAAGGTAAAATTGGCTGGGCAGAGATACATAGTTATTATTCCTAGAAGAAACTCAAATCAGACAGAAAGACAACTTTGCATATTGCTTTGTGTTAATATTTTCCTCCTATTCTTCAAGTAGGCATATTTAGAAAAACATAATCCAAACTCAAACAATGGCAAGTGAATGAAGATAATGGAATATATGACACTTATTGGTTCTTCCAGGTGGTGCTAGTGGTTAAAAAAAAATCTGCCTGCCAATGCAGGAGATGCAGGAGACGTAGGTTTGATCCCTGGGTCTGGAAGATCCCCTGCAGGAGGGCATGGCAACCTACTCCAGTATTCTTGCCTGGAAAATCCCATGGGCAGAGGAGACTGGTGGGCTACAGTCCATGGGGTCACACTGAGTCAGACACAGCTGAGCGCACACTCACAATGCTCAGTACTGGGTTTAGCAAAGAGGACAAATTTAAAAGAAAGTGGAGGAAACTAAAGGAATCTGAGTGCCCATAATTTGATGGAACTTAATGCATTTTTTATTATAAATAAATAAAACATTTTAAAATTTAATGTGTAAAATACTTAATGTATTTTATATAATGTATTTTAGCTTCCCTTGTAGCTCAGTTGGTAAAGAATCTGTCTGCAATGGAGGAGACTTGGATTTGATTCCTGGTTTGGGAAGATCCCCTGGAAGAGGAAATGGCAACCCACTCCAGCATTCTTGCCTGCAGAATCCCATGAACAGAGGAGCCTGGCAGGCTAAGTCTACGGGGTCGCAAGAGTTGGACATGACTTGGCGCCTAAACCACCACCAGTGTTTTTTAGTGTTTTTATTAAAATTGTTTTGTCCTAACAGAATCATGTGGAAAAGACAGAATTAAAGACATTTTGTGTGTGTGGAAACGATGACTCTAGGAAGTAAGGAGCGTTCCCAGGTCAGAAGCAGAGAATCTGGGATTTACCCCAGACAATGCAGACTCCATACTCTTGCCATGCTATTACAGAACATACTAGGAATGAGATTAAAAAGAAGTTGCAAAATTCAGAGTAGAGGAAGAAAAGAATAAGAAAGTCAGTGAATCATCAGGCAGCAAAAAACATTCTTAATGCCATTCCACTTTAGGCATGAAGAGAAATTGAAAAGTGTTTTCTAAAACTAGTTGCTGTTTCTAATAATAAACAAAGGGTGCCTAAGTTCATAGAAGGATTCCTTCAGGGAGGTTTCCATATCCTATAATGTGTTTTTATCACAAATTTTTTGAAATTAAAAAAATAGAAAAACATTGCATTTTGTATAGAATGTGAAAATCTATGTCACAGGTGAAATGCAATATAAATATTAAAAGCTTTTTAGACAGCACAGTGCATTCTTCCTCTAAAACTGGAATTGTCTATTGACTGTCATTTTTTTTTTTTCACTTGAGCATCACGTTACAAGCCATGTTTAGTTTCTAACGTTCGGAAGATTTTATACTCTTAAAGCATATTGTCTTTATGCTGAATTCTTATTCAGCATTTAGCTTAAGCAAAAGGAAATAACAAAGACAATTTTTTCTTTAATTCCCATGTACTATATTTAATTTTGAAGTTTCCAGTAATTTACATCTCAAGATTCATGTTTTTAAATATTTTCTGCTAAAAAATACATCATGCCTAATGTGAGTTTGGATTCATATTTTCCTATGGAATTTGGCAACCTGCTGAACCTGACTAGGTCAAAGCTAGTTATAAATAGTTTTTATTTTTTTTGCTGTTACTGTTTCATGAAAACTCTATTTGAAGGACTGCTCCATTAGTAATAGTATGATTTTGGGAACATATATAATATGTAAAGGATTTGACTAATTAATTCTTGCAGGGTTTTTTTATAAAGTCATGTTTGATAATTTAAAAATGTTAAGAGTGTAGTCTATTTATTAAACACAGAGTTCTATTGTATAGCACAGATAACTATATTCAATATCCTGTGATAAATCATAATGGAAAAGCATATTTAAAAAAGAATGTATTATATATACATATATGTATAACTGAATCACTTTGCTGTGCAGCAGAAATCAACACAACATTGTAAATCAACTAAGTTTCAATTAAAATATTGATTAAAAAAAGAGTGTAGTCTATTTCTAAAGATCAACAAAATTAGAATTGTATAGGTCAATGTTGAGCCCCTCCTCCCCCCAAAACCCAAATCACATTGAGAACTTACACCTAAAGGTATAATAAATTAAATGCAGGGGGATGATTGCACAAGAGATGGAAGGCTGACCAAATGAATGTGAGACAGTCCAGAAATTAGCCGTGAAGGAGGCCTGAATAATTTGAAAAGGGAGAAATGGCTATTATTTGAACACAAGTTTTCCCCAACCTCCCTACCAACAGTAAGCTGGAACTACACTAGACCGTGGAGGAGATGTAGGGAAGAAGAGAAATACCCTGTTTTTTCTCTACCTCCCATCTTCCAGAGGCCAGCTATTGGTGGAACTCTCTGGGTTTCAGTGTCAAAACAGCTTGTGAAATACATCCTGCAGAGATCAGATTCCCTGGGATAGGCACAAAGGAAAAAGGAGGAGAAATGGATCTGAGAGCAAACTGATCCAGGATATCAGCCCAAGAGGATAAGAGGATAAGCCACTTCCTTATTGACATATGTTTGTTAACATATGGTAATAGAATGTGCATACCTGCGTGCTAAGTTGCTTCAGTAATGTCTGACTCTTTGAGGCCCCATGGACTGTAGCCCTCTAGGCTCCTCTGTCCATGGGATTCTCCAGGCAAGAAGACTGGAGTAGGTTGACATGCCCTCCTCCAGGGGATCTTCCAGACCCAGGGATGGAACCTGCATCTCCTGTGACTCCTGAATTGCAGGCGGATTCTTAACCGCTGAGCCACGGAGGAAGCCTGTTAATAGACTATATAAGTCAAAGTTAACCTAAAAAAATTACTGAGGAAAAGGAAATACATAATAGAATGGCTTGGATAGTGAAAAAAAAAAGTAAAAAAAATGCCATGTATTTTGAATTCTAAGACAGGTAGAATGGGTTTGGATATATAAAATTTGTGACACCTTTTCATTATGGAATTACAAGGGGAGGGAAAAGAGAAGGTTGATTAGACATGAAGAGCCTGAGTAAGACTTTTCTAGACCAGAAGGCTGCAAACATTTTCTGTAAAAGATGGATAGTAAATATTTTGGTCTTGAGGGGCCATAGAGTCTTGATGTTAACTATTCAACCCTGACACCATAGTGAGAAATCAGCAATAGACGTGGTATAAATAAGTGAGCATGACTGTGTTCCAACAAAACTTAATTTCAGAAGTAGTGGAGGGCTGGAACTGGTTCACAGATTGTAGTTTCCAAATCTTTCTCTAGAAAAATTTCTATCAAAACACTGTTTCTTTTAACTTTATTTAGAGACAGACAATTCTTATTTACAGGATCACACAGTGAGCTTTGGTGTCATATCACCGTGGTGTGAATTCTGGCTCTGCCATTTGGCTCAGTTGGTAAAGAATCGGTGTGTAATGCAGGAGACCTCAGTTCAGTTCCTGGGTTGGGAAGATCCACTAGAGACGGGATGGGCTACCCACTCCGGGATTCTGGCATGGAGAATTCCATGGACTACAGTCCATGAGGTCCCAAAGAGTTGGACATGACTGAGTGACTTTCACTTTCTGCAATTTGGCAACTGTGGGAATTTTGGCAAATTATTTAATCTCACTGAGAAATGAGGGTCAGGATGACACTGATGAGGTTGTGTGGAAATTATGAGATTATACCTTTAAAGTATTTGACATGATGCACATAGGGCACATAGAAAGAACTATTACATAGTGATACTGATATTTGTTGATCTTATTAATTCTAGCTGTCACTATTTAATAGATATTTTGTTCCAATAGAAAGAATTTATGTGATCTAATATGCATATTTAAATATTTTCACCATAAAAAATCGGATAATCCTTGACATTTATCCTAGCACTTACTACTCATAAAGCTGTTGTGAACCTTTATTTCAGTGCTTATTATCTACAAAGTACAGCCAAATTGGGCTTCTGAGGTGGCACTACTGTTAAAGAACCCACTTGCCAATGCAGGAGATGTAAGAGAGTGATGCAGGTTTGAACCTTGGGTCAGGAAGATCTGGAGGAAGGCATGGCAACCCACTACAGTATTCTTGCCTGGAGAATCCCATGGACACAGGAGGCTGGTGGGCTGCAGTCCACAGGGTTGCAAAGAGTCAGGCATGACTAAGCAGTTTACAATCCAGAACACTGAAAAGAGAGTTCTAGAAAAACACCTACTTTTTCTTTATTGACTATCCCAGAGCTTTTGAATGTGTGGATCATCACAAACTGTAGAAAATTCTTAAAGAGATGAGAATATCAGACCATCTTACCTGCTTCCTGAGAAATCTGTATGCAGGTCAAGAAGCAACGGTTAGAACTGGACATGGAACAACAGACTGGTTCCAAATAGGAAAAGGAGTACATCAAGGCTGTATATTTTCACCCTGCTTATTTAACTTATATGTAGAGTACATCAGGTGAAATGGTGGGCTGGATGAAACACAGGTGGAATCAAGATTGCAGGGAGAAATATCGATAACCTCAGATATACAGATGACACCACCCTTACGGTGGAAAGCGAAGAAGAACTAAAGAGCCTCTTGATGAAAGTGAAAGAAGAGAGTGAAAAAGTTGGCTTAAAGCTCAACATTCAGAAAACTAGGATCACTGCATCTGGTCTCATCACTTCATGGCAAATAGATGGGGAAATAGTGGAAACAGTGACAGACCTTATTTTGGGGGGCTCCAAAGTAACTGTAGATGGTGACTGCAGCCATGAAATTAAAGGACACTTACTCCTTGGAAGAAAAGCTATGACCAACCTAGACAGCATATTAAAAAGAAGAGACATCACCTTGCTGACAAAGGTCTGTCTAGTCAAAGCTGTGGTTTTTCCAGTAGTCATGTATGGATGTGAGAGTTGGACTATAAAGAAAGCTGAGCACCAAAGAACTGATGCTTTTGAACTGTGGTTTTGGAGAAGACTCTTGAGAGTCCTCTGGACTGCAAGGAGATCCAATGAGTCCATCTTAAAGAAAACCATTCCTGAATATTCACTGGAAGGACTGATGCTGAAGCTGAAGCTGCAATACTTTGGCTACCTGATGTGAAGAACTGACTCATTGGAAAAGACCCTGATGCTGGGAAAGATTGAAGGAAGGAGGAGAAGGGGACGACAGAGGATGAGATGGTTGGATGGCATTACTGACATGATTGACATGAGTTTGAGTAGGGTCCAGAAGTTGGTGATGGACAGGGACACCTGATGTGCTGCAGTCCATGGGGTTGCAAAGAATTGGACACAACTGAGTGACTGAACTGAATTGACACTGAAATATTTATCCAGGTGGTAAAAATGAACAACCCCATAGGCATAAAATACAATGTTTGGTTGACTCTTGAACAACACAGGTCTGAACTGCATAGACCCACTTATATACAGAAGTTTTTCAAAGACTTCATTGGAAAAGCTTTTCTAGATTTTAGACGGTTTGAAAAAACTTTCACACAAACCTCATAGCCTACAAATATTTTTTTTAAAAAATTAAGAAAATGTTCGATATATAACAAACACATAAGATACATGTAGATACTAGTCAATTTTTTTACTTACTACCATGAAAATATTCATAAATCTTTTATAAAAAGTTAAAATTTACTGAAACTTTTGCACAAAAATGCTTACATACCATACATGGCAACATCCATTACACTAGACAATATATATTATATATTAATACATATATCAATTGTATTGCCACTTCTTGTTATCAATGTGTGAATTGTTATATCTGTAAATAAATATGCATTTCTTTTTCACATTATTTTTTCGTTTTTGACATCTGGTGTTAATAATATGTATAACAGCTTTGGCATTTTGTATCATGTAAGACAACATTGCTGTAGGTACTGACAGATAATTCATCTTGTAAACAGATGATATAAACTTGTGGTATCAATAAATACAGTACAGTAAATATTGTGCACTTTTTCCTCCTTATGATTTTTTTTAACATTTTTTTCTTTTTTCTAGCTTACTTTATTGTAAAAATGTAATATAAAATACATGGAACGTACAAAATATGTGTTAATCAACTGCTTAGATAAGTTAATTGACTTTTACATGAAGTTTCCAGTCAGCAGTAGGCTATTAGTAGTTAAAATTAGGGAGATTCTAAAGTTATACGTGGATTTTTGACTGTGTGGGGAATTGACACCCTTAATCCCTGCATTACTCAAGGTCAGTTTGCTAAATTGCAAGCAATTAGTACATATATTAAGTGTGGCAGGTGCTCATAACAAAGAATAAGTCAGCTCACAAATGGCAAAAATGCCTGTGTATTAACTATTGACTATGCTAAAAAGTTAAATTGACCCTAGTTGTAATTTTACCTCCCTAGTGATCTCTGGCATGATCAGCTTCAGCTGAAAAATTGGGTCAAAGAAATGTACATGTAGCCAAGTATTCAATTCAGTACATTTTTTAGAACTCTGAAAGAGATTAAAAAAGGAGAAACACAGGTTATTGAAAAATTAAAAATATTTAGTTCAACAACCCCACTTTAAGGTAAAACTGAGACCTAGCCAAGGTCCAGTGACACAAAACCAGGTAATGAGAAAGCCAGGATTGGGACTAATGCTCTAATAACCAGCTTCCCTAATTCACTTTTCAGTTTACTTTTCATGCCAATATTGAGCCTCTCTAGACTCTCCCAAAGTTCAATTTTAATTTTCCAGATACACTGATTTTGTTTTTTTCATATTCCAAATAGAGATTTCATCTAAGTCAATTTAGCCAAACTGGTTGGTCCACACTTATTCCTTGATAGCTTATAGCTACAAAAAGACAAGTCTCTATACAACAGACCTGCATACTCCACAGATGCTGGGGCCTAAAAGCATCACAATGGACATGGAGCTCACAGCAGAATTATCAACCAGCTGACCTTTAACGAGGTGTTTATACCCCAAAATAAGCACATCAGCACATTCTTATGTGAAATGATCCATAATTAAGTCCAGAACACGTAAAAGTTTTATATACGTTCAATCAATTATCCTACACAATCAGCATTTTCTCTTTTCTGTTTGATTGAATAAATTCAGCCAGGACCACAGAGATTTGCTCAACCTCTTTAGTGGAAGGAAAGGTATTGAAGTAAACTTAGTTGTGCATTTCTGAATAAAACTAGAACAGTATAATGATTACCCACCACATTCATTTGAGGACACAAAATAACAGCTTTTATGGACTTCTTATAATTTTTTAAAAGACAGTTTGTTTCTAGTGCCAAGAAAATAGAGCACCAGCTGCTACTTAGGGCTATTGAAAGAATTCATTGTGAAGTAAAACTTTTAATATAGCAGCATATGGTCAAAGCAAGGTATACAGTAAATGTTATTATTCTGTTGCCTTTTATGATGTGCTATAATTTACTCTTTTGAAATTCTCACTCTTTTGAAGCCAGTGGTATCTAAATTCTACAAGTAAGTCTCTTGCATATAAAGCAAAAAATAACTTGTCCCAATTATGACAACAAATTAAGTCAAGTCAACATTAGGTTTAAGGATCCCTAAATCTCTTTTGATAGATTTAACACAGTCTACTGAAAAACTGTAAAAACAAACAAACAAAAAAAATAAACAAAAACCCTCAGAGAACTTAAAACCAGGAGGAAACCACTGAGTCCTCTAATCAATCACTCATTTAAGAAAGCATTTCTCCCTAAAATATTGCTTACAACAAGTGTAACTGTTAGGTTTTAAATGAAATCTCATTTCCATTTCTAGTCAAGACTCCTTGGTCCTTATTATCTGTCTTTCTGGAGCTTACTTTGACTAGGAGCTGTATTTCAACATATTAAATAAAGAATCGCCTAATGCAAACTATGCTGCTATAATTCCCACTGAAACTCCATTAGGCAAAGGAAAGCTGTCAAGTATAAAATCTGCTGATCCTTAGGGATGAATTGGAGGACATTTTTCCTTTAATGGCTTCATGCTTTGCCAAGCCATAATTCACTTATACTTCTGTCAACAGCTTCATCAGGGTGTGTGTTTGACTTTCCTGAAAATGACATGATGGCAACTTTCTTTACCATGCAAAGCTATTGCCTTGAAACCCCCATGTGGGAAAACCAAAGCTTTTAGTCAACTCTGCTGTGAAGGAAGACATTATAGAACTTGGCTCTTGTGTCGCAATAAACATTTTAGCTTCTTAAGAAAACTTAGGAATAATCTAAGCAGCACAAACCCCGGTTTTAACCACCAGAAATTGTAATAATTTTTCTAAAGTGCTTTTCTTGGATGGCATTATAGCATTAAGGAATTGAATTTAAAAATAAAATTCTAGCAGATTTTCAGAGTTAACAAAGTAATGAAATTACTGATATAGGAAGAGACAAAAAGGGACTAGATCTGTTCATTTATTTTTAACCTTTTAGAAAAATGCATGAAATATTGCAGTTATATTTTACATGTTGTCTCCCTATAAAATTAAAAGAAATATATCCTCTTTCCTCCTTCTTCCCCAGGGAGTGGATGTATGCATTAACATTGTAATGGGACTTTGATATTTAAATTCAAAAAATAATTACAGAATGAACATATATATTTACATGTGTGTGTCTGTTAGTGCCAAATCACTTCAGTTGTGTCCGACTCTGCAACCCTATTGACTGTAGCCTGACAGGATCCTTTGTCTATGAGATTCTCCAGGCAAGAATCCTGGAGTGCGTTGCCATGCCCTCCTCCAGGGGATCTTCCTGATTGAAGGATTGAATTCACGTCTCTTATGTCTCCTTCATTGGCAGGTGGGTTCTTTACCACTAGTGCCACTTGGGAAGTCCATTTACATATATATCAGTTCAATTCAGTCACTCAGTCATGATCGGCTCTCTGCGACCCCATGAATCACAGCACACCTGGCCTCCCTGTCCATCACCAATTCCCGGAGTCCACCCAAACCCATATCCATAGAGTCGATGATGCCATTCAGCCATCTCATCTTCTGTCATCCCCTTCTCCTCCTGCCCCCAATACTTCCCAGCACCAGGGTCTTTTTCTTTGCATGAGGTGGCCAAAGTATTGGAGTTTCAGCTTCAACATCAGTCCTTCCAATGAACAGGACTGATCTCCTTTAGGATGGACTGCTTGGATCTCCATGCAGTCCAAGGGACTCTCAAGAGTCTTCTCCAACACCACAGTTCAAAACCATCAATTCTTTGGTGCTCAGCTTTCTTCATCATCCAACTCTCACATCCATACATGACTACTGGAAAAACCATAGCCTTGACTAGATGGACCTTTATTGGCAAAGTAATGTCTCTGCTTTTAAATATGCTATCTACACTGGTCATAACTTTCCTTCCAAGGAGTAAGCATCTTTTAATTTCATGGTTGCAATCACCATCTGCAGTTGCATATTTTTTGGAGCCCCCAAAAATAAAGTCTAACACTGTTTCCACTGCTTCCCTATCTATTTCCCATGAAGTGATGGGACCAGATGCCATGATGTTAGTTTTCTGAATGTTGAGCTTTAAGCCAATTTTTTACTCTCCTCTTTCACTTTCATCAAGAGGCTTTTTAGTTCCTCTTCACTTTCTGCCATAAGGGTGGTGTCATCTGCATATCTGACATTATAGATATTTCTCTCTGCAATCTTGATTCCAGCTTGTGCTTATTCCAGCCCAGCATTTCTCATGATGTACTCTGCATATCAGTTAAATAAGCAGAGTGACAATATACAGCCTTGACGTACTCTTTTCCCTATTTGGAACCAGTCTGTTGTTCCATGTCCAGTTCTAACTTGCTTCCTGACCTGCATACGGGTTTCTCAATAAGCAGGTCAGGTGGTGTGGTATGCCCATCTCTTTCAGAATTTTCCATTTTATTGTGATCTACACAGTCAAAGGCTTTGGCATAGTTAATAAAGCAGAAGTAGATGTTTTTCTGGAACTCTCTTGCTTTTTTTTAATGATCCAGCGGGTGTTGGCAATTTGATCTCTGGTTCCTCTGCCTTTTCTAAAACCATCATGAACATCTGGAAGTTCACAGTTCACGTTTTGCTGATGCCTGGCTTGGAGAATTTTTAGCATCACTTTACTAGCGTGTGAGGTGAGTGCAATTGTGTGGTGGTTTGAGCATTCTTTGGCATTGCTTTTCTTTGGGATAGGAATGAGAACTGACCTTTTCCAGTCCTGTGGCCATTGCTGAGTTTTCCAAATTTGCTGACATATTGAGTGCATCATTTTCACAGTGTCATCTTTCAGGATTTGAAATAGCTTAACTGGAATTCCATCAGTAATGCTTTCTAACGCCCACTTGACTTCACATTCCAGGATGTCTGGCTCTAGGTGAGTGATCACACCATCGTGATTATCTGAGTCATGAAGATCTTTTTTATACAGTTCTTTTGTGTATTCTTGCCACCTCTTCTTAATATCTTCTGCTTCTGTTAGGTCCCTATCATTTCTGTCCTTTATCGAGCCCATCTTTGTATGAAATGTTCCCTTGGTATCTCTAATTTTCTTGAAGAGATCGCTAGTCTTTCCCATTCTATTGTTTTCCTCTATTTCTTTGCATTGACCACTGAGGAAGGCTTTCTTATCCCTACTTGCTATTCTTTGGAACTCTGCCTTCAGATGGGTATATCTTTCCTTTCCTCCTTTGCTTTTCGCTTCTCTTCTTTTCACAGATATTTGTAAGACCTCCTCAGAAAGCCACTTTGCTTTTTTGCATTTCTTTTCCATGGGGATGATCTTAATCCTTGTCTCCTGTACAATGTCACGAACCTCTGTCCATAGTTCATCAGGCACTCTGTCTATATATATTTATACACAGATGTATGTATACATGTATATAATCCATAACCCTGGGAGTGGATTTAAGTAAATTAACATTGTAATTGCACTTCGATATTTATATATAAAAAACTTACAGAATGAACCTTACAGAAGGAACACATATATTTACATGTATACATATATATACTTGGGCTTCCCAAGTGGCTCAGTATTATAGAATTGACCTGCCATTTCAGGAGATGCAGGAGATGGGGGGGGGGGTCAATCCTTGTGTCAGGAAGATACCCTGGAGGAGGAAATGGCAAGCCAGTCCAGCATTCTTGTCTGGAGAATCTCATGGAGAGAAGAGCCTGCCAGGCTGCAGTCCATGGAGTTGCAAAGAGTCATACATGACTGAGCACTCATGCATGATATATACACTTATATGTGTGTATATATATGTATATAATCCACATATGCATACACATAGAAACACATATGTTTGTGTGTTTATCTGGAAGGATAAACTGGCTACCAGAACTGCTGTTGCTGAGTCATAGTAAGAAGAGTCTAGGTCTTATGCCAATATTTAGTTGTCTATATCAGGACCAGGTGAGAAAAAAACACTGCTCAAGGTGAAACTTGGAAATCTATGCTATGACTCTCTTACCCGGAGATGAACATCTAGGAGTGAGATAAAAAACACTGTTTCCCTGCATCTTATGCTTCCTGCTGCCAGTTTCAAACTCTTCACACTTTTCCTCCTCTGCAGTTATTCCCAGAAAGGGATCAATGCTTGCAATAGAGCACTCTGGCTGGTTGAAGCACTAAGAGAAAGCAGAGAGCCATTGGGGAGCAGACTTGGAAGAGAGAATGCTTGCTTGTCAATAATTTACAGGAATAGCAATGACCCTGTGGAGACACAATGGACTTCCCAGGTGGCCCTAGTGGTAAAGAATCTCCCTGCCAATGTAGGAGACCCAAGAGATTCAGATTTGATTGCTGAGTCTAGAAGATCCCTTGGAGTAGGAAATGGCAACCTGCTCCAGTATTCTCATCTGGAGGATCCCACGGGCAGAAAAGCCTGGTGGGCTACAGTCCACAGGGCCTCATAGTGTTGGAAACGACAGCATGCATGCATACTGTGGAGACCCAGTGGAGAAGAGACACATCTGTGGCATCAGCAGCTGCTACTACCAACTTGCACTACAACCAAGAGAGTAGAGGAAACCCTGATGGGACATTCTTCTACAGAAAGTGGCCTCTGTGGTCCTCACTAACCTATAGGGTTATAAATTTTCACTGGTGGAAAGGAGTGTCCCACTTTCATGTCACATAGAGTTCTGAAGCCACAGAATCTGAGTCAGTATTCAAATGTATGTATCTTACTGAGGAAGGAGAGAAGGACTACAGAAGTGACGGGGCACATAGCCTAGGAAAGATGTAGTGTCAGCAGGAAGCTAGCTCCTGTCTGATCCCACAGAGAGCTCTGGAGTAAAATGACAGAGTTGATTCAGCTCTTAAGCAACAGTGATCTTTTCCATCCTAGTGTCATTGGCTGTTGGCTTCTTGATGGTACAGGAGGGAGCAGAGAGGAAGGAGGTAAATCTGTCCTGTTAGGTTGCTTCCACCTGCAGAGAAAAATTCTCTAGAGAAGGGTGCATTTATGAACTCTTAGCAGCCAACACACAATAAGAGACTGGGACAGGGTTCTAGAAGGATATACTGCAGTTCTCTATTTGTGCATTCAGATGTTGCTGGTGGAGTGAAATGTCATTGTGAGTTCTTTTCCATTTTAATTCTTTCTACAAAATAATGAAATGATGTCCTGTGGATCAGGAAATTATATAACCATCTTATCTCACACTTCCAAAAGGCCATGGTAATTCTTCCTTTAATGCCAGAAGTGTATTTGCTTCTCCTTTTGAGTTTTTTACCCCCCCAATTTTCATTTTTTACCCCAATTGGTTTTCTCCCCCCTGTTATGAAATACCCTTCAGGCCATAGCGGAGACATTTAAACTTTGTCCACCACGTTCCTCTCATGGTGAGGCCCGTTAGCCTTATATCAGAATAATTGTTTTTTTTTTTCTCATTATCACTGAGTTTTACTGCTGTCCTGTGTCATTATTTGTTTTAGAAAGTGAAGAACAGAGGATTTTCTAAACAAACATAAAGCATGTGGATCCTTATTGATTTGTCTGTGGGAGAATTAAGGAAATCTGACATCATCACGCTTGAGATCTAGTGTTATTCAAGTATTTGGTGCAGAGGGCTCTGAATAAAAACTGAAATGAAACTCAAGATCACAGTTTCTTCCAAATTTATGGACAAACAAGCAGTATATTTCTTCTTCTTATAGATTGTAAGTCTAGGCTAATGAAAAATCAATGACTGGAACTCACTGTTATTTGCCCAACAAATGTTTACCTTCTACTGCTTCTTTGCTAAAAGTGCTCTGATTTTGTTTGAGATAACAATCTTTCAGGCCCTAGGTCCTAGGTCTCAGTTTGTGTAAGCCTATAATGGTAGACATTTCCCCAATTTTCTCATTTTCCTTTGTAGCTTACAGTGACCATATGAGACTAAGTCCCAAGCATAATTCTCTTGGGGGAAAGGCAGGTGCAGTTTTGAAAAAATATATGCTGTGAATCCTCCCTCTTTGTTCCTGAGTTACAAGTGCTATAGCTGAAACTATAGAAGCCACTTGTGATCATGGGGGAAAGGCCTACTGAGTCACAGGGACACTGTTCTGTATAGCTTGGCTAAATAAATAGACACTAAAAAGTTTATGATTTGAGAGAAAATAAAGTCCCAATTATTTAAGTTGACTGTGTGTGAAAGTTATTTTTTAATTAATTTTCATTGGAGTATAGATGCTTTACAATATTGTATTAGTTACTACTGTACAGCAAAGTGAATCAGCTACACGTATACATATATCCCCTCTTTTTTGGATTTCCTTCCCATTTGGGTCACCACAGAGCACTGAGTAGAGTTCCCTGAGCTATCCAGTAGGTTCTCATTAGTTATCTATTATATTTTTCTATTACATACACCTGAACACATTCTTAACAGATATTTAAAAATTTGAGAACCCTGCATTTTGTCACCTTTTGGTGGACCACGGTGTAAAATGCACAAAGGAAGGATTAGTTAGTTTATACAGATACTCTATCATTTCAACAAATCTTTATTCATTGCATATCATCATCATATTTGACATTTTTCTTGCTGTTTTATTTGGTATTTTTATTATCTGTCTACAAAAGTAGAATGTAAGTCCCTCAGAGTATAGGCTTCGTGGGTTTCATTCACTATTTCATCTCCATTCCCAGAGGAGTGCCTACCATGGAAGAAGCATTAGCCAATGATATCTTGTTGGTTTAACAAATGCATTCCCAGCCTTTGCTGAAGCAGAAACTAAGACTCAGAGTGTAAGGCAGAAATATTTGGCCATAGACTTGCAGAGTAAGAAGCTCCATTTCCATGGAGTAGATAAAATGGAGCCTGAGAGGGAAAGTAGGGTGAGGGTAGGAAGAGGAATGTGGCAAAAGAACAACTAGGACTGGAGAAAAACTTATGTAATTAGTAAAATCGGTTAAGTGAGAAGGGGAAGAATTTTCCATTCCCCAACCAAATGGGAGGGCTTCCTTGGTGGGTCAGTGGTAAAGAACCAGCCTGCCAATGCAGGAGAAGCAGGTTCAGTCCCTGGGTCAAGAAGATTCCCTGGAGAATGAAATGGCAATTCACTCCTGTATTCTTGCCTGGGAAATCCCATGGACAGGGGAGACTAGAGGGCTAGAGTCTATGGGGTCACAAAGAGTCAGACATGACTGAGCAACTAAACAACAACAACCAAATGGGATGGACTTCCAGATGAGCTGTCCTCAGTTCTAGTCACCTCATCTGTCTTTGAAAAGCTTGCTCTTGATCAGACAGTGTAATTGTAAAACTTCTAGACATAAAGAGGCTGTGTGTAAAGAGTTAGCTGAACTGTTTATTCCTTCTGTATGAGAATTTGACCTTCAGCTAACTTCCTAGTTCTTTCTCTGAAAATCCGATGAAGGTGAAAAGTCAACTATGTTGCTAGACAGCATTGCTTATGGTATTGTGTTGGTCAAAATGTTTGATTGGTGTTTTCTATAAGATGTTATTATTTCTGGCCAATTCAATATAAACACATTTTATTGGTAAATTTCATTTGGGATTGAAGAAATTATAAATAAAATAACTGATGGCAATGCCATTATTTAGGGCTTTTCTGAATGTGATTGCTCTTGATGCTGAATATCCCTTGCAGGAATCTAGGAAATATGTCTGTGGAATTGGTAGAAGAGATAAGTCTCTCCAACTTGCCCAACATGTGCATCATCCCCTTGCACTTGGATAAAGCAACAATGTTTACAACTGGAGTTGACATTTAAAGTTTATGGCCTTGGCTTCAGTTGAGAATCTCTGAAAGAAGTCCATATTCTGTAGTGTTGTTTTCCACATCATGCAATGCTAATTTATTTGGTAAATATCTCTTTAACCACTCCATGTGCATAGCACAGTTCTAGGTGCAAACTGCCTGCAATAGATAATTCCTATTTCTAACATCTTACAATTAATAGAGGGAAATAGATATGAAACAGATTAAGTAACTACAAAATTAAACCAATATAAAAACTACTGCACAGACAATAGATTATACAGGTGATCAGCAGAAAGGTACATAAGTGAAATCTCTAATAGGATTATATAGAAAATATAACATTGGATTTGGGTCTCCTTTCCTGTCAATAGCAATAAATTGTAAATACATATGCTTGCTTAACTTTTAATCTTATTGATACAGTTTTCAGCTTGTGGCTCTTATTTTCCAAATACTGCAAATAACTTTTTGATTTGGATGAGTAACAAAAATAATATAAGATTTTTAAAGTATATTGTAAAGTGTTTTTTCCTAGTTCTTAGTCACTGAAAAACACCACTATTGTTTTTGTTGTATGCATGTACTCCTGTTATTATTTACTAGATACTGATTTTTTACTCAAAAATATTTGTTTAAAAAAGAAACTTTATTATCTATTATTGAGAAAAAACTAAACAAGTTTTAAAAAATAACTATGATATATAAGTAATACTGAGTCTGACAAATTTTATCAATAGTTTTCACTTTAAAATTGTTTAGTGAGGGTTCTTTATGTTAGGCTTATAATTAAGGTATATTCAGGTTGATTAGTTTGAGATGAAGATAAGATTTTACAGCAAAAAAATGACATGTTAGTTTTGATGGAATCACAACCCAATGGTACAGATAATTGGAAAGAATTGAAAATATTTAACTGTCTTCTCTCTTAAAATCTAATGCTGGGAATGCTCTTCCAAAGAAAATGGTATGAATGACTTTCCAAAACAAATTTTGTTGATGAAGTCATCTGAGGTAAATCTTGCCTGTTTATTTTGTGAATAGGCCAAGTTTTGGAAAGTAAAGAATGTAAAGACAAATTTTTCCTTAATCATGAATTACTGTCATCTGGTTTGGAAATCTGTCTGAACCATCAGGGAAACCAGGTCATTTATAACATTTTTCAAATGCCTCTGCATAATGTTCATAATACATTTAGTGAATTATTCAGATGAGTTCATTAATAAGCCATTTAGACACCAAGATCCAAGCTGGCTCAATAAAGTGGTGTACTCCATAGCTCAGTTTCCCAATTATTCCATTTACTTTTCTTGCACATGGAATGCTAATGAAAGCCTCTCTTGTGAGAGTAACTGTAAGTTCTTCAAATGGGCAAATATATCTGCACTGCATGTACATGAGCAAAGCAACTTGTAATTGACAATTTTCTCCAGAAAGACTTAATGATGTTCTTACAATTCAGACAGATGAATGAAAATGCCTCTTCATAAAAGCTAATGAGCCTCAGTATGAACTACTTTATACTGACTGTCCTTCTTTTCGTAAAGCTGAGAAACAAGCTGGGGATTTAGTGCCCCATTCTTTTTTTTTTTTTTTAAGGGTATTATTTATTTATTTTTTTTTTTATTTTTTTTTTTTTTTTTTTTTTTTTCATATATTGTCATGATATCACCATGGGTATACATACGCTCCCCCTCCGGGTCCCCCCTCCCTCCTCCCTCCCCCCTGGGAAATCTCGCTGCACCAGTCCCGAGCATCAATCCTGGGCTGGCGATTGATTAGACACATGACAATTAACATGCTTCAATGAACACCGATGGGAGTGCCCCATTCTTAACATGACTGATGACTTTAGCAGATTGATTCAGTCTAGTCTTTGAAGAAAGCTAAAGTTTGAACCCTGGCTCTATTACTCGAATTCTATCTTAGAAGCAGGACAAACTTGAGCAAGTGTACATTTCAGCGCCTAAGTTATCTTACGTGAAAATAGTGATAATAAAAGTATCTAGCCAAAAAAAAAAAAGTATCTAGCCAAAAGAGTTGTGTGAAGAATAAGTATATTGGTAAACATTTAAGTTCTTGGAATAGTACTTGGCATATAATAATCGTTAAGTGTTTGCAGTTGTTTTTATTTTTTCTTAAAATGTTATATGCTATGAACTAAGTTGAAGTGAAGTTGCTCAGTCATGTCCGACTCTTTGCGACCCCGTGGACTGTAGCCTATCAGGCTCCTCTATCCATGGGATTTTCTAGGCAAGAATACTGGAGTGGGTTAATTGTGTCACCACCAAATTCATATTTGAAATAGTAATTTCCACTGTGACTGTATTTGGAGATAGGGTCTTTAGGAAAGTTAAGATTCAATGAGATTATGAAAATGGGATCCTAATTTAATTGGATGGGTGTCTTTATAAGAAGAGGAAGAGACTTCAGATCTCTTTCTCTCTCTTAATCCTTGCAGGAACAGAGATAAGGCTATATGAGGACACACAGTGAGAAGGAGACTGTCTGCAAGCTAAGAAGAGACCTTTCAACAGAAACCAAATTTGCCAACATTTGATCATAGACTTTTACACTCCAGAACTTTGGGAAAATGAATTTCTGTTGTGTAAGTCACCCAGTCTGTGTTATCTTGTTACGGTAGCCCTGGAAGACTAATACATTATACCTACTTTGAAAGTCAATGCTTCCTTGTGCACACAACAGTAATAAAATAAAGTAAATATAATATTTACTTTCAGAAATGACAATTTCAATATGTCAAAAAAAAAGCATGTGTCGCCTTCTTTCCAGCAGGTTGGCACCAGTCCTGAGCCCTTTCATGGCTCTGCTGCTATACGGGACTGCTATGTGGGACTCAGTCCTGTCCTGTAGTGGACCAGCACCAGCCTTGAGTCTCCCTGGGCTGTTCAGATAGCCATGAATGAAACCAGCCTTGCCATCTAGCAGGGGGGCAGTCACTGCACCAGGCATGGGCTCATAGGTAACTGGGCTGGAGGCCAGATTAGCTTACTAGGGCAGCCAAAGCAGTCAGCCTCACTGCGACAAAAGCGTGCAACTAGCCTACAGAGGAGGTACCTCTAGAGCAGACAGCTCTTGCAAATAGAGAGGAGTGTGTTGCTGAACCCTTTAGAACCTCTCCTATATAAGGCCACTTCTCCAAGATCAGGAAACATAGATGACCTACCTAACACATATAAATAAACACAGAGAACTGGATAAAACGAGGAGATGGAGGAATATGTTCAAAATGAAATAATTGGTGGCTCAGATGGTAAAGCGTCTGCCTACAATGTGAGAGACCCAGGTTTGAGTCCTGGGTTGGGAAGATCCTCTGGAGATAGAAATGGTAACCCACTCCAGTACTTTTGCCTGGAAAATCCCATGGACGGAGGAGCATGGTAGGCTACAGTCCATGGGTCGCAAAGAGTCGGACATGACTGAGCAACTTCACTTTCACTTTCTTTCACTTTCAGAAAAAGAACTAAACAAAATGGAGACAGGCAATCTATCCAAGAAAGAGTTCAAGTTAAGGATCACAAAGGTGTTTTCTCTACTCAGAGGAAGAGTGAATAAAAACAGTAAGCAGTTTAAGAATGAGTTATAAAATATAAAGTGTTAAGTAAAGCTTTATAATATAATAATTTAAACAAAAATACACTAGAAGGAATGAACAGATTAGATGATACAGAGGAACAGACCAGCCATATGGAAGATGGTGTAGTAAAAATCTGAACAGAAAAAAGAAATTAAAAATGAAGATAGTTTAAAAGACTTCTTGGGACAATATGAAGTGTACTAACATTCACACTACACAGGTCTCAGAAGAAGAGAGAGAGAGGGGCAGAGAATTTATATGAAGAAATAATAGGGGCTTCTCTGATGGTCCAGCGATTAAGAATCCACCTGCCAATGTAGAGGACACAAATTTGATTCCTGGTCCGGCAGTATCCCACATGCTGTGGAGCAACTAATTCTGTGTACTGCTAAATATTGAGTCTGCACACCTAGAGACTATGCTTCACAACAGGAAAATATACCACATTGAGAAGCCCATGTACTGCAACTAGAGAAAGCTTGGTGTAGCCAAAAATTGTAAGTAAATAAATAAAAACTTTAAAACACAGAAATAATAACTGAAAAAATTCTCTAACTTGGGGAAGGATACAGACATTAGGTCCAGAAAGCACAGAGAGCCCCAAACAAGCTAAAACCAAAGAGGGCTACATTAAGACACATTATAATTAAAACACCAAAAATTAAAGATTAAGAGAAAAACTTAAAAACAGCCAGAGAAAAGGAGCTAGTTATATACAGGGAAACTCCCAGTGGATTATAAGCTGCCTTTTCAGCAGAAATCTTGCAAGCTAGAAGCAAAAGACATGATGAATTAAAAAAGATGAAAGGAAAAATTTGTACTAAAATCTCATCACCTCCTAACTATACTACTATATATTTGTATAGACTATGCTTTTAAGTAAGATTATATCTATTATATCTGTGTAGTGGAAATGTTATAATAGTATACTACTGTGATTATAATATGAAAGCATCTATGCAGGGATATTTTATATCACAGAAATTGGCAAACTTTACAATTCAGGAGTTGCTTTATTGCTTTGTTTATTGCTTTGTCTTCAGAAGTGATGGAGAAAATGTTAATAGAGCAAATTAAATTTAAAATTGTGTCATTTCTGTTACCTGTTAAATTATGAATGGCATACACATACAAAATTGAGACAACATCCTTCCATTATTCAAAACTATTGCCTGATTTAGGAAAGATGTCACTCACAATTTTGATGGCTGTGTAAAATTCCATTATTCATCTTCATTGTTTATTTTTATCTTCTACAGAAACAAAAAGAGATAATCAACATTTATGTCAAAAGTGCATTTGGTCATCAGTTACAACCATAAATTGGCTATAGATATGAGTTTGAAAAAAATCAATAAAAAATCTATGACTGTCCATTGGTTATAAAGAATTTACAATAAAAAGTAATGTACACTTTACTATCATTTGTAAATTGTATGCTACACATCTTTTATATCAGCAACATTTATAAATATATATACATATATATATATAGTATATATATATATACAGACAAATGTGCACACATACACATTTCCTTTGCTGGAAAGATGATTGTTGAACATTTACCCACACACCATCAGAAAACATAGCTAACCAGTTCAGATAACTGATGTATATATCAGTTATATATACCATTAACAAATACTATATTATTGCTCAGTCATGTCTGACTCTTTGCAACCCCATGAAATGCAGCATGCCAGGCTTTCCTGTATTTCCCTATCTCCTAGAGTTTACTGAAACTCATGTCCATGAGTCACTGATGCCATCCAATCATCTCATCCTCTGTCACCCCCTTCTCCTCTTGCCCTTAATCATTCCCAACATCGGGATCTTTTCCAATGAGTCAACTCCCTGCATCAGGTGGTCAAAGTATTGGAGCTTCAGTTTCAGTATCAGTACTTCCAATGAATATTCAGGGTTGATTTCCTTCAGGATTGACTTGTTTGATCGCCTTGCTGTCTAAGGGACTCTCAAGAGTCTTCTCCAACACTAGTTCGAAAGCATCAATTCTTTGGTGCTCAGCCTTCTTTAATGTTTCTGTTTTTAATACACTGTCCAGGTTTTGCTTGGTTGTTCAGTTGCTCAGTCGTGTCTGACTCTTTGCAACCCCATTAACTGCAGCACATCAGGCTTCCCTGTCCTTTGCTACCTCCTGGAGTTTGCTCAATGTCCATTATGTACATGGCATCATCCGACTATCTCATCCTCTGTCGCCCCCTTCTCCTCTGACTAGATGGACATTTGTTGGCAAAGTGATATCTCTGCTTTTTAATATGCTGTCTTGGTTTGTCATAGCTTTTCTTACAAGAAGCAAGTGACTTTTAATTTCATGGCTACATTCACTGTCCACAGTGATTTTGGAACCCAAGAAAATAAAATCTGTCATGTTCCACTTTTTCCCCATTTAGTTGCCATGAAATGATGGGACCAGATGCCATGATCTTATTTTTGAATGCTGAGTGTTAAGCTAACTTTTTCACTCTCCTCTTTCATCTTCATCAAGAGGCTCTTTAGTTCCTCTTCATTTTCTGTCATTAAAGTGGTATCATCTGCATATCTGAGGTTGTCAATATTTCTCCTGGCAATCTTGATTCAAATTTGTGCTTCATCCAGCCCAGAATTTCACATGACATATTCTGCATAGAACTTAAATAAACAGGATGATGATATTCAGCCTTGACATACTCCTTTTCCAATTGTGAACCAGTTTGTTGTTGCATATCTGGTTCTAACTGTTGCTTCTTGACCTGCATACAGATTTCTCAGGAGGCAGGTTAAGGTGGTCTGGTATTCCCATCTCTCTAAAATTTTCCACAGTTTGTTATGATCCACATAGTCAAAGGTTTTAGTGTAGTCAATGAAGCAGAAGTAGTTGTTTTTCTAGAATTCTGTTGCTTTTTCTATGATCAAGAGGATCCTCTGCCTTTTGTAAATCCAGCTTGAACATCTGGCAGTTCTTGGTTCTAGTACTGTTGAAGCCTAGCTTGAAGTATTTTGAGCACAATCTTGCTAGCATGTGAAATGTGTGCAGTTGCACAGTAATTTGAATATTCTTTGGCATTACCTTTCTTGGAATTGGAATGAAAACTGACCTTTTCCAGTCCTGTGACTACTGCTGAGTTTTTTAAATCTGCTGGCACATTGAGTGCAGCATTTTAACAGCATCATCTTTAGGATCTAAAATAGCTCAGCTGGAATTTCATCACCTCCAGTAGCTTTGCTTACAGTGATGCTTCTAAGGACCACTTGACTTCACACTATTCTTATGCTATTATATTCACTATTAATATACAATCATTAAAAGTTAGTGTTTTTTAGAAAAATAAAATGTTTATCAATTTTAGGCTTTTGATTCTTGCTTCAAATCTTCACTAACAAGGCCACTCCTTTTCCAGGAAGAGAAAGCAGCAGAGTTTATTCTTGGTGTTCCTGAGTAATATTTCTTTCAACTATTTGCTTGAGTCCTTCAAATCTTGTTTTTCCATGGTTTACTCTTGATTCTGGTCTCATTTGAATGGATCTAAGTGCTTCTTTTACTTCATTTGGCCCCAAAACAATGACCACCAGTCCATTTCCTTTCACTTTCCTCCAAACCTCAGACAACCATAGAATTAGTACTTCTTGAAGCAGCTGTCAATGAGTTAGAGTTTCTTAATGATGTGTCATCAATTTTATTCTGGAAATTATGCAATTGCAAGTAAACAGATTTATTCATAAATCATCAGACCATGACTCATGGAGGACAGTCTCCATAACTTTTTTCAAGTGAGGACGTAAGGCTTCTAGAAAGACATTAATAATTATGTTTCATTGATTGTATATTTTAGCAAGTTTTTAGTTTTGCCAGGATGCATAAGGAAGTTGGATACAAGCAGAAATCTGTGACTATTATGAAGTAGGGTTAGTAGTGAATTATTTTAAACAGAATTTGTGGAGAATTACCATAGCAATGAGATGGATTACAAAATTAATGGCAGTTGTACAGCCATAGATTATTGGATTTTTAATTATATATAAAAAATACTCTGTTGGCATTTTGCTATAAAAAGGATTATTCAATTTAAGCTCAGACTTAATAAAATGCTCCACTTGTTAAAAATCAATTGTATGCATTAAAAGTCATTTAGTGATTTATAATAGTATTTCATGTAATACTAAAAATGTCTTACTGAATAAACTGATTAACTTTTAGCTTAGAAAGTGTGAAGTATGGTTTTCAGGGTTGTAGAGACAGTGAAGAAATGTTCTTACAAAGGCAGCAGAGCTCACAAGTTAGTAAAGAAACAAGCCCAAAGCATATCAAAGATATCTATTGATAAATGCCAAATTTGTATTAAAGATAATAGCACTCCCCTGTCCTGTGTGTGTGCTCAGTTGTGTCCGACTCTTTGCAACCCCATGGACTGTAGCCCACAAGGCTCCTCTGTCCATGGACTTTTCCAGGCAAGAATACTGGAGTGGGTAGCCATTCCCTTCTCCAGGGGATCTTCCTGGCCCAGAGATCAAACCTATATCTCTGGCAAGTGGATTCTTTACCACGAGTTCCACCTGGGAAGCCCAGGTAATAGCACAACTGGTTAGTAACTACTGATGTATACATGGTGTTTAAAATATACCAGGTGATGTTTTTAATGTCTTACATATAAATTCAAATTTAAATTTCAAAACAAGTCTAGAATTAGGGGCTATTATTAAATATTTTTAAGTACGAAGAAACATAGTCACACATAATATAAATTACTTACTCTATCAGGTAGGTGGCAGAGCTAGGACTTGAACCTGGGTGGTCTGATGTTGAGGCCGAAACTCCAATACTTTGGCCACCTTATGCAAAGAGTTGACTCACTGGGAAAGACCCTGATGCTGGGAAAGGTTTTGGGCAGGGAGAAAGGGACAACAGAGGATGAGATGGTTTGAAGGCATCACCAACTCTATGGACATGGGTTTGGGTGGACTCTCGGAGTTTGTGACAGACAGGGAGGCCTGGTGTGCTGTGATTCATGGGGTCTCAAAGAGTCCCCATGACTGAGGACATGACTGAGCGACTGAACTGAACTGAACTGAACCACAGCATGCCAGGCCTCCCTGTCCATCACCAACTACCGAGTCTACCCAAACCCATGTCCACTGAGTTGGTGATGCCATCCAACTATCTCATCCTCTGTCATCCTCTTCTTCTCCTACCCTCAATCTTTTCCACCATCAGGGTCTCTTCAAATGAGTCAGCTTTTCACATCAGGTTGCCAAAGTACTGGAGCTTCAGCTTCAGCATCAGTCCTTCCAATGAATACCCAGGACTGATCTCCTTTAGGATGGACTGGTTGGATCTTCTTGCAGTCCAAGGGACTCTCAAGAGGCTTCTCCAACACCACAGTTCAAAAGCATTAATTCTTTGGTGATCAGCTTTCTTTATAGTCCAACTCTTATATCCATACATGTATACTGGAAAAACCATAGCCTTGACTAGATGTACCTTTGTTGGCAAAGCAATGTCTCTGCTTTTCAATATGCTATCTAGGTTGGTCATAACTTTCCTTCTAAGCAGTAAGCATTTTTTAATTTCATGGCTGCAGTCACTATCTGCAGTGATTTTGGAGCCCCCCAAAATAAAGTCAGCCACTGTTTCCACTGTTTTCCCATCTATTTCCAATAAAGTGATGGGACCAGATGCCATGATCTTAGTTTTCTGAATGTTGAGTTTTAAGCCAATTTTTTCACTCTCCTCTTTCACTCTCATCAAGAGGCATTTTAGTTCTTCTTCTCTTTCTGCCATAAGGATGGTGTCATCTGCATATCTGAGGTTATTGATATTTCTCCTGGCAATCTTGGTTCCAGCTTTTGTTTCATCCAGCCCAGCATTTCTCATGATGTACTCTGCATATAAGTTAAATAAGCAGGGTGACAATATATAGCCTTGACATACTCCTTTTCCTATTTGGAACCAGTCTATTGTTCCATGTCCAACTGCTGCTTCCTGATCTGCATACAGGTTTCTCAAGAGGCAGCAAATTTAGCTCCTCAAATATATGGAAAAATATTTATCATAAAAGTGAATAGCAATCTATCCCCACTGTCAAACCAGAACAGTTTTGTCAGATATGGTGAGATCTATTTTCAAATCAAATAAATTTATCAATATGTGCTTGAGAAAATATTATTTATAATCCCTGAGGGACAGAGGAGGACATAACATAATAAACCATTTTAAGCTGTCTAATTAAGATTGAAATACCTAAATATAATTAATTCATCTATTTTATAATGTAATTCAAGATAAATCAATAGGCTTTTTCTTATTACATGTAATGCTGCCATATACTGTATTCTGGA
Source organism: Antilocapra americana (assembly GCA_007570785.1). Lineage (NCBI taxonomy): Eukaryota > Metazoa > Chordata > Mammalia > Artiodactyla > Antilocapridae > Antilocapra > Antilocapra americana. Next base: position 10,110,414 of record ML662436.1, on the reverse strand, counting down.
AATTGTTATTTATAAAATGTCATTCGATAAAAGGCATTGCATTCATTTCCTGGGACTGCCATAACAAGGTACCACAAACTGGGTGGCTTTAACAGGAGAAGTTTAAGTCTCTACCTCTAGAGGATAGAAGTCTGAAACTGAGCTTTCTGCAGGATTGAGCCTTCTGCAGGCTTTGAGAAAGAATCAACTCCATGCTTCTCTTCTAGCTTCTGGTAACATTAGATGTCCACTGGCTTGTAGATTCTTCCTCACAATGTCTTTATAATATCTTCCTTCTGTATGCTTTGTTACGTCTAAATTTCTCCTTTTTCTAAGGATGAAAATCAGATTGGGCCCATCCCAATGGCCTCATCTTAATTTTATCATCTGGCTAAACCCTATTTTCAACTAAGGTCATGTTCATAGTTACTAGGGATTAGAGTTTCAACATCTTTTTGTAGAGACAAATTTCAACATGTAACAAGGATGATGCTCCTTTAAAGAATGTACATGTTCATCTAATTCAGCTGTTTCAGTTTGTAAATAATGAAATGAGAATTAAGAAGTAATATGAAAGTATTGGAGTTTCAGTTTCAACATCATTCCTTCCAATGAACACCCAGGACTGATCTCCTTTAGGATGGACTGGTTGGATCTGGTTGCAGTCCAAGGGACTCTCAAGAGTCTCCTCCAACAACACAGTTCAAAAACATCAGTTCTTTGGTGCTCACCTTTCTTTCTAGTCCAACTCTCACATCCATACATGACTATTGGAAAAACCATAGCCTTGACTAAACAGACCTTTGTTGGCAAAGTAATGTCTCTGCTTTTTATTTTTTATTTTAATTTTTTAATTTTCTTTACATTATTGTGTTGGTTTAGCCATACATTGACATGAATCTGCCATGGGTATACATGTGTTCCCCTTTCAGAACCCCCCTCCCTCCCAATTCCCTCTCTCTGGATCATCCCGGTGCACCAGCCCTGAGCATCAAATCTGGGCTGGCCATTGATTTCACATATGATAATTTACATGTTTCAATGCCATTCTCCCATATCATCCCACCCTTGCCCTCTCCCATAGAGTCCAAAAGACTCTGGTTTGGCTACCTCATGTGAAGAGTTGACTCATTGGAAAAGACCCTAATGCTGGGAAGGACTGGGGGCAGGAGGAGAAGGGGACGACAGAGGATGAAATGGCTGGATGGTATTGCCAACTCGATGGACATGAGTTTGGGTAAACTCCAGCAGTTGGTGATGGACAGGGAGGCCTGGCATACTGCGGTTCATGGGGTTGCAAAGATTCAGACACAACTGAGTGACTGAACTGATGTATACTGATTGGGAAGATACAATGATATATTTTAGGTGAAAAACAAAGCAACTTATACAACTTCATGTTATAAAAAATATATGTATATGTATGTGTGCCTTTGAGTGGGAAAAAAAAGAAATAATATGAAAGTAATTCTATTAACTTCATTAGGTATTAGAATCTAATTTTCCTTATGTATTTTTTTATAAAAGAGAATGATACATACCACTAAAATTAACATTCTGAAAGATAGCATTTATGTTACTTTTTTCATGGTAATAAGTAGATAAATGCTTTGTAATATAAAATAAAATAAGGAAATATTTCATTTGGTATAACAGGTTTTAATTATAATATTGAGTTCAAAAATACTAATTCTGGCAGTAATTAAATGAAAGCTTTACCTGTGGGTTTTAACCAATGTTATCAGGAAAGACATCAAGAAAGGTAGTCCTTGAAAACATTTGTTACCTTTAAAGAACCAATGTCACAAGCTTTTACTGCTTCATCTGTTTGAAGTTGTTTTTCTGCTTTAAACCAGTATATGATGAATTCTTGAGATGAGTAGTGATAATACATGAAACAAATTGCTGCAAAAAGCCATCTTTAGTGTCCAATATTTATTTTCAATGTTTCCTTTTCTCCTTGGGACGCTGCTTCAAAAATCTATGCCTTCTTTGACAATATATTGAAGTGGAAGAGGCAAGTTTGTCAAACAAAAGGATACCTTTACTCAACTCAACTACTTATATACAGTATTGAGAAAGTTACAACTCAGGGCCAAATACTCCATTACCAGCATCATGATGTATAAATAAGAGAAAATTAGAAGTCCTATGTGTTTTTGGCATTTTGATTTATCATGGAAAAGGGGGTCTCTAAAATGAATAGCTTGAACTATATATTTGTTTTATATTTTATCCCGCAGGGCAGTCTTCTTACCAGGATTTAGAATGAGTGAGATTGTTCCTTTCTTGTAAAATTGTAATGAGGGTGTGGTCAATGCAAGTATGTTCCCAGTCATATCAGTCTTTAGGGAAAAAGTTACAGAAATTGAGGATCTGGAAAATAATTTATTTAAAACTGTCTATGCCTACATAATACTTGGATGGTTACACAAGCCTTAGTTTGAAAATCATCCATGTAGTGGACCCACCACTTGGGTTTTGTGGTTCCAGCATTGGAGTTCAAGCTTGAAGCCCTATTTAAAGCAGTCCCTGCTCTCACCCAGGACTCTCCTGGTCCAAGTGTTCCCTCACCAAGCACTCCAAGCACAGGTCGTGAAGAACCTGGTCCCTCCAGCACAAACTTACTTCTCTATTTGCCTCCTCTTGCCACGTCCCCAGTTCACTCTCCTGCCTTAAGGGGTATGGTGCTGACCCCAGGTTGAAGTCCTTTTCATTGAATGTACATTTCTCCTTTCACTGTGCCCCCTAATACAGCACTCTGTCTCTTATCTTCTTTGGAGCTTCATACACATGTGGATGTTAAAATGAGGTCCTCAAGGGACTGCCTGAACTGTGGAGTGAAGAGGTGGGAAGAGACAGGCACTGAGGGTCTGAGCATTTCTGTCTCCCCTTTCCCACAATTTCTGAGTTTTGAGGAAGTGGATTTAATGTTTTTTTCCTTCCACTGCATGACTTCCTCTCTTCTTTGAGCTTTGGGTAGCAAGACTCATAGGCTAACTTTTACCAAACTAAGCAGAGTCCAGTCCATAAGAGGTATTAATACTTAACACATATTTGTTAAATGACTGTTTTAATCAGTGAAAAGATGACCTCACCTATATGCTGAAATGATTGGCAGAATCTGATTTTTTAGACTTAATTATAGATATACTAGTATCATAGCTCTCAAGACTGATGCTTCAATGAAAAATCTTACATTTTAAGTCACAATGGAAAGACATTTCAATAATAATGGGTCCTAACAGTGACTTCTGGGCTTCCCAGGTGGCACTAGTGGTAAAGAATATGCCTGCCAATGCAGAAGATGTAAGAGACATAGGTTTGACCCCTGGGTTGGAAAGATCCCCTTGGAGGAGGAAATGGCAACCCACTCCAGTCTTCTTGCCTGGAAAATTCCATGGACAGAGGACCCTGGTAGGCTACAGTCCCTGGGGTCTCAAAGAGTGGGATGTAACTGACCGACTGAGCACACATGCAAACAACAGTGACCTCTATTTTAATCATGATCCATGTCACCATCTTACCTCATCGTTAAGAAAGAGAGTTTTACTGACTAGCAAAATCACATAGATGGAAATGCAAAAGAGGCAAGGGCATTAATACATATTTTCTAAAGTTTCCACTATAATTTATGTATTTAACTTAGAGTATATTGCATTTTCATAGTTCATAGATGGATTAATTCCTTTAATTTCTGCATCGTGAAACAACTGTGCTGTACTTAGTCTCTCAGTCCTGTCCAACTCTTTGGGATCCCATGGACTATAGCCGACCAGTTTCCTCTGTCCATGGGGATTTTCTAGGCAAGAATACTGGAGTGGGTTTGCATGCCCTTCTCCAGGGGATCTTCCCAACCCAGGGATTGAACTCAGGCCTCTCACATTGCAGGCAGATTCTTTACCATCTGACCCACCAGGGAAGCCCAAGATTACTGGAGTGGGTAGCCTATTCCTTCTCCAGGGCATCTTCTGACCCAGGAATCGAACCAGGGTCTCCCGCATTGCAGGTGGATTCTTTACCAGTTGAGCTACCTGGGAAACCCCATGAAGCAATTATTTCATGTTTACTATCAGCACCTCAAATGAAACATGGTAAAATTAAAGCTCATGACTCCACCCTTGTCAACTACCCTTTCCCCAGGATCCCCCATCTCAGCCAATGGCACAGCCGTTTACCCAACTGTTCTGTCCAAACACACAGAAACTGTCCTTGATTCTTCTTTCCTTCATCTCTCACACCCAACCTATAATTCAGATCTGTCAGTTCTACATCAAAATTTCAAAATGTACCTTGGATCTCAATATATCTTTTATCACCTCTTCACTGCTCCCAGCCTGAATCTAAATCATCATCAACTCTTAGCAGCATGATTTTCCTAACTTGACTCCAAAATAGACACTTCACACCTGGTTACTCTTCGTCCATTACCCACTGTGATTCATTACATTCTTCACAGTGCTTGTTATTCTCTTAAAATACATCATGTTATGTAGTTGTTCTCTACTTGTTTGATTATTTTTGCCCCACCAGAATGTCATTTCTGTGAGAGCAGAGGTCTTGCCTGTGTTCTTCACTTATATATGTCTACTGCCTGAATGGAACCTGATGCAAAACAGAGCCTCGGTTCTATTTGTGGAATGAATGAATGATCAAATAAGAGAATTCTCTAATTATGGGGCTGTGCCCTTGCAATTTTTATAACAGGGAATCATAGTGATCAAATAATTCAGTTTTGATAGGTCTGTATGGCTTTGAAGGAATTGGAGACATGAGGTAAGTTTGCAGAGTATTGTAAAATTGCAAGTAAGACTCCTTAATGTGGAAATGGAAAGAGGGACTTATGATATGTTTAAAGGGAAGAATCGATGTGACTTGAATGGTCAAATATGGCCAAATTAGGTAGAGGGGTGAAGTTAGGAAGTCACCTAGGTTTTTAGTTAAGGGAACCTGCTGGTCTGATCACTGAGATGAGAAATGGTGTGATAGTTTAGTTGCTAAGTCATGTCCAACTCTTTTGCCATCTCGTGGACTGTAGTCTGCCAAGTTCCTTTGTCCATGTGATTTCCCAGGCAAGAATATTAGAGTGTTTCCATTTCCCTCTCCAGGGGATCTTTCTGACCCAGAGATCAAACCCACATCTCCTGTACTGCAGGCAATATCCTTCATTGTAGTCCAACTCTTTATTGCTGAGCTCCCAGGTAAGCCTGAGATGAGGAATACAAGAGAAAAAATGTGTTGGAGCAGGGGAAACTCAGTTACAAAGAGCATCTTTCTTTTGTAGGATATTCTATTACAGATATTTAGAAAACATTTGGAAATAGAGACCGAATATAAGGAGAGTGGTGATGACTGGAAATTCAGCTTTGTGAGACATTTGCTTAAATTTGAGTGCTGAAATCAAGTCAACCAAGGAGGGTAAAGACAGAAAGAAAACTTACTCCAAGGGCAGGTTATATTTGAGTAATGGGACAGAGGTGATGGTCTAGTGAAGGATATCAGTATTTTCTATCAACATTATTTCCAATGATTACTTTTCATTTGCTCATTACTCCTTTCAAATGAAATCTTTCTGAATATGCTGTGTTTCCCAACTGGTGTACTGTTTATAGTGTTTCCTCTTCCACAATTGCCTTTTCTTCATTTCCACTCAATTAAATGGTGTTTGTTCTTTAATGCTATTTGTGTTTCCTTTAACCTTATCATATTTTTATGAGAGAAAAAAGAAGTCTTCAACATTATTCTGTGAATATAGCAAGTTTTCAATGACTATTTAATAGTGACATCTATCATCAATATGTAGATTGCATTAATACCCCTAATTTTTCACTGGTCCCTGTGTCTGTGCCTTTTGCCTTATAACTTGGCAGTGCTTCTCCACTCTGATGCTGGTCTCAACTGTGTGACATTTTTTGCCAGTGTTAGGCAGAAGTAATGGAATGCCTAGTCTTTAAGAGACCTCACACGTATTTCTGCTTGCTATGGTGCTTCTACCATTCTCCTGAGACGGATATGTCTGTGCTTGCATGCTAATTGTGGGGAAAGGATGTGGACAAATATTAAATCACTCCATCAAGCCCTACCTAAAACAACTGAGCCTGCAAAAGCATGAGAAATAAACATTCATTGTTGTATGTCACTGAAATGTCATTGTTTGCAATGATTCCATGGTAATGATTTTAGGGGAATAGCTAATTAACACAATTTCAAAGTGGAAATAAATTCTCTTCAATTTAAGAAAAAAAAATGAGAATTACCCAATGAAAATAAAGAGTCATCTATAGTACTAGATGAATAGACTTCTAAAACAAGCTTGCAAAAACTAACATGTTTGAATGAGTATGGCCCTCAGAGCCTTCTTATTGCTAGAGCTTTCAATTATTTTAATACTTTTGCTATAGGTTAAGAATTCTCTTTTCAAATTACTTTCAGAGCCAGTTTATGAATCAGTAAAGAAAATCCAGGTTATTTATTTCCTACTCATACTTTATGAATGCAGAAAACAAATATTTTTTTAAAGCTTCTTAACACACTGCTAACACAATTGGATGTTGACCTAGAAGGCTTTAACTCCCTAAGCTTGATTAAACTTTAGGTAGATTTCTTCCTTGATATAAGCCCGCCCCGACCCCATCTCTCCTTTTTTTGAATATTTACTTTAGGAAACTTGCAATTAAAGATTCTTCCTTTACCACTTAGCATATCTATTTCTTAGCCTTTTGCCAGTTTCATAACCCAGGAATGTCTTTCTCAGAGACCTGGGAGACATCTTTTGAAAGTAATTATCAAGAAACATAGCACCTCTATTTTTCAATCTCTGTGGGAAGGTAGGAACCTAACAAATAAGCACCAGTTAGCAAATATAAATAGCCTGATCCTACAGACCAGCCTCTACTCTGAAGTCCTCCATTACTTTGCCACTAGCTCATCCTCCACTTAAAAACCTGGCATCATGTGCTCCAGTAGCAGTGCATGCATGTTCTCAGCCATATTTTATTCTTTGTGACCTTATGGACAGTAGGCTGCCAGGCTCCTCTGTCCGTGAGATTTGCCTAATAGGAATACTGGAATGGGTTGACACTTCCTCCTCCAGGGGATCTTCCTAATCCAGGCACTGAACCCATGCCTCTTGCATCTCTTGCACTGGCAGGTGGATTCTTTACCACGAGCACCAGATCGGACGTCTGTGCTGCAGCAGAGTTCAATCTCTCTCCCCTATTATAAAAGTCTTGGGTAAAATTTCCCTTGCTTGTTTAAATGCCCAGTGCAAATGGAAGTGATTTCTTATAAATTCTAATCTGAGAAACTCTTAAAAGTCAATTTCCTTTTGTTCTCATTCCTTTTGAGAGTTTTATGTTTAGTCATTCCCTAACACACTAAATTGACACTTTATGATTTGAAAGTACATACATCTTCAGGAATTAACTTTCTTCTCCTTTGAATTCATCCCTTTAAAATTTGCTAATATTGAAAACATTCTTCATAGTTGCTTAAGATGTTTAAAAGTGAAATGCAGGAATTTTCTTCATTGTAACTCTGATATAAGGGGTATTTTGCATCCCTTTTCAACAGGGTATCACACTATCCAGTGGTGAAATATTTTGGGTAGGCAACTGCTCTCCCTTATGGGATATCTTTAAAAGATGCCATAATTAATCATCATCAAAAAGAAAACAGCTGTGATAAAAATTATCTTTGCTAACCAGTGGAATTTCTGAGGCTTCTTGGAGAAAAGTTTGACATTCTCAAGGTTCTTTCCACTGATTATATCAACTCTGAGTAATAATTTGAAGCTGATTTTTAAATACTTTTAGAACTGTCTATATAGTTGTCTTCCTTAAGGTCAGGTATTTTATGATATGGGGAAGAGAACAGAGATTTTTCTGGGTGTAAATTAATCAAAGTTGAAGAGAAAAATAAAATAGAGGCTAAAATTTGTCTTTACATGATAGAAAGATATTAAAGTATGATGATGTTAATGCATTTTAGACTAAATATAGGGTAAAGAAAGCACCCCCTTTCCAGAAGCATATACAGACAAGGAACAGGGCAAGATGAAGAGAGGAATTTCTCATAACTAATGGTTCTTCAATACCCATTTAACACAGGTATGAGGCTTTCTGCATTGGTCAGTAGACTGCACATGGTATATTGATTTTGCTTTTTGAATCATAAATTGGGATACTTTTCCTGGTAATCAGAAGTCTATGCAGAGGACAGTTCACTAGCTTTTCTATAGTAGTGTCAGCAGGTGGCAATAGTGTGCTTCTAATAGGTGATGGCCTGATCTATCAAAGATGGGTTGATGGGCTCTGCAGATGCTCCCTTCTGTAGATATCTAGGGATGAAGAAATGTGAAGCCCAACAAAAATCTGAGCTACACAACTCTTTCAGTATATATAAATATATATATATATATATATATACATATTATATTAAACGTATATACAGATAACAGTTTATATTTGTACTTACAAATATAATCCTGAGTTATTTCTTTGAATAGCTGCCTACAAACAAAAATATGCATTTGAAATTATTCAATGTAAGATTTAAAAAATTTCCAGGCCTTAGTTTCTCTAAATTTCTTTTCAGGTTCTAGGCTAATCCATCTTCTCAAGGCCACAGTATTTTATAGGTATAAAATTAGGAAAATTGGCAGGGTGCTAGAAAGCGTACCTCCTCAAACTTTCACGTAACACACATCACTTAAGGATTTGTAACATGTGGATCTCGACTCATTGTATCTGGTGGGGCCTGAGATTCTATATTCTGAGCATGTTCCCTGGTGCTTCTGACGCTGCGGGTCCTCGCGTGGCACACTGAATAGCAAGGCTAACGAGGAAGCCACCTGGGACCTATGTCTAGCCCTGGTAATCCTTAACTAGGTATGTGACCTTGGTGAGGTCATTTCATCACTTTGATTCTCTAATGATGAAATAAACAGAAAAATAAAGTAATATCTCTTCTGGTTTTTTGTTTGCTTATGGCAAGTATCTCAGAATCTTGTAAAATCCTGAATCATCTATTAAAGAAAATATTCAATTATTTTCATATTTATTCCATCAGAAAGTTGAATATACCAACTTGGAAATTTCAGACAATGCTTGACACGTGAAAATTAAATTACTGGCTAAATGTGTAAAGTAGATTTAATTCATATTTTTGTTTTCTGGACTGGGTATTAATCCAAAGAGATCATTAAAATATAGAATAAGTCCAGTGAAAAATATCTAAAAATGAAAGCATTGACAACAAAACAAAAATTTGGATGAAATTCTTCACTTAGAAAAAAAAAAGAATGAAGAAACAATATCCCAAATACTTAATTACATAATTGTGATTTTAAATGGTACCTAGAGAAGAAGTGAGGAAGAATATTAGTCATTTAATTATGTAATTAGGATAATAAATTAATATCCCAGTGGATATATTGAGATCTTATTTGATGCCTATGGTGTCAGGGGGAAGGAGTTTGGAGATGGTGTGGACCCACACAGGCTTTGCTTTTTAAATCAAGTCTTCCTGCTAGTTTGATACCTGGTTTCTTGTTTACCTGAGTAAAAGTCCCCTGACATACACTCTTTGTCCATATGTGTCTCAGTAGGAGGAAATAGACTAACAACAATTTTATTTGTTTGGGCAGTTGTTGGTGGCTCAGACAGTAAACAATCTGCCAGCAATGCAGGAGACTTGGGTTCGATTCCTGGGTCAGGAAGACTCCCTGGAGAAGGATATGGCAACCCACTCCAATATTCTTACCTGGAGAATTCCTTGGACAGAGGAGTCTGATGGGCTACAGTCCATGGGGTTCCAAAAAATCAGACACGACTGAGCTACTAACACATGTAATGCCTGAATATTCAGCAACTGAGTAGTTGCAGTAAATGGCTTCTCAGACTGGCAGGAAAAATAAAGAAGGATATAGCCATAGCCTTGTACCCAGAAGTATTGTCTTCAATCATTCGGTCTTCAAGTATTGTTTTCTCTTTTCTTAGTGATAACTTTGGAATCTTCAAAGTTGAGTATGGATAACTTACTCAAGTTCTCTAAGCCTCAGTTTTCTCATGTATAAAATGTGAATATTAGCAAAACCTAACTTTATAGCACTGTAGAGAAAATATGATGAGATTTAATACACAGAAACACAGTTCTGACATAAATCATAAATGCATATTGACTGCTGTTATTGCGTTTGTCAGTATTGTTATTAGCGGTTGTTATTGCTGGATTAAAGGTTTTCTGAATTCTTAGATTGTGGTTACTCTGGGCCACATTAATAGCCAGAATTCAACATCATTGCAGTTTTACTATTTCAGCTTTCTTTTAAATTTCATTATTTTTCTTTTAGGTATCCTTTTAATCTTGGGCAAAAATTTTATCCTCCCTTAACCTAGAATTATAATAACTGATTAATTACTCTAACATCAGGTTATTCTATAAATATTTTTAAATATTTTATATAATTGTCATTACTGTTTTTTGCAGTTTTTCTTACAAAAGCAGTAATCATTTATTTTTTATTTTTTCACATTGACCTTGAAGAACAAAACAAGCTGAATTTTACTAATGATGAATTTTCCTAAATGTAAAGTGAAACTTTCAAGTTCAAGTGCAGTTAGTGAATTTTTTGTGTGCTAGATGCTTTGGTGGAGCTATCTTTTTTAAGATCCATAGCAATTCCATAAAGGAAGGTAGGTAGATGTTGCATATGATTTCCACAGATTAGAAATTAGATTTAAAATATTAATTCAGTTCTTTTCCCACAGCCAAACAATTCATATGTATAGGAGAAGAATTTCAAGCCCAGGCCTCATTATGGCACATCAAGGACTCTTTTTCAAAATTATGAAGAATCTTTTAACTTAACTATTAGATCTGGGTGTGTGCTGCATGAGGATGTTGAGTTTAGTTCTGAGAGTATTCATCAGCTTAATCAAATGATCACAAGTTGAGAAAATTATAGCTATAAGTGCTATCAATGGGAGGCGCAGACTGTTCATACAGATGGTGAATTGGAGGTGGAGACAGAGTGGTCAGAGAAAGACTCTACTCACTTTATGGGTGAGAAAACTGAGGTCCTGACAGATAGAAAAGACTGGCTGAGGTCACTAAGGCAAGTGCTAGACCAACACCTGGACCTATATCTGGCCCCCTCAAGATCCAGGCTTTCTTACTTGGTGTCTTTTGAAAACTAAAATTTTTAGGTAACCTTGTAGGTTTCAAAATTCAGTAACTATTTTCTCAGATATATGTAGCACTATAAACATGTGTATTAAGAAAAGAAAAAGAGGCCTTTTTTTCTCCAGAAAAGGCATTAAGAGTAAGTACAATATTTAAGAATATTATACTAAAATGAATTTTTCTGGTATATTAGTGCATATATTTATATCACAATTCCTATCTATCTGGGGCAGTAAAGAACCCTCTTGTCATTGCAGGAGAGGTAAGAGACCTGTGTTCAATTTCTAGGTCAGGAAGATCCCCTGGAGGAGGCATGGTAATCCACTCCAGTATTCTTGCCTAGAGAACTGCATGGACCCTGGAGAGCTACAGTCCATAGGGTTGCAAAGAGTGAGACACAACTGAAGTGACTTAGCATACATGTACACATGCATCTATCTGTCTATCTGAAGATATAAAAAAAATAGATGCTAACCATGTAAAATTGAAGATACTTTCCCATGGCCTATTACTAAACTTCTGCCTGACATCAGGGATGATCTCAAGGTAGAGACTGGGCTTCCATGGTGGCTCAGACAGTAAAAAATCCACCTGCAACACGGGATACCTGGGTTCGATCCCTGGGTTGGATCTTCCCAACCCAGGGAGAATCCTAGAGAAGAGCACGACAACCCACTCCAGTACTGTTACCTGGAGAAGCCCATGGACAGAGCAGCCTGGTGGGCTACAGTCCATGAGGTCAAAAAGTTGAACAGGACTGAGTGACTAAGCACACAGCACAAGGCAGAGATCATTAACTATACCCAAAACACCTGGTATACGACCTTCAGGGAAAATGGTCTTGGGAAAGGATAATAGGAATCATACAGAACTTTGCAGAGATTTTCTCTTTTACTGCGATACAGTACAGTCGATACAAATAGGAGCATGTATTGACCCCCATCAGTTCAGTTCAGTTCAATTGCTCAGTCATGTTCGACTCTTTGTGACCCCATGGACCACAGCACACCAGGCCTCCCTGTCCATCACCAATTCCCAGAATTTACTCAAACTCATGTCCATTGAGTCGGTGATGCCATCCAACCATCTCATCCTCTGTCATCCCCTTCTCCTCCTGCCTTCAATCTTTCCCAGCATTAGGGTCTTTTCAAATGAATCAGTTCTTCACATCAGGTGGCCAAAGTATCAGAATTTTAACTTCAACATCAGTCCTTCCAATAAATATTTAGGATTGATCTCCTTTAGGATGGACTCGTTGGATCTTCTTGCAGTCCAAGGGACTCTCAAGAGTCTTCTCCAAAACCACAGTTCAAAAGCATCAATTCTTCGGCTCTTTATAATCTAACTCTCACATCTATACATGACTACTGGAAAAACCATAGCTTTGACTAGACAGACTTTTGTTGGCAAAGTAATGTCTCTGCTTTTTAATATGCTGTATAGGTTGGTCATAACTTTCCTTCCAAGGAGCAAGTGTCTTTTAATTTCATGGCTGCAATCACCATCTTCAGTGATTTTGGGGTGCCAAAAAATAAAGTCTGTCACTGTTTCCCCATCTATTTGCCATGAAACAATGGGACCAGATGCCACGATCTTAGTTTTCTGGTAATAAAATCTTATCTCTGACACTCTGTAAACTACTGACTGAAGCACAGCAGTTACCCACAAAGGGCTGGTTACACTAAATGAGGATTATGAAGGGAGTGAAGTCAATCCCACAACTATAGTATGAAACCGGACGCCTTCAAAGAAAAGTCCATCACAATCCGTCCTGGGTTGTGGGATGCTGGTATGAGGAGTGAAGAGCAGACATAGACACAAGAGCTCACCCAGCAGTCAAGCTTAGGATAGGTCCATGGATTTATCCTCAAATTTATGGTTGCTAAATATGAAGCTTTTGCCCAATTCTTTCTTCCCCTAGACAACTCTAATTTGTGAGATTGAACCTCGCAGTGATGTATATTCAAATGGAAAGCTATGATGACTGATTCCTTGGGGTCTCTGAGGACTAAATGTTCATGGGTAGGGGGACGGTTGCTCTGCATTGCAAATTGTCCTTGGGGTGAGGAAGAGTCTGAGGGGAGAGGTCTCCTTAACTCAGGTTAAGGAGAGTGTTCTTTACCAATGTCACAGTATTAGGCCAGTCATAGCCAAGCTTGCAAACCCCAAAACTCTTTTTCATTCATTTTCCTCTATGGATTTGAAATTTTTATTTTTGCTTCAGTGTACTTACTAGGTGTAAATAATTAGCTGTTATCTGTTGTAGGATATTATTCAAATGCATAAAATCATTAATAAGATTTTTGAATACCCTAAGCTAATTAGTAGTACCACACTGAGTGGTAATCATTTTAATCAAGGCAAAACTAAACTAAAACAAAGCCTGTTGTTTTGATTCCCACTCCTCGACCTTCAGAAAGTTACTTTGCAGCGTCCAAGAATAAAGAATATTGACTTACAAATGTGTTCTTGTTGCAACTGGAGATTAGCCAAAGGCCCTTAATAAAGGATTCTCGGTTGTGACGGAGCTGCTGAGCTCTTATTATTTCCCACTCACTAATATCTCTATAACAGCAAATAGTCATTATTTTATACATTTGTTCAACAAATATTTATTGAAGAGCTACTAAATGTCAGGCACCACCTTAAGTTTGAGATACAGAGATTTATCATAGTGCAAAATCTTTCCTAAAAGATCTTATAATTCAGCAGTGAAGACAAGACAGCCTAGTACAACAAAAATGATAATTTACTGCCTAATAAGACCTATAAGACCTAATTCTGCACAACTAAAGCTTAGTGAGCATTTATCAATTTTCAGATTATTCATAACTACAAGGCTGCATAACTACTGCACCCATCTTTCAGGTGGGGAAAATGAGGCAAAGAGAAGCTAAGTGTCTTACTAGAGATCATATAGTTACAAAGAAGCCAAACCCAGATTTGAATCTTACCCTTTCGTGTTGCTTGACCCTAACAATGATTAGATTGTAATAGTTAATTTTTCTGGGATGATGGAAATTAGACGCTGTAGGATGGAGAACTAATTATTTGTAATTTAAAAGATACATAGATGATTTTCAGATGGACTAATGAGGTGATGACTCAGAGGCTACCATAAGGTTGGTGCTGCAGTTCAGAAATGAGACGACAGGAACCTGAAGTCAACAGGGCCAGTTAAAAAGGAGAGTGGGTTCTGGTTACTGAGCAGGTAGACTCCACCACGTGTGGAGAGAGGTTGGGTGTGGGGAAAGTGAGGTTAATGTGCAGCAAGTAAGATCCAGGAGAAAGGAATTTAAATGGCACGTTTTAGATTTGAGAGACAAGTTGCCATCAGGGAAAATTGGGAATATGTAAACAAGAGCAATAGATCTTTTTGGGGGGTTGAAGAAGGAAGTGGAGGTAAGCATGTGAGAAAATATATGAAAGTTTAATTTTGAATATGTCTTGAACATTGTCATTGGATATACAGATGCAGTGCATAGTCAGAGATTTAAGGTAACATTCATCAAGGAGTTATGTGATGGAGTTATATTTGGGGACTATCAAATAACTTAGAGCAGAGTTGAAAATTCTCTGAGATGAAATAATGACCACACTTCATTGAGGCTTTCCTATCTTGAAAGCATGGTATTAAATATTTTATGGGCCTATTTTTATTTCAGTTCAGTTCAGTTGCGTCCAACTCTTTGCAACCCCATGAATTGCAACACACCAGGCTTCCCTGTCCATTACCAACTCCTGGAGCTTGCTCAAACTCATGTCCATCGAGTTGGTGATGCCATCCAACCATCTCATCCTCTGTTGTCCCCTTCTCCTCCTGCCTTCAGTCTTTCTCAGAACCAGGGTCTTTCCCAGTGAGTCAGTTCTTCCATCAGGTGGCCAAAGTATGGGAGCTTCTGCTTCAGCATCAATCCTTCCAATGAATATTCAGAACTCATTTCCTTTAGGATTAACTGGTTTGGTCTTTGTAATCCAAGGGACTATCAAGAGTCTTCTCCAACAACACAGTTCAAAAGTATCAATTCTTCTGTGCTCGGCTTTCTTTCTAGTCCAACTCTCATATCCATACCTGACTACTGGAAAAACCATAGCTTTGAGTGG
Organism: Antilocapra americana; assembly: GCA_007570785.1. Taxonomy (NCBI): domain Eukaryota; kingdom Metazoa; phylum Chordata; class Mammalia; order Artiodactyla; family Antilocapridae; genus Antilocapra; species Antilocapra americana. The sequence continues at coordinate 10,095,147 of ML662436.1, read as the reverse complement.
ACAGACTTTTGTCTGCAAAATGTCTCTGCCTTTTAATATGCTATCTAGGCTGGTCATAGATTTTCTTCTAAGAAGCAAACATCTTTTAATTTTATGGCTGCAGTAACCATCAGTAGTGAATTTGGAGTCCAAGAAAATAAAGTCAATCATGATTCCATTGTTTCCCCATATTTGCCATGAAGTGATGGGACCAGATGCCATGATCTTAGTTTTTGAGTGTTGAATTTTAAGCCAGCTTTTTCACTCTGCTCTTTCACTTTCATCAAGAGGCTCTTTTGTTCTTCTTTGCTTTCTGCCATAAGGATGGTGTCATCTGCATGTCTGAGGTTACTGATATTTCTCCTGGTAATCTTGATTCCAGCTTGTGCTTCATCCAGCCTGGTATTTCATATGATGTACTGTGCATATAAGTTAAATAAGCAGGGTGACAATGTACAGCCTTGACGTATTCCTTTTCCGATTGTGAACCAGTCTGTTGTTCCATGTCCACTTCTAACTGTTGTTTCCTGACCTGCATCTGTCTTCTTGACAGATTTCTCAGGAGGCAAGTCAGGTGGTCTGGCATTTCCTTCATTTAAGAATTTTCCACAGGTTGTTGTGAGCCACAGTCAAAGGGTTTGGCATAGTCAGTAAAGCTGAAGTAGATATTTTGCTTTTCTGGAACTCTCTTGCTTTTTCTGATCCAGAGGATGTCGGCAATTTGATCTCTAGTTCTTTTTCCTTTTCTAAAACTAGCTTGTCCATCTGGAAGTTCTCGGTTCCCATACTGTTGAAGCCTGGCTTGGAGAATTTTGAGCATTACTTTGCTAGCATGTGAAATGAGTGCGATTGTGTGGTAGTTTGAGCATTCTTTGACATTGCCTTTCTTTGGGACTGGAAAGAAAACCGATCTTTTTAAGTCCTGTGGTCACTGCTGAGTTTTCCAAATTTGCTGGCATATTGAGTGCAGCATTTTCACAGCATCATCTTTTACAATTTGAAATATCAGCTGGAATTCCATTACCTCCACTAACTTTGCCAGTAGTGGTGCTTCCTAAGGCCCTCTTAACTTCAAATTCCAGGATGTATGGCTCTAGGTGAGTGATCATATCATCATGGTTATCTGGTCATTATGATCTTTTTTATCTAGTTCTTTTGTGTATTCTTGCCATCTCTTCTTAATATCTTCTGCTTCTGTTAGGTCCATACCATTTCTGCCCTTTATCGAGCCCATCTTTGCATGAGATGTTCTGTTGGTATCTGATTTTCTTGAGGAGATCTCTAGTCTTTTCCACTCTATTTTTTCCCTCTATTTCTTAGCATTGATCACTGAGGAAGTCTTTCTTATCTCTCCTTGCTATTCTTTGGAACTCTGCATTCCGATGGGTATATTTTTCCTTTTCTTCTTTGCCTTTAGCTTCTCTTCTTTTCTCAGCTATTTTTAAAGCCTCCTCAGAGAACCATTTTGGCTTTTGCATTTCTTTTTCTTGGGGATAGCCTTGATCACTGCCTCCTGTACAATGTCAGGAAGCTCCGTCCATAGTTCTTCAGGCACTCTGTCTATCAGATCTAATTTCTTGAATCTATTTGTCACTTCCACTGTGTGATCATAGAGGGATTTGATTCAGGTCATACCTGAATGGTCTGGTGGTTTTCCCTAGTTTCTTCAATTTAAGTCTGAATTTTGTAATAAGGAATTCATAATCTGAGCCACAGTCAGCTCCAGGTCTTGTTTTTGCTAACTTTATAGAGCTTCTCCATCTTCAGTTGCAAAGAATATAATCAATTTGATTTTGGTATTTATATCTGGAGATGTCCATATGTAGAGTTGTCTCTTCTGTTGTTGGAAGAGGGTGTTTGCTATGACCAGTGCATTCTCTCGGCAAAACTCTGTTAGCCTTTGCCCTGCTTCATTTTGTGTTAAAGTGGAGAAGTAGAGAGCTTCAGAGTTGAGTGTTGTACACTACAGAAAAGCAAGTATCACAGGCACTACAGGGGATGGTTGTATGGCGCAACTGGCAGTTGGGTGGAGACTCTGCCAACATAGTTGGGGGAAGCAGACATCAGGCTGTAGTATATTAAGGAGTAAACAAAAGCAGAGACATTGTGCTCTACTTGTTTAAGAAAAGTTTGGTTGAGAAAATGAGAATGGAAAGAGTCAATGGAATAGTAAGGTCAAGGGAGAATTTTCTAAGCATAGGGAGGATTGAGCCTGTTTATAGCATATGAGACAGGAGCCAGTGGGAGAAGAAACATTGATAATTGGTGAAGAAATGTTGGAGGGGAGAAGAGAAAGTAGAAGATAGCAGAGATTTGCAGTGAGATCAAATTAAAAGATGGAATTTTTCCTGAGGATGAAAATGCTGTGTCTTTTCTTTCTTTTTCTTTTTTTAGTTTTATTGGAGTATAGTTGATTTACAATGTTGTGGTAGTTTCAGATGTATAGCATAGTGATTCAGTTATACATATACATATGTTCTTTCTTTTTCCATATAGATTATTATAGTGTATGTGCTAAGTCACTTCAGTTGTGTCCAATTCTGAGAACCCATGGTCTGTAGCCCATCAGGTTCCTCTGTTCATGGAGTTCTCCAGGCCAGAATACTGGAGTGGGTTACATTTCTTTCTCCAGGGGATCTTCCTGACCCAGGGATCGAACATGCATCTCTTACATCTGCACTGGCAGGTGGCCTCTTTACCACTAGTGTCACCTGGGAAGCCCACGTGGGAAGATGTACTGCACAGTGATTCAGTTATACATATACATAGGTTCATTCTTTTTCAGATTATTTTCCCAAATAGATTATTACTGAATATTGAGTATAGTTCCCTGTGCTATAATAGTAGGTCCTTGTTGGTTATCTATTAATATTTTATATAGAGTAGTGTGGTGGCTCAGACAGTAAAGAATCCACCTGCAATGTGGGTAGACCTGGGTTTGATCCCTGGATTGGGAAGATCCCCTGGAAGAGGGCAAGGCAAACTGCTCCAGTATTCTTGCCTGGAGAATCCCCATGGATAGAGGAGGAGCCTGGCTGGCTACAGTCCATGGGATCATAAATAGTCAGCACAGCGCAGTGTGTGAATGTCTATCCCAAGCTCCCAATTTATCACCACACTGTATGGAACTAAGTCAGTGTGTAGTTAGATAACATCACCAATTCAGTGAACATGAGTGTGAGCAAACTCCGGAAGAGAGTGAAGGTCAGGGAAGCCTGACATGCTATAGTACATGGGATCACAAAGAGTTGGACATGACTTAGCAACTGAACAAGAGCAAAATGTGTAGAAGTAGCAGTTTGAATCTCACCTTTAAACAAATTTGTGCTGTTTTGAGTGGTTATGAACCAAGGGACCATATGGCCCTAGGCTTCCTCTGTACAGATGAGGAAAATGTAGCTTTGGGAAGGGAGCGCCAGTCAGGTTAGATTTTTTAACTTCCATCTTCCCTTGTTCTCTGCTTTCTTCCTTTCCCTGCTTCTTCCTCCTTTTTTTCCTTCTCCTTCCTTCCCCATTATTCCTTTATTTCTTAGTAGATTAGTGAACATTTTTGAGGTGCTTGACACATTATGTCCTCTACCTCTATTTAAACAATATGTTGAATAATGTATTTTACTGTTAAAATATAAAATTCAAAGAAATAAATCTGAAGATTTAATTGGTTTTATTCAATGATTCACAATTTCGGCAGCAGCCTGCCCCCCCCCCAACTCCTTAAACAAGAGTGCTAAGGGGTTGTACAAAATGGAAGGTTATTATAGGAAGGAGGGTGGAGCAAGGGAGTTACTAGCAAGAAAAAAGAAAGGATTAATTCAGTCCAGGTTATCTTCTTTTGGTAAAAAGAAACAGCAGGATTCTTTGTCATGCAGATTACCTCACTGGTATACAGGTGTGCTAAGTCCTTGTGACCCTATGGATTATAGCCTGCCAGGTTCCTCTGTCCATGGATTTCTCCAGGTAAACATACTGGAGTGGATTGCCATTTCCTTCTCCAAGAAATCTTCCTGACCCAAGGACTGAACCTGTCTTTTTATGTCTCTTCGGTCAGAAAAGTTCAGATTGGATATTTTAAAGGTCACATTTCTGGGAGGGGTTGAACCTGAAGTTAAATATTGGTTTGCTGCCATGGGGGCACATGTCACCATTTGGGGTTTGTTATTTCTTCTTAACACTCCTGAAAATATGCACACATTTTCTCCAGGGTAAAGGAGAACATCACTTCAAATTCTATGTTGCTTTGAATTTTTTTTAATGGTGAATTTAACTCAGGCTACATAACTGACATCTCTAAGTGGGCTTCCCTGGTGGCTCAGCTGGTAAAGAATCTGCTTTCGATGCAGGGGACACAGGTTCAGTCCCTGGGTCAGGAAGATCCCCTGGAGAAGGAAATGGCAACCCACTCCAGTATTCTCTCCTGGAAAATCCCATGGGCAGAGGAACCTGGCTGCTTATATCTCTGAGAAGAGATTGAAGAAAGAGATGGTATATATTGGAACTTGTGAAAATTGCATATATTAACAGTCACCTTGATTTTTTCTTTTTTCTTTTTTTTGTGTTAGAAAAAAAAGTCTTACTCTAATTGAGAGAATATTAAAAGGAAAAGGTACATGACAATAGTGTCCAGGACATCTTGGTGATTTGGTGTCCCCTATAGCAAGTGCCATGATTTTATTTAACCTTCCCTTCCATCACAAAGACTTTCTAGTGAATATATTACTTTATTAATTTTTTCCTATGATTCCTCCTCCTCTACACTCACCCCTACTCCATAAAGAGCTTTGTGATCTTCATCATCTAGTGAAATAACAGGATGTATGGAAATCAGGGTTATCTTATTTTCTATTTGCAGAATCAGCAGTACCTTGGTTGATAGAATCCAGCTATCTTATTCCTTGTGGACTTTGTAGAAGAAACATCAGTTTACTTTCTAACTGAATAGATTGACAATTTCTTCTTTTATTTTGTGTCTTGAATTGATTACTTTTATTAAATCGACTGGCTCACCCATCAGTTGAGAGTCTGTTAGTAAAACAAGTATTGGCTATATACATATTAAACTAATTTATCTAGGGAGCAAAGTAATTTCTTTGAGCAAAAAAGATATTTTTGTTAAATAGCAGTTTCTAAATCCTCTTCCAAAACAGAGAGACCCCTTAGGAGGAAAAGTTGCTAGAATAGAATTTTCCTCTCTCTACATTGGGTTATAAAAATGAAAAAGAAGATCCTATAGCTTGTGTTGCATAACAAATGAGGCTTATGTAACCTGAGTGTTCTCTGGCTTGACCAACTTATGACTCTCCCACATCATCAACAGTAACTCTAAATATCCAAGTTTCCAAGGCATCATCCTATGTGCTTGAATGACAGAAATTAGCATCTCTCAACTTGTCCTCTAGCTATTTTGAAGAGTTCCACAGATAGCAGTCACATGGGTGCCCAGAAATAAGTCTTCACATTATTCTACTTCAGCCCCCAGACATGCTGCCACGATGCTGGCTCTGCCCATGATGGCTATGTGGTGTCACCATCCTCTGGGCGCAGCGGTCCTTCACTGATGAATGCTCTTGTCAATACCATTATAATCTTAAGAAAGGAATCCAGCTCTCGCTTTTTGGTGACTAACCGCAAACCTAGGAGAGATGGATTTGCAATTCTACCCAGAAATACAAAGTCCAAGCACTAACTTCTACTTAGTGTTCAGAATCACAGAAATAATGTTAAATTTACAGTGTATATATACTACTGTATGTTGAAACACTGACAGAGTATCAGCACTGCTCCTTTCATCAGGAAACCTCACTCAATCTGCTGATATTTTGTTTTGTTCTTTGGCACTCTCATACATTTTAGACTAAATGGAGTATGATTCTTAACATCCAGGTGATGCATTCTTTCTCAATAGAGCATGTGAGGACCACTGGAAATTCAGACTCCATCAAATTTGCCAAGTTCAGGTCCATAGTCAGCACAATCTCTCCTGCAGTGAATGTGAAGGAAAGATATACACTTACTTCCCTATGGCACCTTCCTTATCACTTTGCTCTTTCTACCTCAAGCAACTCTTTAAACAGACAACATCTAATTTTGCAGACATGTGCACTATAGGCATGCATAAAGAACTCAACTATATATGATAAAGAAGCATTTGTTACATAATGGAAATGATCAACAGACAATCAGATCTGGCTACCCATCACAGAGTGTGACGGTGTTGGAATGAAATTGTCCCAAAGCGTTCCCTTTCTGGAAAGAGATTTTGCTTGGTATTTAACTAAATAGACTGATTAAAAAAATTTTTTTTCCAGGAAAAAACAATCTTCTGGGGTTTGTGAAAGGAAAATCAAAATGGAGCTGATATCGTTTAGAGAGCTCTCAAAAATGGAGCCAGGAGGTCATTAAGGAAGTATGATTTATACATGTCTCAGTTGGGATGGAATCTGACCTTTTGATTCAATAAGTGATCCAGAACATCTGTCAGTATCTCAGGATGCTTATAAGATCCTTACCCTAAAATAATTCATGACTATCATCTATTTTTCAGACTGCTATGCCAAAACAACTTGTGATTCCTTGAGGATGAATATTTTCTGACTTGCATCAGAGTCAACCACCATTCTCACCAGGTGACTTTTAACAGCCTCCTGGCATTTTATTTTTATGAGTCTCTGGCTCTTTCTCAGAGCACACTTTCGGGGTTACCGGCATCTGTGTCTCCTGAATTGCATTTTTTTTTAAAAAATTTTAATTGGAGGCTAATTTCTTAAGACCACAAATAAACTCTTTTCTTATTGGCAGCTTGAGGGATCTGAGGCCACCTCCAGGTAGATAGCGACAGAATTGAGTTCGGTTATAGGATACCCTACTGGCGTCTGGTCTGGAGTACTGCTTGCTTGGTGATATTGGGGAAACTCTCTCCCTCCACATATTGTAATTGGGTCAGAACCTCCAAATACACACATGATACATTTTCAACATAAGTTGAATTAAAAAAGCAGGTAGAAAAAGTTAATTTTAAAATATTGGCAATACAACTATTTAGTATTTCTAAATTAGATTATAGCCTTCTAAATATTAAATATAGCAAAAATAATACCCTATTATCTAGATAACTATATTATGAGGGGCAATACACATTCTTTTTCTGCTCTTGATTCAGTGAAGAGGGCTTCTCTCTAAGTGCCTCTCTTTTCTCCTTTACTTACTACATCTCCATAATACTACGCATGCTAAGTCACTTCAGTTGTGTCTGATTCTGCAACCCAATAGACTATAGCTCGTGACTCTATTGTTCTTGGGCTTGTTCAAGGTCTCAAGTGGTAAACAGTTTGCCTGCAATGCAGGAGAACTGGGTTCGATCCCTGGGTGGGGAAGATCCCCTGGAGAAGGAAATGGCAACCCACTCCAGTATTCTTGCCTGGAGAATCTGATGGACTGAGGAGCCTGTTGATCACAGTGCATGAGGTCGTAAAGAGTTGGACACGACTGAGCGAGCACACACGCAGACTGTAGCTCACCAGGCTCCTCTGTCCATGGATTCTCCAGGGAAGAAGAGTGGAATGTGTTGCCGTGCCCTCCTTCAGGGGATGTTTCCAACCCAGGGATCAAACCTGTGTCTCTTATATCTCCTGCACTGGCAGCAGGGTCCTTTACCACTAGTGCCATGTGGGAAGCCCCTATAATACCATTATCAAGGTTATGCTAAATCTCAGGTCACGTTGTCGTGCAGTTAGTAAATGATCAAGGTGGGCTGGCAGGATTTCTGAAGATCTGATTTCACATTTCAAATCAACCCAGATCTGTAGATTGTTGTTGATCAAAGTTTCATATTGATGAAGATCACTCCAGATCCTAAGATACACAGGAACAATTAAAAGAAAGGCAGCTAATCATAATGTTTTAGGTTTGTTGGTGCTAAGTTCAGCTCTTTATGATCAAATCAGATTTCAGATTTGATCAGGAGAATGACTACTAATGGCAGAGAATGCACTGCCCACCTGCCAGCTTCCTGAGGTGGGGTTGTTAACCATTTTGCTTCCTTGTCTCACCTCTTCCAATTTCTCCATCTGAAGTTCAGTTTTATCTTGTCCTACTCGATAATTAGGAGTCTGGAATCAGGAGAAAAGTCATTCACGGTATGTGTTACACATTAATTCACATTATTATAGAGTATCTATTGTGGCAACATTTACTACATCAGATTTGTAAATTTGAGAAGAATAACTGGATGTTCTTACTCAGTGCTGTCCTTCTTTCTCCTGGGGTCAATTTGCTTGAAGGAACATGAATCCTGCTATCACACATGCACCACATGGGACCGTTCTAGTTGAGTTTGTCAAAAAGAGATGATTAAGTCTTTCAGATTAAGACTTAGTATTTGCAAACCAACTAGGAAAATAGACTTAAAGTCACATTCTTCAGTCTAGCCTCTCTCAGCAAGAAAAGGGATAGTGAAACCATGAGGCTTCTGGGCACAGAAGTATTTATGTCCCCTGTTTTCTTGTTTCTGAGGCGCAGACGCAGCCTCATGACCTTCCCGGAGCTCCAAAGGGCAGATTTGAACAGGTGCTAATCAAAGGAGGAACAGCCAAGAAACCACCTGTTGCTACTGTTGTTCATTTGCTAAGTTGTATTCAACTCTTTGCTACCCCATGGTCTGCAGCACACCAGGCTTCCCTGGCCTTCACTATCTCCAAGAGTTTGCTCAAACTTATGTTCATTGAGTTGATGATGCCATCTAAGCATCTCATCCTCGGCTCTCCCTCCACTCCTTTTGCCCTCAATCTTTCCCAGCATTAGAATCTTTTCCAATGAGTTGGCTCTTTGCATCAGGTGGCCAAAATATTGGAGCTTCAGCTTCAGCATCAGTCCTTCCAAGGAATATTCAGGGTTGATTTTCTTTAGGATTGACTGGTTTGATCTTCTTGCTGTCCAAGGGACACTCAAGAGTCTTCTCTAGCACCACAATTCAAAAGCATCAATTCTTAATCACTTGAGGCAACATTAAAGGAACCAGAGAAGCTCATCAAGGTTACCTGAAAGCAGATTAGAGGAGTGCAGGCCCTGCATACTCCTAATCTTATCAGCAATTTCACCCTTAAACTATTGTCATACAAATCCACATCAAACTCTCCTGGATTGGGGCAGGAGGCCACTGTGTTTTCCTTTGCCTGGCAAAGCAGCAAAGCTATTCTTTACTACCTCATCCAAAACACTGTCTCTGATATTCCATTCGGCACTATTGCACAGAGGCCAAGCTATTGGCATCAATAGTTTGATTTCCCAATTTTCTTACTGAAATGTAAGTTTTATTTTTCAGTTTACTCAGAACCTGGGCAGGGAGGAAGGATAATATGGTTACTTACTAGGCTGTCCTTCAAGATAATATTATGCATAACATAATATTAACATAATACAGTGTTATGTGTCTACCTTTGCTCCTTAGACTCACTCTCCATCCTTCACCATGTGGATCATTGTTGGAACACTAATATATGTGGTTACTCCAAGGCCTCTAAGCTTCTAGGTGAAGTCTACCAATAATGACTACCAACAGACACTCAAGGGAAGAAATAAGATAAATCAAGGTATTTATTCCATAATAAACTTGCATGTCTGTGGTCTCTTAAAAGTCTATGTACTTGATTGAAAGTTACTGTGCCTCTCAAAACATTTAACTCTACATGTCTCTCTCCTTTTTGTTTCCAGAAATTATTCCCTCTCCTTGTATGTTGAGTCTAGGCTTGGTAAGAACTTGGTTGCTGTCTAGGATTAGTTCAGTATGCCTTGTTGTTCTACAATGATATCTTGATAAATGCCTCCTTTGATAATAAATTCCTGTTGGATTATCATGCTTTGCATGAACCATGTTTCCTCCTTGAAAACACACACACATACACACACACACACACACACACACACACACACACACGGAATAAGCCATTCATTCATTTATCGATTCATGTATTTAATCAAAAAATGCTTTCTGAGTATCCTGTATGTGTTTGATGTTAGAAGTCTAGAAAAAAGAATAATCTCTGCCTTTGAGGAACCGACAGTCTAGGATAAGAGAAAACAACAAGTAATTCAAGCTAAGAAGACAAGTGCTTTAGTGTGAGAATATAAGAAAGTGCTACAGATCTTTCTGGAAATGTTGCTAAATGCTTCACAAAGAAACCATTATTTGAGATGTGTCTTGAGGGAAGAATAGGAGTTTTCCCTTTGGAGAAGGAGATGATGGCTAAATAAATAACCTTTATAAGAATATACTACAATTGACAAAGACTAAGAAAATTCAATGTATAGGAGCCTTAACATTTTTGTTAGAGAGTGAAATGGAATAAGGATTAGATATGAAAAATAAACTAGAAGACTCATGATCCATAATAAAGAATTTCAGTTTTATTTTTTCAGTTTTGTTCTCTTGTCAATAGAAAATCATCAGGTTTTCTAGATGTGATCAGGTTTGATTTTTAGATTTCTACTACAGTGATATTCAATTCTGAGTTGGCTTTGGAAGTCTAGTGTTAAGAAGTGAGAAGCATATTATAATGGTCCAAGCATGAGATAAGCTAAAACTTAACAAAAACAAAATGGTCTGACTCTATGTGACTTAGAATTGCACTTAACACACCATCAGGTAAGGCTTTCAAATAATCTCTTTATAATTTTTTTCTTTGGGTGGGCCTCATTTTGCTTTCCTTTTCAGACAGGTCAAAATCTGCTCAGAGAATTAGATTGCATTTAAAGATAATAAATGTTGAAAATATAATATTAACTTATAAAGAAGTAAATTATCAATACAATCATTATGTAACTGCTAACAAAAAGAATGCTATTGTTTGATCATTCAAGTAAAGATCACACTCATTTTACTTACATATGAAATCTTTATTTCCATTTAAAGATCATGGCAATTTTATGTGGTATGTTAAATATATTGTTTTCTTATTCTCACTGAATTCTCCATTTTTATACTTTTACTCCAGTTCATCATGCAGTTTACATTCTATACCTAATTTAAGCATCACCAAAGACAACTGTATCCAAAGTGCTACGTCTTGCAAATAATTCATATAGAGCTGAATGTCTTTGATAAATGAGAGCTACTTATCAGTGCTTACCATATAATGTAATATGAAACTGATTAGTATAATTTTTCAAAAGTAATTAGCTGTCTAAGATGAAGATAAAGGATTAAGTATAAAATGTTTCTAAAGCAAACTAGGGTAAATTAAACATTACATATTTAAAAGTTTAAGCATGACACTTTCAAGCTAATATTACCTTGATACATGGTGACAAATGTCATTGTGTTTCTTCTGGGTAAACAGAGGAAGTTCAATATTACAGTGACAGCCACAAATTTTGAATAATTACCTTGAAACATTAAATGATAAGGTATGCTAGTTGTTGAGTATTTCTTTGCTTTGCACAGAAAAGAAAGGAGGATAAACCAGGCAATTCAAGGTCTATTTAAACTACACCAAGATAAATAGAAAATGTCAGCCAGTCAAGAGAATATGAATTTTCGCCTCCAAAATCACAGTTTTTTTCCAACTAAAATGGAATCGTGTTTTTATCATGACAAATCAATTGAATAGTTAAGGATATTCAGTATGAACTGATTGCTTTGATTCTTCATGCCCTTTAATTAACTTGAATTATAACTTCCATTGCTTTCATGGACAACCAGCTTCATAGCACTGTAAAAAAAACTTCTGCTTCATATTTGCAAGAATTTATGAAATTTCAGTGCAGTTCAAAAAGCATTTGTTAAAAATTACTATGTGCTTTACATTGAGCTATGTACAACAGTTTTAGAAAGTAAATAAAAGGAGCAGAAATATAACTAAAAATCATGATTGCTAGACCACACAGAGTGTTAATATCATAATGCCTGACATAGATAATAAAGAGAAGCACATAGCTCTCAGAGAGGAGGTAGTATCTATCTTGGTGTTACTAGGTGTTTCCCATACAGATACAAGTGCAAAGGCAACCTGAACAGAATGGGCAGAAAGTGTAAAGGCATAGGTAATCACAAGTAAATTGTTATTTTCGGCACAACGGAACATAGAAGCCTTGAAACTAGATAGCTGGTTAAATACAACTTAGTAAATGCTTCTATTTGCTAAATTGAGACTGTATCTTATAATTAACAGGAAACCAATGACTGTTTTCAACAGAGAAATAGCATGACTAGTTTTGTTTTAGAATGATTTCCTTGAGGGCACTTTAGTGAAAGGATTTTAATGATGTAAGCAAAATATATGTCAAAATAGATTTAGGCAAGAGAAGATTTAAGTAGCTCCATAGTGATCCTGAAAGTTTGACACATGATAGGCATAACATAAATGCTGATTTTTTTTTCATTTTATTTTTGCCCTTTTTTTCTTTACTCACAGATAGATATTAGGTCTTGGCCAAGTATTAATAATGCAATTAGTGTTAAAATACCCTTGGGTTTTATGCCCTTAATGCAGTAAAAAAATAAATAGTCTATTTAAAAAAAATCAAAGTCATAGTTTTCATCTCTCCCTTCCTTGGTTAAATTTATTTTTTATATTTTATTTTTTGTTTTGATGGTATTGTGAATGATATAGTTTTCTTTTTCCCCATTAAATTCTAGTTGATTTACAATATTATATTAGTTTCATATGCACAACATAGTGATTCAGTATTTTTATAGATAGCATTCCATTTAATACTATTATAAAATATCATCTAAATTCCCTGTGCTATATGTATATCTTTAGATTTTATTTTACACATAATAGTTTGTACCTCTTAACTCTCTACTGCTATCTTGTCCATCCTCCCATGCATAGCAAAACCATGATGAGATATCTCTATACACCTGTCAGAACAGCTATTATCAAAAAGATTATAAATAACAAACATTGGTAAGGATGCATACCAAAATATAATTGTATTGTTATTTATAATAATGAAACATTGGAAACACCTTTAATGTTCAATAGTAGAAAATGGATTCAGGAAATTATGCTATGTTGCCTGGTCACTAAAATATGTTCACAAATCATTTTTCATACAGCAGGAAAACACTTAATATAATCATTACACGGAGAAAATTTACTAACATGACAGGATACCCCATCTTAGCCTTCCATTACACCTTCTTTGTAATGGCGAGACTTTGCAAACCCAGATCTCAGATTTTTTTCTTCTTTCTTTTCTTTTTTTTCTCTCTCCTTTCTTCCTTCCTTCCTTTCAGTTTTATGTATATGTGATTCAGAATCACAATATGATAATGTCTGAGAGTCAGGGGGAAAAGGGATAATTTAGGTGGGGTGACTAATTTGAAACAAATGAGTGACAGGTTTAGGATAAGAGAAACTGAGGGGCTGGAGTTTTACAGAAATTTAGGTTTAACGTGAGAGAAGCGCAAAAGTACCAGACTTTTGGAGTGGTAGGTCTTCCAAGAAACTTGGTTGCAAAGTTCTTCAAGACGTGAAAGAATGATTTGCTTCCTTTCTAATTACCACTTGTGCAGAATTAGCTTTTCCGAGTGTGACTGTAACTGAGAACAAACCTAACTCTACTGGATCTATAAATCTTGTACTCTGTTGCCTGTGCTTAGTCATGCTGGCTCTGCACCTTTGTAAAGAACATTGAATATAGCCCGAAATACACATGGTAGCTCATTCCCAAGGCTCTGCCTCCCATTGTTAGCTGCTCGGTCATGTCTGACTCTTTGTGACCCCACAGACTATAGCCCACCAGGCTCCTCTATCCATGGGATTCTCTAGGCAAGAATACTGGAATGAGTACCATTCCTTTCTCCAGTGGATCTTCTTGACCCAGGGATAGAACTTGGATCTCCTGCTTATACTTGGATTCTTTATAGTCTGAACCACCAGGGAAGCCCCTGCCTCCCAGACTTGACCTTTAAAGGCACAACACCCTTTCATTTATATAGAGATACAACATTGCAGAACAGAGAATAGCATTTGTCTTGTTGGAGATTTGTAGTAACATTGTGACCAGATCTATGGGGACAGCTGAAAGAACAAAGAATAATAATATCCCTCCTGGGTCTGGCTGGCAGCAAGAAATTTGCAAAAATGAGCCACTCCCCCCACCCATTTTCCATCTCTCTTGTAATATAAAATAAGCCTGGATTCTAACCTGGGTAAGATGGCTCTATGGGACATTAGTCTACCACTTTCTCCATCTGCTGGTTTTCCTAATAAAGTCACTATTAAGCACATCTTGTGTCTCAGTTTATTGTCCTGTTATGCAGTGATCCAGAGCCAACAAAGGTCCATATAGTCAAAGCTATGTATGGTTTTCCCAGTAGTCATGTACAAATGTGGGAGTCGAACCATAAAGAAGGCTGAGCACTGAAGAATTAATGATTTTGAACTGTGGTGTTGAAGACACTTGAGAGTCCCTTAGACAGCATGGAGATTAAACCAGTCAATCCTAAAGGAAATCAACCCTGAATATTCAATTGGAAGGACTGATGTTGAGGCTGAAGTTCTAATACTTTGGCCATCTGGTGCAAAGAACTGACTCAGAAAAGATCTTGATTCTGGGAAAGACTGAAGGCAGGAGGAGAAGGGGATGACAGAGGATGAGAATGTTGGATGGTATCACTGACTCAATGGAAGTGAGTTTGAAAAAGCTCTGGGAGATGGTGAAGGAAAGGGAAGTGTGGTGCAGTCCATGGGGTTGAAAAGAGTTGGAGATGACTGAGTGACTGAATAACACTAAATCTAGTGAGGAGCATGAACCTGAAGCAATTTCATGTAGGTGGGAGACAGATGTGGTCTCTGATTTTAAGATACAGAGATAGCAGACTATTTTATTTTTTTTTCAAGGTTACCAAAAATTATTTTACTGTTTTGTGGTATTTGGTTTTTAACTTGCTATGACTGTATGTTAGTTAGACAAATAAATTCACTATTTTAATTATTTAAGAATTGGTCAAATTAACGTGTCCTGTCATCTTTAACACAATGGTTCGCACACAAAAGAGAATGAAGCTGACCCCACCATCCAACTAGGGCAACTTCCGTGGATCACAGACAGACTAGACTGCAAAGGAAGCAAGGACCTGTGGGACACCACCCCTGTAAACCCAAAATGGAATGATGGCAATGGACCCTAACTACTCCCAAGAAGCCTACCTGTGGGCCAGACATCTGGTTCCAGGACTGGAAGGAAAACAGCAGCAGCGCTTTGCAACCTCCCAGCCGACAGTGAGACCATCATGGCGCCCAGTCTCCCATGATGCCTTGCTCTTAGGCCCTTCTAACAGGCACCACCTGGAAGCCCAATTCAAAGTTGATTTACAACGTCAGTGGTTTCTAGCCATAGTTTGTGGGCTACACAGACAGCTCAAAGATTTTAGTGACCATTTCCTATTCTGTCAGCTCTTGAGCTTTCGGCTAGCTCCTCAAAGAAGGGCTCCGTTGATTCTTCAGAATGAATATGAAATAATGATACTAAAAATGCCTTATATAGGTGAAGTTCTGGCAGGTTACTGTGAGACCTAAGTGCCTGACTAATCACCAAGCACCATGATGCCTCACCTCACCTGTAGCTATTTTCCGCCTCACCCCACCTTTCGCTAATTGAACAAATCTTTGTGACTGTAGCCTGGGCTACAGTCCATGGGGTCACAAAGATTTGTTCAATTAGGGAAAGAAAAGTAAATTAAAAGAGGAGAAGGAATAAGTGGAGGAGAAGAAGAGAAAAAAGTAAGGAAATCAAAGGGGGAAGAGCAAGGGAAGGAACAATTTTAAAAATATATATAATAATCACATTTTAATAATTAATAAGAGACTGATTAGAAAAATCTCCAGATTCATAAGCAATACAGTTTTTTTCAGTGATTGTGTTTGCTTGATCAGATATTTGTTTTTTATTTGCTTCTTAAAATTTTTAGTACTTTTTTGATATTTCCATAATTAGATCATATATATTCTTACTTTGGAAATCTTTCACTAAAAGTGTCATATATGGTATATTTTCTCCACTTTCTATGTTGGATGTGTGTTTTAAACAGAGTTTATTGTTACAGTAGCTTTGAACAAGAACATTTATGGTCATACAAAGAAGGCATTACATCAAAGTTGATTTCATAGTACCCCATCTGTAAGAACATATTGACTTTATAGGGGAGTAACTTTTTAAATTTCTTTATTTTCCTTATTATATTACACAGAAGAAATCTAGCTAGCATTTTGTATAGTCTGATTTAAATGATTTCATGCTATTGATACATTCCAATTTCTTACTGTGTAAATCTTGTACTTTTGTGCTTAATTTTATAATGAATCATTTCCTTCTTTAATAACTCTGCCATATGATGCCATGATATCACTGGCTAAATGTTTAGAAAGTCACAACCCATGATTCTTCATTTCATGAATTTGAGTAATTTCTTATATCAGAAACAATAATGAAAGATGAAATTTCTCCTTAGAAAATATTGTGAAAAAATAAAATTGATATTTATTTAGCATCTCTTTTTGTTAGGTATTGTCTGATCTAATTAATATATGTTAAATGTAACCCTCTCCAAGTAGGTTATAGATAAGGAGACAGAGTTTCAAGGAGATTAAAGAATCTGAACGTGGTTCCACAGTCAGTGATGGGGTTGTACAGCTAATAAAGAATTTCTGCCTCTTATTTCTATTACGTTATAGTGCTTTCCTCATTCATTAAACTATATAAATGAAAAGTAACATTGGTTTTAAAACCAAACAAAAAAGAATGAAAGAGCAAAAACATTTCTTTTATTAAGTCAAATGGGGACCAAATCCTATGGAAATTCAATTTTAATTCATGATTCAATCCATACTACTACTCCCACTTCACCAAGTCTTCATTTTCTTTTTCCCAAACGACTCAGACACAAAAACAGAATTGGAGTAGACTCTTCTGACTTTTCCAGATATATTCAATTCTGTCTGAATCACATATGGAATGCAGCATTAACTCACAAGCTGGAAGCTCTGATATACTTCACATCTCTTTGAAACTTTAAGTTAATTATTGTGTTCTATGACAGTCTTCTGAAATATTTATAAAAGAAACCAATATTATCATTTTTTCTATTCATTCAGGTTAAAATAACAGATTTATGTTCAATAATATCTGCATAAATATCTTTCATTGGAAAGAACCTGAGTTTGTTAATAACTTATTTTTACTTTCTGTTTGAGAAAATGATGAGACCAACAAAACAATCTTTTCTTTAATGGTTTATTTTAAAAGTAGACATCTTACAAAGATGTTTTGGTGTTAACAGTCTTGCAGAATAATGTTATTTTCTATTTCATTCTATTCTACAGCAATAATGAATGTACAAAGGATATCCTGATTGCTAAACCAAGAAATAATTGGTTGGCACTTATTTTAAAAAACTCAGACAAGCACCATTTTCCAACATTTTCAGCAAGAGTTAAACAAGTTTTCTACTGAAAATATAATTAACTAGAAAATAGCTTTTATAAAACACCCCATTTATAAGATCTCTTACTAAATGAATCTTTGTGGAGTTTTCTTTTCTATTATTTTTGTTCTTATTTCTATGTGGTGATAGCTCTGTAACCATCACCCTTTGAATTTTCATTAAGCCATCATAAAGATACAACTTAATATTATTTTTAAGTATGCTAGCTGCTTTTATCTGTACAAAATATGTTTCATTGATGATTACACAGGAAACATTCCTCAGTTTGAGTTGCTTGTTGATATATATCTGCATTAAAGTTTTCCTTCATTTTCAGAGAATATGTCAAAATGTGAAAGATGATATATAAACAAATGGTTAAATAAGACTTCTAAGAATAGTATGCAAAAGAAAAAATATCCAAGGAAGAAATTTAGCTTGAAAATTCTAGCTTTAAGAATGCATAATCTTAAGAGAAAAAGAAATAGAAACAAACTTTAACTTTGTCATTAGACTGTTCATGTATTTTCTTATTCTAATTTGTACTTTCAAGAGTTTAAAAAGTGCTCCCAAAGAAATTTATCTGTAAATTATATACAATATATTAATATATAATTAATATATTAATATTAATAATATTTTATAGAAAGAGGAAAATAATTTTACTACAAGGATAAAAATAATTTGAACACTCTTTGCATTCAAAGAATATGGAGATTTATATTCCTAACATAAAAATTTATGTTGCATTAGAACAAGCTTTATAAAGAAGCCAGTCTTTTGGGTGGCAGAATGACACATATGTCAATACACTGTGTGAGGATGGATTAATGAACTCTGAACTCTTAAGATCTGTTTTATAGCTCCATTGCTATTGTTGTTTAGTCATTGTCATATCTGACTCTTTTGTGACCCCATGGACTGTAGCCTGCCAGGTTCCTCTTTCCATGGGATTTCCCAGGCAAGAATACTGGAGTGGGTTGCCATTTCCTTTTCCAAGGAATCTTCTTGACCCAGGGATTGAACCTATAGCTACTGATTTGGCAAGCATATTCTTTACCACTGAGTCAACCAGGAAGCCCTTATAGCTCCATACTTGTGTACAGTTCAAGATTTTGATTTCTACCATCAGAATTACATCTTCAGTGATCCTTAACTTGAGACTATATCTCTTCTTCAGAAACAGTGAAGAGTCCTACAGGCATGGGATGGGAAAAAGAAATGTTGCTCTTGATGATTATATGCAGTTAGATGCAGTAATATTGAGATAATTTTGCAATGTCTGGCTTATACTTTTAGCAAATCAGGATGCTACCTTTACTTATAATTTAGATTGGAACATGCAAGATGACCATGCTATTTTTATGTATATAAGAAATTTACTCTTTTTTTTCTTTTTTTAGTGGGGATTACCTGAACAGCTGTTCTTTGGATAACTGTAACTGGAACCTTAGGCCTCAGTAGTTTTAAAAATTCTTTAAAGTGACCTTGGAGAGGGAAAGATTGGGATGATATGGGAGAACGGCACTGAAACATGTTAATTATCATATGTGAAATCAATTGCCAGACCAGGTTTGATGCTCAGGGCTGGGGCACTGGGATGACTCAGAAAGAGGAAATCGGGAGGGAGGGGGGAGGGGGGTTCTGGAAGGGGAACATATGTATACCCATGGCAGATTCATGTCAATGTATGGCAAAACCAACACGATAATGTAAAAAAAATAATTAATTAATTAAAAAAAAAACAAATGTACCATTTTCATGGGGGATATTGCTAAATGGGGGAGGCGGTGCACATGTAGGGGCAAGGAGCATCTGTTACCCTAAAACCAATTTACAGAAATAAAGCCCATTAAAAACAGGAAAAAAAAAAAATAAAGTGCCCTTGGCCCCTCTCTCTACACCCATTCTTTGTTGAAAATGGAAATGTGGAGATACCTCATTGAATGTCTGAGCATGTTCTCAGTTATATGAATGCACAGGTCCCCAAGGTCTGTCTCTGACATCGTTCTGCAAGCAACACTTATTTAATAAAGGCATATCCTGCCTCCCTCCTGTAATCAGCTCTCCAGAGAAGTTTAATTTTTAATTAAGTGCAGCAGAGTGTTTACTTTTGCTCTAGAACTGATTAATCAGAACTTCGTTATTTGTGTTGCAAAAAGGGGGATAAATGAACTATACATCTAATTAGACAAGGGGGAATTTACTTTCACTGACTTGCATCTAGCCAAAATAAAAGCAGACTCTGAAAGCAAGGGTGCTTGGAATATTCCATAGCCAGTTTTGCAGGGGTTAGGCCTTTGATAATAAACTTGTTAACTGCTGAGTTCTAAACTGTGTGTTCAGTAAATTACTTATTAAGATATTCTATTATTTGTTTTAACCTTCATGATTTGTTTTAACCTTCATGATTTGTTTTATCCAGTTGCTTCCACTGAACTTTTAGGATAAAAATCAAATCAAATATTTGTATTAGTCAAGCTGCCATAACAAAATATTACAGATTAATGGCAGAAACTTAGTTTCTCAAAGTTATGGAGTCTAGAAGTACTAGACAAAAGTCTGGCAGGGTCATTTTCTAGTGAGGATTCTCTTCTTGGCTTGAAGATCACCAACTTGTGGTTGTATCATTGCATGGCAGTGAGAGAGTAAGAGCAAGCTCTCTGGTGTCTCTTAGAAGAACACTTAATTCCACAGGCTGGATTTCCCCAATGGCTCAAGCAGTAAAGCATCTGCCTCCAATGTAGGAAATGCCTTTTCTGTTCCTGGGTTGGGAAGATGCCCTGGAGGAAGAAGTGGCAACCCATTCCAGTATTCTTGCCTGGAGAATTCCTTGGACAGAGATAGCCTGGCAGGATACAGTCCATGGGGTCACAAAGATCTGGACATGCACAAAAGGCTCCACTCTTATAGCCTCATTTAACCTTAATTGTCTCATAAAGGCCTTATCTTCAAATATAGTCACACTGAGGATTAAGGCTTTAACATAGGATTATTTTGAGGGGCTGGGGACAATTCAGTCCATAGTACTCATGTAAAGTTTCTATTCCCTCTCACTTATTATCTTTATCTTCTTTTAAAGGCCATTGGAGACTTCCAGTTTGAATATTCTTTGCTTTTATCAGCACAACATGTTAAACTTCAAAAGTGAGACCCAGGGCTTCTTTTGTCCTCGCCCAGATCTCACGGCTTTCTGTCATCTATTCCTTTAAATATATGTCATATTTCAGCTTTTCCTATTACAGGAAGTAGAACTGTCAGAATCCCAATAAATACATCTTATCTGATAATATAGGAATGCCAGGAACACTGGGTAATAAACTGAACATGTGACCAATCACCTGGTATTTTCCCCTCTGACCAGAGAAGTTTAAATCCTGAAGACAAAGCTTGAAACAGAATGTTTCTTAAATACAAATGCCGCTTTTCACAGTAACTTTCAAAACCATTTTTCTCTGCCATAAAACATATCTCTTCAATCAGATTTTTTTAAAATGTATAGCTTTTAAGGGAAGGAAACAGGCACAGAGGGGTGTATACATGACATGCATACATGTCTATGTGCACTTTGTGCACACGTGATTACTTTGATTCCTCACAAAGTTCTCTGCAGTAAGTTCTTTTAGTCACTCTCTTTTAGCTGCCAAAACTAAAGTTCATACAGAAGTGATTTTTTTCTTTTTTTGAATTTACCAGCTTTGTAAGTTAGAAAAGATAGGGTTAAATCCAGCTTTTCTTTGTTTGCAAATATTTTCCCACATTCTTGGGTTGTTTTTCTGTTTATGGTTTCCTTTGCTTTACAAAACTTTTAAATTTAACTATGTCCCATTTGTTCGTTTTTGTTTTTATTTTCGTTACTCTAAGAGATGTGTTATTCTCCAAAATAGTCAAACAGCTCATGCAACTCCATATCAAAATAAAAAACAAAGCGACGGTTCTTTGGCACACAGAGCTCAGTAAATAGATTCCAAGAGGCCTGGTTCAAGTTCTTCTCCAAGGCCACCATGCCTTCCATGGTGTCCAGGGCTTTACCCCACTCGTCTTGGGATAGCATTGGCCCATCTCAGTAGAGTGAGATCATCCTCAGCATTGATTTCATGTCTACAAGAGATGCTGGGAACCCTCAAGCTTCTCCTTTGGACTTACAGAAGAGGTGGCTCAAGCCCTCTGGAGCCCCACCATCACAGTTGAAATAGAAGCCCAGAGAGAGAGAGAGTTTCTGTTGATGAGTGGGCTTGGAAGCTGACTGCTAGTAGCACCAGTGAGGTGCCCCTGAGCCCTTTCAATTCACTGTTCTTCTCATTCTTACTGAGGGCCCTGAGAATCCCTGTAGAAGTCCCAGAGTGATGGGACTCTCTTCATGGCCTGAGATACCCAGTTAGAACCTGTGAATCAGAATTTTATCTTCACAGCAATAAAACATCCAGCCTTTCCATCTGTGACAACCTCCCCTGTAATTAATGCCTTCTATGAGATCAAGCCCTGAGCCTTTGGAGTAGGAGCACTGACTCCAAGACCCTAAACTACCAGAGAGCTAACCCTAGGGAATATCAAATAGTGAGAGCTGACACAAAGGAAACCACTTGAATATAAGACCCAGCAACACCCAACTACCAGTAGCACCTTGTGCAGGATGCCTCATTTAAATAACAAAATAAAAATACAAACACAATCATCAGCAGACAGGATTACCACCTTACTCAGGCTTGCCCATCAGAGGAAAAACAAACAAACAAATAAACAAACAAAAAAACTCAGCACAAATCTCACCCTATATGAAGCTTACACAAATCACTGGACCAAACTTAGGAGAGCAGAAGCTAAATGGAAGAAAGCATTCAACCTTGAAGCCTGGGAAAAGGATACCTCAAACACAATAAGTTAAAAAATATATATATAATGAAAAGGCAGAGAAATGCTGCACAAATGAAGGAACAAACTGAAACACAAAAGTCCAAATAAATGAAGAGGAAATAGGCAAATTACCTGAAAAAGAATTCAGGATAATGATAGTAAAGATGATAAAAAAACTTGACAACAAAATGGAGAAAATGCAAGAATCAATTAACAAAAACCTAGGAGAATTAAAGAATAAACATACAGAGACAAACAGCACAATTACTGAAATTAAAAATACTCTAGAAGGAATCAATGGTAGAATATTTAAAGCTGAAGAACAAATTAGTGATCTGGAAGACAAAATGGTGGAAATAACTTCTGAAGAGCAGAATAAAGTAAAAAGAATGAAAACAACTGAAGAGAGTCTCAGCGACCTCTGGGATAATATCAATTGCACCAACATTCACATTATAGGGGTCCCAGAAGAAGAAGAGAAAAAGAATGGTTATGAGAAAATTTTGAAGAGATTACAGTTGAAAATTTCCCCAACATGGAAAATGAAACAGTCAATCAAGTCCAAGAGGCACAAAGAGTCCCAAAGTGGATAAAACCAAGAAGAAACATGCCAAGACACATACTAATCAAACTAACAAAGACTAAACACAAAGAAAGAATATTAAAAGCAGCAAGGGAGAAGCAACAAGTAACATACAAGGAAAACCCCATACCTAAACAGCTGATCTTTCAGCAGAAACTCTGCAGGCTAGAAGGGAATGGCAGGATATATCTAATCTATTGAAAGGGAAAAATCTACAACCAAGATTACTGTACCTGGCAAGGATCTCATTCAAAATTGATGGAGAAATAAAAAGCTTTTCAGACAAGCACAATTTTTTTCCCTTTTATTTATTTATTCATTATTATTATTTTTTCTTTACATTATTGCATTGGTTTTGCCATACATTGACATGAATCAGCCATGGGTATACATGTGTTCCCCTTCCAGAATCCTCCTCCCACCTCCCTCCCGATTCCATCCCTATGGGTCATCCCGGTGCACCAGCCCTGAGCCCCCTGTATCATCAGACAAGCAAAAGTTAAGAGAATTCAGCACCACCAAATCAGCTTTACAACAAATATTAAAGGGACTTATATAGTCAAGAAATACAAAAGGAAAAAGATCTACAAAGTCAGCCGCAAACAATTAACAAAATGGCAATAAGAACACAAGTATCAATAATTACTTTAAATGTAAATGGATTAAATGCTCCAACCAAAAGACACAGATTGGCTGAACGGATAAAAGAACAAGACCCATATATAGGCTGTATATAAGAAACCCACTTCAGATCTCAAAACACATATAGACTGAAAGTGAGAGGATGGAAAAATATATTCCATGCAAATAGGAAAGAAAAGAAAGCTGGAGTAGCAATCTTCATATCAGAAAAAATAGACCTGAAAATAAAGATTACAAGAGATAAGGAAGGACACTACATGATGATCAAGGGATCAATCCAAGAAGAAGACATAACAATTGTAAATATCTATGCACCCAACATAGGAGCAGCTCAATACATAAGACAAACACTGACAGACTTAATAGGAGAAATTGCCAATAACACAATGATAGTAGGAGACTTTAACACCCCACTCACACCAATGGACAGATCATCAAAACAGAGAATTAATAAGGCAACACAAGTCTTAAATGATGCATTAAATGAGATGGATATCATTGATATCTTCAGGACATTCCATCCAAATGCAGAAGCATACACCTTCTTCTCAAGTGCACATGGAACATTCTCCAGGATAGATGACATCTTAGATCACAAATCAAACCTCAGTAAATTTAACAAAATTAAAATTGTATCAGGCACATTCTCTAGCAACAACACTATAAGACGATATCAATTACATGGAAGAAACAGTAAGCAACACAAACACATGGAGATTAAACAACACATTTCTAAATAACCAACAGGTTACTGAAGAAATCACAAAGGAAATAAAAAAATTTGTAGAAACAAATGACAATGAAAACACGACAACTCAAAACCTATGGATATAGCAAAAGCAGTTCTAAGAGGGAAGTTTATAGCAATATAGTTATATCTCAAGAAAAAAGAAAAATATAGAATAGACAACCTAACTTTACACCTAAAACAACTGGAAAAAGAAAAACAAAAAAAATGCACAAAATTAGTGGAAGGAAATAAATGATAAAGATCCTAGTAGAAATAAATGCAAAAGAAATGAAAGAAACAATAGTAAATGAATGAAACTAAATGCTGGTTCTTTGAGAAGATAAACAAAATTGGAAAACTTTTAGCAAGACTCATCAAGAAAAAAAGAGAATCAAATCAACAGAATTAGAAATGAAAAAGGAGAGGTTACAACAGACAATGCAGAAATACAAAGGATTATAAGAGACTATTATGAACAACTATACAGCAATAAAATGGATAAACTGGAAGAAATGGACAGATTCTTAGAAAAGTTCAATCTTCCAAGACTGAACCAGGAAGAAATAGAAATTATGAACAACCTAATTACATGCACTGAAATTGAAGCTGTGATCAAAAATCTCCCCCAAACCAAAAGCCCGGGCCAGATGATTTCACAGGAGAATTCTATCAAATATTTAGAGAAGAGCTAATTCAGTTCAGTTCAGTTCAGTCACTCAGTTGTGTCTGACTCTTTGCGACCCCATGAACCGCAGCACGCCAGGCCTCCCTGTCCATCACCAACTCCTGGAGTCCACCCAAACCATGTTCATCGAGTCAGTGATGCCATCCAGCCATCTCATCCTCTGTCTTCCCCTTCTTCTCCTGCCCCCAATCCTTCCCAGCATCAGGGTCTTTTCCAATGAGTCAACTCTTCACATGAGGTGGCCAAAGTATTGGAGTTTCAGCTTCAACACCAGTCCTTCTAATGCCTACCCTCTAAAACTGGGGGATGATATGGGAGAATGGCATTTAAACATGTAAATTATCATACGTGAAATGAATTGCCAGCCCAGGTTTGATGCATGATACAGGGTGCTCAGAGCTGGTGCCCCGGGATGACCCAGAGGGATGGAATCAGGAGGGAGGTGGGAGGGGGGTTCTGGAAAGGGAACACATGTATACCCATGGCAGATTCATGTCAATGTATGGCAAAACCAACATGATAATGTAAAGGAAAAAATAAATAAATTAAATAAATAAAAATTTCAGAGGAAGGAACACTTCCAAACTCATTCTATGAGGCCACCATCACCCTGATACCAAAACCAGACAAAGGCAACACACAAAAAAAGAAATTACAGGCAAAATATCACTGATGAACATAGATGTAAAAACCCTCAACGAAATGTTAGCAAACAGAATTTAGCAACAAATCAGGAGGCTCTTATACCATGATCATGTTGTGTTTATTTTAGCAATGCAAGGATTCTTCAATATATGCAAATCAATCAATGTGATACTCTATATTAACAGATTGAAAGATAAAAAACACATGAAAACCTCAATAGATGCAAAAAAAAAACCTTTGAAAAAATTCAGCACCCATTTATGATTAAGACTCTTCAAAAAAATGGGCATAGAAGCAATGTACCTCAACATAGTAAAGATCATATATGATAAACCTACAGCAAACATTATTCTCAGTGGTGAAAAACTGAAAGCATTCTCCCTAAGATAAAGAATAAGACAAGGGTGTCCACTTTCAACACTATTTTTCAAGGTATTTCTGGAAGTCCTAGCTACAGCAATTGGAGAAGAAGATAAATAAATAAATAAAAGGAATCCAGATTGGAAAAGAAGAAGTAAAGCTCTGTTTGCAGATGACATGATACTGTACATAGAAAACCCTAAACATAGTATCAGAAAACTACTAGAACTGATCAGTGAATTCAGCAAATTTGCAGGATACAAAATCAATACACAGAAATCACTTGCGTTTCTATATTCTAACAATGAAAAATCAGAAACAGAAGTTAAGGAATTAATCCCATTCACCATTGCAACAAAAAGAATTAAATATCTAGGAATAAATTTACCTAAGGAGACCAAAGAACTATATATAGAAAATTATAAGACAGTAATGAAAGAAATCAAGATGACATAAACAGATGGAGAGATATTCCATGTTCCTGGGTAAGAAGAATCAATATTGTGAATATACTGCCAAACACAATCTACAGATTCAACGTGATCCCTATCAAATTACCAATGACATTTTTCACAACACTAGAACCAAAAAATTTCACATTTCATAGGGAAACACAAAAGATCCCAAATAGCCAAAGCAGTCTTGAGAAAAAGAATGGAGCTGGAAGAATCAACCTTCTTGACTTCAGATTATACTACAAAGCTACAGTCATCAAGACAGTATGGTACTGGCACAAAAACAGAACTATAGATCAATGGAACAAGATAGAAAGCCCTGATAAACCCATGCACCAATGGATACCTTATTATTGACAACAGAGGTAAGAATAAACAATGGGGCAAAGACAGCCTCTTCAGTAATTGGTGCTGGGAAAATTGGGCAGCTACATGTAAAAGAATGAAATTGGAACACTACCTAACACCATACACAAAGATAAACTAAAAATGGATTAAAGACATAAATGTAAGACCAGAAACTATAAAACTCTTAGAGGAAAACATAGGCAGAACACTCAATGACATAAATCAAAGCAAGATCCTCTATGACACACCTCCTAGAGTAACAGAAATAAAAACAAATGTAAACAAGTGGTTTACTTATTAAACTTAAAAGCTTTTGCACAGCAAAGGAAACTATAAGCAAAGTGAAAAGACAACCCTCAGAATGGGAGAAAATAATAGCAAATTAAAAACTGACATAGGATTAATTTCCAAAATATACAAGCAACTCATAAAACTCAATACCAGAAAAACAAGCAGCCCAATCAGAAAGTGGGAAAAAGATTTAAGTGGACATTTCTCCAAATAAGACATTCAAATGGCTAGAGGACATGTGAAAAGATGCTCAACATTGCTCATTGTTGGAGAGATGCAAATCAGGGCTGCGGTGAGATATCACCTCACACCGGTCTGAGTGGCCGTCATCAAAAAGTCTACAGATGGTGAATGCTGGAGAGCATGTGGAGAGAGGGGAACACTCTTGCACTGTTGGTAGGAATGTAGATTGATACATCCAATATGGAGGGCAATATGGAGATTCCTTAAAAAACTAGAAATAAAACCACCATATGACCCAGCAGTCCAACTCTCAGGCATATACCCTGAGGAAACCAAAATTGAAAAAGACACAAGTATCCTATTATGCATTGCAGCACTGTTTACAATAGCTAGAAAATGAAAGCAACCTAGATGTCCATCAATAGATTAATGGATAGAGAAGTTGTGGTACATATTTACAATGGAATATTACTCCATACAGCCATAAAAAGGAATGCATTTGCATCAGTTCTAATGAGGTGGATGAACCTAGAACCTATTATACAGAGTGAAGTGAGTCAGAAAGAGAAAGTAAGTATCATATTCTAATGCATAGACACAGTATCTAGAAAAATGGTACTGAAAAATTTATTTAGAGAGCAGCAATGGAGAATAGACTTATGGACTTGGGGAGAGTAGAGGAGAGGGTGAGACATGTGGAAAAAGTAACTTGGAAACTTACAATACCATATGTAAAAGAGATAGCCATCGGGAATTTGCTCTATGGCTCAGGAAACTCAAACAGGAGCTCTGTATCAACTCAGAGGAGTAGGATGGGAGGGAGACAGGAGGGAGGTTCAAAAGGGAGGGGATATATGTATACCTATGGCTGTGAAAATTCTTCATGAGATGGGAATACCAAAACACCTGACCTGCCTCTTGAGAAAAGTGTATGCAGGTCAGGAAGCAACAGTTAGAATGGAACATGGAACAACAGACTGGTTCCAAATAGGAAAAGGAGTATGTCAAGGCTGTATATTGTCACCCTACTTGTTTAACTTATGCAGAGTACATCATGAGAAATGCTGGACTGGATGAAGCACAAGCTGGAATCAAGATTGCCAGGAGAAATGTCAATAACCTCAGATATGCAGATGACACCACCCTTATGGCAGAAAGGGAAGAAGAACTTAAAAGCCCCTTGATGAAAGTGAAAGATGAGAGTCAAAAAGTTGGCTTAAAGCTCAACATTCAGAAAGCTAAGATCATGGCATCTGGTCCCATCACTTCATGGGAAATAGAAAGGGAATCAGTGGAAACAGTGTCAGACTTTATTTTGGGGGGCTCCAAAATCACTGCAGATAGTGATTGCAACCATGAAATTAAAAGATACTTATATTAAAAAGCAGAGACAATACTTTGCCAGCAAAGGTCTATCTAGTCAAGGCTATGGTTTTTCCAGTAGTCATGTATGGATGTGAGTGTTGGACTATAAAGAAATCTGAGTGCAGAAGAATTGATGCTTTTGAACTGTGGTGTTGGAGAAGACTCTTGAGAGTCCCTTGGACTGCAAGGAGATCCAACCAGTCCATCCTGGGTGTTCATTGGAAGGACTGATGTTGACACTGAAACTCCAATACTCTGGCCACCTGATGCGAAGAGCTGACTCATTTGAAAAGACCCTGATCCTGGGAAAGATTGAAGGCAGGAGGAGAAGGGGACAACAGAGGCTGAGATGGTTGGATGCTATCACCAACTCGATGGACATGAGTTTTGGTAAACTCTGGGAGTTGGTGATGGACAGGGAGGCCTGGTGTACTGCATTCCATGGTGTTGCAGTCCATGGTGTCACACAGAGCTAGACACGACTCAGAGAGTAAACTGAACTGAATGGCTGATTTATGGTGAGGTTTGACAGAAAACAACTAAATTCTTTAAACCAGTTATCCTTAAATAATGAAATAAATTAATTAAAAAAGCAACCCAATTAAAAAATGGACAGAAGATCTAAAAATTTCTCCAAGAAAGACATACAGATGGCTGAAAAGCACATTAAAAAGTGCTGAACATCACTAATTATTTGATAAATTCAAATCAAATCTATAATGAGGTGTCATCACTTCACACTGGTCAGAATGATCATAATCAAGAAGATTTAGAAACAATAAATGCTGGAGAGGGTGTGGAGAAAATCTAACACTCCTACACTGTTACTGGGAAGGCAAATCTGTACAGCCACTATGGAGAACAGTATGGAGGTTCCTTTAAAACCTAAAAATAGAGCTACCATATGATCCAACAGTCTCAACCCTGGGCATATATTTGGAGAAAACCATAGTTTGAAAAGGTACATGCATTCCATCATTCTTAGCAGCACTGTTTACAATAGCCAGGACATGGAGGCAACCTAAATGCCCATTGATAGAGGAATGGATAAAGATGTGGTACATATATACAATGGAATGTTACCCAGATCATGAGAAAGAACAAAGTAATGTCATTTGCGACAACATGGATGGACCTAGAGATTGTCAGGCTGAGTGAAGTCAGACAGAGAAAGACAAATATCATCTGATACTGCTTACATGTGGAATCTAAAAATTGCTACAAATGAACTTATTTACAAAACAGAAATAGAGTCACAGAGGTACGAAACAAACTTATGGTTACCAGCAGCAAGGGCAGGGAGGGATAAATTGGGAGACTGAGATTGACATATATCCACTACTGTATATACAATAGGTAACTAATAAGAACCTACTGTTTAGCACAGGGAAGGCTACTAAATATTCTATAATGACCTATAGTGAATATATGTATAATTGATTCACTTTGCTGTACAGCAGAAACTAACACAACATTTTAAATCAACCATACTACAATAAAAACTTTAAAAATGCAGAACATGGACCTAGAGATTGTCACGCTGAGTGACACCAGGCTAAGGAAGATATGTAAGAGAATCTGGCCCCAATGTTGCTTGCCATACTTTCATATTCAAGGTAACTTCATAGTGCCATGAATAAGGAAATATAGATCTGTCTAAATAGTATGATTCCTTCCTTGTGTAAATGAATGTTCCCTTTTGCCTCTGCTTCCTTGAAGCTCTAAACCAAGAGAATCCCAACCACAGAAATTATGTTGATCTTTCAGGTGAGACATTTATTCTTTCATTTCTGACATTCTATATCTACTTATATTTTCCACTGAAGAATATCTATTCTTGAAGTAATCTACTAAAATTCCCTTGGAATACAGTGATGATATTAAGTACAAACTGCCAATAGATCTGTCTTAATAATAATTAAAAAAAATCGTTTAGGAAGCTTCAAAAATCTATATTAGACACAGAAATGTGTTTATGGCAAGAAGGGCTATAGAATTTATATATTAATTTTAGAAAAGCTTATTTTGTGTTTTTGGGAGAATCATTTATATATACATTCATACATAGCTTATCTATTTTATTTGTCTAACAGATATTTGTTGGATACTACATTTTGGGCTACATCTGAGAGATCCAATGTTGCTTAAATTCCCATTGAGTGGGAATGGCAATCATTAATCAAATAACCACACAGACATGTAAGATTATAAGTGACAGATGCTCAAAAGGCTAGAACCACATGTTATATATGAGACACAGTTGTTTGATCAAGTCAAGAAGGTCAGGGAAGGCTTAAGCTGGTGTTTAAAAAATTAACAGAATTAATGAAGCAAAGAAGAGGAGGAGGCAAACCATGGGAAAGGGAACTTCAATGTGAAGAAACTCTTATTGGAGGTCATCTTGGCATCTTGACCCTCAGAGAAACTTGGAAGTCATTGGAGGCAAGTGACATGATCATATTTTAGCTTTTAAAAGAGCATTCTAGCTGTAATATAAAGAGTGGACTGGAGACTGCTGTTGTTAGGAGAACATTATAATAGATTAAGTGAGAGTTAAAGGTAGAAAATGATAACTAAAGACTTTATCATAAATTAAAATCACTTATGCTACAACTTTCATGGATGGACTCCTGAAAACAGAAAGATGCAAACATTTTAGGGGTCAGAATTTTTTTTTAACATTTTTTCATTTTAAAAATTTCTGAGATAGTTTCAGATTTACAAAAAGTCAGAGAATTCCCATATGATTCTTCCCCTAAATTTCCCACATGTTTTCATCTTACGTAAAGGCAGTATAATGATCAAATCCAGGAAATTAATACCAGTACAGTATCATTAGCTAATCTGCGTATCTTATCCAAACCTGGTCAGTTGTCTTCTGAATGTCCTCTATCTGACCTAGAGTCACAAGTTACATGTGGTTGACATTTCACCTTTGTCTCTTTTAATCTGGAACTATTTGTTGGCTTTCTCTTTTTTTTTTGGTCTTCCATGGCCTTGAACCTTTGAAGAGTACTAGCTAGTTATTTTGTAGAATAGTCCTCAATTTTGAGATAGTCTGATGTTTCTTCTTGATTAAATTCAGATTATGCAGTTTTGGCAAAAATATACAAATGTGCGTTTGTGTCTTTTTGGAGCATTATTTTAGGAGGTGTATGGTATCAATTTTCCCGTGTGATGTTAACTCTGATCACTTGGGTAAGGTGACATCTGCCAGGTTTCTCTCCTGCAGTTACTGGTACTCTTCTCCTCTTTGTAATTAGTAATTATCTTGAGGGGGTATATATACTTGGAGACTAGGTAAGTATTGTGTCCTATCATACTTTTGCCCACTAGTTTTAGCACATGTTGGTAAACTTTGCCTGAACAATATTAATGTAGTATTTATTAAATGCTGAATTTCCTTTCTTCATCTTTTCTTCCCTATATTTATTAATTGGATTTTGATGGTAAGAAAGACCTTTCTCTTTTTCCTCATTTATTTTTTATTCATTTATCTCTTTATATCAGTATAAACTCATGGATACTTGGTTTATTGTATGAATTATAATTCATTGTTATCTTTATTTTATTTTGTTCCTCAAAAATTTGGTCACTGAAATCCCCTTCAAATTGACTCCTCTCTCCTTTGAATATGTCTCTATAATTAAAAAAAAATCTTTTTCTTACTTCCTCATATCGCAGGATTATCCAGAAATATCTTGTACTTCCCCTGTACAGTCCTTTATTACTCTTTGTCCAAGGAGTAGGGTCAAAGAATCTCTAACATATTAATCCTCAAAAAGTTTTTCATTATGATATATTTTAAGCTCCCGCACTAGTCAGATACTGACCTAAACATAAGAGTCATTCTTAATGAGCAGTCATTCAAGATTAGTTACAGAAAAGCTAAACGCTTAAGAGAGCCCAACACATTTTATAACCAATGTGTAAAATAAATGTCTATAATAAAGGACTAGTTAAAATTCAATTCAACTCAGGCAGCAGAGGTGAGATGGGGAGCTAGACAGAACCCAGGAAAGGGTGACTTATTCCTAAAATTCAAGGCTAACTTGAATTCAAGACACCAAACTCAGTGTCTAAGTGTCTAGAAAGATCCTTAAAACTATTTTCCCATATATTAGCCACATCCAGGAAAACTCTGCTCAGACTATAGGGTGTATCTTCTTTTGGAAGTTTTGAGTCTGGGAATTAGTTGCAAAACATTACACAGCTGGAGAACCAAAGGAGTCAATTAAAAAAAAAAAAGGCTCTGAACCTAGAGTTGATGGTTGTGGAGTTTAGGGAGTGACTGCTGGCCATATCATTGTACTGGACTTTGTAGTATTTGAACAATTCCAATATCTGACTTAGCTCACAGTAGAAGACCCCTATGATACCACAATTTCTCTCTGGGACTTGGCATACAGTTAAGCACTCACGTAGGTGTGAACTTGTGGAAAATCGCTGAACTGTGTGGTTGCAATAGCAGGAAAATATAGGGCCACAAACTTCAGGATATCACAGATACAGATAAATATAAACACACATATAAAAATATTCATATTAAATATTTTCAATAAGCAATCTAACAGAAGCAGAAGAGATTAAGAAGAAGTGGCAAGAATACACAGAAGAACTGTACAAAAAAGGTCTTAATGACCCTGATAATCACGATGGTGTGGGCAATGACTTAGAGCCAGACATCCTGGAATGTGAAGTCAAGTGGGCCTTAGAAAGCATTACTATGAATGAAACTAGTGGAGGTGATGGAATTTCAACTGAGCTTTTTCAAATCCTGAAAGATGATGCTGTTAGAGTGTTGCACTTAAAATACCAGCAAATTTGGAAAACTCAGCAATGATCCAAGGACCGAAAAAGGTCAGTTTTCATTCTAATCCCAAAAAAGGACAATGCCAAAGAATGTTCAAATTACCATATGATTGCACTCATTTCATGTGCTAGCAAGATAATGCTCAAAATCCTTCAAGCTGGGCTTCAGTAGTACTTGAATCAAGAACTTCCAGATGTGCAAGCTGGATTTAGAAAAGACAGAGGAACCAGAGATTAAATTGCCAACATCCATGGAATCATAGCTAAAACCTACTTCTGCTTTATTGACTACGCTAAAGCCCTTGTGTAAATCACAACAAACTGTGGAAAATTCTTAAAGAAATGAGAATATCAGATCAGCTTAACTGTCTCCTGAGAAACCTGTATGTAGGACAAGAAGCAATAATTAAAGCCAGACGTGGAACTACACACTGGGTTCAAAATTGGAAAAGGAATATGCCAAGGTTGTGTATTGTTACCCTGCTTATTTAACTTCTATGCAGAGTACATTATGCGAAATGCTGGGCTGAATGACTCACAAGCTGAAATCAAGATTGCTGGGAGAGATCTCAACAACATCAGATATGAAGATGATACCACCCTAAGGGCAGGCAGAAAATGTAGGGAAACTAAAGAGCCTCTTGATGAAGGTGAATGAAGAGAGTGAAAAAACTGGTTTAAAACTCAGCATTCAAAAAATGAAGATCATGGTGTCCAGTCCCATCACTTCATGGCAAATAGAAGGGGAAAAAATTGTAACAGTGATAGACTTTATTTTCTTAGTCTCCAAAGTCACTGTGGATGGTGACTGCAGCCATGAAATTAAAAGATGCTTGCTCCATGGAAGGAAAGAGATGACAAACCTTGACAGCATATTAAAATGCAGAGCTATCACTTTGCTGACAAAGTCAAATAGTCAAAGCTATGGTTGTTCCAGTAGTCATGCATGGGTGTGAGAGTTAGATAATAAAGAAGGCTTAGAGCTGCCAAGAATTGATGCCAAGGATCAATGCTGGAGAAGACTCTTGAGAGTCCCTTGGATGCAAGGAGATCAAACTAGTCAGTCCTGAAGGAAATCAGTCCTGAATAGTCATTGGAAGGACTAATGCTGAAGTTGAAGCTCCAATGTTTTGGCCACCTGCTGTGAAGAGGTGACTCATTGGAAAAGACCCTGATGCTGGGAAAGACTGAGGGCAAGAGGAGAAGGGGGCAATAGAGGATGAGATTGTTGGATGACATCACTGACTCAATGCGCATGAGTTTGAACAAACTCCGGGAGATGGTGAAGGACAGGAAAGCCTTGTGTGCTGCAGTACATGGGGTAGCAGAGTCAGACACGACTTAGTGACTGAACAACGAGTCAGAAGAGAGTTAAGGAAAGTGATGGTTAGATTCAGCCAGCTATCTTCTAAAATAAAAAGGAGGCATTTGTGATTATTTTGTTGATTTTTTTTCTCTAGAAAGTCATTTTCTTACTTGCTTTAAAACATGATTCATTTGCAAGGAATATAGAAAAATGTGGCAAAGCTGTGAACTAGCACATAGCTGTCTTCAGCTTTCTTTAGATGCTCTAAGCTCACTTCCTATTCTGGACACACCAGTGTGGAGACTTAAGAAGACTAAGCAAAAATTTTAATGTGAAGACTCCAGTCTCCTACACAAAAGAGCTCATCTTTAGTTTCCAGGGACAATTTATTAGAGAATTTGTTCAGTTAATAAATCTTACTTTAATACGAAGTTATAATTCTCTGTGTGCTCAATATGCTGCTTGAATTCTTATGGACACTCAACTAAATCAACAATAGCGGGTATATTTCTTAAAATATAAAAAGAGATAATTACTACTATGTTTGAAACCACTATCAGAAGAGAACAAGATTTACCTTTGAAAACAATATTTAAGTGATAAAAGATCTACCTATAATGAGTTATTATGAGATAATGGTACAAGTCATTTGAGTTTACCTTAGATAATATTTGTGGAATATGGTTTATTTTTCCATTCATTATATCCAACTTTGTTATATTCAAGTCTCTATCATTCATGTATATGTTATAAAAACTGATCTATCTTTATCTTTTATTATGTTTCAATGTCTACCTTATTATTCAATGAGTGGAGAATAGAAAGCACCTTAGAAAAATAAAAATAAAATTTCAAAATCTTTAAAAAAAAATTCCCCGGTAACAGATAATAAAGGACAAAAGCTGTAGAAGTTATATGTAAAACTGATATAGTAGGCCTCTTCTACTTTGAGTGATTCTTATCTTTGTTTTTGATTATTAATACCTTGGTGGAGACTGTGGCCATAATATTATGAGGTGAGTATAAGGCATGCTATTATGCCTTACTTTCACAACATTTCAGCCTTTTAAGGGCATTTATATTGGCATCATCTCTGTGAGATTACATCAGTAATAATTGCATAATGGGCAAAAGAGGAAATCCTTAATTTTTTGAAAGTAGAAAACATTTAGGGATATAAGGGTTGAAATTTTAAATCCACTCTTTTTAAAAAACATTTCACTTTTCTTTCTTTATTTGAAGTATGACCCGAGTTTAGTAAAAATGATATTAATAATTCATTTTGAATGCTAGTCAAGGAAGAAATTACAACTTCTCATTTGAGGACTTTTGAATGACAGGTGTAGTTCAGTTGCCTGAGTGTCTAAATTGATTCTGTAATATAACTGCTAGAGGATCACAAATGAAAAAAATGATTTATGTCTTTCTACTCATTTGTTTTTCTAGTTCATGTCCATCTTTTGAATGAAATGGAAACATCTGAAAAGCTGGAAACCATAGACCAGGCATCAGATAGTTATTGGCACCTTTGTATTATATGTGACTTAAATGTCTTTGGTAGACATGTTTCGTG
The DNA here is from genome assembly GCA_007570785.1 of Antilocapra americana. Classification (NCBI taxonomy): domain Eukaryota; kingdom Metazoa; phylum Chordata; class Mammalia; order Artiodactyla; family Antilocapridae; genus Antilocapra; species Antilocapra americana. Next base: position 10,058,911 of record ML662436.1, on the reverse strand, counting down.
TTGTCTTTTTTCTAATAAAGTAGGGAGAGTCAAATTTTCTGACCACTCATATTACTGGGAAAATAGAGATATTGATAAATATATAATCATAAATTAAAATGACTGAAAATTTCCAATCACATTCCACTTACAAACATGAATATTTATATCCCTAGGTAATAAATATTCTTCCCATGAATTAATAAGTTGGCATCTGATTTAGAAATTAGTATTCTAAAATTTTGTTGATATGAATCTGCCCTCTGAATTAGCTAACTAAATCAGATTTGCAGATTTGCAAAATGGAAAATAAAAGCTTGGAATAGCTTCTCTTGGTGACATCTAGAAGAAATCTGTGGATAGTATTTTTATACATTACTCAAGAAAAGCTAATACAAATTGAAAGTACCAGAAAGCTAGGATGTTCAGATAATGAAGCAGAACTGAAAGACTGCTAATTCCTCCTAATTTGGATGTGAATCCAGATGCTTACTTCTCAATTGTTACAATGTATCCTTGAAAAATTCTCAAGAGGTTGCTGCTTGATAAAAACAGAATGTCTCAAATACCGTTTATTTGCAGAAAACACCTTTGTGGTGTCAGCGCATTAAGAGCTACCAAAAAAAAAAAAAAGCAAAAACACCTCATTGCTGTTTTAACAGCTGCAGAAAAGTGTATCTGTGAATGCACATAAGATATCTTCTGGGGGCTTCCAGAACTAAGCCTCAACTTGAAGTTTAAATTCCAAGGAAACATAGAGAACCACTAAAGTCAGGTTGTTAGCTGACATTAACCTGGACTTATGTTGGCTGATATTAGCCTGGACCATTCAACGAATCATGTTAATCTCTTTACATACAACTTCTTTGAACATTTCTTCTCTTGCATCTTCCCCCTGCAAGAGGAGCCTTTGCCACATCATCCAAGGTGATGGATATATGATGTTTTATGTGACTGTGCTGGCATATGGGATTGCTTGAGAAAAACTGGTCTTTTCTCTTATTACTGTCCTTATTGCTATTTGAAGAATCTCTATGTAGTGAGGAGTATCCTTTCGAGGTAGTCCTTTTTTCATTAAATTGAAAAGGAAACACCATGACATATATCAGAATCAATGGCATAATAAAGCCTGTCAACTGACGACGTGTGATGTCTGACAATAAATGACAATATGTGGCATCCATCTCTGTACCTGAGATGCCTTTTTGGGCAAATATTCTGTCTTCTGGCAATTTCCCAAGAAGAGTTCTGAAGTTACTCTGACTTAGAGATGCCTTTACTCTTGATCCTCTTTTTATCCAGGAAAGGACATGAGTGTAGAGTTTTAAACATGTATATATGCATATATATATATATATATATATATATATATATATATGGACTATATAGTTCACGGAATTCTCTGGACCAGAATACCAGAGTGGGTAGCCTTTCCCTTCTCCAGGGGATCTTCCCAACCCAGGGATTGAATCCAGGTCTCCCACATTGCAAGAATATTCTTTACCAACTGAGCCACAAGGGAAGCCCATATATATATATAGCTATGTATATATACACACACATATATATAGCTATTTTGTATTATAACTAGTTGTAGCAATAAGGCTACTCTAACAGTTTCATCAAATCTAAATGGAAACCTCTTTTTGATTTTTATTCACATTCAATGGGGTAATAGCTACACAGAGGAAAGGGAATAATGGGCTTCCCAGGTAGCTCAGTGGGTAAGGAATCTGCCTGCAATGGAGGAGACACAAGAGATATGGGTTCAATCCCTGGGTTGGAAGATCCCCAGGAGAAGGGCATGGCAACTCACTCCAGTATTCCTTCCTTCCTAGAGAATCAAGGACAGAGGAGCCTGGTGGGCTACAGTCCATAAGGTCGCAAAGAGTTGAACACGGCTAAAGTGACTGAGCGCACACACGTACATGCACACACTCTTACACTGGCAGAGGTGCTTACTGAAGAATGTTCAGAATCTGGTGATAGTGTAGAAAAGTAAGACTATCAGCTCCTTGATCAAGGAGCTGTGTGGAATCCCCAACCTCATGTATTCCATGTGGCTGGGTGACATTCTTTGTCATGTTAGCTTGGCAATATTTGGAAGGTCAGTAAGCCATCATTCTTCTATTTGTAAAATGGGAATAACCACTTTACCCAGGTGAGGAGTAAATGTGATGTTTCATGTGACCATACTGGTGAATAATATTAGCCATTAGTTATTATAGTAAGTAATCTCTGGCTACAGACTCAGGAACTGTGCAGCAGGTAGCCACATATCTCAAACTAAGCTTATTCTTTGTTACAAAATGTACAGATCTTCCCAGTGTAAAAGCTCTACATATTTCTATATCATGTGTCATTTCAGAGAGAATAAAAGATTAGAGTTATTAATACATGTTGTATGAAATAGCTCTATGAAGTGACATCATAATGCTTTTTCACAGAATATGTGTTAATCCTTTAAAGCTTTAATGTGATATACTATTTGTCCTTAAATATTGCTTGAGGTTGGGTTTCTAAAGGGAATGTTTAAAAGCTAATTCCTAGTGATTGAAAAATGAATGCATGCAAAAACTCAGCAACAGATTTATCAGTTTCAAAACTAATTATGTGTGGATTTATATTGTGATTTAAGAAAATATTCATATGGTTAGAGTTTACCTAGAAAGAGAATACAGTAACATATTTTGTAGTTCTATTTTCAAAATATCATAAATACCTGGAGAAACATGATTATTAGGCATAATACTCAGAGTTTTCAGCATATTAGCATCCAAATGGACATGTTTGAGTCTTATTAAAATATTCAATTTTAAGACCAAAACCTTTATATGAAAATATATCCTTTGTATGACCCAATCATTCTACCTGAGTATGTAATAAGTGCGTGAACTCTTTACAATGCAGAGAAAATGAGTTTTCATATTCATAGTTGTGGTTTACATAGACTCCAAATTATCTCCACATTGATAGAATAGATGGTAGCTAGACAGCGAATATGTTTCAAGGATAACATATAATGATGTCCTGCATGATGTGGTCCTGTCTAACTTTTCAACATCAGCTGATGTCACTTTGACCTGTTTTATCCAGATACAGCACTTCTTTAACATATACCCATTACATCTGTATCTAGATCTGAGTATTAGCCTTTTCTAGTTCTCTACACAGTAACTAGCTGAGGTAACCTCCCCAAAGCCTACACTTCTCATGGCATTTGTCTTATTATGACGGCCTTTCTGCATTTATGGGAATCCCTACATCATGAGTTTCACCTGTCCAACATAAAATCATAACTCAGAATCCCAGGCTCCCTTGCATTTGGAAGCAGATAGATGGTCACGAATCACCAATCTAACACACTCTCAATAAGCTCCCCAAAGCTTGGAGTGGTACTTCTCTTTTTGTTGTCACCACGGGCAATAGAGGTATCTTCAACAGTGGAAACTCTGGCAGTTTTTCAGTGATTAAAAAGTTGAGTTCTTCATACCAATGTGCCATTGGTAAGCACCAGAAATTACTTATGGCAGTCATGCAGAAACATCAGTCTTGCTTCATCAGGTCAGTTTTGTGGTGTGGTTTTGCATCTTGTCCTGGAATGTTTTGTCTCAAAGTCTGGTTCTCCATTCCTCCTAGCAATGTGTGCTACCTGATATACATACAATGTTGTCTAGTAAACATCTAGAGTCAGCTTCCATTGCTTGCAACTAAGAATTCTGTTAAACATTATCAAATGCAGCCCTACCTAAGGGAGTCTCCTTGAGTTACTTTCTTCCTCAGGGATATTGTTTTGTTTACTTCTTGTAGTTTGATACACAATTACTTTGTTTTTTTGACTTAGGTTTTATATATCTCCAAATGGATTGTAAGCTTCTGGAGGGTTTAAAGAGTGTCTTTTTAAGCATTACTGTGCCCCTGGCACCAAGTATATTTCTTAATATTTAATTTATCACTCAATAAATATTTTATAAAGCATTTGAAAGCTTTCATTATCTCAGCTGCTATTATTTGACTGATGAATGAATCAATGAATTAAAGAAACTCCTTCTAACTTAGTCTGATTTTTGCAGCCTAAGTAAGCCTGAGGTAAAGGGTTATGGTTTTTGCTTAGAGAGTGCAAAAAGCAGAAGCGAGAGGCAAAGGGACTTGAGGAAATCTGGAGAGAGAATCATTTTGAGAATGTGCTACTGAGTTGACTGCCATTGTGTGAGCCTGATTTTGTATTGTTGGATTAAGAAGCTAAATACTGATGTTTCAGGACAGTCCACTGAGAGGTGGGGCAAGAATTTATTCACTCTTAGCTTCCCCCTAACAAAGATGTGCTGTCTGGGATATGAATTTCCCTCCCTTCTGTTCACGAATAGATGTTTAGAAGCATTCTACACCCTCAACAGGGGAGCAGTAGAACAGGACACAAGGAAAACACAGCACTGGCAAGAAGAAAGGAGTGATCAAGTCATAGCTGCCAGGAGAAGACTGCAACTCTTACAGAGCTCCTGACTATAGGGACAGCTCAAATGAGGAAAAGGTAAACTGGAAGGTGTCCAACATTCTTTACTTCTCAAACTGTACCTTGGAAAAAGAGTTGAATTGAAACCTTGCTCTGAGCTTGTATAAAGGACATCACTTTGTTTTCTTGGATGCTCTTCTGTGAGAATGAACTCTTCATTCAAATAGCCATAGAAAAGATTTCTGACAATTTGTACTGTAGCCCTAGAAACCTGGCCACTTCTGATTAGTTCAGGAGTGAGCACTTAAACTTCCAGTCTAGGACAATTAGAGTCTCATTTTGGTGACCTGAAATTGGGAGCTGGGGTGGGGGAGGAGAGAGTTTAGTCTATTTCTAAATGCTATGTCTACAACATTTAAAGACAAAAGCTCACAAATAAAGTGTGCCTAGTAAATAAAACTCTCAGGAGGGGCATTTTGTTCTGCAAATTTAAAATAATAGCTTAGTGGGGGCACCTGTGACTATATAAATGGAAAGAAAATAGAGTAAGAGCAATATTAAACATGTTAGCATTCCATTAAGTTATTATTCTTGAGCCTTTCTTCTCTAGAGACTTAAGGCTTTAGTACTTAAATGGCTTTCATATCCTCTTCTTTATATCCTCGTAATTTATACACTTAGAATTGCTCTCCTTCTAAATGCTTCTTATTTCAACATCATTCATACTCTGGATGCTACATTTTTATTGACCTGAGATAAGGCTGACCCAACATCGTGTCCTTGCTAGTACATACTATTGCTGGTATCTAATTACATGCTCCCCCCTCCCCCACCCGTGGACCAGGAAGCGAGATAGAGACAGGGACACATGAGAAAAGAATGTAGGGGTGACATTTCTCCTAATTTATGTGTTTTCCTATTGTCACAAAATTTACCTTGAATTGTGCTTGTTAAATACAGTTCGTAGATACAGATATTTTTGTCCTATAAGTCTAAAATCATAGGAAGCTTAGTGTCGTGGAAATGTTTGTGATTAAGTTCACAATTAAAGTGCGAGTGACAAGAAGCATACTAGCATTTCAATAAATTAATAATCTTTCAGTATTTCTTTTAAAGTGTTTTAAATGCAGTCCCACTATTAACAACTAAATTTGGAGAGACTTTTAGAGATAGTAGTATTTTTCTTGCATCACCTTCTCGCTTGATCTAGGAAAGTGATAAAGTCAGAAATATGCAATCTTAATTCTTCCACTTTCACTTTTCCCATTCATTTTCTAACTGCTTTTATTAAGTCTGAATTCAAATATTCAAATCTGTTTCTGAAGATATACTTTAATATCCTTGACACTTTTTCAAAGAATTCTCCAAGCACTTGCAAAAGACTCTTTCTCAAGTAGAATAGAACTGTGTATATATATATATATATATATATATATATATATATATATGTATGTATGTATGTATGTATGTATGTATGTATGTATGTATGTATAGGGCTTCCCTGGGAGCTTAGCTGGTAAAGGATCTGCCTGCAATGCAGGAGATCTCAGTTTGATTCCTGGGTAGGGAAGATCCCTGGAGAAGGGATAGGCTATGCACTCTAGTATTCTCACCTGGAGAATTCCATGGACAGAGGAGCCTGATGAGCTACAGTCCATGGGATCGCAAAGAGTTGGACACGACTGAGCGAATAAGCACAGCACAGCACAGCACACAGACACAGACAGACAGACACACACACACACACATATATGATAGTAGTAATTATATCTGCAGCTCCCCAAAATATTTTACTAATTATTAGGGCAATGCTAGTCTGAATGAGGATGTACACAGAATAGAACAATTTCTTTTCTCAGGCAAGTAAGACAGTTCAGGAGGATGACTTGCTGATTACAAGCATGGCATTAAATTTAGACAAACTTAATTTTAGATTCTTGTTTTGTAACCAACACACTTAACTTACATTGTGGCCTTGAACTCTGTTTTCTCATCTTTAAAATGGATCAATACCTTCCCATGCATAGCAATTATACAGGTAAATAAGATAATGGAAGGCTTAGCATATGTTGGGTACTCAACGTAGGCTGCTCAGGAGGAAAGTAGAGCTTAGCAATTGAAGAGTGATACCTCTACCACCTACTCTTCCTCTACCACCTACTAGTCATGTGATCTTGCACAGATCAATTGGGTCTCTGAGACTCGGTTTCTCAATTGTGAAATGGTGGCTATCCTATATTTTACAGGTTTTTTCCCTTGAGTCAATTTTATATGATGTTATGTAAAGCATTTAGCACAGTACCTGACACATGACAAGTATTTTATAAAAGCTTGCTATGAAAGGCTCAGCGTCATCAGAAAAGATAGCACTAGTTACACTGAGGCTTCTTGAAAAATTTGTTAGGATACTAGTCAGATCTTATAATTCAGTTTTACCATCTAAAATGTAACTAAGAGGCATTTTCAATGTACATTTCCAGATATAAATGATAAAAGAAACTTCTAAAAATAGTACTTATATTTAAAATTTTTAACAACTTATCTATTAGGTAATAGTATCCTCAAGACTTTGCACCACCACCACTACATTGGACTATTTAAATGCAGACATTGTAATATAACTTCTTTTTTGAGAAGGACTTTTTAAAAGGAGAGGAAAAAAGCAAAAATATCCTAGCATATCTTCTATAAATTGTTTATTTCAAACCACATGCATAGTCATAATTAAGAGTAATCCTCCTTTTTGATCTTTGTCTCATTTTTCACATATCTGCCTGGTGTTTATTATTTCTCCTTAAGGTGAACCGATATTCATGGTATTTTGAATAACAAAAATGAAATCTTTAAAAAAAAGCAACATAAATATAGAAGTGGTAATATATTTTGGAAAGTGTAATATCTAGTATTACTCTGTCTTCTAGAATTTAATATATTCCAGTATTTTATCTGGATGATTTATTTTGGTAACTTTTTTTCTCTTAATGCTATGAAAGCAACTTTCTGGGGGAAAAAAAAAAAACACCGATTGAGTAGATAAGCCTACTTTTTCACTGCTTCTGGGACCTAGAGTAGTATATATCCATTCATAATCACAGAAGACCTGTTTTTGAGGTAGGACAGAAAATGTGGAATTTATAAAACTATGTCTACTTCTTGAATGACCCCAGGCAGGCTGTGATATTACTTTTCCTAGAATCTGCTATTTCAAGTGCTTAAGCATCAGTGTAAACTTATGTAGGAAGACTAAGCCTGTAAAAATCCATCTAATATCAAAGATATGTGCTTTTATCTTGGTATTACAGAATCTATTACAGATTATGAGTCTAGGAAATGAACAGATGAGAGAACATGTGTGCTTGTAAATTGAGTGAAATTTGTGACTATGCATGAATATTTGTTCTATAGATGAGCTCATTCTTTTATTGTTTTTATAAATATTTTTATTAAGAAGTTTGTTTTATGTTAGAACAGTGTGCATATGTATGTATATTACTGAGGACTTCTTAGGACCAATCATTCCTAAAGGAAATTAACCCTGAATATTCATTGGAAGGACTGCTGCTGAAGCTGAACCTCCAGTGCTCTGGCCACCTGATGCTAAGAGCCGACTCATTGGAAAAGACCCTGATGCTGGGAAAGACTGAAGGCAAGAAATTGAGAGAGTAGCAGAGAATGAGATGGTTAGATAGCATCACTAACTCAGTGGGCATGAATTTGAGCAAACTCTGGGAGACAGTAGAGGACAGAAGGGCATGGTGTGCCACTGTCAAAGGGTTTGCAAAGAGTCAGACTTGACTTAGCAACTGAACAATAGTAACATTATGTCCCTAAAAAATTCCTTATGCTCATTTACTCTTTTAACCTTTACAGTGACCCTGAGAAGAAATCCTATTCTTCTCTTCATTTTATAGATAAAACAACTATAGACAAGAGCAATCAAATAACTCCATCAGTCACATAACTTGTAAGTGAAAGACTTATTGTCTTAATTCAATTAGCTCAACTTGAAAATGTCTATTTGCAACAACAATGCATCTACAGAAATACGTTCTCTGTAGAATAATGCTAGTATAAGTCTCTGGATGGTATGCCTAGTTGACTGACAGATAAGTGATCCCTGCTCTTTAGTTTTACCTTAGACATTCAATCTGTGCTTAAATCATCTTCATAAGAGCAAAATAAAATAAAAATTTATTAAGCAATTAAAGAAGAAAGCCTAGAATTGCATAGAGAATATTATAGAATTATAATCACAGCCATTACACTTGGGACATTACCCCTGATAGTTTCTGAATCCTGGAAGTTGTTTTCAAGTTGAAAGGCATATTTTTTCCAAACAAAAATTAGAAAATATAAAGCTAGTTTTTTTTCCACCATGGAGTAGCTCAGCCAGATGTTGCACTGAACAACAGAGAGGAAGAAGGAGAAATGAGTGGAAAGATAGGCTCAAGCTGGCAATTATGGCTAAGCAAATTTGGGATATTTCAACACTGCAAAAAGCTGTGCAAATAATAACTTGCTTTAGAGATTTAGAAATACAGCAGAGGAAGATGCATCCTTGGTGTTTTCGCTTTAGCATAATTTAAAGACCGACACTTTGTTACTAGAATTATATTCTTTGACATAGAAAAATGCCTACAGTTGCACTTGTGGTATGAGACAAAGTAAGCATGGGTTACAGAGAACATCAGCTGCCAATGCATGAAGCCTAGACGACAAGAGAAGATAAACTATGGTGAACTAGGACAGGTAAAGTGTCATTAATTCAATAATGAGTAAGAATTGAGCATAAAGCATGACTGCTCTTTTTGTATAATGAAAAAGAGACAAGTATCATTTGACATCATGACCTGTGTCTTGGTGTTCTCCTGTTGAACATAATTTGTAGAATATCACTATCAGACAACGCTATTCTATGATCATTATGGATCAAGATGAAAACAAGACCACTTATTAATCATGTTTGAACCTGTAAAAATATGACATTGTCCACACCAAAATGGTGTGACCCAAACTGGCTAAGATGAGTGACTGCTGCTTCTCTACCAATTACATCTTCAGCGTCAATCTAGTTTTCTCTCCTTCTAGGTAAGATGTTTTAAGATACCCATTTGTGGAATTATCCTAACAGCAGCCAAATCCAGACCAATGCACAAATTCAAAGCAACATCCAGTCTTCCTCAAAGCATCCCCCCAAATCATAAGTCCAAATCCTACAAGTCTGTTTTAACACCTTCTACTGCTCCACAGTTTTCTGGTGAGTATTCTTTTTTGTTGCCATGTGCAAGTAAACAGAGCTTATTTAACCACAGCTGTATTCCTAGTGCTCTTTTACTGGAGGTCATTGGTAATAGCTTGCTATAGTGATGACTGTTGTTATCAGTCACCAAATTGTGTCTGGCTGTTTTCAATACCATTGACTCCAGCACACCAGGATTCCCTGTCCTTAACCATCTCCCGGAGTTTGCACAGGTTCATGTCCATTGAATCAGTGATACCATCCAATCATTTCATCCTCTGGTGCCCTCTTCTCCTTCCATCTTCAATCTTTCCCAACATCAGAGTCTTTTCCAATGAGTTGGCTGCTTGCATCAGGTGGCCAAAGTATTGGAGTTTCAGCTTCAGCATCAGTCTTTCCAATGAATATTCTGGGTTGATTTCCTTTAAGATTGACTGGTTTGATCTTCTTGCGGCCCAAGGGACTCTCAAGAATCTTCTCCAACACCACAGTTCAAAAGCATCAGTTCTTTGGTGCTCTGCCTTCTTTGTGGTTCAACTCTCACATCCATACATGACTACTGGAAAGACCATAGCTTTGACTATACAGGCCTTTGTCAGCAAAGTGACGTCTTTGTCTTTTAATACACCTTTTAATATGCCTTCTAATACACTGTCTAGTGATGATTGGGCTTCCCTGGTAGCTCAGCTGGTAAAGAGTCTGCCTGCAATGCACGAGACCCTGGTTCAATTCCTGGGTCGGGCATAGGACCCGCTTCAGTATTCTTGGGCTTCCCTGGTGGCTCTGGTGGTAAAGAATCTGCTTGCAATACAGAAGACCTGGGTTCAGTCTCTGGGTTGGGAAGATCCCTTGGAGGAGGGCATGGCAACCCACTCCAGTATTCTTGCCTGGAGAATCCCCATGGACAGAGAAGCCTGGCAGGCTACAGTCCATGGGGTTACAAACAGTTGGACATGACTGAGCGGCTAAGCACACACACACTAGTGATGATTATGCTAAACTTAATTTTAGGAACACATTATTTAAAACTTTGCTATTGCAAGTAATATAAACTCACTTGAACTGGCTTAAACAAAATGAAAATTAATGAAAGTGTAATATATGAGTGATTCAAAATATGCAAAAACTGCATTGTATTTGAGCTTGAGAAACACCTAGAAAGACAGTTCTTTTAAAAAGTTTTAATTTTTATGCTGGAGCATAGTTGATTAACAATGTTGTGTTAGTTTCAGGGGTACACCAAAATGATTCAGTTTTATATATAAATATATATATACACACACATGTATCTATTCTTTTTCAAACTATTTTCCCATATAGGATTATTACAGAATATTGAGCAGCATTCCCTGTGCTATTCAGTAGTTCCTTAATGGTTATCTGTTTTAAATATAGTGGTGTGTACTTGTCAATCCCAAAGTCCCAGTCTTTCTTCCTGCCTTACCCATTTCCACCCTGGTTGACCATAAGTTCATTCTTTAAGCCTATGAGTCTGTTTCTGTTTTATAAGTAAGTTCATTTGTATTTTTTTTTTTTTAGATTACACATACAAGTGATATCATGTGATATTTGTCTTTCTCTGACTTACTTCAGTTAGCATTGAAGTCATCAAAAACTTAGGAAATTTTATTCACTCTCTTGTTTTTTCCTTTGTCTCCTATTTCTTATTTGATATTTATTTTATCTCACTTCACTGTTTCCTTTCTCCTGTAGAACGTCTTTCTCTGGAATAGTATGGCCTCCTTTGGCTGCTAAGAGTATGTGTTAACACTTCACACACAGGCTGATTCTAGGCTTTACAAGCTACATAGTCCCTCATGGGTACCTAGTGGCTATCTTTCAGTGCTCTGTCCCTGTTCTGCATAAAATGAGTAGGACTGGCTCACCTTGGAACACGTATGGTTGAATCAGCTTAAAAAACATGACTCAACTCTGAATCCTACTAATAGCTCATGGGTTAGGAAGATACAGTAAAAATATTCATTATGTGTCATTTTTATTTCATAAGCTGGTTTTAGTCTCAATGAATTATTTTATTGTCTTTATGAGGCTTAACCAATAAATAAGTGCACATTTTTAAAGATTAATTTGAGTATTGAGATAATAGTAATAACCATAGCCAATGTTCTAGCATCTCCAATTAGCAGAACCTTTTAAAGTATTCCAGACTAATACAACTTTTCCCCACTGTTTACTATGCATTACATATTTATAAGATTGCATCACTTTATAGTAAAGCAATATTAAGACAATGTTTGAATCATTATCATGATCAAATCAATTTTAGTCTTTTTTCCCCATAAATATTTAGACTAGTGATGATTAACTGTCTCTTTAATCTTAATCCTTCCTCAAGAATCTCATGTTTACCACATAACTGACCTTAGAATATATAAGTTATAAAAAATAAAAATCTTATGAAAACTACACCACCAGAGATGCATAAAAATAGACTTAATGTCTATGTAAAGCAAAGGATTTTATTGGATAAAAGTTAAATGCTTAAAAATTAAATAACTTCATATTGTTCAACAATTTTCTCAGTCCCTAACTGCTAGATTCCATGAAGTCAAAGTGGCATGCACAAAATTCAAAAGCTTATGAACATTGTTTAGTTGTTGTTTTATATTGAAAAAATGTACATTTGCTATTTTAATCTAGCATTTAATGATTTCAGCTCATATAGATACAACTTAATTAATATTATAATGATTTTTGGTATGACTTATTTGGTAAATGCTATTTTGATGGGATCCTTAGGTTTTCATAAAGATATTTTGTATGTTTTAGCTCTGTTAGTAATTAAGTTTTCTATCTTTTTTTTCTGTTTTTTGCAAAAATAGTATAGTCTCTACAATAGATTTATGCTCATGTTAAAACAGATTTACATTCATAAATAGTCTTTCCCAAAATACTCCACTAAACACCTCCATTGAATATGCCATCTGCTTTGGGATAAAAGGTTTTTGTGCAATGACATGCTTAGGGAATTCTATTTATTGTATCTCTCTGTTTGATATTCACAGTGCATTAAAAATATATTGAAATCCTGTGGCAAAGAGATTGGTTTAACTTTGTTTAACTTGGGATTTTAAAAACTCCTGTATCTGTGGAATTCTTTATTTGTGAAATATCTTTTTTTAGGAAATATTTTTTAAATGTTGCTATAAGGGAAAAATCAGTTCATTATTTGTTGATTCTTCTAACAATCATGAAATCCCTTGAGTGAAGGTAGGCAATGTCTACACTTAGAATTGAAGGAGGAAATTAAGCTGACTAATGAGATAAGGCATACAACAACATTCATCGACTTTTACTTCCATTTTAGGTGGACATGACTAACCGGAAATTTTTTCTGACACTGAAGTCCTAGAGGCATTTCCTCATTCTGTTCAGGAAACACTCAATTCAGTAGCATTTATTGATTACCCACCTTGGGCAAGACATAGTTCTATGTACTATTAAAGATGAAAAAATAATCTGACATTAATTTTTGTCAAACAGAATTTTACCAGCTAGCAGAAAATTATACACACACATTTATTACTCTAAGATAAATTATAATAATGAAAGAGTTAGAAATGGAAAAGTGCTGAGAAATTTGGAAAGCCTAGGACACAAGAAAAAGGCTTCTTGGAAGGAGCTGCAAAAAAGGCTTAACAGATCTGAGATTTGGACTTGACTGTAGCATGCCAGGCTCCTCTGTGCATGGGGTTTATCGGGCAAGAACACTGGATTTGGTGCCGTTTCCTACTCCAGGAGATCTTCCCAACCGAGGGATTGAACCTGTGTCTCCTGCATTGCAGGCAAATTCTTTACCTGCTGAGCAATAAGTGAAGCTCCTGGATTTAGAATGAGAGAGACATAACTTAAAAGGCCAGTTCACAGACAGACAATTTGAATAAAAAGAACTTGAATATGATCAGAGAAACATGGAATGTTATTTGTCTCCCAGAGAGTTGTGAATCCAGCTGACAGAAAGTTTAAGGGTTGTGACATGATACATGGTTAAGATGGGAAAATAGTTATTGAAATACTGTAGGGGGTCTATAACTCAAGGCAAAATAATCTGGGTCTGGGCTTCATGCTGAAACAATCTGCTATTGAATAAGCAATTGAATATTTGGATCAAGAGATTATGTTTTTGAGTAAAAAAGATTAATTATTCTATAAAGATAATTCAGATGGCAAAGTGAAAGTGTTAGTTGCTCAGTTGTGTCCCACTTTTTGCGACCTCATGGACTGTAACCCATCATCCTCTCCATGGGGATTCTCCAGGCAAGAATACAGAGGTGGGTTGCCGTGCCCTCCTCCAGGGGATTTTCTGAAACCAGGGATCGAACCCAGATCTTTAACATTGCAGGCAGATTCTTTACTGTCTGAACCACCAGAGAAGACCAGGTGGCAAGCGAGAGGTTAAATTAAAAGAGATGCAATCTGAAGTCAGAGAGACCCATTTGGAGGCTATTTCAATAATACAAATTCTCCTCCTCACTCTGCTCGGACGGTTCAAGTCCGCTAGGTATCAGGCTCCTGCTTACCTCTGAAGAGTGGATTCCAGTTCTCAGTCAGCCTGTGAAATGATTCAGACCAGCCAGTCACATTCTCCTGTGGTAACACTTCATCTTTTTGTTTCTATGGAATTGACTTCCCGTAGCCTCTTGGGGTTCACTCTGTTCTGAGCGATACCTCTGTGTGGCCCTGCATGGGACAACATGCGCCTCTCCTAGGCCTGGAATCTATGTGACCGATAAACTGCTGTCAGTCTCATCTGTCCACTGTGAGGTGTCATGTTTTTTGGTCACTGCCGTAATCCCAGTGTTGACTCGTTGGAAAAGACCCTGATGCTGGGAAAGATTGAAGGCAAAGGAGAAGGGGGTGGCAAAGGATGGAATAGACAGCATCACTGACTCAATGGACATAGATGTGAGCAAACTTCAGGAGATAGTGAAGGACAGGGAAGCCTGGCATGCTGCAGTCCATGGGGTCGCAAAGAGTTGGACATGATTTAGTGACTGAACAACAGCATAACCTCAGGTCAGCAATCCCTCCCTTATCTATATGATGAATAGCAAGATGATCAAAACAACATATTAATATAATATTATATATTAAGCCATTTTCTTTTACTTAGTTCATTTTCTAAATTCTGATTTTAAAAAGAATATAATATTTTAATGGGCCCTGAAAAGTACTGTGAGCCCTGGGTACTGTGCCTTCTTTGCTTAACGGAGAAGTCATCCCTATCCCAGTATCAAATTCAGTTCAGTAGCATTTCCATTGTCCTTTTATTCAATATAAACCCTTTTCATCTCATGTTATCTAAAAGTGATGGAATTAGAAATGTTCCCTATAATTTTTGTAAAGAAAGATATCTATTCTACAGTATTTTTTTCTTTCCTTGTTCTACTTAATGTAACTAGACTTATGATCACCCTTCAAATGCCACCCCCAGATTTTTTAAATTAGTTTCTTAAATATAAAGTAAATGTTGAGACAGGAAGGACAGAGATGCTATGCTTTAAATCATTTTTTGAGCTATAAAGCACTCCAAGAGTGCAATATGTCATTCCTATTTGGGTCGGTAATTTTTATACTGCCCTCAAAAAGCCACAGGAGTTCCTTCAGGGTTTCTGGGGGCTGTTGGAAAGGCTGGTTTGGGAGTGGGATCAGTAGGATTCTGTCTCACCCTCTGCCCCTTCCTTTTCTCTTACTCTCAGGTAACCAACCTTATCTATATTGGCCAGTCACAAAATGTAGTATTGGAAGCAAAGATCCTGCTATGCAAAGTGTTCTAAAAATCACTAATCTGATTTATCTTTTATGTATGTGTGTATCCAACATAGACATTTTCTTCCACATCTAACAGGAGCTTTGAAAAAATCTAAAATTATACCAAAGTTGAGTTTGGTAAAGAAATATCATATGAAAAAGAACCAGTTGATAACAACTTGGTAATAGTGACATACTATTAAGCCTAAGTAATGATGAAGTGGAAATATTATTTTTCCTTTTCCCTGTTTGAAGATAAACATAAGGATCTTGAGAAACCTCTAGACAACTCTTTGAATTTTAAATTTTGCAACCCATTATTTTTTTTTTAATTTTTATTTATTATTATTATTATTTTTTTAAATTGTTTTTGCCATACATTGTCATGATATCACCATGGGTTTACATATGCTTCCCCTCCGGAACCCCCCTCCCTCTTCCCCCCCCCCCTGGGAAATCTCGCTGCACCAGCCCCGAGCATCAGTCCTGGGCTGGCGATTGATTAGACACATGACAATTAACATGCTTCAATGCCCTTCTCCCATATCATCCCACCCTTACCCTCATCCACAAAGTCCACGAGTCTATTCTATACATCTGCGTTCCTTTTGCTGTCTCGTATGTTGGGTTCTCACTACCGTCTTTCTAAATTCCATATATATGCATTAATATACTGTATTGTTGTTTTTGCAACCCATTATTTACATCAAATACACATAGGCACGTGTTGGACCATGTCTGTCAGCAATGTGTTCCAGGGTTACCATCTCTTGTTAACAGTAAATCTTTTCTGTCAGCCTAACTTCCCTATGCTCTCCCTGGAGCCCTTTCCTTATATCTTGCTCTAAGTAGAGATGGAAAACAACTGCTTATCATTCTGCTCATAACAACCCTTCTGATTTTGAAAAAGTAATTTCCCCTTATATTTACCTCTTGTCCAAAATGAAATTCCAGTTTTCTAAGCCTTTCTGCATGACTGTTATTTTCCAATTCTTTAAGCATTATTTTAAACCCTTTCTAAGGTCTCTACTGTGCTTTTAAAGAAGTGAATTGATATAGCCTCTACCAAAACATTGGTATTTTCTAATGAAAACTTCACTACCCAAATCAATATTTTCCTTGTTACAGCCATCAAGAACAATCTGCTTTTTATTTTCTAGAGATGAATATTATGAATATCATTCTTAGCAAAAAATTTTTGAATGCTGGAATTATTTTCTAAGTAGAGATCATCACCAAAACCCCTTCTATGATTATATTTATCATCAAAATGATACAAAATTAAGGAAAATCATAATAACAAAGTGCTCAGAGTCAATGTGGAACAAAAGAAGAGAGCAGAGCCAATAAAACTAGAGCTATCTGTTTCTAGATGCATTGTTTATGAAATAATTTTTATTTCCAGGGCTCTAAAGATTCTAGTGTGTATTACAGCTTAGAATGACCCACAGCACTATGTGTAACTCCCACTACCTGATGTAGTCTCTTAAAAAATGTATGGGCTGGTGTTTTTATTATTTTGAAGTCTGTTTCCAGTGCACCTATGAGATTACCCTTTGTTAGTGATTTCTAACTCTAATCTTTCTGTCAGTTGTTTTTCAGTCTTTCAGTTATGTCCAGCTCTTTGTGACTCCATGAACTGCAGCATGTCAGGCTCCTTGTCCTTCACTAGCTCCCAGAGTTTCCTCAACTTTTGTCCTTAAATTGGTGATACCATCCGATCATCTCATCCTTTGTTATCCCCTTCTCCTCCTGTCTTCTATCTTTCCCAGCATCAAAGTCCTTTCCAATGAGTTGGCTCTGCATCAAGTAGTCAAAGTATTGGAGCTTCAGCTTCAGCATCAGTCCTTCCAGTAAATACTCCGAGTTGGTTTCCTTTAGGATGGACTGGTTTGATTACCTTGTCCAAGGCACTCTCAAGAGTCTGCTCTAGCGCCATAGTTCTTCAGCGCTCAGCCATAATCATACAACTCTCACATGCATACATGACTGCTGCTGTCCTTTCAGTTCAGTTCAGTCACTCAGTCATATCGGACTCTTTGAGACCCCATGAATTGCAGCACGCCAGGCCTCCCTGTCCATCACCAGCTCCTGGAGTCTACCCAAACCCGTGGCCATCGAGTCAGTGATGCCATCGAGCTATCTCATCCTCTGTTGTTCCCTTCTCCTCCTGCCCCCAATCCTTCCCTGCATTAGGGTCTTTTCCAGTGAGTCAATTCTTCACATGAGGTGGCCAAAATATTGGAGTTTCAGCTTCAACATCAGTCCTTCCAATGAACACCCAGGACTGATCTCCTTTAGGATAGACTGGTTGGATCTCCTTGCAGTCCAGGGACTCTCAAGAGTCTTCTCCAACACCTCAGTTCAAAAGCATCAATTCTTTAGTGCTCAGCTTTCTTCACTGTCCAACTCTCACATCCATACATGACTACTGGAACAACCATAGTCTTGACTAGACGGACCTTTGTTGGCAAAGTAATGTCTCTGCTTTTAAATATACTATCTAGGTTGGTCATAACTTTCCTTCCAATAAGTAAGCGTTTTTTAATTTCATGGCTGCAGTCACTATCTGCAGTGATTTTGGAGACCCCCAAAATAAAGTCTGACATTGTTTCCACTGTTTCCCCATCTATTTCCCATGAAGTGATGGGACCAGATGCCATGATCTTAGTTTTCTGAATGTTTAGCTTTAAGCCAACTTTTTCACTCTCCTCTTTCACTTTCATCAAGAGGCTTTTTAGTTCCTCTTCACTTTCTGCCATAAGGGTGGTGTCATCTGCATATCTGAGGTTATTGATATTTCTCCTGGCAATCTTGATTCCAGCTTGTGCTTCATCCAGTCTAGCATTTCTCATGATGTACTCTGCATATAAGTTAAATAAGCAGGGTGACAATATACAGCCTTGACATACTCCTGTTCCTATTTGGAACCAGTCTGTTGTTCCACGTCCAGTTCTACCTGTTGCTTCCTGACCTGCATACAGGTTTCTCAAGAGACAGGTCAGATGGTCTGGTATTCCCATCTCTTCAAGAATTTTCCAAAGTTTATTGTGATCCACACAGTCGAAGGCTTTGGCATAGTCAATAAAGCAGAAATAGATATTTTTCTGGAATTCTCTTGCTTTTTCAATGGCCCAACGGATGTTGGCCATTTGATCTTTGGTTCCTCTGCCTTTTCTCAAACAAGCTTGAACATCTGGAAGTTCACGGTTTGGTTCATGTATTGCTGAAGCCTGACTTGGAGAACTTTTAGCACTACTTTCCCAGTGTGTAGATGAGTGCACTTTTGTGGTAGTTTGCGCATTCTTTGGCATTGCCTTTCTTTGAGATTGGAATGAAAACTGACTTTTTCCAGTCCTGTGGCCATTGTTCAGTTTTCCAAATTTGCTGGTATATGGAGTGCAGCTGCTGTCCTTTAAATGTCTGCAAATACAAGAAAGGCTCTTGAAAATTCTATTTGTAAGATGACTTCCTCCAATGCACCCAACTGAGACTCACAGAAGAGTTGAAGAAAATAAATATTGTGTTTCCTTCTCTCAGATTGTGTGATCTGCACTAAAATTGCTCTCAAATATACCTCCACATGCTTCATGCTTCCAGTGACTCTAGCGAGGCAGTTATAGACACTCAAGATTATGTACACAGATCCAGGCATAATCCACTGCAAATCCATGCATGCTGACTCCTGCTACTGCCAAGTTGCTATATTTTAAAGTAACTGATAACATTGGGAACAAACTAGACATTTCTATCTTTTTATGCAATGAATGGCCATTCAGGAGTTTAGGGTATTCTTTTCAGTTTTACCCCTCCTTTTCTGTAGACTGCTTTTACTAGGGTTCAGAAGAACACCTCTGGAACCTGGGCCAGCAGATGCTTTGACTGATAGATATTTGTCTGTATTAAGGGACAAAACATTATCTTAACACCTTTCTCCTGGATGAATGCTGCCACAGAATCAGGCTGAGTTAATTATACAAGTAGAGCCCAGGGGACCCAATCTCTCCAGTCTTTTTAAGACATTTTTCTCAATCCAAGGGTAAGCATAGTCTAAGCTCAAGTTGGAATTTCCACTGTAGTCTTCTATTTAGATAGATATTCATGTTATTATTCATTGGAAAAGATCCTGAGGCTGGGAAAGACTGAGGGCAGGAGAAGAAGGGGGCAATGGAGAATGAGATGATTCAATGGTATCACTGACTCACTGGATATGGTTTGAGCAAACTCCAGGAGATAGTGAAGGACAAGGAAGCCTGGTGTGTTGCAGTCCGTGGGGTCACAAAGAGTTGGACATGACAGAGCAACTGAACAGCAACAAATGTTATTATTAATAGTCCCTACAAATTCTACTCTAATTCCAAAGAATCCTCTCTTAAGTGACATTCTAATACTTTAAGGCTTGGCTTCCAGGGAAAACAGTATTCCAGAATTTCTGGTATTAAAGGAACCACATGACTCAAGGTTAGTGTTTGGTCATATTATTCTGACTTTTCCATGGAAATGAAATAGTTCTACCCCTGCCATTTTCTACACGTGCAGGGATTTCCAACTCTGTCAGCATTCTGTTGCAGATGCAACAGACTCATGCCTTTTTCCCTTGGACCACATGTAGAAATATAAACTACCAATATTATGTGCAACTTTTCAAGCATTATATACTCAGATGCTTGGTAACTCTGCTTCATTTCATTTCATTTTGTATCAGTCTAATACTAAGAACACTACTACTTTTATTTCTTTTTAATTTGAAGAATACATCCATCCATCCATCCACCTATTTATTTACTTCCTATCTACCTATTCCATTCACCATCCTAATCTAATATGTATATTCTTGATATATATATTTTATTCCAAGTGTTATTTTTGGCATTGGGTACTGAAATGGCAATAACTCCTGCCCTCATAGCTTAATAAATGAGATGAAATTACATGAATACTTACACAAATAGTTACTCTTAGTCATAAAAATACTACAAAGGAACAGTACAGATCACATTAAAAGCACATTTTCAACTTTTTTAACCATTTATTTATATATTTATATATTATTTACATATTTAATATTTATTCAATGTATTCCCTTTTCACTTTGACAAAAAATAGAAAATTATAAGATCACTAACTGAGTCAGTCCTCTTTAGGAGAAAAGTATTATTTGTATAGTTACAGAAAACTATGATTTCTCCTTTATGTACAAAGAAAATATTTTAAATAGGTGCTCTGATATTGAAAAAAGGCTAAGAGCTGAAAGCAATTCTTCACACTGGGTATATTGGGTCCAAGAAACTTGTCAAGGCACTTAAACGTGTGGGAGGCAGTGATGGGGAGGAACGTTTCTCTCAGAAGTGATGCTTATTTAATGTTTTGAAGCGGGAAGGCAACATACATCACAAACTGTCTTTTATTCTGCTAGGATCTTAGAAGCTACCTGAATTAGAGGAAATATAATGATTATCAGGCCTTCTCAAGTGGTGCTAATGGTAAAGAACTTGCCTGGCAAGGCAGGAGACTAGGGTTTGATACCTGGGTTGGGAAGATCCACTGGAGGAGAGCATGGCAAAGCACTCCATTATTCTTGCCTGGAGAATTCCATGGACAGAAGAGCCTGGTGGGCTACAGTTCATGGGATCAGAAAGAGTTGGACACGACTGAAGCAATTTAGTATGCACACATGCATAGTGATTATCTCTTCTATTTTTCTGAAAAATAATTTTAGATTTTTCTAGGGTAAATGACCTAATTGAATCATGGTGCAGAGACAGTTTCAACTGCATTAATTCTAATTACTTACAGTGCATTTAAATTGCATGGTATGAAATTGGGTTGCTCCTCACGCTAATACTTCTTTGTGCAGCAGTTTCCTAGAATGAGTTTCTATTTCTGTGGGAAAGGGTTATAGTTCTTGCTTGTTTTAAGTGTAATTCCATTTCCATTTGCTTCTAAGGTGAATAAATTTAGTTAAATTATTTTTCCTTGCTTGAAGTTTCATTTGCTGTTTAAAATTCAACCATTGCATATAGTTTTTCAAAATGACACTATATCATGTCTGAATAAGATCAGTCCAAAGGAGGGTCAGTTTCTAAGAAGAAACAAATAATTAAAATACAGCTGAAAAGTTGTAATAATGACCTGTTTAAATGTTTGAAGAATGTTTTTCTCCACATGCTGATAATTAAGGCCTATTTCCTAGTGAAAAAAAAAATTATGTGAGAATTGTATTAACTCTTAAGTTATTTCTCTTTTTTTCTCCATTTACCTTTAAGAAATTTAGAGTCAGCAAAAGAGAAAAACAATTTAAGATGCTATCTTTTGAGTGAGGACATGGGCATATAATTGATGAAATGACTCTTGATCGTTGGTTGTGTTTTCACTGAACTCTTCACTCGTAACTTTCTCCCTGATGAAAGAACAGGCCAAAGTTTCCCTATACTATAACATTTTTAGCCTGTTACTCTTGAAAGGGTTTCTTTTGTTTATTTACTCCAAGCTGTTTATTTTATTTACTTCATACCTAATGCCCTATATACACTTTCTCTGAATTTGCTCATTCATCCTTTGCTTTGCTTTCTTTTCTTTCCTTGAGACTTTCTGATCCACCTCCCTTTTCCTCATGCCTGCAATGGGTCACATTTTCTTTTTTTAATAATTTGTATTGGATTATAGTTGATTTACAATGTTGTGTTAGCTTTAGGTGTACAACAAATTGTATATATATGTATGTATGCATATATATACATGCATTCTACAGTATTCTTGCCTGGAGAATTCTATAGACAGAGGACCTTGGCAGGCTATAGTCCATGAGGCCTCAAAGAGTTGGACTCAACTGGGCGACTGAACTGAACTGAACTATAGTTTAGAGACTTTAAAGAGTAATTTTCAGTTCAGTTCAGCCACTCAGTCATGTCTGACTCTTTGTGACCCCATGAATCGCAGCACACCAGGCCTCCCTGTCCATCACCAGCTCCCGGAGTCTACCCAAACCCATGTCCATCGAGTCAGTGATGCCATCCAGCCATCTCATCCTCTGTCGGCCCCTTCTCCTCCTGCCCTCAATCTTTCCCAGCATCAGGGTCTTTTCCAATGAGTCAGCTCTTCACATCAGGTGGCCAAAGTATTGGAGTTTCAGCTTCAACATCAGTCCTTCCAATGAACACCCAGGACTGATCTCCTTTAGGATGGACTGGTTGGATCTCCTTGCAGTCCAGGGACTCTCAAGAGTCTTTTCCAACACCACAGTTCAAAAGCATTAATTCTTCAGCGCTCAGCTTTCTTAACCATCCAACTCTCACATCCATACATGACTACTGGAAAAACCAAGAGAGATTTTAGTATTTGCTTAAAATATTGTGTAAGAATGATAACCCAGATTAACTGTCATTATTTTTAAAACATTATAGTGGGTTCTATAGTAATCAATTAAGTATTAAGAATTGCTGTAACTATTTGGTCAATATAAGGAAATGCTACATTCTTTATTTAATAGCTGATAAAAATGTCAAATTTTGAAGTGATGATTGCTATCTGACCATATTGGTCAACAGATAGAATCATAGAACTTCAGAAAGAAGTGAGGTTCAAAGGAATCAGAAGACAAGCCTGGGATAAAAATATTTACAATATACGTATCTGATAAAGGAATGTGTTTTAAAATAAGTTTTCCTTAAAATTCAGCAATAAGAAAACAAACAACCCAGATAAAAAATTGACAAAATGTCTGAACAGATACCTTATGAAAGGAGATATATAGATGGCCAATAAGCATATGAAAAGATGCTCAACATCAAATGTCATTAGGGAATTGCAAATTAAAACACCAATGAGGCTTGGGTGGTAAGATGGCAGATGAAGAAGAGGTTCCCACATTTGAGGAAGAAAATGAAGAAATTGGAGGAGTTGCAGAAGTTGGACAGAGTAAAAGAAAGATATTTTTTTCTAAAGAATTATGGTGTATGATGTATGGGTTTGGAGATGACCAGAATCCTTATACTGAATCAGTAGATATTCCTAAAGACCTTGTCACAGAGTTCATCACTGAAATGACTCATAAGGTAATGTTAATTGGAAGACAAGGTTGGGTACAAGTTGAAGATATCATCTTCTTAATTTGAAAGGACCCAAGAAAGTTTGCTAGGGTTAAAGACTTGCTTACTATGAATGAAGAACTGAAACACACTAGAAAAGCATTTGATGAAGCAAACTATGGATCTTGACACATTTTGTACTTTCGGAAGCTTCATTATCTTCTGGGGAAACCATACTTAATAACTATATTTTTCCATAGTAAGGCCCTGATACCTAACCATGTGAATGAAAAATGGAGAACCACAAAGTTTTCAGGCTTTATTTTCACGTCTTCCATTTTAAAGTGATATATGAACCTTTAATTGCCTGCCATTATATTATCTTACTTGAATTACATATTAGATTTTAATGACCACATGTAAGTCAAAGTACCTTTGGTTTGCAAACCATTCAGTTTCTTCTGACTCTTGACCAACTCAATGATGAATTAATATTTATGTGTACTTGTGCCATTGTAGGTTGTACTTTAGCTGTTTAATATGTGAAATCTAAATAGTACCTTTGACTTTGATAGCTGTGTTTCATATATTTCTAAAGCTTTTAGACCACAGTAGTGTAAGTTATTAAAAGATGGTGAACTGGTTTGTGTTTCTTTTAAGGAGAAAACGATATTAGAAAATATAGCCTTTTGTAGGAGTGTGTTTTTGTCTTAAGATAATTTGTTTTAATTATTTTCTTTAGATAACAAGACTGATTTAATTTTTTATTTTTTGAGAAACTAAGAATTTCCTATGAATGCTTCTGTGTTAGAAGACATACTGGATTAAAAATCTCTGGGGTTTATAATATACTGTTTGTCAGGTTTTAAAAGAACTCATTTGCCTAGGTCAGATTAAAACTTCTGAAAGTGCTTTCGGTAGCAGAAATGGCATTGCTGAAAAAGTTGATGGCAGGTAAGCATTTGGGGTAGTGTTTTATTAACATATTTGTTAGTATTTATCTATTGTGAAAATGTGTACTTGACTTAAACCATGTGTGGCTATGGAAACCACTTTTGTAGTTCAGGATATACAAGTTTTGTGTGTATTTAGCTCATTGTATTCTTGCACTTAGCTGAAAGTAAGGATTAAAATTACATTTAAAGAGATCACTGGATATTACTCTTTGTGAAAGTGAATGTTTTGTGTGCTGCTTATAAACATTATGAATCAGTACTTAGGAAGATTTCACTTTCTTAACCTATCAATATAAGGAATAAAGTATGAAAAATTAAAAAGAAAAAAAAACAAAAAAACCCCAACAACAATGAGATACCACAACAGTCTTATTAGAATGACCAAAATTCAAAACACAGACAACACCAAATTCAATATATACTGTACAGCTAAAGGAATTAGTTTATTGCTGATGAACTACAAAATGGTGTATCCACTTGGGAAGACAGTTTGACAGCTTGCTATAAAACTAAATATACTCTTACCATCTCAATCCAGTAATTTTGCTCTTTGGTATTTACCCAAAGAGTTTAAACTTAGGTTTACACTAAGTCTTATATGTGGATGTTCATAACAGCTTTATTAATAATTGCAAAAACTTGAAAGCAACCAAGACATCATTTAGCAGGTGAATGGATAAACTGAAACATATTCCATTTTCTTGTATATCACAGAAAATGTAATATATTTCAGTGCTAAAAAGAAATGAGCTAAAATATTAATACATGGAGAAAACTAAGATACATATAGAAAACTAAGACATATGTATGTGTATATATATATATATATATATTCATATAAAAGTTCTCTAAGTAAAGAAGCTAATCTAAAAAGGCTAGATACTACATGATTCCAACAATATGATTTTCTATAAAAAGGCAAAACTATGGAGACACTAAAAATAACAGTAGTTGCTGGGATTGGGGGAAAGGAGAGATGAACAGGCAGAGCACAGGACTTTTAGGACAGTTAAACTATCTATGTGATACTATAATGGTGGATGTCTTTAGGTGTTTGTCCAAACTCATAGAATGCCCACCACCAAGAGTGAACCTTAAAGTGAACCATGGACTTTGGGTCATAGTGATGTGTCAATGCAGGTTCATCAGTTTTAACAAATGTACCACTCTGGTGGGGGCATGTTGGTAGTGGGAAAGGCTCTGTGTGTGTGTTTGTGCTGGGGCATTGAGGGGAGGACTTGTGGGAATTCTGTGATTCTGTTTTCATTTCACTGTGAACCTAAAACTGACATAAAAAAAAAGATGTAGTTTTAAAAAAAGAAATGTGGTGCTCCATAAATACTAAACATAAAGTTACAAATAACAGATATACTTTTATTTTTAAGTTCTCTAAAAGACAATTGGTTAAAGCAAAAACAGTAATATATATATATAGCTCAATATATGTAAGGCATTTAATCTCGATAAAAATAAAATGCATAGCTTATGATAGCCCAACAGATGAGAGGAGGGAAGTGGATGCACAGACTCTCCCAACTCCTTCCCCTTAACTTGCACGGACAATTCATCCATAAGTCTCTGACCCATAAGCCATAATACATGGATGTGAACAAGCAAAATGGTCCTGTTTCTGTTTGATTGATCTGCTTCCTGTTGATCCACACAGTATTTTAAAAAATGAGTCAATTGCTGAATTTAAAAATCTATTTATTTTTCATACATTCCTGATTCTTGATTTTTCTTGAAAAAGATCTGGCTTCATTAGTCTGCATTTCTGCATGACAGCAAAGAACTTGAGCTGAGTAGCCACTACTTCCTTGGATGGAGTCAGGAGATCTCCAGTTTTCCATTATCTTCAGCATTTCAGATTTTATCTTGATACTTAAAGTCAGCTGCTGTTTAACATCATGTTTCAAAACTGCTTTATGTGTTTCCTTGAGTTGTATGATGCCAGTGGTCATTTGATTTGTGATTACTGATCTGAATGCTTAAAGAGAAAGAGAAAGAATTTATGAACTATTCAAGAAATGTATACCACTTCAAGTCAAATATCATACAATAATGTTTGCTATACTTGGACAAACATTTAGCTGTTACCTCTGGCCATTTTTTTTTCCAAGCTTAGGCTCTCTTTTTTCTTCTGTTGGTTATGAGACCTTGATTTTCCTTTGGTGAACCCTACCCACTGCTCCTGCTTTGCTTGACTCCTTATTTTCTTAGTGCATCTGTTCATCAAATTGTCTCTTCCCCACCTTCTGCCCAATGCATCCCCACCTTGAATAGTCAGACTGGTCATTTGAAGCCTGAGTGAAGATGGTGAGCATTCATTCTGATTATACAGCTCTATTGATGTTTTTGTACTGTGGTGTTGGAGAAGACTCTTGAGAGTCCCTGGACTGCAAGGAGATCCAACCAGTCCATCCTAAAGGAGATCAGTCCTGGGTGTTCATTGGAAGGACTAATGTTGAAGCTGAAACTCCAATACTTTGGCCACCTGATGTGAAGAGCTAACTCATTGGAAAAGACCCTGATGCTGGGAAAGATTGAAGGCAGGAGGAGAAGAGGCCGACAGAGGATGAGATGGCTGGATGGCATCACTGACTCAATGCACATGGGTTTGGGTAGACTCCGGGAGTTGGTGATGGACAGGGAGGCCTGGTGTGCTGCAGTTCATGGGGTCGCAAAGAATCAGACATGACTGAGTGACTGAACTGAATTGAACTGAACTGAAAGAAACTGGCTGTTTGTTCTCAGCTTGGGTCTGTTTCCTGATAGCAGATATTTTAGCTCTTATAGTTTTTATCTGTAAGTTAAGTCATCTTCTTCCAATAACTCATTGTTTTCTTTAAAATATTGAGAGGTGGCAAATATCATTTGCAGTCAAAACAATTCTAAGACAAGGCTAGGTGGGATGTTAAGTAAGGTGCCACCTACTAGCTCAACCTCTGTCTGGGATATATGTATGGGGGTAGGGGTGAAGGGCGGTTCAGATTTATATCATCAAACTTTTATATCCAGAATTAAGGATAATTTTCCCTATCATGCTGAAATTTTCTAATTTCTCTTTTTGTTTGCATCTTTCCCCCATTTCCTTATGTGTTTTGTATTACTCAAGTTTCTCTTATTCTGATTTTTCCTTTCTACAGATTTGACTGCCATAATTCTCCTATTTTGTTTAACTGATTTACTCTAACATTTTAATATGGCAGGCTTGATTGAATCAGTTTGAAGTTTAAGCGATTTAAAGACAATTAGTAACTTTACTTTTCTGTAGAATAATACAAAGACTTTAAAATGCTTAACACAGATTACCATCTTCCATCTTACACGTTTGACTGTTTGGTAATTTTGTACCATTGTTTACTTCATTTTTCTAGGTTAATGTTTCCTCTTCCTCTGTACTACAGCCTTTGCGAACAAGAAGCTGTTAGCGGTAAACTCAGTGTTTGATTATCTGAATTTATTTTGTCTTCACTTATGATGATATTTTAGAGTATTAGTTTGCTGCTCTTTTCCTTCAAATACTGTTCCATTTTTTAAAGTCTGCTCTTTTATTATTGTCCTTTTATAGTAATCTGAATTCTTGCTTTAATGAGTTTTCTATAATTTTAAATTCTATAGTTATATTACAATGTGTGTGTGCATACTAAGTTGCTTCAGTCAAGTCTGACTCTTTGTAATCCTATAAATTGTAGCCTGCCAGGCTCCTCTGTCCATGGGATTATCCAGACAAGAGTACTGGAGTGGGTTGCCATTGCCTTCTCCAGGAGATCTTCCTGACCCAGGGATTAAACCCACATCTCTCATGTCTCCTGCATTGACAAGGGGATTCTTTACCACTAGATTCTTTTCTATTTCAAAGACTGTATTTCTAATTTTGAGATATTCTATTAGATTCTCTTCTTTACCTACTTATTCCTTTTCATCATGACTCATTTTTCTTGTTTATTTCTCATTGTTTTAAACATACTTGTTTTATTATCTATATCTGATATTTCTGCTTTTTTGTTTGCTGACTTTTTTATCATCAGAAGTCTTTATGTGTGGGAGTCTTGTGTGGCCTGTGTTGAGGGATAATTTAGCAAGAGAGGATATTAGTTTGCTTTGGCCAGAAACACTAGGAGTATCATTACCCTAAGAACACTGTATTTAATTTTTAACATCTCAGAAACATAGGTGGATGAAACTGAACTCTGAAAGCATGTGAGTTATAAATTCTTATGTGCTTTTGCTAAGTCACTTGAGTCGTGTCTGACTCTTTGCGACCCTGTGGGCTGTAGCCCTCCAGGCTGCTCTGTCCACGGGATTCTCCAGGCAAGAATACTGGAGTGGGTTGCCATTTCCTTCTTCGGGATCTTCCCAATCCAAGGATCCAATCTACATCTCTTAAGTCTCCTGCATTGGCAGGTGAGTTCTTTATCACTAGTGTCAACTTACAGAAGATTAATTTTTCTACCCAGAGCCCAGGTACCAAAGTATGAACTTCATCATTTCTTCCTTATGATGGTGCATATATTTTTTAAGTTGATCCTTTCCCTGAGGCTGTAGGATTTTGCATGTCCTGACTTTGTGTGAGATATCAGTTCAAGGCTTCATTTTGCACAGGTGTCACTATCCTAGGAGCCTTAAAACATGACACTAGGTGTTATCAATCAATATCAACAATTTCCCCAAGGCTGCAGAGTGTCACTGTTGTGCCCACCACTTTGGTTTTCAATGACCTCTTTGCTTTTGGATCCTGGGGATTTCATTTAAAACTTTCTAGTACAGCTTTGAATTCAAAAGTACTTATGTTTTATTTTACTCGGCATTTCTATTTGCTTTGCAGAGAAGGGTTTTCAGAATATCTAATCTGTAATATTACAGGAAATGGAAGTTTCCATACTCAAAAGAGGTTTGCATTTATTTCAAAAGCTTTTACTGTCTACAATTTGACAGGCAATGTTATTTTACATTTTTAAGATATGGTGGCACATAAATCAATAGGAAAAAAACAAATGAGTGAAATGACAGTGTCAATCACTATTGCTAAAGTGTCCTTGTTTTTTATTTTATTCCAATATATTTCATATTTTGAATACACTCAGAAAATAGCAGTCCTGGTATGTACCTTTTTCCCCCCCATTTTGTAGCCTGTTGACGTTTATTTCACTCTGAATGCATTTCATTTCACCCTGCCTTTTACTTCCTGACCTTTCATTTAAATGTAAATAAATAAATGTTTATACAAACAACATATTTAATGTGTGGCATATATTTTAATAGCCACTTTCAATTCAAGGGTCAAAACTCATAGAGGATCATGCTGTTTTCTATCTGACTACAGGTAGAGTTATATACGGAGATTTGTGATCTCCTGTGATCTTACCTGTTCTAAGGTGATTTCATATAAAGGAAATGATTGAAGCCATGATCCCTAGAAAGGTAATATGGAGAGGAGTCAAATGCTTTAGCCCTTCTAATCCTTATTCAGTCTTCTCTGCCCTCACCTCTCTAGGCTCCATAGGCAACGCTGCTATATTTAAAATAAACAACAAGGGCCTACTGTTCAGCACATGGGGCTCTGCTCAATATTGTATGGAGGAGGGGAGGGGAGTTTGAGGGAGAATGGATTCATGCATTTGTATGGCTGCGGCCCTTACTTGTTTACTTGAAACTATCACTACATTGCTAATCAACTATATCCCAATACAAAATAAAATTTGTTAAAAAAAATTGTTACAGGACATAAGCAAAAGATGAGTCCTCCGGAGCAGTGCTTTTTAATCTTTACTGTGAATGTGAATCCCTTGGGAATCTTGTTAAAATGCAGATTCTGATTCAGTAGATCTGGGAAGGTGCATGAGATTTTGGATTTTCACCAAACTCTCAGATGCTGCTGTTGATGTTTATTGACAAGAACTTTGAGCTGCAAGACCTTAGATACAACCAACTTGTCTACTCTTAAATCCTTCTAAGTAGTACATTTGAGGTCACAACTTCAAAGAATTATACGTGCTGCGTATTGTTGTCTGTTGTTGTTTAGTTGCTAAGTCGTGTCGGACTCTTTTGCAACTCATCCCAAAGACTGTAGCCCGCCAGGCTCCTTTGTCCTAGGCAAGAATACTGGAGTGGGTTGCCATTTCCTTCTTGAGGGGATCTTCCAGACGGAATGATAGAATCCACATCTCCTGCATTGACAGACAGGGTCTTTATCACTGAGCCACCAGGGAAGCCCATGTTGCATATTGGACACTTATAAATGACAATACCAGAGAGTAGAATTATAATTTAATCAATAATTATTTAAAAAACTATTTGCTGTTTTTATATGGAAATCACCAAAATATAAAAATAGATTATTTTGTCTTCAATAAATTTAATTTTTATTAAAAATTTGTGTTGCTTTTGTATAATATCAAAACTAATTAATACATTTATGCAAAAATTCAAGCAATATAGATATATATGTAATGAAATGTTTGTATAAAATATAATAAACATTATATTCATATAATAAAAAGTGAGTTTTTAAACACCCACATTGTATATCCAAAAGTAACCACTGTTGCGTTTGCTTATTGTATATCTTCCAAAATATTTTGTGCCCTCTTTGAACATGTAAGCATATCTTCAACTATTGTTGGTTTATGAAAGCAAGATTTTACTCTGTGTCTTGTCCTGCAGCTTTTTTGTTTAATTAATAATTTGTGATCACTTCCATTTCAATATATATTTCTTTCACACTTTTACTGGTTGAATGCATATACAGTTCTCTAATATTTAACTATCAAAAAAAAAAAGAGAGACAGACATTTAGACTCATTCCAATTTTTATATTTAAGTATTCTACACACTAAAGAAAGAGGATCTACCTAAATAGTTATAATTCAGTAAAAGGGACTTGCATGGAAGCTGTATACCTCTACCATTCATTACATCTTCATTTTCTACACAGATTAAATCCAAAGAAGTTCTGAGTCCTTAAACCACAGCACCCCCTTTCAAGCCCAGATAGCCTCCAGACTCTCCACTTTGGGATCTATAAAGAGGAAATGGGATTTCTATAGATTTTTTTAAGTCTGATTGCTAATGATTTGTTATTGTTGTTTAGTCAAGTCATGTCTGACTCTTTGCAACCCCATGGACTGCTACATGCCAGGCTTACCTGTCCATCACCATCTCCAGGAGTTTGCCAAAGTTTGCGTTCATTAAATCAGTGATGCCATCCAACCATCTCATCTTCTGTTGCCCTCATTATTGCTATCATTATTGCTAATGATTTTTGTTGTTGTTCGGTAGCTAAGTCATGTCCAACTCTTGGCAACCCCATAATCTGTAGCACACCTGGCTTTCCTGACCTTCACTATCTCCTGGAGTTTGCTCAAACTCATGTCCACTGAGTCAGTGATGCCATTCAAACATCACATCCTCTGTCACCCCCTCCTCCTATTGCTCTCAATCTTTCCCAGTATCAAGATCTTTTCCAACGAGTCAACTCTGTATCAGATGGTCATCCTACTGCTAATGATAATATTCCTCAAAAGCAGGTACATATGTATAAGTGAACTAAAGGAGTTAAAACGGAGTCTGGTGTCCAAGGCAGGTTCCATGTGCATAGTGTAGTTCTATATTTTAAAACCTCACTTAAATTAACATGTTCAGATATCTTTGTTTGGTCTAGATAAATGTCCTATGGCTTGCAGAAAAGAGATTATATGTTTATTTTAATTTATAAAAAAAATTAGAGATATGAATTGGAGATGGGCCTTGAGAGTTATGAGACTTTCTTAGTCATAAAATAAACATAGCTAGTTCCCATATATTTAAATAAATCCATCTGCAGTGCCTTAAGTCTAGACTCTAAAGGGAGAAATATCATTTCCTCTAATGTATATTTAATAAATAAAACTGTCTACACAGAATTGCTAATAGAAATCATTTAGCCTGCCGGATATTCTCTAACCTAAAAGAAGGCCATCAGAGAAGGTTCCTGTTATATTTTAAGAGAAAAATCAGCTATTTATATCTTTTATTTATTGGCAGACTACTGTTAGTGACAGGTATAATGAAAGATCTGTTTCTTATTGTGTTCTCCCCAATGGCCACTGTGCACATTTTCTACTGACCCTGAAACACAAAGCCCACTTCCAAAGCAGCAGATAACTTCATTTATAGTGTTTGTAAGAAGATAAAAGTCTTCTGAAATGCATTATTTCTAGTCTCTTCTCTCACCCTTAAAATGTGTTCATCTGGAGCTTTACCATGCATCTTCTCTCAAGATTAGAGAATGATGTCTCCTTGCTCCTTTCCAGAAACGAGCTCTTATTTCTGCCCTCAGTTTTATGGTATTATTTTACTGTTTCTTTGTATGTGTTTTCCTCACTGCTTTATGCTCCTGGAAGACAAAAACACTTCGTTTTTTGCACTCACATTTCCTCAGCACCTGTCTCTTCATCTTATTTGCCAATCCTGAATTTTAAAATATATGCAAATTTCAAGGCAAGACGGGGCTGGTGCAGCGAGATTTCCCGGGGGGGGGGGAGGGAAGAGGGTGGGGGGTTCCGGAGGGGAAGCATATGTAAACCCATGGTGATATCATGACAATGTATGGCAAAAACAATTAAAAAAAAATAATAAATAAAAAAATTAAAAAAAAAATCTTTTTGTTTTTATAATCATTTAAAATTTTTTTTCTCACCATTTTGTTCAATAGCTTTTTAAATCATTTTGGAGATGGTTTTGATATAAATACTAATAAAATGAGTGATTAAGAACCATTGAAGACATGAGAAATCTTACTGGTTTATATTTTGTGAATTAAAAAATAAACACCACAATAATTATTACTGTTTGCAGCACAGTACATTTTCATTACACTGAAGTTTAAATTCAAATTAAATTATACTCTCCCCTTTCATTACCTTTTATTGTCTTCAGTGTTTAAAAGTTACAAAATACCCTTGTTTACTTCTTATATGGTCTTTACAATTGTGTGGTTATCTAGGCTTTTAATATATCTCATTTAAAAGGAGGGCATTTTAATTAAATTGTCTTAGATTATTCCTCAGGAACTGAAAAGTTAATCTTTTAAAATGTCGAAAGGATTATATTATACCCTCATTTTTCCCTAGCTCTTGCAACACAGATATCATCACACAAAAATATTTGATATGGTCATATTGCCTACATAGTTAGAGTTTGGAAAGAAGCCCGAACTCAATGGCTGGGTCATGGTGTGTTTTGGTATTACTGTTCCAAAAGCTCCCAAACCTCTAGATAAGCCTCTGGTTTCCAACACTGACATAGGATTAGGGGAAGAGGTAAAATGATTAGTCTACATCTCTCCAATGAAGAGAAAACATACTTAAATAGGTCAGATGTAAATAAACTATCATATCCACTTATGAATCAGGTTTGAATAAATGCAAAAAAATGTTTAGTATCTGCTTTAGATGGAGGAAATTGTCCAAAAAATCTTTATAGAGAAAAGAGAAATTTCAATGAACATTCAGCAGGCTGACGCTCTGGGTATGGATGTTTTCAGTGATCTATACAGTCATCAACTCTGTCAAAGAAAAAACTTACCCTCAGGGACATCTTGACTGAAAGTGTAGGGCCATGGTTCTTGTCCGTTTCTGCAGCATTTGGAACATGGGATCTGGAACAACAGGCTTGGTCCTTAATGGTTCATCAATGAAAACTTCAAGCTAAGCTGTTTCAAGGGGAGGTGACACAAGCAGAAAAATGAGAGTGATGATTTATTTGGTAAAACACTTAGAGGGATATGAAAGCTGGGGCCATCACAGCTGAGGGGAAGGCAGTAGAAAGGCAGGGAGTTGTGGAGAACCAGCGGTGGCCCTTCCTGAAAAAGAGCAAAGCCTAACACCTGAACCCAGGAGAGACGGGAGCTCTGAAATGGAGAGTGTGGGAGGTGCGCCTCAGGAAATTGCCGGAAGCCAAGAGAAGGGTTGAGAAGCAGGACTTAGTTTTGTGGGAAAGGAAAACAGTGGGCAGGAGATGGTCACCAGTTGCCAGAGAAAGGAAATAGTAGCAGTACCACTGGCCACTGGTCGTGAGAATACTTCTCATCTGAGGATTGATTTACTCTGTCAATGTGCAGGCTTATTAAAGCCTTATCTCAATCTTATTCACAATATCACTTGGCACTCCCGTAAATCTTGACTCCTGATCCACTGATGTTTTCCTTACACTATGTCAAATTGCCTATGAAAAAGCAGGAAGGCGTTAGATTTGGGTAGATTAACTGTTGCTGCTAACAAGGCATTTTTGAGATAAATGAAGGAGACTTGGAAAAAAGACCCATTTTCTATGCTTTCAGTAATTTTGGAGAGGTCAAAACCAATTGCTAAGAAATGGAAACTTTAGTGCCATTTATTCTAAGATTTTTTTTTTCTCAAAAGTGGATAAATCTAGACTTCTGAAAAAAAATGGGGGCAAATATTAGAGGAGAGTTTCAGGAATGGGAATATACTTTGAAGCACCACTTTCTTTAGAATTCAAAAACTGATCAGAATTATATATAAATGTACACAAAACATAGCTCATAGAACACAAGTCCATATTTACTGTTATCCCTAATTTGATTTTGTGTATCAGTGTCAATTAAATCAGTCAGTATCTGCATCAATTAAATGCATATTACTGTGGTGAAAGATTGAGAACAGTGGTTCACAATGAATGTTGTCATTTGGTATAATTTTGAAATAATAATGAAAGGATAGCTGCAGCAGACAGGCAAGGTAGCTGCTGCCAACTTTGATTTTGCCTGTGAAACATCACAACACAAAAATGAACAAAAAGGAATTGTTAGCTACTGACCTCACCATTTCAGTCACTTCAGTCACTCAGTTGTGTCTGACTCTTTGTGACCCCATGAACTGCAGCATGCCAGGTCTCCCCATCCATCACCAACTCCCGGAATCCATCCAAACCCATGGCCATCGAGTCAATGATGCCATCCAGCAATTTCATCCTCTGTCATCCCCTTCTCCTCCTGCCCTCAATCTTTCCCAGCATCAGGGTCTTTTCCAATGAGTCAGCTCTTCGCATCAGGTGGCCAAAGATTGGAGTTTCAGCTTCAACATTAGTCCTTCCAATGAACACTCAGGACTGATCTCCTTTAGGATGGACTTGGTTGGATGTCCTTGCAGTCCAAGGGACTCTCAAGAGTCTTCAACAACATCACAGTTGAAAAGCATCAATTCTTCTGCACTCAGCTTTCTTTATAGTCCAACTCTCACATCCATTCATGACCACTGGAAAAACCATAGCCTTGACTATACGGACCTTTGTTGGCAAAGTAATGTCTCTGCTTTTTAATATGCTGTCAAGGTTGGTCATTACTTCCCTTCCAAGCAGTGTCTTTTAATTTCATGGCTGCAATCACCATCTGCAGTGATTTTGGAGCCCCCAGAAAGAAAATCTGACACTGTTTCCACTGTTTCCCCAACTATCTGCCATGAAGTGATGGGACTGGAAGCCATGATTTTAGTTTTCTGAATGTTGAGCTTTAAGCCAACTTTTTTACTCTCCTCTTTCACTTTCATCAAGAGGGTCTTTAGTTTTTCTTCCCTTTCTGTCATAAAGGTGGTGTCATCTGCATATCTGAGGTTACTGATATTTCTCCTGGCAATCTTAATTGATTCAAAAATAAAAGGAAACCTGCTGATAAGGATTACCTCACACGATTCATTTAAGTACTAGGAAACATTGAGTATTATGTTAGCAACTTAATCTCAAATAATTCAAGAAAAAATTGCACTGCTTTATAATTTTATCTAAGCTTAAGATTGTTTAAAAATTACTAAAACTTTTGCATATGAAATTACATTGTAAATATATATAGACGTGGTGGTTTAGTTGCTAAGTTGTGTCCAACTCTTTTGACCCCATGGACTGTAGCCTGCCATTCTCCTCTGTCCATAGGATTCTCCAGGCAAGAACACTGGGGTGGGTTGACATTCCTTCTCCAGGAGATCTTCCCAACCCAGGGATCAAATCCAGGTCTCCTGCATGCAGGCAGATTCTTTACCCACTGTGCTATGAGGGAAGCCCCATATATATGTAGTATAGATAATAAATATAAAGGTGTATGCATGCATGCATGCTGACTCACATCAGTCATGTCAACCCTTTGCAACCCTATGGACTATAGCCTGCCAGGCTCCTCTGTCCATGGGATTTTCCAGGCAAGAATACTGGAGTGGAATTTCTATGTCCTCCTCTAGGGTAAAGACTTTATCTTGATATTGAGTTTTTGAAGGAGATGTTAGGAATACATTATTCTTCTTTTTGGGAACAAGCTGTTTGTGGGGCTATGTTCCTTCCTTTCTGAAAATGATAAACAGGCCCCAGCAAAGCTATTGCTACTTTCTTTTTAAACCTTCATTTTTTTTTTCTGTTTTGGTCCAGTGCTATTAAGACCACTATCACTCACAGTCACTCATTCCAATGACCATGCTATTGATCTCTTCCTCTTTTATTTACTTGTCCATTTTGCCTTGCCTCTGTCTGGCTGACACATCACTCAGACCTTCTCTAATTCCCATCTCTCAGTGAATGCCTTCTCTTTCTTGGTCTTCTCATACAATTACTTCTGTCATCTTCATTTATTCAGTCAACAAATATTGAGTACCTTCTTAACAGGACTTCCTCTAATAGTCTATATTCACTGAGTTTCCACATTTGCAGATTCAACCAACCAGGATAAAAAATATTCAAAAGAAATCTAGGAAGTTCCCTAAAGCAAGATTTTAATTTTCTAGGCATTGGTAACTTAACATAGAATTTACATTACATTACTTTAATACAGTGTAATTACATTACATCGTATTGGGCATTGCAAGTAATCTAGAGATGATCGATTCAAAGTATATGAGAAGGTGTGCTTAAATAGGTTATAATCAAATACTATGCTAATTAATATAAAGGACTTGAGTATCCATGGATTTTGGTATCTTTAGGGAATTTTGGGGTGCTGAGGTGAGTGTCTGAAACAAGTACCCCTCTGATACCAAGGGATGATTGATTGTATTTTGTCAGTCATCTTAGGAAGGAATGAACTGATTACTGGAATAACAAATTTCTTTATTCTATCTCATCCTTGACTACACATTTTTTTAAAAGTCTCAATTTCTATCTATGAACACTTGATAAAACTGGAAAATAGCAAATAATATTCAAATTGCCATAGTCAGAGCAACAAGTGCTCTTTATAGTATTTTGAAATCAATTAACTCTTCTCTTCTCATTTGTAAGTTGAGTGTAGTGTATTTGTACATTTATATTAATATGTGGATTAGGGTGAAATATACAATTAAAAGAAATATACAATTAAAAGACCAGGTGTAGCCTTAGAGTGGCACAGTTTTATCTGATGATCCCATGCCTACTCGTGCTTGGTTTCTCAGTCATGTCCAACTCTTTTGTGACACCATGGACTACATCCTGCCAGGTTTCTCTGTCCATGTGATTTTTCCAGGCAAGAATACTAGAGCAGGTTGTCATTTCCTCCTCCAGTGGGTTTTCTGACCCAGGGATTGAACCTGAATCTCCTTCATTGGCAGGCGGATTGTTTACCACTGAGCCACTTGGGAAGGCCCAATGATCCAATACTAACATGAAATATAAAGGTCAAGAGTGTATCCATGACTCATGACTCTGATTTTAAAATCTTTTCAGAAAATAAGCTCTTGGAGGTCAGCAGTGATAACTCCATGGTTCCCTCTAAGATATTCTAACATCATAAAACAGAACATAACAGTGTTCACCAGTGCAGTTAGTGCATAGAGAATGACTACAATCTATACTTTGTTAACAGAGTGGTGGGAATGCTCTACTTAAGACAAAGGAAACATTGATTTGGCTAAAATCTTACACAATTGAAGGCTGGAGCCTAATATGTTCAGGAAGAGATACTCTTAGTTTCTTTCCTTCCACACTCTTAATACTTTACTTTCTGTGTTTATGCTGATGACTTTCAAATTTATTCATTCATTTCTCCATTCTCCATTTATGAACAAGAGGTGGTCTAAATGTGCTGGTGACACAGAGAAAGGCTCTTAATTTATCTTTTTTTCCTCATAAACTCCTACTTCCCTTTCAGAATTTTATTCACTTATCATCTCTTCTAGAAGTCTTACTGATTTCACTATGTAGCTTGGGCTAGGGTGTTCATTAGAGTTTCATTCATGCAGTGTTAGCAACTTTATTGTGGCACTCACCTTACTCTTGCTTAATCATGAATTTATTAGTCTGTCTTTTACCCTGGGGTTGAAGTGCCTTGAGGATTAATATATTGGCATTATCATTTCTTTCAGGTGTACCAATCAAAATATATTAAACATATACTATTTACTGGTGTTTCAGTTGTCTATTTGCTGTGTAAAAACTACCCAAAAGTTGTTGGCCTAAAACGATAATCATCTTACATGCTCACCCATCTGTATTCTGGGCTGGGGTTGGCTATTGGTCTTACTTGGGCTGCGTTTAGTTGGTGAGCCAGCTGGAGACGAGGCTCAGCTAAGACGGGGCTCTCTCTCTTTCTCTGTCTCTCTCAGTGTTATCTTAGGACCTCCTCCTTCCACCTCTCCACCAATTTCTGTTATGATAACTGAATTTCTTACATGGCAATTCAGGGATCCCAAGAATACAAAACACTCTGCATGGCTTTCTCAAAACAAAGAGATGGAGCCAGCCTAGTATTGCTTCAAGCACATTTGAATGAATGAAGAGAGAGTCTGTTAAGATGCAAGCAGAGGGGAATCAGAGAGAGAATGAACACCAGAGCCAGTAACAGAGCAGACCCACCATAAGCCCATTTTTTTCCTATTAAAAAGCCACATTTATCCCTCATTAAATATATACTGCTCCCTTGCAGAACTTCCAAAGGCCCCATCCCTTTAGGGTACCTGTATCAGGCTCAAGTCCCATATTCAGGTCTCCACATCAGGTCACAGCACAGATGATGCTCCTCAGGTACCTTGGCTGGGGCACAGTTCCTC
Source organism: Antilocapra americana (assembly GCA_007570785.1). Classification (NCBI taxonomy): domain Eukaryota; kingdom Metazoa; phylum Chordata; class Mammalia; order Artiodactyla; family Antilocapridae; genus Antilocapra; species Antilocapra americana. Next base: position 10,019,480 of record ML662436.1, on the reverse strand, counting down.
GAGCCAAGTCCTCTGAAGGTAAACACCAGGGAATCAATGGGACTGTTATCTTCCTCACACTCACCCAACATACATGAGTAGAGAGGGACAGACAAGCATGATAAACTCCACCTTTTAGGAGTGAGGCGGGGAGCAAGAGGCATTCGGAAGCAGCAGGGCTGTGGCACAAACAAATGAGGGGATAGGGCTGTCCACACCGTGCCGATGATAAAGGAGTATGTTGTCTATAAAGAACTTAAAAGCAAAAATATACCTACCTAAATCCCAGAGCGCTCTTAGTCACCCTGCACAGGCCAGTGGATACTGTGTCAGTGATAAACACACCTCCCAGTAGAGGCACCTCTTCCTGCTCTTCCCCTTGGTATGTACTGCTAGCAAATGTGTCCACAAGGATTCTGAGATCCAGTGGGCATGCACCTCTAGTTCCTTCATTAGGTCCAGTCTTTGCCTGTAGTTCTTCAGGCCCTCCCACCTCAGGTTGCTTTCTTTCCATCATAGGTGGTTCATCTCAATTGTTAAGATGAAGAGCTCTGTGATTTGCCAATTGTGTGATCTTGACCTGGCGACTTTATCTTTTTGAATCTCCAGGTCTTTGTTTATAAGATGGGGATTTTTTAAATAGTACTTACAATGTGTTGTAGGGTTGGTGTAAGAATTAAATGCAATATTATTCATAAATAAGTCATTTTACATGCATATGTTGATATGCATGTAAAATGAGACATTTAAATATATTATATATAAAAATCTTAAATAGTGACTGGTGTCTAATACATCCTTAATAGATGTGTACTGTCATTATTTTAGGCTTCTCAGGTGGCACTAATGGTATAAAGAACCCACCTGCCAATGCAGGAAATATAAAAGACACCCATTTGACCCCTGGATAGGGAAGATCCCTTGGAGGACGACATGGCAAATCACTCGAGTATTCTTGCCTGGAGAATTCCATGAGCAGAGGAGCCTGGGGAGCCACGGTCCACAGGGTCACAATGAGACACAACTGAAAGAACTTAGCATGCATGCATGTATCATTAACATTTTGCATTTGTTTGCTCTATAAAACGTAAAATGAAGACTAGAGTTATGTTAGGCCCAGCAAAGCACTGCATGCTGCTCAAATAATGTATGAAATATATATGTAAAGAGAGAGAGAAATTTTATCCCTATGTGTTTATTTATATAAGAAGACAATTTGAAATTTCTGGTAAATTTTTTGCAGCTGGGAAAAAATACTTTGAGAGAGGGAGCAAAATAATTCTGAAGATAAGAGCCGAATATAAACTTAAAATAACACTGAAACATTGATTTAGATTATGTAGGGCACAAAATCAGTGTAAAAAGCTATAATTAAGTTTTCCAACAGATTTAAAACATGCCCAGGACAGCATGAGGGGTTTTTTATGATCTCTATTGTTATGAAAAGAGCACAGAATGTAAAATCAGATGTCCAGGTGCTCTGGCTCCTGGGAGGATGGGTCCAGTTATCCCCACCCATTAGCTGGAGGCTTCAGTGAAACCTTATGTACTGGCTGCTAGCCAAGCCCAAAGTGACAGCCTGGTCAGAGTTGTGCCCTACTTACCCTTCTAGCAGTCACTTAAATATTGAAAGAAATCAAGAAAAGTTTAATCTTTGGGGAAGACTTGATATGACGATATATATAAATGCACTCAAACATGGGTGCATTTGAGGTCAGGACCATTCTTCCTGTTAAGTCTAGTAAAACCATGCTGCTGCTGCTTCCTTGGAATCTGTCTTTTCATTGCATCTCTTGAATCCTTTCTCCAATTCAGACAGATCTGTGTCTCTGTATATTTCCAAGTTTGTAAGTTAATTGTCAAAGTAGCAAGGTGTAAATCAGAGTAAAAACAATCTTTTCTATACTAAGAACAAAGATAGTCAAGGTGATGGAATTCCAATTGAGTTATTTCAAATCCTAAAAGATGATCCTGTGAAAGTGCCACACTCAATATGCCAGCAAATTTGGAAAATGCAGCAGTGGCCACAGGACTGGAAAAGGTCAGTTTTCATTCCAGTCTCAAAGAAAAGCAATGCCAAAGAATGCTCAAACTACCGCACAATTGCACTTATCTCATAAGCTAGTAAAGTAATGCTCAAAATTCTCCAAGTCAGGCTTCAACAGGATGTGAACCATGAACTTCCAGATGTTCAAACTGGATGTAGAAAAGGCAGAGGAACCAGAGATCAAATTGCCAACATCTGCTGGATCATTGAAAAAGCAAGAGAGTTCCAGAAACACATCTATTTCTGCTTTATTGACTATGCCAAAATCTTTGACCGTGTGGACCACAACAAACTGTGGAAAATTCTGAAAGAGATGGGAATACCAGACCACCTGACCTGCCTCTTGAGAAACCTGTATGTAGGTCAGGAAGCAACAGTCAGAACTTGACATGGAACAACAGACTGGTTCCAAATAGGAAAAGGAGTACGTCAAGGCTGTATATTGTCACCCTGCTTATTAAACATATGCAGAGTACATCATGAGAAATGCTAAAAAAGCACAAGCTGGAATCAAGATTGCCAGGAGAAATATCAATAACCTCAGATATGCAGATGACACCACCCTTATGGCAGAAAGTGAAGAGGAACTAAAAAGTCTCTCGATAAAAGTGAAAGAGGAGAGTGAAAAAGTTGGTTTAAAACTCAACATTCAGAAAACAAAGATCATGACATCCAGTTTCTTCACTTCATGGCAAATAGATGGGGAAACAGTGGAGACAGTGACAGACTTTATTTTTTGGGCTCCAAAATCACTGCAGATTGTGACTGCAGCCATGAAATTGAAAGATGCTTACTCTTGGAAGAGTTATGTTATGACCAGCCTAGACAGCATATTAAAAAGCAGAGACATTACTTTTTAATAATGTCTAGACTAGTCTGTCTAGTCAAAGCTATGGTTTTTCTGGTAGTCATGTATGGATGTGAGAGTTGGACTATAAAGAAAGCTGAGTGGCAAAGAATTGATGCTTTTGAACTTCAGTGTTGTAGAAAACTCTTGAGAGTCCCTTTGACTGCAAGGAGATCCAACCAGTCCATCTTAAATCAGTCCTGAATATTCATTGGAAGGACTGATGCTGAAGCTGAAACTCCAATACTTCGGTCACCTGATGTGAACAACTAACTCATTGGAAAAGATCTTGATGCTGAGAAAGACTGAAGGCTGGAGGAGGAGGGGACGACAGAGGATGAGGTGGTTGGGTGGCATCACCGACTCAATGCACATGAGTTTGAGTAAACTCCAGAGGTTGGAGGTGGATAGGGAGCCCTGGCGTGCTGTATTCCATGGGGTCGCAAAGAGTCGGACATGACTGAGCAACTGAACTGAACTGAAATAATGGATGAGGACTTGAAATTAAATCATAAGGTCAGCTCCAAAAGCCTATGGACCACTACTTGTTTTGGGATTACTAAATTTATAATCCAGAATCTATTCCTCTGTGTGTCTGACCCAGGATAGCAAAACTTCAAGGTCTGACCTCAACTACCCATTTGCTCAGTTAATAGACTCTGGCTTTTTCCTAAGCATTTGCTATTTTGGGCTAGTTGCTTCTACTAACACAATGTACTACTTTTACTAAATGATAAAATATGCTCAGTATTTTATCCCGTGTAACCTATCTGACAGCTGTTGGTCACCCTTTGAGACATGAGGTCTTGCTTTTATGATTTAGTACTTTGGTGCCTGCTGAATTACCAATGTTATCTACAATGACTGTCATAATTCTGTGATTTGAATTCCTTGCTTCTCTATCCCATCATTTGACTTTGTGATTGTTGTTCATTTGTTTCAATTGTGTCCGACTCTTTGTGACCCTAAGGACTGTAACCCATCAAGTTCCTTTGTCCATGGGATTTCCCAGGTAAGAATACTAGAGTGGGTAGCCATTTCCTTTTCCAGGGGATCTTCCCAACCCAGGTAAGATCCTGAGTCTCCTGCTCAGGAGGGATTCTTTACCACTGAGCTACCTGGAAGACCCCATCAGCTGACTACTTCTGTCAATTTCTAAAACAAATCAATAGACTGTTGGTGTCCCTTCGGTACTTCTGTTGCTCTGTCTAGATGTCCCTTTTCGGAATCAAGACGATTGTCCTTGGTAGTTATTTGTCTTCATGCCACATCCTGATTTAGTCCATTAAAATTTAAATAGACTTCATACCTTAGCTCTTCAACTTAAGATATGTGCAATTTCTGCCTTCATATTTAATGTGCTTCTTAATACTGTTGAGTGAAAAGCCATAGGGATAAATCAGCAGCTTCATTTTTTTTGGGTTGCTTTCTAATTAAAATATTCCTATAGATTTCAGGCAAAAGAAATGTTTCATTTATTGACTGGTCTGACTAAGATATAATCCAAATGAAATAATTGTGTCTTTATACAACATTTTTTAAAAATTTGGATTAATCAATGATGCTTACTCAGGATAAAACAACAACAAAAACCACAAGTATGGATAATTGAAGCCCAGAGATAATCCACACACTCTGCCTTTGGTTAAAAGCTTTTAATAACATTTTAGTACCAACCATGCCAGAGTACCTAAGGCATAATCAAGTGAGCTGATAGGATTTTTTCATCTTGTCTTCCCCATTATTTGATAAAAAGAATAATAAATACAAAATTCATCAAAGGAAGGCAAGGAGAAGAAAAGATGTGTTCCTAGATAAGTATTAAATTCATTCAAACTGCTGGATTTTACAGGATTTTTGACTTAATTGATCAGATGCTGCAATGTTAGGACAAGGTAAAGCCAGTACCCACACCAGTTTTACTGAAATTTTATAGAAATTGAAATCTATCACTCAACCTTTTATTTTAGATTACATTATGCAGTAAATATCCCTGGAGGAGGGCATGGCAACCCACTGCAGTATTCTTGCCTGGAGAATCCCCATGGACAGAGGAGCCTGGTGAGCTACAGTCCATGAGGTCACAAAGAATCAGACACAACTGAGTGACTAACACACACACAGATAAGTAAGTGCTGAACATTTCTTGTTTCTACCAGTATTACTTGGGATAGTTGATGGAGAAAGTAACTCATTAATCAGACTCACTCATGGGAAGTGAGTGAGTGATGCAGGAACCTGCCCTGGAGCTTGATGCAGGGATAATTCTTGAGCTGTTGAAACAGGAAAGCCAGGTGCGATCCTCTGCTCCGGTGGGATCCACAGGTGAGTCCACCCTGTTAGACTGACACTGGTGTCTTCTCTGGACTGAAGATCTGCCGGGCACATTCCTGAACAAGTAGCACAGACTGTGCTTTTCAAAAAGGTCAAAGCAGTATTCTAGTCACACACGCTCTTCCTGAACCTTGTTGCATCCTATCAAGAGGCTGAGTCTACTTTCTCTCCCTTCGAACCTGGGCAGTCATGTGACTGCTCTGACCAACAGAGCACAGCAGAAGTGATGCTTTGTGTCATAGGACACAGCTTCAGTCTGGCTCTGCTTTTCTGTGATACTAACTCTTCTGTGACCCAGACCTGTGTTATGAGGAAGCCCAAGCAACATGAGGGTACCATGGGAAGAAATTTTCAGGCAACAAGCCAGGCTAATGTGTTTGGCTGAACTTTTGTAATACAATTTCTGCCTCCAGCTTTGAGATTGCAACAGACTTCAGACATCCTAGAGCAGAGATAAACCCTTCCTGTTATGTCCTGTCTGAATTCCTAACTCATGGAATCGGAGCGCGTAAGTGGCGGTTTTGTGCATTGAGTTTTGGGATAATTTGTTTTGCAGCCTTAGTAACTGGAACAAGTTGCTGCTGGCTGCTTCTTAAAGTAGTTTAATTAGTTTGGGCATATATCTCTGTGTTATTAATAAATGTAATGTGAATATAAAAATGAAACAAACAAAAAAGCAAGCCATAATTTCTCTTCTGTCTTCTAATAGGAAAGCCAGATATATTTCAAAAGTTTAGTTAAGACCTCTGTGTTCTGTCTCAATCTGAAAGTTCTCACCCATTCTGAAACTGATAAATTTAGTTTTGAAAAGCCCCCCAGTTTCTACAAGACAAATTCAAAAGACAAATTATTAACTGAGGGTAAAAAACATGTGCAACTCACTTCATGTAAGGTTAATGTCCTTGATTTATAATGTGTGCATGCTCATTTGCTCAGTTGTGTTCGACTCTTTGCGACCCCATGAACCACCTGGGAAGACAATTTATAGTGTTCCTTCCTTCAAATTAGTAAGACACAACAATGTGATAGGAAAATTTGGAACAAATATATACAGAAAACAGGGAAAAGAAAATTGAAATTTTTTTTCAATGTTAAAAATGTCTTCATCTCACTAATAATCAGAGAAATGCAAATTAAATTGAGATACTGGGATGTCTTTTCCCATATAAAATTGAAAAAGATCAAAAGTTCACTAACATGTTGGTGAGGGTGTGAGGAAATAGACATTTTTATACTTTCCAGAGCAGTTCAGATAAGATCAACTATCTGAACACATGCACACCACACTCAAGCACGATATATGTATGAAGTTATTATTTGCTGTAACATTGTTTGTAATGGCAAAACATTGAGAGCTATCAAGACACTCTGCAACTGAGTTTTGGATATATAAATTATGGTATATCTATATGATGAAATGATACATCTTCAAGTTTAAAAGCAAATGAGAAAGTTCATTGTGTATTGACCAAGTGATACACAAAATGTCAGAATAAAGTGAAAAAACAAGCTGGAAAATCTTGTTTGATTTCCATAATACTGATGCAAACTTTTAAAACATAATTTGCTTATAAATTTGTTTATGGATTCATGAAATATCCTTGGGAGGGTATTTAATAATTGTTAGCATTGGTTGCCTCTGGAGAGGGGAGCTGAGTAACCTCAGAGAGAAAGAAAAAGCAGAATTTTCAGTGTTTTACATTTTTGTAACTTTTGTAGCATATAAACAAATGATACATTTCAAATAAATAAAATATTAAAAATTCTATCCAACCTTATTATAATAAATTTCTTTATGTATTTTTATCCCTTGCCAGACCAGGAACATCTAGGTTATTCCCCTATATGTCCAGTGCATGCTGACATCTTAGCAGAGAGCAGGCATTTCAGCAATTTTGGAGGAATGCAAGATGGCCTCTGGTGAGCAGGATGGCATAGCCATTATCTACTGTGCTGAAGCGATGTGGGGGACTTGAAGGTGAAATTCCACATGGCAGCCTTTGGAAAGGCTCTAGGAAAACCTGAGGTTTATGCTGATCCTCCATTCAAAGAAAGTAAAGATACATATAGGATATGGGATAGGACAAAGGGCTTTATGGTGCAAGAGGAAAAATGACTTCTGGAAGATTTGAAAAGACTGAGGTGACTGTGTATACTTGCAAGAAGGAGAGAGAAGGACTTCCCTGTCATCTGTGGTTAAGACTGTCTTCCAGTGCAGGGGGTGTAGGTTCAGTCCCTGGTTGCGGAGCTAAGATCCCATGTGCCTTGAAGCCAAAAATCAAAAACATGAAACAGAAACAATATTGTAATAAGTTCAATAAAGACTTTAAAAATTGTCCATATCAAAAAAAAAAAAGAAACAAACTTAAGAGAATGAAAGAAGGAGAGAAAGTATGCAGTTGAGAGAGAAGATCAAGACAATCTTCATTTTGTGAGCCTCAGTGGGTAACATCTGTGGTTCATCTAGTCAGTGCAAAGGCCCTGGCAGTCAAAGCAAAACTTGGTGCATTTTAAATGATTGATGACTAATTGCATCAGGTGGTTGTTTCATGCTATAATTCTTTAGCACTTCACTAACCACCATATGTGGCTCCCATGACAGATGCTAGCTGCTTAGTGCAGGGAAACATAACAAAAAGAAACAATTTTTAATGATATAGTACAGACTTTAAAGTCATTCTGTCTGCCTCTGAAGATAAAAAATAGATGAAGTTATCTGATATTTCTAAAAAGATGAATTATGTTTGTATTTACATTTTACATCTGTCTGTGTACACACAAATTAGCAGTTATAATATTAACATCTGTTGTTTATCTAATGCAGACAATCCCCCACCTTGTAGTTGTCACCCAGAAGTTCATTTGTGGGTTTGTTATTTTCCCATAGAAATAATGTTGTAAGTGATATCCAGATCATCAGGCCAGTCTGCAGAAATTAACTTAAGCAACATCTTTCTGATTTTTTATAAGGAGAAAAATCTTTAAACTCTGTATCAGTATTATGCACCCCTCTGCATGCGTGTCTGAAAAAATACATTGCAACAGCAGGAACTTATTTCTTCTTGTATTGCACCAGAGAGATAAAATTACCAGCTTCTCATCATGAACAAGTTATTTGTTTCCACCTTTTTACTGTGTACAGGTTCTAGCAGGTGCTAGCAGATAAATGACAAAGGACAGCTGCCCATGACTTTGAAACCAGAAAGTCTTGAGTCCAGATTCAACCTCTGCCATTGAATTGTGATGGCTCTGATAAGTTAACTTCTTTTAACCTCAGGTGTTCCATCTGTAAAATAGGGATAAATCTGCCTATTTTTCTGATCTTTGTGAGTATGAGATGTCATGCTATACACACAGGTAGAGCCAGAATACTAGAGTGTTAAGGTGTGAGCACCCTAGTTGCGCTGCCTAGGTTCATGAATTTGACCTATTTGGTTCTATATGGTTGGCCTTGGGCTAGTAATTGAATTTAGTGGCTTTCAAACAATGCTGTATTTTAGAATCATCTGGGAAGATTAAAAAATTCATGTATAATCCTAACCCCCTATCACTTAAATAAAAAATTCTATGAGCAACACTTAGAGATCAGTACTTTTAACCCCTTTTGCCTCAGGCAATTTCAATATGCAGCCAAGTTTAGCTTCTGTTCATTATCTGTACAATGGAGCAATTTATAATCTTTATCTCTCAGTGGAATTAGAGAATTAAAAAAAAATAATCTTGGTGAAACATTCAGCACAATGCCTGACTCCTATTAAATATTTGATACAGCTTTGGTCTTGTTCTATAAAGTGACTGTGATAGTGAAATTGATCAACACATCTGTGCTTTTCAGAAAATTGATTGTTTCCTGTTCCAGTTCTCTCTTGCACTCTGCCTTGTCTATGTCCTGAATCATCTGTCATAGTTTTCCTGTCTAATAAAATTGTAGTGTGTGGGCAAAGGATGAACAACTAGGGTCCAAAACTAGATTTACCCCTAAATAGCCTTGTAGTATTGGGCAAGGTTTTAAATCTGCCTGTGCCAGTTTTCTCTGCATTTCCCATAGAATCTAGCTCTTTTGCATACTTAAAAGGAAAGAATGGCATTGCCAGCCTCAGAATGACAGAATAAATGAGTATTTCGGACCCTGTGCCACTCCTGGTCTTTCCTGACAATAATTGCTGTTTTTCTCTGGAAGTGAGGATGGGGAGAAGATAGGAAAATGCACTTCATTATAGTAAACAAAATTGGCTAAGACAGAAATTAGTACCAAAAACCAAGATGCTATTACAGATATGTAAAAATGTGAAAGCAGTTTTAGAACTGGGTAATGAATAGAGGCTAGAGAGTTTTGAAGTGTATGCTAAAAACCAATATTGATGTGAAGGAACTTTTAAAAATTCTGGTGAGAGCTCAGAAAGGAAAGAGGGAAGCTGTAGTGGGAAACCGTCTTCTTAGAGAAAATGCCAAATCATGAATTTTGATGGAAATATACAAGGACAGTAAAGGCCATTCTGTTGAGGTGAGGTCTCACATGGAAATAAGAAACATGTTCTGTGGTGTCTCAGATGGTAAAGAATCGAGTTGCAATGCAGGAGACCTAGGTTTGATCCCTGGGTAAGGAAGATTTCCCACAGAAGGGAATGGCTACCCACTCCAGTATTCTGGCCTGGAGAGTTCCATGGACAGAGGAGCTCAGTCCATGGGGTCACAAAGACTGGACACAATGGAGTGACTAACACATTTGGAAACTGGAGGAAAGGTGATCCTTGTTTTAAAGTGGCAAAGAATGTGGCTGAATCGTGTTCATGGTCTAGTGTTCTGTGGAAGGTAGAATTTGAGAGTAATGAAACTGGATACTTAGTTGAGGAGACTTCTAAGCAAAGTGTTGAAGGAGTGACTTGGTTCCTTGTGACTGCTGATAGAAAAATGTGAGAAGAGAGAAATAGATTGAAGAAGGATTTGTTAAACAAAAAGGAATCAAAACTTGAAGATTTAGAAAAATTTCAGCCTATCCGTAATGCCAAAAAAAAAAAGTGTGAGAGAGAGAAATTGTGTTTGCAAGAGCACAGGAAGGGTGTGGCCATGCTACCAGTTAATGAGGAGACTGGTACAGATGTGAGGCACAGATCTAATCAGCCATCTAAACAGAAGCCAGGAGTGCTACCCCAGTGGGTAAGAAGGTGGGACTACTGGACCCAGTGAGACTGGAGGGAAAAAGTGAAGCCAAAAAGGATTATTCTTGAACTTTAAGATCTCAGGGAGTTTGTTTTATTAGATTTTGGATTTGCTTGAGACCACCATCAAGACCATCCCTTCTTGTTTCTTATTTCTTCCTTTCAGAATGGAAATATCTATCTTATGCCTTTCTCACAATTATATTTTGAAGAAATACAACTGTTTGGTTTTACTGGTTCACAACTGGAGAGGAATTTTACCTCAGGGTGGATTGTCTCTCAAGTCTCAGCCATATCTAGATATATTTGAGATATTTTGGTGGGACTTTGGATTTTAGACTTCAGAATCAATGACCTAATAAGTAAAGGCTTTGGAGGTGTTCTGATAGAATGAATATATTTTACCAGTGATAAAGGCATGGATTTAGAAGGGCCAGGGATGGAATATTATAGGATGAATATTTGTATCTCCCCCAATTCATATGTTGACATCTTACCCTCAGTATGATAGTGTTGACATGGAACAACACACTGGTTCGAAACTGGGAAAGGAGTTCGTCAAGTTTGTTTATTACCATCCTGCTTATCTAACTTATATGCAGAGTACATCATGAGAAATACCAAGCTGGATGATGCACAAGCTGGAATCAAGATTGCTGAGGGAATTATCAACAACCTCAGATCTAAAGATGATACCACTCTAATGGCACAAAGTGAAGAGGAACTAAAGAGCTCCCTGATAAAGGTGAAAGAGGAGAGTGAAAAAGCTGGCTTAAAACTCAATATTCAAAAAACTAATATTGTGGCATCTGGTCCCATCACTTCATGGCAAATAGAAGGGGAAAAGTAGAAAAGAGTGACAGATCTTATTTTCCTGGGCTCCAAAATCACTGCAGATAGTGACTGGAGCCATGAAATTAAAAGATGCTGGCTCTTTGGACAAAAAGTTATGACAAATCTAGACAGCATATTCAAAAGCAGAGACATCACCTAGCCCACAAAGATGCAAAGCTATAGTTTTTCCAGTAGTCATGTACAGATGTGAGAGTTGGACCATAAAGAAGACTGAAGACTGAAGAACTGATGCTTTTAAACTGTGGTGCTGGAGAAGATTCTTGAGAGTCCTTTGGATAACAAAGAGATCAAACCAGTCAATTCTAAAGGAAATCAACCCTGAATATTCACTGGAACACTGATACTGAAGCTAAAGCTCCGATCCTTTGGCCACCTGATGCGAAGAGCTGACTCATTTTAAAAAACCTTGCTGATGCTGGAAAAGGTTGAGGGCAAAAGGTGAAGGGGGTGGCAGAGAGTGAGACGGCTAGATAGCATTATTGACTCGAGGGACATGAATTTGAGAAGATTCTGAGAGATAGTGAAGGTACTAAAAGCCTGTCATGCTGCAGTTCTTGGGGTTGCAGAGTTGGACCCGACTTAGTGACTGAACAACAGCAGCATGATAGTATACGGAAGTAAGTTCTTTTGGAGGGAATAAATTCACAAGAGTGTAGCCCTCATTAATGGAATTAGCGCCCTTGTAAGAGATATGGGAAGTTTCCCTTTCTTTCTTTCTCCCACTCATGTGAGGATATTGGCATTTCTGAACCTGAAAGTAGGTCTTCACTAAACATTAAGTGTGCTGGTGACTTGATCTTCAACTTCTCAACCTCCAGACACTGAGAAGTAGATTTCTGTTGTTTGTAAGTTACCCAGTCTTATTGTGGAGAAGGCAATAGCAATCCACTCCAGTACTCTTGTCTGGAAAATCCCATGGACAGAGGCACCTGGTAGACTACATTCCATTGGGTCTCAAAGTGTTAGACATGATTGAGTGACTTCACTTTCACTTTTCACTTTCATGCATTGGAGAAGGAAATGGCAACCCACTCCAGTATTCTTGCCTGGAGAATCCCATGGATAGGGGAGCCTGGTGGGCTGCCATCTACTAAGACACGACTGATGTGACTTAGCAGCAGCAGCAGCAGCAGTCTTATTGTAGTAAGAAATGTCATTCATAGTTTATGGCAAAACAAAAATAAAAATTCCTCTCTGCTCTTTGACTGAGCCACCTCTCTCCCCCACTATGTATTGTGTGTCTGCAGTATGCATTGACTATACCTCTCTCATTAGCAGGAAAACCTTCTCAACCATAAACAGCAACATTCTCCTAGTATCAACAAGGCAACTCCTTTAAAGATAGCATTTCTTCTTGATCTTCTAAGGATCTCATGACCCTCCAGGATGAAGCTTATATCTGGGTTATGTAAACAGTCATCAGATGTATAGCCCTCTGTCTCAAAAAACCTTATATAACTGTGCCTTGATTTCTTCCAACTGACAGAACAGTTCTCAGAGCTTTCTGAGATGTTCTTCCTGGGTTCTAATCCCCAAATTTGGCTAGAATAAAATTTTCTATTTTTTGGGGGGATTGACTAATTAATTTTTCATCAACACTACTTTTTTATAGCAACAAAAATCGATGAAGACGACCTTTCATCTCTTTCTTAATTATTTTGAATCAGACACCTTCCCTAGCCTTTTTTTTTTTCAATATCCATTCTACTATAAAATATTTCTACTCAAGAAAAATCATTGAGACAGTCTTCCTAAGAACCTTTTCTCTTAGGGCGTGTTTGGGACAAAACTTTGACATGTGTTCATAATCTATTTGTCTGAGAAGTTGCTTTAGCATATTCTTATCACTGTAACCAGGTGCTTCCACCAGCAGCCAACTTTTCCTGATCCACGAGATTGACAGCAAAGTCAGAGAGTCAACATGGGTATTGGTCCAGCCTTTCATCAGCATTTAATTTGGGAGATGTTTAATGGAGTTTTCCAAGTCATGTGCTTTCCAGTTAATTAACTTCATTGAAGCCTCATTTATTAGGTAGACGTTACTGAGAATTAAATGTTTTCTTCTCAGGCTTCAGCTACAGGAGGGGCACTGAGACTTCTGCCACAAACCCCCCTCAGTTATTAATAATTACCAAAGACACAATCATCCCTTCATGAGTATTTCCCCTGACACTTTCATTTAGAATCTCAGCACAGGAGAAAGGTGAAGAAATTAAATGTGCAGAGGGGTAGGAAATAGGAAGCCAAAAGCTCAAAGATGTTGGCTAGTTCGTAGACACTTGAAAACCAGTAACTATTTCGCCTCCCCATCCCAGTCCCTCCTTCATTCAACAAATATTTTGATCCAGAACATATGCTTATTGATGGGTAAGGCATTCTAATGCAGCAATGACTAAGGTGGGTCTAGTCCCTGTCTCCATGTAGCATTCTGCCTGGTGGGAAGATAGACAAAGTAATTACAGTTATAAAAGGAGCATGTATCTGCAGGGATCCAACTTGATCATGGATTTTAAATCAGATCTGTCTGAGAAAGTGATCTGTAAGCAGATTCATGATGACTGAGCAGGAAATAAGTGAATGGCATGTAAAGAGTTAAGTATTCCTGGTACAGTCAAGGGGAGAGAAAGCAAATTATAGAGCTATGGAACAGCAATGAACCACCTTGCTTCCTATTTTTTATCTTGAAAAGATGTAGTTCCCAAGATATATGTTTCCTGTGCATGACCTGCTTTGAAATTCTGAACTAGAGAGTAGGTGCCTGAAATCCCACCCCTAAATTTTAGTCCATTCAATCAAAGCATTGTTCCCTGAAATAGTGTTAAAATACACTGTCTTCAGACAGGAAGACCTTTTTATTTTTTGGAACAATATATGGCATGAAGTATCTTAGTTCCTCAACCAGGGATTCAACCCTAACCACTGGACCATCAGAGAATTTCCAAGACAGAAATAGCTTAAGCTATAGTTTACTACACTTGGAAGAGAAAATTATATCTAAACTGTACATCACTCATACTCATGCTCAGATGCTAAGTTGTGTCTGATTGTTAGTGACCGTTTGACTGTCGTCTGCCAGATTTCTCTGTCCATGGGGTTTCCCAGACTAGAATACTGCAGTGGGTAGCCATTCCTCCTCCAAGGTATCTTCCAAACCCAGGGATTGAACTCAAGTCTTCTGTGTCTCCTGCATTGCTACCAGTTATTTACCTGATGAGCCATCAAACTCAGGTTGAAGAAGAAGGAATAGCTTAGAAAACTTCTAGTGAATGGCTGTTTTCAAGGGTTAAACTGTATGGGATTTTGTGAAGTAGTTCAGTTCAGTTGTTCAGTTGTGTCCAACTTTTTGTGATACCATGGACTGCAGCATGACAGGCCTCCCTGTCCATCACCAACACCTAGAGCTTGCTCAAACTCATGTCTATCAAGTTGGTGATGCTGTCCAACCATCTCATACTCTGTCACCCCCTTCTCCTCCTGCCTTCAATACTTCCCAGTATCAGAGTCTTTTCCAATGAGTCACTTCTTCACATCAGGTGACCAAAGTATTGGAGTTTCAGCTTCAGGATCAGCCCTTCCAATGAATATTCAGGACTAATATCCTTTAGGATTGAATGGTTTAATCTCCTTGCAGTCCAAGGGACTCTCAAGAGTCTTCTCCAACACCACAGTTCAAAAGCATCGATTCTTCGCCACTCAGCTTTCTTTATGGTCCAACTCTCACATCCATACGTGACTACTGAATAAACCATAGCTTTGATTAGATGGTCCTTTGTTGGCAAAGTAATATCTCTGTTTTTTAATACTGACTAGTTTGGTCATAGCTTTTTTTCCAAGGAGCAAGCATCTTTTAATTTCATGGCTGCAGTCACCATCTGCAGTGATTTTGGGGTCTCAAAAAATAAAGGCTCTCACTGTTTCCATTGTTTCCCCATCTATTTGCTATGATGCAATGGGACCAGATGCCATGGTGTTAGTTTTCTGAATGTTGAGTTTTAAGCCAACTTTTTCCCTCTCCTCTTTTACTTTCATCAAGAGACTCTTCAGTTCTTTGCTGGTGAAGTAAGAATTGCTAAAATTATTTGCTTTTATTTCAGAAATGCTTTAAGATATCAAAAATGCATAAAATATTAAAATAAATGTTACCTACCACTATCCAGAATTGATAATCATCAATCCATTGTTATAGTTGACATTTTTCAATGAAAAATATTATGTGTTACAAAGTTGAAGTTGGTTCAGATTTATAGCTAAGGAAGTGCAGTGAGTTAAGGATCAAAGAGTTAAGGCTGAGCAAATCAAGTTGGAAGGTAGAGTTTCAGCACTGGGGAGACAACATGTCAGTGTGAGGTAAAGAAGAGAAGAGAAATGATTACAGAAAGTGAAATGAATACAAGTGAGCTAGATTGGCAGTCACAAACTCAAATGCTTTCAGAAGCCAGAAAGGCTAATAGATAAGTGAAGTTGGCCCAATGAAAGTTGACGGGGAGAGTGAAAGTGATGGCAAAATGTAGACCAGTTGTTCCCAAAGAGGAGATGAGGAGGAGAAGAGAGAGGAGGAGGAGAGGAAGGAAGAGGAAGAGGAAGGGGGAGGAGAAAGGAGGAAGTGGATGAGGTTGAGGGGTGAGTAGAGGAAGAAGAGAAGGAGGAGGGACAGGAATAAGAAATTAGATGGTAGGAAATAGAAACCCAAAACTTAAAGATATTAGTTGGTTTTATTCTCATAATAAATATTAAGAAATTAAAGATATTTCCATAGACACTCTGGAAACCAGTAATTATTGGTGGCTCAGATGGTAAAGAGCCTGCCTGCAATGAAGGAGACCTTGGTTTGATCCTTGGGTTGGAAAGATCCCCTGGAGAAAGGAACAGCCACCCACTCCAGTATTCTGGCCTGGAGAATTCCATGGACAGAGGAGCCTGGCAGGCGACAGTCCATGGGGTCGCAAAGAGTCAGACACGACTCAGCAACTAGTACTTTCACTTCCCACCCCATTATTGCTCTCGTCCCTCCTTCATTCAACAAATATTTGTTAAATACATATCATATGCTTGATGATGGGCAAGTCACTATAATGCAACAATGACTGAAGTGGATGTGATCCATCTTAAGAAGACAACAAGGAGGAGAAAGAGGAGGCAGTGAAGGCTGGTTCATAATTTAATTCTTGGTGTCCTGTCAGGCATCTCTGAGTAAGATGAGAATCAGTGGTGAGGAAAAAGGTGGGAGGGGCAAGAGAAGCTGTCTGCCTGGCAGGACGCTACATTCAAGGTGCATTCATGGCCAAGGCTGAGTCTCTTTGTAGCCTTATCTGTACTTAAAGTTTAGAAACCATGAGAAGAAAATTAAGCTAATATCAGGCAATGGTATTTTGGTAAGTGTGAATCGTTTAGGTCACTGACCAGTGCTACTTCAGCCTGCTGAGAAATGAGCCTTCCAGGAATGAGCCAATAGCATCTTTAAACTTTGAAAACCAAGAAATAGGTTCAGAGTTCAGAATACCACCGAAGAAGGGAAACTTTAACAGTTTCTCATTGAGAGCACTCAGCATAAACTGCATTGTTGGCCTGCTGAGCACTTGGAAGTGTATACTTTTCAGGAAGGAGCTGGAGGGAGAGAGGGAGATGAGAAGAGAGAGAATAAGCTAAAAACAAAGGGGAAAGGGTCCCCAGGCAAACTTCTTCTCTTTAATGCAACCTAATTTTAGGGACTTTTCAAAGAAAGAGCACTAGACATTTTGTCAAAGCAAGTGGTATGATATGTAGACCTTGATGTGTGACTATCTTGGTGTGTGTTCTTGGGCTAGTTATTAAACTTTCTGAGCCTAATCTTCTTATGCCTAAAATGGCATAATAAAACCTCATGAACTTACCATGAAAATTCTTTAAGATCATATATATGAAATGGCTCTCTAAGCCTTGTGTGTGTGTGTGTACTAGTCACTCAGTCATGTCCTACTCTTTGTGACCCCATGGATTGCAACCTGTCAGGTTTCTCTCTGTCCATGGGATTCACCATGGCAAGAATACTGGAGTGGGTTGCCATTTCCTTCTCCAGGGGATCTTCCTGACCCAGAGAACAAACCCAGGTCTCCTGAGTTGCAGGCAGATTCTTTACTGCCTGAGTAACCAAGTGCTATAAAAGAGGCAGTATGATAATACTCTACTTTCTGTAAGCATCATCTCAGCACATATGGTCTTGAGGATTGGGTATATAAGCTATGCAGGCAGAGAGGACTTCAGTTTTTGTTAGCAGATACTGATGTACCGCTTTCTTGGTATATAAGGAGCACTTTCAGTGTTGTCTTTCTAAGGACATTTTTCACAACCATGGCAAAAAATGTATATGATTACCATAAGGCCATATATTCACACCTTCTGTGGTTTAGACTTTAAAAATTGAATGTTGGGATTAATGAAGACTCTGCCAGGGGCCTTTGTTGATCATAAATTTTTCTTCAAAGTTTACAGATAAATTAATTCCCAGAAGAACTCAAATATTTAGTATAAAAATTTGCCCATGCTGTTAGAGTAGCATTCAAACTGAAGTATGGCAGTTGTAATTTTTTTTTTCCTCTAGAATTAAATTGTCTGCCTGCTCTGTCATCTCAGTGCTTCTGCATTATGCTTCACTTTCATCATCATAATCATTTGTGCCAACCTAAAATATCTTTTTATCCACCTGTCAGGGAGCCTAATTTATACATTTGCAGATTTATTCCTCAGGAATCTTCAGCTAGAATATAAACTTTTTTTCTTTGCAAATGGAGAGTAATATATCAAAGACCCATAAACTGTGAAAACTTTGATGTGAATTTGTTCATTATGTGCATTAAATCATTTGATAGTTGACTGTGTATTGTAGGGTCAATAGTTGGATCATTTTTCCCTCTTCTAGATGCCACACCATAAGTATCTTTAAAATTTCTCAGCATCTTTCCATCTTTTTTGCTCATATGTTCTTCCTTCTGTGCACTATTTCTCTAACTAGACTCCTAGTCTGGAGTCTAGTGTTTTCAAACTTTAGTATGGTTAAGAATTATCTTGAGGTACTTGCCAAAATATGCATAATCTTAGGAGCCTGGGCTCTGGGAATTTGCATTGACACAAGGTTCCCAGGTGATTCAGAAGCCAGTGGTTCAGGGATCATATCCCCAGAAACATTTTCGTTGATTATCTAATCTACAGGAGCACTTCCCACTTGCTGGAGTTATCTCTATAAGATCACTCTGTTTATCTCCCATAGAGTGTTCATGAGGCCTCCTTTCTCCCTTTATCTCTAGGTCCTAGCCTTGGACCTGGCTTATAATGATGCTAAGTATTTTATGAATAAATTTTATAAAAGAGAATTCTATAATTGAATAAACGGTTCCAGGTACTGTTACTCCTGGTCTTGATACACCCTTCTCATTGTTTTCAGAGTTGATTTTCAGAATGACACTTTTAATCTTATTATTTTTTTCCCTTAAAGCTTCTATTACTGGGACTTCCATGGTGGTTCGGTGACTAAGACTCCATAGTCTTGGTGCATAGGCCTGGGTTTATTACCCTGTCAGGGAACTAGATTCCCCACACTGCAACTAAGAGTTTGTATGCAGCAACTAAAGATCTGGCATGCCACAAGGAAAGTCAAGGATCCCACATGCCGCAACCAAGACCTGACACAGTTAGACAAATAAATATTTTAAACAAACAAAAACAGCTTCTGTTGTCTCTGGACCACTTACAGGAGACAGATAAATGTCTTTAAACATCATAAAAGAACTTTTACAATCTTATAATATAATGTAAGACTGCTATCCCCAGCATTCCCAATAAGGCTTCCCATGTTTCACAGTGTTAAATAATTTGCCTGCCAACGCAGGAGACACAAGTTCAATCCCTGGGTTAGGATGATCCCCTGGACAAGGAAATAGCACTTGCTCCAGTATTCTTGCTTGGGAAATCCCATGGACAGAGGAGCCGGGAGGGCTACAGTCCACAGGGTTGCAAAGAGTCAGATACAACTGAGCATGTGTCCCCTTGAGCTGTATTGTTCAGCAGAAATTGCCAGCTTTTAGTTTACATGTCCATGCTTTTGCTCATGGTATTTTCTTGCCTATAATGCTCTTCTCTCTCTCTCTCCTTTTTTTTTTTTTTTGCTTTCTCCAAATCCCTGTTTGAGTTCTTGTTCTAAATTTTAGATAAAATATCACTTCCTCTATGAAGCCTGCCCTATTTCTTTTGGGGAGAGAGAGAGAGTTATTTATTTATTTATTTTTGGTGGTCTCACTTCACTCCTTCCATGCCATTATTAAGGCTTGTCCTGTATTGTGTGTGTATCTCTCATCTTTGTATCCCAAGAGTTTAGGACAATGTCTCTCATTCAATAAATTATCCTTTAAGATGAATCTATAAAGTGTACTTTTTTCCATAACTGAGAATGATGTTTAGAAAACCCATGTAACCTGAGTCTCAGATATCAAGCCTCCTCATTACTCTTGGAGCCAAAAAGAAATAGGAAGGGGGAGCACATTGGAATACCCCCAAAGCCTCTGACCAAATATCTTTCTTTTACCATATTTGACTGAATGCCTGAAATTTTCAGCATTCAGAATTTTGTTCTTAATGGACTTAAACGTATTTTATCAGTAAGAATGCTACTGGGAGTCTTGTTCTGTTCTTTGACTAGTTGAGGACTGAGAAAGACAAAGTTTGAGTGGAGAAGGGAAGTTAAACAAATAAATATTTTATTTATATACTAAATAAATAGTACTAAAGCAGCATATCCAGTTCAATTCATGTACTATGAAGGGACTAGATGAGGGGATTAGATTTTTAAGGGTGTCAGCAGATTTCCAGTAGTGACTTTTATTACATATTATTCATTATAATCCATTCAACCATCCACTCATACGTCTGCTTATTCATTTTTTCCATTCTTTACCTAATTGTACACGCAGCTACGAGGAGAGTCAACAGAAGATGGTGATAAATATATCAAAATACAGATGTGCTCCAGAAGTAGAGGCATCAAATTCCTCTGCTGGTAAGGCATAAAGAGTTTGTATAACAGAGTATTTTTACATCCAAGTTTCTAATAAGACACAATTATATGGTAAATGTGAAATTTCATAGTTGGATTCAAGATCATAAAAGACAATATTTATAACAGCAATAGGGAGGAATTTATCCCTTGATCAATTCACTTATTTGTTTGGAAAGTGGGGAATAAACATTTTTCTATCACCTTCTTGAGAGAGTTTTTGCATATTGTTCTTTCCTTTAAGCTTAGTGATGAAGGTTTCCCTGGACCATTCAGAGATACTGAAATGTGTTCTCTATCTGGGGAACAAAAATGGCTGATGTCTGATTCTTGATTGAAAAAGATAAAATGATCCAAGGCAGCAGAATATAGATTATCATGTTATTCATGGATTTGTATGGGCAAAGTAAGAAAGCTAGTTCAGGTCTGTTTAATTCTGTCCCAAGAGGTCTTCTGCTTAAGGACAAGTGGATCTCAAGAGTGATGTCTCTGTGAGGTAAGAATCAGAGTTTGAGGGGTGATGCCTATGTCATTTAAAGTAAAATACACATTTCCCATGTTAAGGAGCTGAACTGGAATTTCATTAACATGTGAGAATTTTCCAGAATTCCACAGAGGTGTCCACCCCAGAGAGTGTGAGCCTTATGCATTTGTAATCTAGAGCACCCCAATTCACAGAGTAATGACCTCTTTTATGAAAATGTGCCCTTTCCTCAATCTTTAACATGAGAGGATTAAAAACTAACTTTAGCAAGCTGGAAAGAGAATAAAAGGAAAAAGGATAAAAGGAAAACTGAATGCATACTTATCCCTGGACTAGAAGCTTCTATTTTAAAGAAGAGAGAGGAAAAAAGGAGAGGAAAAGATTTATGAATTAAATACAGGGCTTGATGACTTCTTAGGATTGAGAATACTAATTACAATCTGAATCTGTTTATGAGTTACAGGGGACTATGAGTCTGAAAGTAATCCCAAGGTGTATGGAGGTCAACTGGAAATTTTCACCTTAGGGTGGGGGAAATATCAATGAATAAAATTTAAAGTGGTAGTGAGAGATCAAATAACTAAGTAAACAAGTAAAAAAGGAAGTAACTAAACAGATAAATCAGTAAATGCATAATGCTTTGATTCTGTCATGAATTTTTCTTGTGTAACATCAATTGTATAAGAACCAAGAAGATGTCCAAATATCTGTCCAAGAGAATTCTCCTCCTCACCCTGGAGGAGAGGGGAATGTTACTCAGTGAAGAGTAAATCCTCATAACCTCTGTGGTCCAGGTCCCAAGTAGAGTTGATTAAGGGTGAGTTGTCATAGTGAAGATAGCAGAATGTGTGAAAATTTGAACCTTGAATGGGAAGAGCTCTGCCCCTTTATCCATTTGGTTCGGAGAGTTCTGGCATCAGTCCTGGGAGGGATTGTGAGATTTGTCTGTGGAGAAATGGGGAGGCTGAGAGAAAAGATCAGCATACAAATAACAGCACTGAAGAATGATTTTTAAAGAAGTCCTACACTTAGCTATCTAATTTTCCTCTCTATGGGCACAAAACACTCACTGAGCTTTTGCCTGCTTTACTTTTAAATAGGAACAGAAATCCATGAATCATCCCCCAAAAAAACTCTCATGAAAGACAAAGATTAGAGTGAATAGGAGGCAACAGTGACAGAGAATGGGTAAAACAGAGAGAAGAAAGAAACATAAGTAATACTCTTAGAAAATTAAAAGAAACTATTACAAAAATGAAACAAGAAAAGACAATTGCAATAAAGAATCAAGAAAAAGATCTTGCCTAGAGTTGTGAAAACATAATTTATTCTTAGTCAAGAATAACTTTTCTGTCTTGCCCTATTTTGTTTTTCTTATTTTTTTTTTTGTTCTGATAACTACATAGACTATATCTTAGGTAATCAATTCTGTCATGGTTTTTTATGCTTCATTAGGGCAGTGAGCTATTTACATTCTGTTCTCTCAGCTGTCTGGTTCAATTTCCTTAGAGGGGACCTCAGTTTGCAATGAATCTCCTACTAAGTTAAAAAAAAAAAGCAGGAGTGAGATGGCCTGGAAGTTTCTATATTTATCCCCCACCTCTCGCACCCTGTGGTAGCACTGACAACAGGATGCACCCACCTTTCTCTGTGATGCCGCTAAGCTGTTACCACTTTCTGCTTCAGTTTAGTTCAGTCGCTCAGTCGTGTCCGACTGTGCGACCTCAAGAACCGCAGCACACCAGGCCTCCCCGTCCATCACCAACTCTAGACTTCCCAAAGATTTAATACCCTGAAAAATTTTAAGGTTGTGCAACTCATAAATGTTCATATTTTACTATGGGTTTTCCCATTAAGTTATAGAACAAAATGTAAAACACATTTTGTAGCTAGTATCTATATAGCTACAATCTATATTGTTGTTTTCAATTCAACAATTGGTAAGTACTTATCATTATAACTTGTTTAGTTGCTAAGTTGTGTCT
Organism: Antilocapra americana; assembly: GCA_007570785.1. NCBI lineage: Eukaryota > Metazoa > Chordata > Mammalia > Artiodactyla > Antilocapridae > Antilocapra > Antilocapra americana. Next base: position 9,996,768 of record ML662436.1, on the reverse strand, counting down.
GATTCTTTTGCAACCCCATGTACTGTAGCCCACCAGTCTCCTCTGTCCATGACATTTCCCAGGCAAGAATACTGGAGTGGGCAGCCACTTCATTCTCCAGAATGATCTTGCCAACCCAGGGATCGAGCCCGTGTCTCCTGCATTGGCAGGTGGATTCCTTACCACTGAGCCACCAGGGAAGCCCCACCAATGCATCTAGTATTATTGTAAAACTATGATATATTCAAAAATATGTAAAACATAGTTCCTGACTCAGTAAATTTCTTTGGGAGATCAAATATACATACATGCGAAGGAATATAAAATACCATTTTTTGATTAAGTATCTGAACGTGCAGTACAGACCATGGATGACTTTGGAAGCCAGAGACAAATGTCTGTTTCTACAAAAGAATAATAGCTGTGCCCCTGTTACAAAATGATATTGATTCTAGCTGGCAGTAAAGCTCACAGATTGAGAGTCAGCCAGCAGCTGAACTCATGCAGAGAACCATATGTCAAAACTAGACCTTTGTGAATAATGCAGTCTGTCCACAGTAAAGCCTTTGTCATGGACAAATATTTTAAAGATAATTCCAGGGTTCAAGAGACATCTTAACTCTTAGTGGACATGAACAAAAAGTACACAAGAATAAATTTTGAGAGTCAAACAATATTGTTTCATCCAACTTCATGCGAACTATAATTGGAAATTCCTTATTTTTCTCTGGAGTCCTTACTAAATGTTAGCTTATGCCTAGGGTAGAAAAATTATAAAGAAGTTGAAAAATTTGTTCCATGAGATGGAAATGTTTATTTTAAGAGACTTGAGGCTTTAAAATGTACCTGAAAGACGTTTGCAAAGCTCTAGCAACCATGAAGACTTTTGTCTGATTTCAGGGGAAAAATTGTAGATTTACATTCCTGTTTTAAAATAAACATACACATTTAACCAATGTTGCCTAAAGTTAACTTTGGTTTCAGACTTCACTTGAATGAGGTTAGTTGTGCAAATGTTGAATTTCCTAAATTCTCTAAAGTTGGCTTCAGAGTATATTTGTTGCAAGCTTGGGCATCTCACCAGCCGCAGATAGGTTATAGTAGATTCTGGTGCTTTGGTTGGGCTGCGCTGTGATTCTTCTTACCTACTGTCTTTAGTCTGCTTTTCCCTAAGCTAGGGATAAACCATAAGAGAAAAATGTCAAATATCAGGAAATGCTCAGCAAATACCAATTTGCATAAATTCAGCAAGTTCTAATTTTCCTTTGGTTTCTTTATTCAGACGTTTCCTGAAACATTTCCTAAAGTAGAAGTAAAATCTCAATTTTTTTCTTACATTATTTTTGTGAGACCCAAATATGAGCCATAAGAATTTTGCTTTTTTAGTGTGTGTGTGTACATTTTTTTTTATTTTCTTTACTTTATTTTGTTGGTTTTGCCATACAATGACATGAAACCGCCATGGGTTTACATATGCTCCCCCTCCAGAACCCCCCTCCCTCCTCCCTCCCGATTCCCTCCCCCTGGGACATCTCGGTGCACCAGCCCTGAGCATCAACCCTGGGCTGGCGATTGATTTCGCATATGATAATTAACATGTTTCAATGCCATTCTCCCATATCATCCCACCCTTGCCCTCTTCCACAGAGTCCACGAGTCTGTTCTATACATCTGTGTTCCTTTTGCTGTCTCGCATGCAGGGTTCTCGTTACCATCTTTCTAAATTCCATATATATGGGTATAAAAAGATATTCCATGCAAATAAAGACCAAAAGAAAGCAGGAGTGGCAATACTCATATCAGATAAAGTAGACTTTAAAATAAAGGCTGTGAAAAGAGATAAAGATGGACATTGCATAATGATTAAAGGATCAATCCAAGAAGAAGAGATAACAATTATAAATATATATGCACCCAACATAGGAGCACCACAATATGCAAGGCAAATGCTAACAAGTATGAAAGGGGAAATTAACAATAACACAATAATAGTGGGAGACTTTAATACACCACTCACACCAATGGATAGATTAACAAGCAAACTCAAAGTTTAAATGATACAATAGACCAGTTAGACCTAATTGATATCTATAGGACATTCCACCCTAAAACAATGAATTTCACCTTTTCTCAAGCGCACACGGGACCTTCTCCAGAATAGATCACATCCTGGGCCATAAATCTAGCCTTGGTAAATTCAAAAATATTGAAATCATTCCAAGCATCTTATATATAGAAATTTGCATTTTTAAAGCCAAATTTCGTCCCAGCCTATGAGGTAACTTAAATATGGCTTAAATGTCATCCATCCTAGGCATGCAGACCATTTGGTACAAAATCAGATGATCTCAGGGGTCTTCTTGGAGGGGACATAATAATCCATTTGGAAGAGTCTTCAAAATTTGTTTAAGACAGAGACATCTTATCTTCACTTTTAATTCACATCTTTGATTTCCATATGCTTGAAATCAATCTCATTTAAAAAAAATCCTTGTGTGTATGTGCTCAGTTGTGTCTGACTCTTTGAGACCCCATGGACTGTAGCCTATCAGGCTCTTCAGACCATGAAATTCTCCAGGCAAGAATACTGGAATGGGTTCCTACTTCCTTCTCCAGGGAATTTTCCAAACCCCAGGACCGAACCCACGTCTCTTATGTCTCCTGCACTGGCAGGCAGATTCTTTACCACCAAGTCACATGGGAAGCCCTAATGATATATTTAATTATTTTAAGAAATAGGAAGATGTAAGGTATTAACACAGAGGTAGACACTGGGAAATAATTACTAAGATGATTTTAAACTTCTTTGGATTGCAATGAAGACCACACTTTAATACCTTTATGGGAATAGTTTCTGGTGCAATTAGCAAAAGGGTGTAACTTGAATTAAAAATACATGGCCTGGGGAACCTGTATGATTTTTCTTGATCTGCGCTATCAGTGCAACAGCACCAGCCAACTCCAGAGCATTTCCTCCTGTGCATGAGCTTGTGGGAGGTACTCTCAAAGCATATGGTCAAGAGGTAGAGAGTCCAGAGTGGAGCAGTGACCCAGATAGCTACAGCCTTCTGAGAGCTCAAAACAAATCTACCACTAGATACCAGGCTCATGGAAATGGTTTAATAAACATTTAGAAAAAAATCACAAGCTGTTTCCTGAAAGAGCCCTAAGCAGTTTGGTTTCTGCCAGCATTTATGGAAAGCGACAAATATGAGTCTGAAATTGGAGTGTGTCTGAATACATGCTGTTCATTTAGAAATGAAAATTTCTTTGTTACATAAAATAGTTAAAATTTTTTCACTCATCTCATTGTACAATTTCAGAAATTTTGCTTTCCGTGGAAAGAAGCTGCCTTTCATAATGATAATAAAGGGGGAGAAGTAATGTTTTCCACCTCACATCCCGTTTAAGAAAGAAGAACTTGATTTTCAGTATGCAACTGACAATAACTAGTATGTCAATTAAATATTTAGGGCATGACAAGTCAACGTTGGGATGTTTGCATCTGAGACTTACTGTGCTCCCTAGTGAGTGTATATAATATCAGTCCATATAATTTTCCATTTAGTCAAATCGGTCATGTAATTTATTGCTATTTCTGAAAAAAAAAAGAAATCTTTCCAGGAACCCTCCAACTTCATGTTCATTCTGAAGTGTTTTACTCCTATAGGATAGTTGGCTAGGGGATTCCCTCTAACTCTCTGCTTTAAAGAGTCTTTCCTATTTTAGTTCCTTAACTCATTTTTGCTGGAAAATATCCTCTGGGAATTGCTTAAGAAAATTTGTATGGGAAGTACCTTTTAAGAGACTTTGAAAATTTGAAGATGTTGCAGTTCTACCCACAATTTTGACTAATGATATATGTTTGTGTAAAACTTCAGAAGGAAGAAAAAAGGTGAAAAAGTGAAAGTCTTAGTTGCTCAGTCATGTCCAGCTCTTTGCAGTCTCATGGACTATAATCTCCCAGCCTCCTTTGTCCATGGAGTCCTCCAGCAGGAAGATATTTCCTGAAATTTTCTTTTTGTTTTCTTGTTTGAAGAGTTCCCTTTGAGAAACCTCTTGCAATTCTGATATCCCATTCTTATACATGATCTGTTTATTTGCTCTCAAAATTTTTTATAATGTTTTCTTTTTCCTTGATGTTTTGAGATTTCATGATGATGTGTCTTAAGGAGAAGCTTTTGGTTCCTTGGATTATATTCTGGTGAGTCATGTCCCTCTAGATCAGAGAAATAGTCTTTATCTCTTCTCTGCAAGTATTCAAGTATTTTCTGTTTTTTCTTTCTGCAACTGGGCTTTTGGGCTTTATAGATTGCTCCTCCATTTATCCTTTCTCTTATATTTTATAGAAATATTAAAAAATAAATTATTAGCTTTTCCCAATTCCTTTTCTTCATTATATTGAAATTTCTATTTTTGATGATTTTGTCTCTATTTTTTGTTCTTTGAATATTCTTTCTTTAATGTGATCTTGATTCCTTTTAAAAAGAATGGAATGTCTTTTTAAAATATTTTTTTAATATTATGTATGTTACACATTGAATAATATTATATGAAAATTATATATATGCACATATATGGTTAATATTTCTGTTTTAACCCATGTTGTCTCTGTTCTGAATTAAATATTGCTCTAGTTTCTATTTATCTTTCTTTATCTTTCATACTTAAAAATTTAGTGATCATAGTTGTAACTGAGGCAATAAAAAATTAATTGCATAGACGTAGCCCGGCAGGCTACAGTCCATGAGGTCGTAGAGAGTTGGACATGACTGAGAAACTAAGTACACACACAAGCTTATAGCTCAATTCACTGTAATGTTATAAACTGAATTTTTCTTCCCCTGTCAGTATCTACAGAACTCTTTTCTGGAGTGATTCAATTTTCCAGGACAGGGTCCTTCAGTCTTCTGCTTAATGAACAAATGCGGGGTTTTGGGTGTCCTGCACCAGTTCGGGCAAAAGAGGTTCTGCCCTAGACCCTGCACTCACCAAGACACACTTGTCTCCTGTTTCTCCCACAGTCACTCTTCTATTCTCAAGGCAAGGGTCTCTCTGTCTCAGTTTCTCCATAGAGTAGGCCTCAAGTACAGGGAGGACCAGTCACCAATCCCCCTCATCATGAGTGGAGTGAAGATCTGATTGCTGTGAAACAGATTTTTTAAAGGTTCTCTTTCAATTTCTCATCCTCTCTGCCTTTAAATTGTGCCTGCAATTTCTGTCTTTCTGGAGGATGGCCAGGAAAATGGAATTGCTCCTATTGCTTAGTTTTGACCTCTTTAAGTCATTTACTCTTCCTCTTTTATGGTGTTTTATGGTTACAAACATCTCCTTGTTTCATTTAAAACAGATTTTATGTTTCTTTTATTCTTCTTTGAGAAGGGAAGGGAGCAAAATGGTTTTAATTCTGTTCTCTCTTCAGTTAAGTATCAGGAAAAAATAACAGTATTTATATTATATATTTTGTTTTTATTCTAAATGTGCAAAGAACACTCTAAGATTGCTACTATATATTAAATGAATGTAAGGAAGCTTAGAGACCAATTTACAACTCTCTAAGAGCTTAATATGTGTCATGCATTGGTCTGTTCATCTGATCAACTTTTAATATCTTCCATTATCAATTCCTCTTTATTAAGGTTCCCTTCAGTAATGTATACACATGGATGTGTATATATGTACACACATATGTGTATATATATGTCTATATATATATACAAGCATTTATTTTATTTGATTTACAGCTGTTTCAGTAAGTAAACTAGCAAACTATTCCCTGACTCCCTGAGAGAAACCAGATGAATATATAAATGAGGAAGTAAAGAGCAAAGGTAAGGAAGAGAGTATGAAAAGGAGAAAAAAGTTTAAGAGGAAAAAAAAATTCAGCATTCTCATCTATAAATTGAGAAAAATAAAGTTACTTCCTAAAATTATTTTAATTTGCTATGTACTAAGTCACTAAAAACATGGCATATTATGAGCACTGAATAAATACAAGTCCCATCCTAGACACACAACTTTCTGCTTCGTTTATATCATTGACTCAAAAAGAAAAGTGAATAGAAATGAGCAATATTAACAGAATGAAGCTGGGTAAAGGCTAATAAAATTTTGCCAAGAGAATGCACTGGTCATAGTAAACGCCCTCTTCCAACAACAAAAGAGAAGACTCTATCTGATGGACATCACCAGATAGACAACATTGAAATCAGATTGATTATATTATTTGCAGCCAAATGTGGAGAGGTTATATACAGTCAGCAAACACAAGACCGGGAACTGACTGTGGTGCAGATCATGAACTCCTTATTGCCAAATCAGACTTAAATTGAAGAAAGTAGGGAAAACCTCTAGACTATCCAGGTATGACCTAAATCAAATCCCCTACCATTATACAGTAGAAATGAGAAATAGATTTAAGGGACTATATCTGATAGACAGACTGCCTGATGAACTATGGACAGAAGTTCATGACACTGTAGAGGAGACAGAGATCAAAACCGTCAATTAAGAAAAATAAATGCAAAAAAGCAAAATGGCTGTCTGAGAAGACCTTACAAATAGCTGTGAAAAGAAGAGAAATGAAAAGTAAAGGAGGAAAGGAAAGGTATACCCATTTGAATGCAGAGTTCCAAAGAATAGCAAGAAGAGATAAGAAAGCCTTCCTCAGTGGTCAATGCAAAGAAATAGAGGAAAACAATGGAATGGGAAAGACTAGAGATCTCGTCAAGAGAATTAGAGATATCAAGGGAACATTTCATGCAAAGATAGGCTCAATAAAGGACAGGAATGGTATGGACCTAACAGAAGCAGAAGATATTAAGAAGATGTGGCAAGAATACACAGAAGAACTGCACAAAAAAGATCTTCATGACCCAGATAATCACGACTGTGTGCTCACTCACCTAGACCCAGACATTCTGGAATGTGAAGTCAAATGGGCCTTAGGAAGCATCAATACAAACAAAGCTAATGGAGGTGAAGGAATTGCAGTTGAGCTATTTCAAATCCTAAAAGATGATGCTGTGAAAGTGCTGCACTCAATATGCCAGCAAATTTGGAAAACTCAGCAATGGCCACAGGACTGGAAAGGGTCAGTTTTCATTCCAATCCCCAAAAAGGCAATACCAAAGAATGCTCAAACTACCACACAGTTGCACTTATCTCACACGCTGGTAGAGTAATGCTCAAAATTCTCCAAGCCAGGCTTCAACAATATGTGAACCATGAACTTCCAGATGTTCAAGCTCATTTTAGAAAAGGCAGAGGAACCAGAGATCAAATTGCCAGCATCTGCTGTATCATCGAAAAAGCAAGAAAGTTCCAGAAAAACATCTATTTCTGCTTTATTGACTATGCCAAAGCCTTTGACTGTGTATCACCACAAACTGTGGAAAATTCTGAAAGAAATGGGAATACCAGACCACCTGACTTGCCTCTTGAGAAACCTGTATGCAGGTCAGGAAGCAACAATTAGAACTGCACATGAAACAACAGACTGATTCCAAATAGGAAAAGGAGTATGTCAAGGCTGTATATTGTCACCCTGCTTATTTAACATCTATGCAGAGTATATCATGAGAAACACTGGGCTGAATAAAGCCCAAGCTGGAATCAAGATTGCTGGGAGAAATACCAATAACCTCAGATATTCAGCTGACACCACCCTTATGGCAGAAAGTGAAGAGGAACTAAAGTGCCTCTTGCTGAAAGTGAAAGAGGAGAGTGAAAAAGCTGGCCTAAACCTCAATATTCAGAAAGCTAAGATCATGGCATCTGGTCCCATCACTTCATGGGAAATAGATGAGGAAACAGTGGAAACTGTGGCAGACTTTAATTTTGGGGCTCCAAAATCACTGCAGATGGTGACTGCAGCCATGAAATTAAAAAATGCTTACTCCTTGGAAGAAAAGTTGTGACCAATCTAGATAGCATATTAAAAAGCAGAGACATTGCTTTGCCAACAAGGTCTGTTTAGTCAAAGCTATGGTTTTTCCAGTAGTCATGTATAGATGTGAGAGTTGGACTATAAAGGCTGAGTGCCGAAGAACTGATGCCTTTGAACAGTGGTGTTGGAGAAGACTCTCGAGAGTCCCTTTGACTGCAAGGAGATCCAACTAGTCCATCCTAAAGGAAATCAGTCCTGAATATTCATTGGGAGGACTGTTGTTGAAGCTGAAACTCCAATACTTTGGCCACCTGATGCGAAGAACTGACTCATTGAAAAAATTCTGGTTCTGAGAAAGACTGAAGGCAGGAGGAGAAGGGGACAACAGAGGATGAGGTGGTTGGATGGCATTGACAACTCAATGAATGTGAGTTTGAGTAAACCCCGGGAGTTGGTGATGGACAGGGAGGCCTGTTGTGCTGTACTCTATGGAGTGCCAATGACTCGGACACTACTGAGAACTGAACTGAATAATAATCATAGTCATGGCCACTGTTGCCTTGAAGAGCCTTACCAGGTACTAGGAAGGGTACTGAAAGCCTCACATAAATTGTTTCTAGGAATAAATTATATACAAAGTGAAGGCCTTTAGCACCATACACATCAAAATTGCTCAAAAGTGTTTGCCTTTCAAGTATTTATTGCTTTTCTTTTAGGATTTCATTTATCTTTCTCAGGACCTTTTCTGCCTTTTGCTCATGGTCTGATAGAATTCCAAGCAGACACTTGACTGTAGGTATTTGTATGCAAATTTGCTGTATTCTCTATCTGTTTACGTTCAGTATGGGATTTTGCTTAACTTTTCATTCTGTTTTTCACTGGATTTCATGGGCCTTGTGTGACCTCACCAGACTCTCGGCCTCATACTGTCTACAGCTTCCAGGGAAGACAAATCATGTTTTTGAGTCACACTGCAAGTTAGCTGGAAACTTGCATATTTTAATCAGAAATTTTAGATCAGTATTGAGAGCACTTCATGTTTCTTTCTTCATTTTCCTTTCAAAGGTTGTATATGTTTGTTTTCCCCTCAGCCAGTATACAGCTGACCATTTAGTTTAAAAAGATTATTGCAAGACTCCATTATATGTGTTTCAGTATATTCATTGTAGTAATTATTTCATTCCTTTATTTTGGGCCTTTGTTAAGGATTTTCAGTGCCACAGTTTCCCTGTCTGCCTACTGCTGACTTTTCAGTGTCTTGCTGGGACTTGGCCAACCATGTTAAGATACGTATCAATCTTATTCTGTCTTTTCAAACACAGCCAATCAAGAGCCCAAAGAGAATAGTAATCGTCATTTTTTTCTACTTTAAATTCAAATTTATCACCATTTTTTAATGCTCACTGATATGTATCAAATTTTCCAAATGATAATATGCTCTGAGACATTGACATTTTTCTTGGTAATAATCATACCTATTTTTTTCCAAATTCTAAGTATCAAAAGTCCATGTATAATGAACTTGTAATTACACTGAATGGAACTGACAGCAGTAAGAGGATCCCACAGGTTCATTTTTCTTTGATAGGCCTTTGACTTGCTCATGGGAAGATGAATGAAACTGACAATGTAAATGACCAGAAAGCTGGTAACTGGATTCTAAATGTTCATCTTGTCACATTGATGTCAGTTGAAGGAACTATTAACACCTGAGAAAACTGTATAAATAGCTTCTTAACTTGTGGGTATAAAAGAAAGAGAAGTATAATGGGGTCAGAACTGACAGGAATCATTAAGAGAATATTTATGGCAGAATAGTCATCTGAAGTAAAAAAAAAATCTTTTATTGGTGATTTTTTTAAAAGTAAAAAATAATATTGAAATTTGTGGGATTTTTGAGATACTTGCACTGTTCTACGGGGTTAAATTTTCTATGATTTATCTGAACTTCAGGTAGCTCTGGCTCTTATGATTTTGAAATATAAAGAATATAAAAATTATATAATACATGTATAGGCTTCCCTGGTGGCTCAGACAATAAAAAATCTTCTTGCAATTCAGGAGACTCAGTTTCCATCCCTGGGTCAGGAAGATACCCTGGAGAAGGGAATGGAAATCTACTCCAGTATTCTTTTTAGAGAATTTCATGGACAGAGAAGACTGGAGGGATACAGTCCATGGGGTCACAAAGAGTCCTGACTGAGTGACTAATACACACACATACATACATGTATATACATTACATATGTACATATTATATAAAGTTTACATATGATATAAATTATATGTGCATATGTCTATACATATGTATATATAAAGTTTATTTAAAGTTAATTCAGAAGCTTAACTGAACTTAATGGAACATCTAAAATATTTTTAATATTACTAAAGTCCAGTTATATATTTATTTTTTCAGTTGTTCAAAAAGTTTATTTAGAATAAAAACTCCCAAACTCAACTCAGACTGTTCAAAGATAGGCTGTTTCCATACCAATGAGAAAGCTGTGATCAAATGCTTTCTTGATCGAAAGCAGAATGTGCTACATGTGTATGCCTAGAGTTAATATGGTGACAGAATAGTAAAATTTTAAAATAACATTCTGACATGAACTGAAATAAAAATATCAACTGAAGGAAAAAAATAAAAAAGAGCAAGTTTCAATATTTATTATTACCAAAGTCTGGCTGTACTTTTTAATTTTACTAATCTACAATTATGCTTTCCTTCTTTCTTCTTGGGATATGCACTCCTGACAGATTGTATTTCTTTCATGATTTCAAATAGAATCACAGTGTTTTCTTTATCATATTTATATTATTGATATTATGGTTACTGCAATTTAGTAAGATTGAGTTTGGTATATCCTAAAGACTTTAGGCAAACTAAAACTTACCACTTTTCCTTACAAATAATACTCAGGATAACTTGCTAAATGCATCCATTATCATTCGTCTTTTAGTTGTGCATTGGCTACTTTCTGGTGAGTTAGTAAGGTTGTTAAAAATAGAAATGAAGAAATCCATTGCCAAAAATTCTCTGATTATGTGTTTATTGAACAGAGCTTGGGTCATCTGTCACCCTGCTGCAGCTAGGCAAAGGCAAACTTGTCTGTGATTTGCTTCTGGAGTGCTGAAACTTGGCTTTAGGGAACTCTAAGCTTGGTCTAACTGTTGATACACGGAGAATCTTTTGGTTGAAATGGAGACCTTGAACTGATTCTATTTAGGCCAAACTTCTTACTACTATCTAAATGGATGCTAAATTACCAAGAACACTGGAGTGGGTTGCCATTTCCTTCTCCAACGCATGAAAGTGAAAAGTGAAAGTGAAGTTGCTCAGTCGTGTCAGACCCCATGAACTGCAGCCTACCAGGCTCCTCCATCCATGGGATTTTCCAGGCAAGAGTACTGGAGTGGGTTGCCATTGACTTTTATGGATCTATAATAACTATTAATGCATAATTTTAAGACTAAAATAAATCAGATTCACTCTATAATAAATTACTTAGTGCGTATGTGCTAAGTCACTTCAGTCGTGTCTGACTCTATGCAACCACATGGACTGTAACCTGCCAGGCTCCTCTGTCCATGGGCTTCTCCAGGCAAGAATACTGGAGTAGACTCCCATGCCTTCCTGCAAGGGATCTTCCTGATCCAGGGACCAAACTTGCAACTCTTACATCTTCCACATTTGCAGGAGGGTTCTTTACCATTAGTGCCACTTGGGAAGTCCCAAATCACTCTGTAAATGAAGCCAAAGTTGATTCAAAATGGGAAACTGTCCTCTTGAAATAGTGTAAAAACATGACTATATTTATACAGAAAGTAGAATGTGCACATGCCCACGTTTACCATTTTCTTACAGACAGAAGCCTAAGTGTTGTGAAAATTCCCCATTTGAAATCAAGTTTCTAACGGGGTATTAAGTTACATCTTCAATATTTTGACAGGACTGTTAACACTCGATGAAATATATCTTACAGATTAGCATCCTGATTTGCAACTCCCTAGACTCTTGGAGCTTTCAGGAGTGTATCTTGTGCTAAATGACATAAAATAAGTAGAATACAGGTTAAGAGAAAAATCTCTTATCACGCATAAGCAAGGATGGAAGGCATACCAGTGATCAGTTCACTTCAGTCGCTCAGTCGTGTCCGACTCTGCAACCCCACGGACTGCAACAAGCCCGGCTTCCCTGTCCATCACAAATTTTTGGAGCTTGCTCAAACTCGTGTCCATCAAGTCAGTGATACCATACAACCATCTCATCATCTGTTATTCCCTTCTCCTCCAGCCTTCAATCTTTCCCGGAATCAGGGTCTTTTCTGAGTCAGTTCTTCACATCAGGTGGCCAAAGTATGGGAGTTTCAGCTTCAGCATCAGTCTTCCAATGAATATCCAGGACTGATTTCCTTTAGAGTGGACTGGTTGGATCTCCTTGCAGTCCAAGGGACTCTCAAGAGTCTTCTCCAATACCACACTTCAAAAGAGTCAATTCTTTGTTGCTCAGCTTTCTTTATGGCCCAGCTCTCATGTCCATACATGACTACTGGAAAAGCCATAGCTTTGACTAGATAGACATTTGTTTGAAAAGTAATGTCTCTACTTTTTAATATGCTTTCTAGGTTGGTCATAACTTTTCTTCCAAGGAGCAAATGTTTTTTAATTTCATGGCTGCAGTCACCATCTGCAGTGATTATGAAGCCCAAGAAAATAAAGTCTGTCACGGTTTCCATATTTCCCTATCTATTTGCCATGATGTGATGCGACTGGATTCCATGATCTTAGTTTTCTGAATGTTGAGTTTTAAGCCAACTTTTTCACTCTCTTCTTTCACTTTCATCAAGAGGCTCTTTAGTTCTTCTTCACTTTCTGCCATAACGGTAGTGTCATCTGCATATCTGAGGTTATTGATGTTTCTCCCCGCAATCTTGATTCCAGCTTGTGCTTCATCCAACCAGGCTTTTCACATGATGTACTCTGTATAGAAGTTAAAGAAGCAGGGTGACCATATACAGCCTCGACTTACTCCTTTCCTGATAAGATACTCTAATTTCAGAAAATTAAGTCAGAAGAAGACCAAGGTGAATCATTCCAAATGTAATATGACCTTATGGATAAAATCCTATCATGGTACTCGAGGATTCTGGATTCAGTTCCTTACTGTTAAGCTGTATCTGCCATGCCTCTAGGCATTCTATCATTCAGTACACTTTACCATACACCACCCACAGAACCATTGAAAGCGGTAATAGAACACAGTAGAGAAGGTGACAAACTAGGGAGGCCAGCTGTGTTTGAATTCTGGCTCCGCCCCCTATTGCTTTGTGACCTGAGAAAGTCACTTAAATCTTTGATAACTTAAGTTCTTTAGCTTTAAAATGGGGATAATAAATATATCTTATACATTTATTTTATTTATTAAATGAGTCAATATGTGTAAAGAACAGTGCTTGACACATGTTATGTTCTATATGCAAGTCTGTTTTTCATATAGAAAAAATTGAAGAAGTGTTTATTTAAGAGTCAAAGTAGGAGAGTTAACATATGCACATGTGAAACAGAAATAATTCTGGAATAAGTAGGATGTACATAATAGTTGTTTTGCACCTATGCCTTATCCATTATCCTTTATCTAAATACCACCTCAACTTTAACATAGTCCACGTGGCTCATGTAGGGATTGATTTGGCTCATTTTATACCCTCAGTTCCTACAGTGGGCATGTCTCCAAGTCTGACTGGTATATATGTTTTATTCCACTAGCCATTGTATTTCATTCAGGAAGAGCATGTGAAATAATGTGTTTTTAATGAGATAAAACAGTAAAACTGCTGCTGATCTATTTTATTGGAGAAGACCTAAGTTTGTAGATATCTCTAGTTTTCATTATGATGTAAATCTAGAGGTGCCAGGAATGATGATAGAGACAGAGATTAAGTAAGAAGGAAGTAAACTAGAAGAAAATAGTGCCAAGAAATGGAAAAGAGAATGGGGGGTTGGAGAAAGAAAGAGAAAGAGATAAAGATAGTCCTCTCGACATCAGTTGAGTTCCTGGATGCAGTTGTGCTCGAAGTAAACATGGGTCTGGGATCTTAACCTGTATGAGTCAATATTTTCTCATATTTCTTAAAAAAAAGTGTGAGTTGGTTGTCTTCTATTTGTTAATAAGAGTTTTTTTTAATATACAGGAATCAATGATTTCCATAAGAAATGTGTCATATTATTGATATTCTAGACATTAAAGAATTGCTTCATTAGGGTATAGCAAGCTTTAATAATAGAGCTTGAAAATCCCTAGGTTTTAATGATTTTATTATACATAAAAGCTTTACATATGACAAGAGAAAAATAATGTTTCAGTCTTGGCTTTTCAATCTGCCTTTTAAGGATAGTTTAACCAGAAGATTTCTCTACCAGGCTGAGTATCAGTAAGGGGCAGTCTGGGCTTTTCTCCAACTACAAAGGCCAGGCAGACATCCATCCTTGGTTCTCCCACACACTCTGTTCATAAAACTCTTGTCAGTTTCCATCCAAATTTCTGTTTAACACCTATGAGAATGTAGATAACACGATAGCACAGACACTGTCACCTTCATCTTTGCATGTATCTCAATGCCTGAGACTTCTAATTGCTTTGCATGTGTGTGTGTGTGTGTATTGGTCACTCAGTCATGTCTGACTCTGTGATCCCATGGAATGTAGTCCCTCAGGTTCCTTTGTCCATGGGATTCTCCAGGCAAAAATACTGGAGTGTGTTGCCATTCCCTTCCCCAGGGGATCTTCCTGACCCAGGGATCAAACCCAGGTCTTCTGCATTGCAGGCAGATTCTTTATCAACTGAAACATTTGTTAAATTCCAGAATCAACTATTAAAAGCTGAACAATGGGGTAGTAATGTTCATTAATAAATGATGTTTCTGTAACTTACACAAAAGCATACAGATACCAGACATATTTGTTTCCTAGGACTGCCATAATAAAGTACCAGTGTCAGGATACTTTAAATAAATTTGTTTTCTCAGAGTTCTGGAGGCAAGAATTCCAAGATCAAGGTCCGCAGAGTAGTTTTCCTCTGAAGGCTCTCCCTTTGGCTTATAGATGGCTATTCATTCTCTCCTTCTGCCTTTATATGGCCTGCGTGTGTACTTGTGTCTGTGTCCAAATTTCCAGTCACTGGATTAAAGACCTCATTGAACTTAATTGCCTCTTCAAGGACATCTCCAAATATAGATATATTCAGAAGTACTGGAGGTTAGGGTTTCAGCACATAAATTTTGGAGGGACCCAATAAATTTACAAATTAATCTTTTCCTCTGGATTGAGTCCTGGTTCTAAGCTGAATAGAGTCCAAATGATAACATTTTAGTGCATCACCCTCTCTCTGTTCGGCTCATCCTTGGTTGGGAGGTGTTCCTTCCACCTCTAAGTACCCCTTATTGATACTTTCTTCAGGTCTGTCCAGCATTCTACTTTTTCATCTTCCCACTCTGCTTTGACAGTTCCCTAGCCCTTTGCAATCTCCTCTTTTTTCCCTCATCATCTCCATCTCCCTCCATCCATCTCCCTGAAAAGAGTTGCCTCACATTTGCTACTCTGCCTCAGGTAGAATACTCTACCATTCATGTCCACCTTGGTTTACTTTTGTGGTGGTGGTTTTGTCCAGTTAGGGAAAGAGATGATAAGATTTCAATATGCCAATGAAAGAAGGGAAGGAGAAATCTGTTCATCAAGGTCTGGCCCTAGAAAGTGCTGTCTATAAGACTGTTAGTAGATCCACTATATTTAATATGTTGTTGTTCAGTCACTAAGTCATGTCCTACTCTTTGCGATCCCATGGAATGCAGCACGCCAGGCTCCTCTGTCCTCCCCTATCTCCCAGAGTTTGCTCAAATTCATGTCCATTGAGTTGGTGATGCTGTCCAACCATCTCATCCTCCACTGCCACCTTCTCCTTTTGTTTTCAATCTCTCCCAGAATCAGGGTCTTTTCCTGATCTTTAATATACTCCCTGCAAATAATTAAAGTAAAAGTTTACACCAGTTCTTACCATAAGCAAATAAAATAAATTTGGAGTTTTCATTAGTGATTGGCATTGAAGAAAACAAATAGTATGTCCTGGATGAGAACTATCATTGGCTCATTTATGGCCCACTGATGTCAGTTTTCTGGTTGTAAATCTTCTCATCTGGTATTTTAAGCTGCTGACCTGAGTTGCACAGGAAGGAGCACCACTAAATGATTCTCTAGCACTGAAGAAAATTACACAAACACTGTAAGGTCTAGTTTTTTCAGTAAGGGTCTACTTACAAACACCTGAAAAGACAAAAATTCAGACCACAAAATTTAATGCTCTTGCTTTGAAAGTGTTTTGCTAACAACAGTTTATATTTTATGATGATATCAGCCTACAAAGAAATACTGTCTCCATTCTAATACACACATGCAAAAATGTGGATTATAAGGAAGCTATAGTATAATGGTTTTATTGAGCAGTTTACCATTGTGTTTGCCACTCAACTATTATGAGTTATTATGTACATTGTCACTATTTGGAAAAATCTATGCCATTAGCATGCACACCATGATTAAGGATGTATTCAGCTCAGTGAATAACCATAACCATGATAGAAACCTTATTCAAACTGGAAGACAGTTGAGTCAGCAGTGGAAAATTTATACAAGAGTAATAGCCCATTTTTTTTTTTTTTTTAGAATTGTGGAGATGAATTAGGATGCTGATGCATTTTAGTGCTGAGAAATTCATAAAAGGAATTTTGTACATGTTACATTATTTTGAAAGGTTTAAAAAATTTTCTTTTGGAGTTCAAATTCCTTTTATTACCTCTTATTTTCATCCTACTGGGAGGTAACAAATGTAATGATAATATTTACATAATAATAATTGCAATATTCACTGAGTGTTTGCTATGTGTTAGGAACCATGCTTAGCCCTTTCTATGGACCTGTATTTTAGTTTCACAACAACCCTAAAGATTAAGGATTTTGATTATCTTCATTTTTTGAATAAAGAAACTAAACTGAGGTATATTGGGGTGAAATAATTGGCCCAGGGTCATATAAGTACACATTTTAAAACTTAGTTTCTTATTCAGGCATTCTGACTCCTGAACTAGTGCTCTTAATACTTATTTGGAAATTGTCAGATCAATTAAAAAAAGTTAGTTTATATAATGTTTTTATTATTATTATTATTATTTTATTGTTTTTGCCATACAATGTCATGATATCACCATGGGTTTACATATGCTTCCCCTCCAGAACCCCCCTCCCTTCTCCCTCCCCCTGGAAAATCTCGCTGCACCAGCCCCGAGCATCAAGCCTTGGCTGGCGATTGATTAGACATATGACAATTAATGTTAAGCTTAACATGCTACGAGCAGTAAACAGGTGCTAGAAGAGCCCCTTTAACTTTCTCGTGTTCTTTTAACACCAGATTTGCTCTGAATGAAAATGATCATGCTCTCCTTAGGATGCAGGGCATGATCCCATTTAAAAACTGGTTTCTTCAGTATGCTGGAGGGTTTGAAGTCCCTGTACTCCATTCAAACCAATAATAGCCTCCAACTATAATAGACCCTGATAAGCTCTGATTAACCTTTTCCTTACAGGTTCCTATACAGTATAAAATAGTAACTGTAGGAAAGCCATTAAGTGCAGTAATAAGTTATGCCAGCAGGAAAGATTCAGCAACTTTCAGAATAAATTATTTCTCAAGTTGTCATTTTTCCCTGATAGACTGCTTGAAGCCAAATATGCCATAGGTGATTCAGAATTTATATATATATATATATATATATATATATATATATATATATATATATTTATATGAAATTGTATTGTGGTATAGCTGATTTACAATGTTTTATTAGTTTCAGGTGTAAAGTGAATCTGTTATACATATATCCACTCTTTTTTAGATTCTTTTCCCATGTAGACCATTACAAAGTATTGAGTAGAGTTCCCTGTGCTATATAGTAGGTCCTTATTAGTTATCGATTATATATATATATATATAGTGATATATATATTTCTTCCACCTGCATGAAAGCTTGTGAAACAGGCTGTGTCTTCCCTTTCTTTCCCCCAGCACATTCATTCTCAGTAGGATTCTTTCTGGCATTAATGCGCTAGTGCTTTAGTAAATGGATATCTGTCAGTTTGTTTTGAGGCAGGACACTACAAGACCAGTTTTTCTTTAGGAAAATAAGCAGTATATGTGTGTTTGTGCTTTGTATTTGTCTACTTATTTATCTTTCTAGAAAAACACATGTTTATATAAAATCTTTTTGAAAAATTATTTTCAAATCTTTAAAAGACCTTCAAATTCAGTATAAAAGAGAGAGAGAGGAAGAGTAAGTGAGGATATGAATAAATGAACAATAGTTTGTTCCTGAGACAATATTTATAACTGAGATAAAACAGTGAAAAAAAGTCAAGAATTTATGGTTTCACTGACAGCTCTGCATGGATTAATTCTCATCTCCCCTTAGTTAAGTTTTATTAAAGTTCTTCCTTTTGTTTCCAGCTGCTTTCTGATTTTCAATGGTGCAACGGATTAAAATTGCATACCACATCCCTCCCCCCAAGTCATATGCTGAAATTCTAGCCCCTAATGTAATATTATTTGGAAGCGGGGGCTCTCAGAAGTCATTAGGTCATGAAGGTGGAATTCTCAAGAATGGGATTAGCCTTTTATGAAAGAGACCCTAGAGAGCTCTCCCTGTCTTCTACCTTGTGAGGACAGTAAGAAGCAGCAAGATGGACCCTCAGAACAGGCTGAATCTGCTGGCTCCTTGATTTTGGACCTCCCCAGACTCAAAGAATGAGAAATAAATGTTTGTTATTTATAAGCCACCAAGCTGATGATATTCAGTTACAGCAGCCTGCACACAAGAAGACAAAATGGAAACAAAGAAAAATATATGAAAAAATGATTTCTTCTACTCCCGAGCTCAATACCATACTCCTGGCTTTGTCTTGCAGAGAGTGTGGCATTGCCCTGTGATCCATGATGGCTTTTTAACTGACTTTCAGTCAGCTGTGAAAAGTTTACTTCCGATTTTCCTGAATTTGCTTTCGTATTTCAACACTGGAGCCAGTGCTAAGAAAGTTACCCAAAGAGATCAAAGTATTTTGTTTCATTTTTCGTAATTGAACCAACATTTTTGGAAAAAGCCAAACTGCAAAAGTCAGATTTTGTGTTCATTTGAAATGTATGCTATTTATAGCAGGTTATTCAGAAGTCTAAATTCTAAAGAATTTTTATTTAAGCTGTCCATTGTTAAAGAGTTTCTTTGTAAAATCTATAAGCTCTTCCCTCTAATTAACCAATTCTGTGACTATTTACTGCTGATCCTGGGACTGTCAGACCTGTGGATTTTGCTGGCCCTTTGTTTTGAACTGCTCAAGGCAAATATCACTTCTTGAAGTTCATATGGTCTTCATCTAGGCAACTGGGTAGTGATAATAGAGAGTAAGAGGGTAACATGCCTTATTGGTAGAAAGAAGTTTGTGGAGGTCTGAGCTAAGTGTCTATGATTTATTGGGGACTGCACAGGAACTCAAGCTATATTTCTTTTTATAGCCTAAGATAGCTTTGCCAGCACATTCCCCCCCACCCCAAGTTTATGCATTGGCAGATAATACATCTTTCACATGGTTTTTAGACACATGAGCTTGAAGCCTAAGAAGTAGTAAGGGCAGATGTAAAAGTGCCGCACAAGCTATAGGAAAGTCAGTTGAAACTGGGTGAGGAAAACTTTCCCATATTCAGGAAATCTTCTCGATAAAATACCTCCCCATGAGTCTTAGTGTTAACCCTGAAAACTATTTTTTTTTTTTTGATTTCTCCTTTTTAGCAAGAGATCTGATTTGATTCTGTGATGCAGAAAAGTCTGGTCTTAGGCTTATGTCTCATGGCCGTTTCCATGGTGCTTGAATGCTCTCGTACTACTTTCCAGCCTATAGAGGGTTCATAAAAAAATGATGCGCAATAAAGCACCAAAGTGAAGAGGTGGAAAGAAATCATATGACATTTTAAGAAATCATTCATCACTCACAGTGGCATCTAACCATATATTAATTGTGCTGCAAGAAAAAACAAAGCTGTTCCTAAGTCAAAATATGAAGTCTCATGCTGGGTTATAAAGTGTCATGCTTTATTTATCTAACTGGTGTCTAGAAATGAAATAATTGTTTGCAAGATTCCACCACCACGAACCGCCTTGAGGTTCTGACTCATTCTTCTGACTCATCAGCCCCATACTGTTCTCTTCGGGTAAATTAGGCAGAATGGCAGGATATTGACCATTAAAACAATTTTATGGGGTTAACTTTTCAATTAGTGCTAGATGAAATTTCTGATTTTCGAAAGGAGCCCCTTGTGATCTCACCAATGAACTTCTCTGCCTTAATGAATTCACCACAAATATATTTGAAAAGAATTCTACAAAGGAATTTGCAACACTGAATAATAAGGCTTTATGGAAACTTTTGATTTAATATTTATGATTTTAAAGTTAAAGGTATAATTAAATGCTATTGTTTTGGCAGTAGCACATACAATCTAAGTAAGCTTTAGCACTATATTTGATACACTAATAAAAGATTCATAATGGAATTGTTGTCAGTACTTTTCTGGAGCTAGAGAGAAGAACATATGTCCCTTAAGGGAAGATGATGTCTTCTGATTTTCTCAATCCTCTTTACTTAAGTGCTATGCTTGTAATTGCTTATTGATACCAATGTGGCTTCCACTTTAAGATAGAACCTAGTGTTGAACATGCTTACAAGAATGTAATTCTCCTCATCTTAAAAATATAAAATTTTATTATATGATTCTATAAGTATATATTATTTACAAAAGAATTCATATAGAATGGCAACCTGAATTTAAAACAAATGTAAAGCATAATGAGAAAAATGAAAACAGGTGTCAATTATCCATTCACCCTTTAGCTGCTATTATTTAAAATGATCTTAATGATACTGAAAATGATTCCATTACACCATTAAGACAAATTTTTGCCTATCACCAAACACTCTTTAGACGAACAAAAGGGCACTTGACAGTATACAGTTAGTATTTGGGGAAATCATAGGAATTCAACATCACACATACACACCATATACACATAAAACACGCAGATGTGTATATGTAAAGATGCATTGTATATGTGTACATTAATTGTGTATGTATGTCTATATACTTATTTATCTATTTTAAGGCTAAAATAACCTTTTCACCATTATGCAAACTCCTGAAAAAATACACATTTTAAATTGATAAGAAGCACTACACAGAGTAAAAAGCATTATCAGAAAATTTATACCCTGTTAAACATGTTTCTGTTGCTAGTTAGTATTTCTTTAAGAGATGTTATGTATTTAGTGAAATATTATCTGAAAATATCAATATCATTCCTGCTTTTGGCATCTGATAAAATGTGATGCAATTTTTCCAGTGATTTACATAGTCAAATCCTGTTTTCTCATAAATTGTTGTAAGCTCTGTGCCTACCAGAGCAAATGTTACAAAACACTATTCATTTTTCCCAGAGAATTATAAATCTAGAAATAGAAAATATGGGATATTAAAACAGAATTGTTTTTTTAGAATTATGAATATAATCATTATATGCTGAGGGTAATTAAGCCCTGGGCATGTGTTAGCAGTTATCCTTGGCTGCAGAAGCCATGTATAATTTTTCTTTGCAAAGCTCATATGATTTCACTTTATATCCAGAAAGTTAAAGCTTCATGGAATTAAGCAAACACTGAGACATTCAGCAGAAACCTATTTTTAGGTAGAGAAATTTGCCACTATCTGGCCTTCCACATGTCTATTATATCAAGTACCTGTGGGGGATATACAGGCTACTTGCAAAAAAATTTACTTCATGGGTAAAATTCGTTGGCAACCTGGGTAACAGGATTAATGTTAATGTTGGGTCCAGTTATAAATTACCAAATAGTATGTGAGTGGATCACAGGTGGTGGCTTGAGGTGGAGAGGACTATGTTTCAAGGAGAAGGCTTGGTTCCCAATAGTGAGAATATAGATTTTGGTGAGAGGCCCTACTAGCTTCTCATCTTAACTCTACAATTTACAATCCTGTGACCTTAAGCAAGTCATTTAATCCCTCTGAGTTCTGCTTTCTCATTAGTGAAATGTGGGTGAAAATCCCAGCCTTGCAGAACTGTTGTGAGAACTTGTTAAGAATTTAGTAAGTGTCTTATTTCTTGGGTAATCAAGTTCTGTTGGCAGCGACAATCTTTCTTCTCTACAAGAAACTGGGAAGGTATAGGGGCAAGGAGGAATTCCAATGCAAGTGGTAGGAATGCTGATGAGTCAGTTATCAGAGCAGCTAAAGAACTATGGCGTTTGCTTTATTCTACACTATGAAAAAAATGTTTGTGTACATATTTATTTATTCATTCATTTGTTTACTTTTCTGAATATATCTTGTCCTTCCAAGCTTTCAGTTCACATCCTTTTAATAAACATACTACTTTCTTTCTGGATAAATTCCAATCCCTTAACTTCTGCCTATTTTTCCAGGTCATGGATCAGAAACTCTAAGTGAGGATCAAATTTAGGTGTTTTGTTTATTAGTTAAGCTTTTCTTTCTTGCTTCCCTCTTGCCTCCATCCTTCTCTCCCTTCCTGCCTCTCTCCCTTTATTTCTTTCCTCCTTTCTGTGTTTCCTCATTTAGCCAGAGCCTATTCCCTCTCACTACCATTGGCCCTGACTGCTCCTGTTTCATATTCACTCCTAATTGCTCATTTGTTTCATTTCCTGGACCCAGAAGACATTTAAGTCACGATTCCCTGTTTCAGTTCATCAGTATGTCTTGCTTTCACTTGCCTCCCTTTAGAGATAGGACAACCTGATTAGCCAAGTTGCCATCAACACTCTTCCAAAACTTGAGTCCCTTCTTTCTTTGATTTTCTCTGTGCTATTCTCTGTTTTCCAATACCCCATCCCTATCATGGGCTGAGGATAAAGTTACTCGAGTTTAACATGTGGTTTCAATGACTTGAGGCTCCTTAGCCTGTGCATTGCTGTCAGTGTGAAGATGTCTTTCTTGGTTGGTATATCCACCACAGGTGTCTAACCTAACCAGTTTTATATTACTTATTACTCTCTCCTGAGAATGGTCCAGTCCCAATAACCTTCCCAATCTGCAGCCTTAAAACAAGCTCTCTTTCTGTAACTATCTTCCCTCTTTCCTTTCTGTGAGTGAGGATGATTGTCCACATTTCCATGGCTAATCCTCTGCCTGAATTCCCTTACTGCTCTAATACGGTTTGAGACTTAGATGTTTTTTTAAATCTTGCTTTTTAAATATCTCAAATGTAATATTTTATTTTGTTTCATTTTTGGCCACACAGTGTGTGATATCTTTTTCCCCGGATCAAGGATTAAATCTAGGTGCTCGGCAGTGAAAGTGGGGGGGTCCTAACCTACTGGATGAGAAAGTTGGATGGCATCACAGACTTGATGGACAGAAACTTGAGCAAGCTCCAGGAGTTTGTTATGGACAGGGAAGCCTGCTGTGATGCAGTCCGTGGGGTCACAAAGAGTTGGACATGAATGAGAGACTGAACTGAACATACTGGACCTCCCGGAACTTCCCTAAAATTCTATTAATGGAAGCTTGATTAGTCCTAACTTCAGATTTTGAACTGAAAATTCATATATTTGTCTAGGAGAGGAAATTTTTTGTGACTTATGTGTTCTCAATGCTCCTTTTTAAACCTCCAGCTGGGCAAGCGTCCCTGTCACATCCAGTTATCCTGTGTCTTTATCTATCAGCTTCACTCCTGGTCTGTAATCAATTCCAAGACCAAGGACACGGACTTGTTATTGTAATTCCCAGTATACAAATCTTGATGCCTTCTTGAATTTAAAAAATCATTAAAGAAGAGATAATTTCCAAGTTGTTTTAAATACTTACACTAAAATGCATCATGCATACTAAAATGCCTTACATGTTTTTGTGTGTTTGTTTTGTAGTTTTGGTGATAGTGTCTGAATGCATGCTGCTGCCCATGACTTGATAGATCAGGAGAAGATCCAAGTGTAACAATATTCTTTTATTAAGCAATTTAAAATAATAAAGTATTAATAATAATAACAATTATTAGTAACATTTGCTGGTAATTTTTCATAAGTTGGGATATGTTCTAAGTGAAAGGTTGGCCAACTACAGCACAAGGGCCAAATCCAGCCCAGAAGCTGTGTGTGCACATCCCATGAAATAAGAATGAGATCCGTCAGGATGCCCCCTCACTCGGATGACAAAGTCATGAGACTGAGAAGGAAACTGCAATGCGGATTTTCCTTGGGGGCATCCCAAGGCAAGGCCCCTCCTGGTATTTTCCTTGGGAAGTTCTGTTTATGCTCTGAACATTAGCTCATCTCAGTAGGTCAGTCCCAGTCAGAAAAAATTCATCCTGAGATAATTCCCTCAGACCTTATTTCCCTCAGAGGATCTGGGAAGGCAGATTCCCTTTCCCGAGGACTAGGAGGAATAAGGGACATTTAAATAGATTACTATACTTCCTACTAGTCACTGGGGAGTTTACCAAGAGTTCTCTGGGGGTCATGGCAAAGCCACCACCAGAAGGGCTCGTACTCAGGTCACCTTTCCACATCCCACTCCCCCTGACCACTCCATGGAGGAGGCTCCCTTCCTTGAAAAAACCAGGTTGGAATGGGACTTAGGAATGCTCATAACTGTGGCCAGCATAGTTGGAGACACTGATTGCTTTAGGGTAGTGTAGACATAGGAATTCATTTTAGTAGTTGTAAGGTTAATAGGGTTTCAGTATTAAAACAGTGCTGCTAAACTGTCTTTTTGTCTTCTTTTCTCTTTCCTTGTAAAAACCAAAATATGTTAATAGAATGAAACAATTTCAAGCTTAAGCCCCTCTCTCTCTCTCTAGCTTCTACATAGTTGCACCTAATAAGAGAAATGTAACCTTTCTATTTAGATTGATGTACTTATCCGAAGTATGCTAGAGACATTCAAATGGTAAATATACTATTGTTAAGTCTAATTATGCAAAAATCCAACCTTTTGCAAGGAAAATGAACTTAATGTTAAAGTTGTTGATGGCAGGCAGAAAACAAAAGATTGCATAGAATAGTTGTGATGTAATGGGGATGTTTTTTGGCTATAAAACTGTAAACTAACAAAAATAAAGTGAGAGACTTCTCCATCACCCCACAAAAACTAACAGCAATAAAGAGAGACTGCTTCATCACCATACATCGACTCAGCTCAGTTCTTCCGCTGACGCCACTCATCCCTCAAGACCCCCGGACCCGCTGGGGCTGGACCCCGGCAAGAATGGTTTTCAAATTGCTGAAAAAAAATTTAAAGAATAAAGCTTTGTGACTGATATTTAAATTTTGATGTCTACTAATTAGAATTTTATGAATGAACTACTTGTCATTTTTCTCTCCCTCTTTTTAAATAAGTGTTCACATGTAAATTATCATATGTGAAATGAATATATGATAATTTATCAATTTACCAGCCCAGGTTTGATGCATGATACAGGGTGCTCAGAGCTGGTGCACCGAGATGACCCAGAGGGATGGAATCGGGAGGGAGGTGGGAGGGGGGTTCTGGAACAGGAACACATGTATACCCATGGCGGATTCATGTCAATGTATGGCAAAATCAACACAATAGTGTAAAGAAAAAAAAAATAAGTGTACACATAATATCCTCAAGTTTGCTTCTTGGCCCACAAACTTTAAAATATTTACTGCTAGCCCTTTAGAGAAAAAGTTTACTGACTCCTACTCTACATGAATGATATTCTGAAAAAGGCAAAGTTGGTGGACCACACTGATACAGTTAGCATGTGGCTGGACCAGAATTCTTGTTCAAGTTAAGTGATTCAAAATTCTTTTAACTTCAGTAGTCACTTGAGGTGATAGTTCAGGGATTCTCAGGTAGCTCAGTAGTAAAGAGCCTGCCTGCCAGTGCAGGAGCTGCAGGAGACACAGGTTGGATTGCTGGGTTAGGAAGATCCCCTGGAGAAAATGGCTACCCACTCCAGTATTCTTGCTAGGAAAATCGCAAGAACAGAGGAGCCTGGGGAGCTACAATCCATGGGGCCGTAAAGAGTCGGATATGACTGAGCACAAAAACATGCATGATAGAGCCTAGTCTATTGAGAAAACACTATTTCTGTTCTCTCCAAGACTTTCTCCAAAGGAGTTGATGCTATTTTCTGGTGGCCTGTCTTTTGAATGAAAGCCAGATCTGCTTCTCTACCCTTACTGGCTTCTGCCCTGGGTTCATGCTCACAGCTTGGAAGGGGCTGGGAGGGAAAGTGCTGAGCTGGGTGACTGGCACAGCTGCTCCTGCAGCTTCAGATCCTGAATGCTGCAGTTTCACACCAGTGTGCCTCAGCACTTCTTAATTGTCAGCTATAAAGTTCCTACAGCTGTCTTTGTCAAATGTGTCTATATTCTCACAAATTCCTGAGGAGGTTGATTGTGTGACACTAAGACAGTTTTTACTCACCCTCTAAACTGTTTCTTCTTAGCTAAAGGCAGGCAAAGGATTCTTATTCTTTTTGAGTTTCAAGAACTCCTGCTCCTCTTTAAGGACACAGTCTCAGAGGATGGTGACCCGTCTCTTTTTTTGTGTTTACTGATGGAAATGGAAGCTTATTGAAAACTAGATATAAAGATTCCAAATCTCTCCTACAGAGCCTGCGATATTTCCAAACTAGTCACAAACTGCTAATGACATCTTAAAAATTACTCATAATATATGTATAGACTGAGAACCACTGTAAGCCTTAACTTTTAACAATGGGTGATGGTGATGTCTTGATAGATAATCTACTCAAAAGATACTCTTTAATAAATTAAAGAAAATATTAAAATACAGTAAAGTCAATGTTATTACCAAAGTTTTCTGACTTTCAGTTACTTAAACTACTGATTAGCCTGTTGAGATCCCCAGAGAAAGCAGATATGATATTTTATGTATAAACAACACATACTTTCAGTTGTTGATTAACCTAACAAATAAGTCCATAGATAACAAGAATATACTGTGATTATATGATGTTCTCATGAATGTCACTGAAGTATAATATTTTTTGCCAAGACTGAATATTAGAATTTCAATGTTAAGTATTCTCCACTAGAAAGCAAATGTTTTTGGTTTTGATTTCTTCTAAGGAGAAGCATAGGTCACATTTTTTCCTTCCCAGGGAGAGGTGTTTCATGTAGAATGTTGCTTCAGGTGTGATGTTCCTCAGTCTGGCAACTCAGGATCAAATGTGTCCCCCACCCTGGGCTTTTTCCTCTAACGGTTCAGATGATGACAGGTTGCCTTTCTCACAAGCAAGTGCCTCCAAAGCTATTGGTTCAGATACAACATTTATAGAAGTGTCATATTTCTCCAAGACAATCCTTTCCCTATGGATTTCAATTTCTTGATAGATTAAAATCTCAAATCCATTTAGGAAAGTTGCTAGGATACTTGGCATATTTTTGAAATACTTCTTTATTTATTTGACTGCACCAGGTCTTAGTTGTTGCATGTGACATCAAATTCGCTGACCAGGGATTGAAGCTGGAACCTCTGTACTGGGAGCTCAGAGTCTTAGCCACTGGACCACCAGGGGAGTCCCAAACACGACATTTTTTGAAGAAAAGCAACTGGAAGATCTCTTCTCTCTTCCATTTATTTGGCAATTTGATCTCCATAGAGTCACTTTTGGCATCTGCTGCAGTTTTCTAAGTGCAGTCATTTTTGCTTCTCTGGTACACAACTCCCTTACCTTGGTTTTTCTGTCACTAGAGCTGCTTCTACTGACCTTCTCTCCAACTTCTTGAGCCCGCCTTCAAATAGTCCTCAAAAGCAACTATGGTTTAATTTCTGGATATTGTAAGTTTAAGAAATAAGACCTGCACCTATTTCACCTTTTAAATTACCAGAGAGATTAAACATTTTATTCTTCCTAGTTTTGGGCTATATATTTTGGAATGATTAACATTTGTGTACTTCACATGTGTCTCTCCCTTCATGGTACATATTTCATTAATTAACACCTCTAATCTGTTAAACTTTCATTGGAAGAGATGCTATTATTAACCCAATTTTGCAGACAACGGAACAGAATAGAGCTTGTGTTAAATTAATTTCTATATGACCCTGAAATCTCTGTTCTCAACTAGTACAGTATACACTGTTCGAAATTCTTCAGGGATGCAACAAAAAAGCTATTTCAAATCTCCAGGGATTTTCATTTATTTTCATTGAGAGAGGTTAGATGCTCTCTCATGGGCTCACCTAGCTTGAAATTCAAATTCTTCTTATCAGTGCTTTGTTATCATTTTGAAAGGGATGGAGAAGCAAAATAAGAAGTAAAGACATTTGCTTATTCTCTCCCTTTCATATCTCCCATGATTCCTAAAGTTATCTATGGTTTCAAGAAGTACAAATGTCTGCTTTTGTTAGAAAGAACAAGAACTTTGAGACTTATTTTCTGACACTGATCCTCCTTGCATTCTTTTGTTTCTGACTCTGTTCTTGTTTTTGTATAATTTTCCTTTTTCATCACTTCCACTATTAAAATGTCATTTGCAGATCCTTTTTTCTGGGTGTGCTATGCAAGACTATAAGTGTAAGCACATAAACAATTTGTGCATTGAGAGCAGTGTGATCTGATGAGTAGAGTTTCTTTTTAAACTACTTTTCTGAGGTATGATTGACCAAAAGTTGTACATATTTAATGTGTACAACATTTTTTTTCTAATGTGTACTATTTGATGAGTTTGGTGATAAGTACATATCTGTTTAGACATAGTCATCCATTATCTCCAAAAGTTTCCTCTCATTCTCATTATTAGCATTATTTTTTTGTAACGAGAACACTTACCATAAACCTGCCCTTTAAGCAAACCAATACGTATACACTACAGCACTGCATGAAATTTTTGAGAATCACAAAAGCTGGGTGCTGGCTCTCTTGCCAATAGCATCACTGTTAAGAATATACTTTTACTGAGTGAATACTATCTGCCATGCCCTGTTTTAAACTCTGTATATTTTATGAATCAATACTGAAGAAAATCCAAGAAGGAGGATAAAATTAGTATTGCCAAATTATGGATTAAAAACATGAGACTCAGAGAGGGGATGCAACATACTCAAATTTATACAGGTAACAAATGATGGATCAATCTCCCAAGTTTTGCTGAATCATCTTATATCCATATACTTAGCTCTCTTTTAATAAAAGTAGTGAGTTTCACTAAATGATTTCTAAGATCCCTTCTATTTTTAAAATTCTGCAATCTCTTTCCATGGAAGCCTTATTTTAATGTCAGGAAAATCAACTGTTTCATCT
Source organism: Antilocapra americana (assembly GCA_007570785.1). NCBI lineage: Eukaryota > Metazoa > Chordata > Mammalia > Artiodactyla > Antilocapridae > Antilocapra > Antilocapra americana. The sequence goes on along the minus strand of ML662436.1, from coordinate 9,967,485 downwards.
CTATTCATTTACAAATCCATTTTCTTCCTCTGACATTTTCTCTTCTGAGAGGATTCCACACTAACGTGTAATTTTATCCTTGTAGTTGCCTAATTTCATAAGCAGAACATTCAAGTTAGTGAATTTATTAAAATTTGTAAAATTAAAACAGTTTAATTTTCTTCCTGCAACTCTCAGCACCAAGTATAACAGCTGGTCCCTAGTAGGTTCACATGAAATGGTAAATTTTGAATACATTCTATGTTTATGTGAATATTTTTTGTATGTGTTTTGTTCCCTGGATTATAAATTCACTGAGAATATTAGACTGATAGTTGAGTTGGAAATAAGGCAACAATTAGATCTAATTTGTCAAAGTTAATTTTGAACTACCAAACAGCAGCCCATGTTTCACCTTCAGTCCAAGATCCTAAAAAGAAAAACCATGTCTTGTTTTCTCTGTATTTTAGCATTTTGTATACCCAGGGCATTTGGGAGTCTTGCTGCCTCTGCTCAGTTTTGCAGATGGAAATGTTAATCTCATTTGAGCAGATGACCTATTCATTTTCCACATTCTGAATATTTTACAATTTGTCACATCATTTCTGAAGGAGCAATGAATGATCATGAGATGGAAGGGAACTGTTCAGGGAGCTACTCACCCTAGCCTTTGAGTGCTGTGTGCATGCTAAGTTGCTTCAGTCATGTCTGACTCTGCGACCTTGTGGACTGTAGCTCACCAGACTCCTCTGTCAATGGGATCCTCCAAACAAGCATACTGGAATGGGTTGCCACGCCCTCCTCCAAGGGATCCTTCCAACCCAAGGATTGAACCCAAGTCTCATATGTCTTCTGCATTGGCTGGCGGGTTCTTCACCACTAGGGCCAACTTGGAAGGCCCCTAGTCTTTGTGTGTGTATGTGTTAGTTAGTTGTGTTCAACTCTTTGCGACTCCATAGACTATAGCCCAGGAGGCTACTCTATCCATGGAATGCTCCAGGCAAGAACGCTGGAGTGGGTAACCATTTCCCAGAGATCTAACCTGGGTATCCTGCATTGCGGACAGATGCTTTACAGCTGAGCCCCTGGGAAAGTCCTTGAACCACCAAGGAATTCCAATTTTTAAGATGACCAAACCGTTTAAAACCTAGGCTTAAAGATAGTATTAAGGAGAACTAACATGAATCAAAAGAGTTCATTTTCCTTAGCAAAAGAGTTGTGCTTTCACATAAATAGTTAATGTTCTACAGTGTTTTCATGTATAATTTTGACTTTTCCATTTCTCCTCCCCAGTTTGGCTGTCACTCACTGTCAAGAAGAATCATTATTTTAAAGTTTGCCTGTTCTGGTATTTTTCCCTTCCTGCTGTTTAGGCTTTACGAACTAAGAAGTTTTAAAATAAAATCCACATTTGATTTTATTAAGCCCTTATTTCTCATAAAGCCTGTTTTGCCTATTTCAATTTTCATGGATTAGAATATTAATAGATAAGCATAAAACTTCAGAGTACAATTTCCCATTGTGTTTTTAAAGGTGACTTCTTTTTTTTCAGGTAATGAATTATTTTAAATGACTAGGCAGAGCCACACAAAGTCTTTGTTCCTCATCTTTTAAGTCAAAAAATGTTTATGATGCCTATTTTTAAATGTTTAGTGGATCTGATATAATCAACCCATTAAGATAGAAAGATGTTCACTATTATTATTATCATTTTCTTTTAATATTAATTTAACTAAGGCCTGGTATTTAATTCTGTCACCTCATCTTTGAGTCATCATTCTTCTAGTATAGAGGTTATCAAAGTGATAGCTATCTAGTGATACTTAAGAACATTCTTTTTTGTTTCTTTTTCAGCTATTCATTCCCAAGCAATTAAATATGAAGACACTTAAAAGAAATCATGTTGATTATTAGTGAGGAATGAGAGGGAAAAGGAAGTAAAGTAGGAATGAAGGGAGAAAGGAAAGAGTAACAGCGGAAGATGAAACAGTCTAAGAATAGAGTTTGGCTCCTGGAATAGTGAATGCTATTTCTTCTTGTTCAGTCTGATAGCAATTGAATGTTTGCTGTGCAGAACTTCATGGCATGCTATAGGCCTGCCTATAGTGTGATAGTTTTGGATTTTTTTTTTTTTTGATGAGTTCAAAAAGAAATGGATATGATGATGTGGTTATTTGCTCATTTTTGGCCTAGTGATACTTGATTAGCTGATAGCTGATAACAGGATATTTATTCCTTTTACATTTCTGTATATCTCTACTTATATCTGGATATGACTCTTTATGAATTAATATGCAATTGTTAATTCCATAAATATAGATGATCTGGAATCTCATGTATAACCAAACACTCAGATACATAGATGCATACATATCTCACCCATCTTGGCTTTGTGGTTGAATTTTAGGAATTATTAATGGATTTCAGTATTATCTAGGGTAGGCTTTTCATTACACAAACTTAATAAAAGATATCAAAGAAGTCTTATAATCTGTGCCAAATTATGAATTAATCATGCTCATTTGTGAATATAAATGTATACCAGACAGTATACCAGATTGTGATGTATGGGTTTCTTTATTAATAAAAAATTGACAAATATTTCCAATTATAAGGGTTCTTATGTAGAAAAGACAGTTAAAGTTTTAAAGTATAGAAAGAGCAGAGGAAAGCACTTAGCAATTATTTCAATAACTTCTGGACCAGTAATTTTATATGTGTATTTTATTCAGTGCTCATAATAACTCTATATGGCAGATATTATTCTCAATTAATAAATGATATAATTATTCTGAGAAATTAAAAATTTTGCAAAACTAATAAAACAGGGCTTAAATTCAAGTTTACCCCAATTGAAAGTTCATTTTTTATTTAATAAAATCTTTAGAATTTAAAACATAGGAAAAAATACATTGGTGTATAGATTTTATATTTTCCCACAATTCTTTATTATCCACAGATCATTTATTCTATATATATATATATTTTTTTAATTTATTTCTGGTAGTCTCTATACTCTGTGCAGAAGAGAGAAAAAGACCTTCTGTTCCTTGACGCTTACCATATGCTACTGTCATTCATGGAAGTATGAGATATGTCATAGAAGATGCATAAGTAATCCAATAATTTAAAAGTGATTCAAATAATCACTCTTTGCTCTTAAATCATCAGTGATTTTCATAGAAGTGATGTTTTTTTTTTTTTCTGACTATGAGTGACTGGGCAAATGATGCTGCAATAAGAAGGGATGACATCAGTCAATTAGCAGGGAAAAGGTGGCTCAGTGGTAAAGAATTTGCCTGCCAACACAGGAGACATGGGTTTAATCACGGAATGGGAAGATTCACTGGCAGAGGAAGTGATAGCCCACTCCAGTATTCCTGCCTGGAGAATCCCATGAACAGAGGAGCCTGAGAGGTTACAGTCCATGGAGTAGTAAAGAGTCAGACACAACTGAACAGCTAAGCACACATGTACGAAAGCAGAGAACATACCTAATAGTATAGTCTGACCAAAGTGTTTCTATTGTGAGAAAAATATATTACAAAGTTATTCTGGATAGATGGGTTAAGATCATATTCCAGGGGTCTTTGATGCCATGGTAAGAATTATCCAGAATGCAATGCAAAGGCACAGAAATTTGATGATAAGTTGCAGTTTAACCTGATCAGAAGTGGTTTGAAACCTTTTTCTAACACTTAACAGTTGTATAATACTGATCTAATTACTCAGTGTTTTTAAGGCTTGGTTTCCTCATCTGTAAAATGTAGAATGACATGCCTCATATTAGTCACCCTTTGCCAAAACAATGCTAAGTTACAAAGCTCCCCAACCTGGTAACTTACATTCATAAGTATTTGTTCCCATGCTCACAATACGTACATGGACTGTGTATCATTTCATCTGGCATGGTCTCCATGGAGCAACTCTGTCTGGGATGCTGGTTGGATTCAATTCCACTCCACATGTGCTTGTTCTGCAGATCAGATTGAAGGGTGACAGTCATTAGTAATGCATAAGGATTTCTTGGGAGATGATTCGAGACCGGTAAATACAGATAGGAAGAATTTTGAGACCAATATCTGTGAGAATAAGCAGTAAACAAGATTGAGCAGAAGGAAGAGCAGATCCCAATTATGTTGTGATCAAAGTCACAGCTAACTCCACTGCATGCTCTGGAGCTAAGCTCATGCGTCAGAGTAGCACAGCTTGCAGGGATATTGATATCAGTTCAGACCTTGTATCCAATACGTCCTTGAATTATCTGGATATATTCTACTTTTCCAAATGTGTAGTTACTGTTACAAATCTTTTAAGAAAAGATTGGGGGAATTATTACAATATTCTTTTGCTGAGTGGTTGGAGGGTCCTTCCTCCCAGGAGCCTGGTGAGTTCAGTATTTGTGTATCAGGACCAAAATCTGACTCAAGTCTGGAACCAGAAACAGTGTTGTCATATTCCTTGGAGCAACTTCTTTCTGGCTCTTAACCTCCCCTCCTTGATTGCTTATAATTGCATAGATTCAGCAATGCCCATGATGGTTCTCTATTTAATTCACTCTGATGAAAACTTAGCTCTATGTACTATCTTCATAATTCTCAGGGGATCAAGCACCTTTAATGATTTTTAACATCTTGCTACTCATTTTAATAATTGAGCTCATGTTATTTCTGACAAGTAAGCACTGTTACCTGCCCTGTATTGTTTGGGGGACCCTTTTTATATTAATATCCATTGTTCCCAGTAGTCTGGTTGAATAATGACATATGGTTTACTATGAGACCTGGCCTAGAGGGATCACATAACTGAATTTGGTGATGGTGAACCTCTCACAGCACATCTCTTAATTGCTTTCACAAATAATATATCCTCTGGGCCCTATTGTTAAATACTCTCGTCTGGTTTTAGAGGACATACCCACATTAAAGTGTCCACTTTTCTGAGCCTTGTATTTCTTTATTCCTCTGTTAACCATGACAACTCTAGGTTTCTACCTCACTTAATCAGTGAGGTAGACATAACTGAACAACGAAGCACACATGTGCCCAGTGCTTTTCCCACAGTTCAGGTAGCCATCTTTCAGTACACCAATACCATCTCCAAAGGACTCCACAGGGTATTTAGTTTATATCATGAGAGAGTGCTCCCATATCAATATATTCTCTTTTATAACTTATGTTCCTTGATCCAGCACCCCAACATTCCAGTCCACGTATATTTTTGTGTCATTTATGAAACTTGCTGGATAAATCCTGTAGTTCCTTCTGGCTGTAGTCCCTTTCCTTTATTTATAGGCCTGGTTTCCACAGCTGGGTTATGTTTTGACTTTATATTAATGATTGGCTTAGTGACTAAGAGGAGAGGTAGAAAGGAACCGATTCTAAGTAAGGGATGACACATTTTATCTTGTAGAGAAGAGAGCTTGGAATTGTCTTCAGTCAATGGAGAGTAGAAAAAGAGAGAATATGATAACCCTTAGTAATGATGGGCTGCTTTTGCAAACTCATGGGGTTTCACAGGAATGTAAAATTTCAGTCTTTTAGCTGAAACAACCCACATATCAGAGTTCATTCTTTCCCAATTATCACCTTGACTTGGACATAACAGACCTGCCTTGGTTGTAATTTCAGTTTTCTCTTGTGCGTGGCTACTCTTACGACTAATTTCCACAACTCAACATTGTCTGACAACTCACAATAGGAGGTAAGAATCTCGTTGACTTTCACACTTAATTAAATAACCTAGTAATAACTATCAGCTTTTTAATTATCTTCTCTCCAGAGCATGAATCTAGCTTAGCAATAGCCACCAGATTCCGTTTTCTTCAGAATCACTATTTCCCCCCAAATTCCTAAAATACCTGATACACTGTATCAGCTAATATATTGTCTTACACGGTTGTACCAGCCCAATTCATCACCAAAGATAGTTTTAACAATTGTCCTGCTGCCATGTTCCAAGGGTACTTTATGCTTTCCCTACTACCATTTATGGGGCTTCCTTGGTGGCTCAGTGGTAAAGAATCCACCTGCTAATGCAGGAGACGTGGGTTTGATCCCTGAGTTGGGAAGATCCCCTGGAGAAGGAAAAGGCAAACCTCTCCAGTATCCTTGCCTGGAGAATCCCGTGGACCGAGGAGCCTGGTGGACTACACTCCATGGGGTCACAAAAGCGTTGGTTATGACTTAGCAACTAAACAAAAACAAAAGCCAACATTTATAAGTTACTCAGCTCCAAAATCCCATTTTAGTTTCTTGGACCATCCTTGGTACCATCTGTCACAGGTTGGATTCTTAGGAGGCATTCTCTGAGCTGGGGGCTAGAAGGTAGAAAATAAGACTAGACAGCAAATGAATCTGAGCTGTGATGTATCCCCAACACGGGTCTCCAGTGACCTAATGGGAAACTCCTGAGCTCTTGAGCTGGAAAGGCCCATGTTGATGGAACTAGGCCTTTTCACTCCTGGTTGATCAATCATTAAATAAGCACAGCCTCAAGAGGAAAAAATAACCTTGGGAAAATAATTTTCTTTGACTGAGGGCAAGTCTTAAAGAGGTTTGACTGCTCAGGCACATCTCCTGGCAGGAACCCCAACACCTGGGGTGATGATAAACCTTTGAGGTTATTTATAACGGACTATCAGGCAGCAGCGTTTCATGGCATCTACCACCATCACTGTTGCCACTTCTTCCATTCTAGCTCAGAAATCACCCCATTGCATTCTGACTTTCCTAATGTTCCCTCCAACAGGAAACTCTAGCAAAGGTCACCAGTGCCCTCCTTATGGCTGTTCTGGCAAAAAACACTGGCTGAATTATTTCCTTGATCTAAGCCCCAGTGCCCTTCTTGGTAGCAGAACGTATGAGCTGGGAGAAGATAGCTTGGCTCCATATAGAGAAGGGAGTCCATCTTTATTGTAAATGATTCCCTCATAACACAGTATGCAGCTTTGGTCTTAGCCTCACATTTTATTGTGTTCTTTTTTTAAATTAATTAATTAATTTTTAAAAAATTTTCTTTACATTATTGTGTTGGTTTTGCCATACATTGACATGAATCCGCCATGGGTATACATATGCTCCCCCTCCAGAACCCCCCCCCCCCCCCCCCCCGATTCCCTCCCCCTGGGTCATCTCGGTGCACCAGCCCTGAGCATCAAACCTGGGCTGGCGATTGATTTCACATATGATAATTAACATGTTTCAATGCCTTTCTCCCATATCATCCCACCTTTGCCCTCTCCCATAGAGTCCAAAAGACTGTTCTATACATTTTATTGTATTCTTTTGCATATGTATCTGTTTCCTACTAAAGGTTAAATTCTTGAAGACAGACTTACTCATATTTGTATTCTCATCAACTATTATAATTGTTAATACATATTATGGTAGTTTCCTTGCTTCCATGGTAAGAGTAGCCCAGAATAATAGCCTCCAGATAAATACCAATGAAGATGTTACCATGGTAGATCAAGTAACAAAAATTAAGGCTAAACTAGAATGTGACAAGGGGGACAGAAAAAACAATAGGTTTGAAAGATAAAACAGAATTGATGTGATAGGGTTTTATAGTGGATTCTCTATGACAGTTTAGGGAAAACATAGTGGGAACAATAATGATGTTAAGAATGCAGAAGATGCAGGAAGACTGGTTTGGTAGGAAAGGAAATTGATGGCCTCATTTATGGCCACTTGATTTGAAGGCACTTGAAGGCCTCAATTTGGAAATATATAGAAATCTATTGGAAAAGTGAGACTGGGCATTGGAAGGTAGAGACATCAACACCAAAAATGTACATCCAGAAGTTATATGAATAAAGCATATAATGGAAACCATTGGCATCTGTTCAGTTGCCTGAAAGAGATTTGGAGAATACAAAGGAGAAAACCATGAGCTGAACTTGAGTAACACCTGTATTTGAAGACATATTAAAAGAGAGGATACCATGAAGGAAAGGATGACGAGGTGAGAATAAAGCAAATGCAGATGCTGCTAATAAGGAGCACTTCAAGAAGGACGAATCAGTAGAAGTAGCAAGGTTACCAGGACATCAAGGGGAATGAAGAAAATAATTAAGGGAACACTGAACTCAACAACTATTTATCCTAATTCTACTAACAAATATTTTTGAACACTTGTTTTGTTTCATACCTTTCATATAATCATACCTTGTGACAGGCATCTGTAGATGCAGCAGAAAACAGGGCTGAAAGAGTTTAATTCCTCTGGAAATACAAGCATTCTTGAGAAAGCAGTTTTATTAGAGTGCTGAGAGCTCAACATAATTAGTCTCACAGACAACACTTGGAGACTAAAGAGGTCAGGTGTATTCCCCAGCTTCTGTTATCTGAATTTTGCTACTTTCCCCGCCCCCCATTGACGGATGTTGTCAGGCAGTATTCACTTGTTTTGCAAATGAAGATATCAGCACTGAGAAATTAAGGATCTTGCATAAATTGTAAAGTTAGGTAGTGACAAAGTTAGGAAAAAATTCAGATTCCATTTCTTATTTTCTGTTTTATTTTTATTGTACAAGTCTGAATACTTCTTGGAATTTGAAGCAATTACTTGGAACTTAGTAGTAAGGATATGATCATTATATCCTTATTTTGGTTACAAGTGAAACATAAGAAAATAATATCCATTCACTGTGCTGGGTACTGAAATTTAGAGATGAGCAAAGCAAAACAGTCTGTGCATTCACAGATAATACAGTGAAGTGTGGGAAAACAAGGGAAAAAAATTCTCAAGTGAAAAAAATTCTGCTGGAGACCTATGAAGAAAAAAATACAGATTGATACTTTATTATTAATCATTTTATATGAATGTCTGCTAACCCATGCTTATTTCTATTTAGTCAAACAATTTATAGAAAAGTCACTTTCTGAATTCATTAGAGTATTAATTTTAAGGCAGTATATTTCCTTACTGATGATTTATCCTGATGTATGTAAGTTCACATAGAATTCTTTGTTCCTTATATAGGCTTTACATCATGTAAGTTCAAACTAAAAATGGACCATACTTCCCACTCTCCTCCATTGGCCCAGAATAACATAATTTGCATGCTAATAAGCTAATAATGTAATATGGGGGCTCAGTCTCTTCAGTCATGTCTGACTCATTGTGACCCCATGGATTGTAGCCCACCAGGCTCCTCTGTCCATGGTATTCTCCAGGCAAGAATACTGGAGTGGGTTTCCATGCCCTCCTCCAGGAGATCTTCCCGACCCAGGGATCAAACTTGGGATCGTCTCCTGCATTGCAGGCTTTCTTTGTTGCCTGGAATTCCTTTGCAGGAATCATTTCCTGCATTGCAAGAATTCTTTACTGCTGAGCCAATGTGGAAGCCTTAATAATGTAATATAATATAATATAATGATAATAATGTATTTCTCTATTATAAATAATATTAAGTTTTATATATAATTTATTCATATTTATATAATATGTATTTGTATATCATTTTTATAATGTATATAATGTGTTTGTATATCATTTATATAATGTATAATAATATTACTATTAATTATAATAATTATGAGCTCAGGCTTTTAATTCATGCATTCAGACACTACCTGTCTTTTGCTTGCCACTAACTTCCTGAGTTCTAGGAAATACAAAAAAGATTAAATCTCAAGCTTTCCTCTGGAAGAGCTCTCAGCCTCAAGAATATCAGAATATGAGGAATTCCATAAAAGTGTGTTTTCCAGAAAAGTGACATTTACTCTATAGGGGATCAAATTAACACAAGCAAAAAAAGAAAACTCATTTTAAGAGGAACTGGATAAGAGGCATTACTTTTCACTGAGTGCCTCCTGAATATAACACATCATATGATTCTCTCAGCCCCATCACCTAGCACTCATAGTGTAAAGCACTGTCTGAGGGCTTCCGAGGCAACCAAAGTATGGAAGTTGCTTGTATCTTCCACAAGTAACCCCCATTTGTTGGATCTTTGTTTAGGTTTCTGTTTTTCAAAAGTTGTCTAGTTATTCAGTCTTTTTTTATTTGATAAAGATACAAAGAAAAGAAGTGACTTTGCAAAATCAAGGTCCTTTGACTATATCAAAGTTAAATTCAAGTTTTTTTTTTTCCTGTCCCTGTTTTCATTATATAAATCTAGTTATTTATTTCATGAACTGCTATTGGACTTGTGTAGGGAAACACTTAATTTGGGTAAGGATGCTTATCTACTTACCAGGTCAGTGTAATGTTTGAGGGTTTTATTGGTAAGGGCCTCAAAAAGTGAATAAGTATTTAAAATAAAAGCGGACTTTACTTAGTCTCAGTGAACTCAAATCCCCAGGATAGGTAATTCTTAGGGATTGGCTGAAGCTATTAACTTTTGCTTTATTGACTATGCCAAAGCCTTTGACTGTGTGAATCATAACAAACTGTGGAAAATTCTTAAAAAGATGGGAATATCAGACCACCTGACCTGCCTCCTGAGAAATCTGTATGCAGGTCAAGAAGCAACAGTTAGAACTGGACATGGAACAACAGACTGGTTCCAAACTGGGAAGATTTCCAAACTGGGAAAGGAGTACATCAAGGCTGTATATTGTTACCCTGCTTATTTAACTTATACCCAGAGTACATCATGAGAAATGCCAGGCTGGATGAAGCACAAGCTGGAATCAAAATGGCCAGGAGAAATATCAATAACCTCAGATAGGCAGATCATATAACCCTTATGGCAGAAAGGGAAGAAGAACTAAAGAGTCTCTTGATAAAAGCCAAAGAGGAGAGTGAAAAAGTTGGCTTAAAGCTCAACATTCAGAAAACTATCATCATGGGATCTGGTCCCATTACTTCATGGCAAAAAGATGGGAAAACAATGGAAAAAGTGAGAGACTTTATTTTCTTGGGCTCCAAAATCACTGCAGATGATGACTGCAGCCTTGAAATTCAGACATTTGCTCCTTGGAAGGAAAGTTATGACCAACCTAAATAGCATATTAAAAAGTAGAGACATTACTTTACCAACAAAGATCCGTCTAGTCAAAACTATGGATTTTCTGGTAGTTATGTGTGGATGTGAGAGTTGAACTATAAAGAAAGCTGAGTGCCAAAGAACTGATGCTTTTGAACTGTGATGTTGGAGAAGACTTGAGAGTCCCTTGGACTGCAAGGAGATCCAACCAGTCCATCCTAAAGGAGATCAGCCTTGGGTGTTCATTGGAAGGACTGATGTTGAAGCTGAAGCTCTAATACTTTGGCCACTTGATGCGAAGAAACTACTCATTGGAAAAACCCTGATTTGGGAAAGATTGAAGGCAGGAGGAAAAGGGGACAACAGAGGATGAGATGGTTGGATGACATCACTGACTCAATGGATTTGAATTTGTGTAGGCTCCAGGAGTTGGTGATGGATAGGGAAGCCTGTCATGTTGCAGTCCATGGAGTAGCAGAGTTGGACACAACTGAGCGACTGAACTGACTAACTGAAGCTATGAGCAGCCAGAAGATGGTGGTAGGGGCATAGGATGTTGTTATTTAAACTAATAAGACAGAGTATTCCCTCAAATCCATTTTATCTGGTCATATCCTTACAGACTTCAGACCATGGTCTGTTTCAGTGGAAACAGTACTACTTTCTATGGACAGATGAAGAAACAAATTAGAACATAAAATACTCCACCTTTGGAGCCTAAGCTTCCAGCTTTCCCCTTGGTTCAATAACTTACTTGTAATAAGGACCTTTCCCAGGTTACAGTTGTTGAAGAAATAGGTGTGCTATTTCTAGAGTAACAATTTCTACCTAACCTGCTATTCTTGGCAATGCATGCTAACATATATTATCCTGTGAGTGATAAATAATTCATATAATATCTCATATTATTCAGGGTTTTTCTGTGAGAAACTGACACCGCTCCATTCACTGAAATCGTAATAATTCTTGCTCTTAATACACTTCAATCAACACAGCCAGGCTGAATATTTCTGTAAAGATTACTTTCCCCCCAAATTTAAATAGATAGAGAGCCACAGTAAGTCATTTAAGTATTATCTAGATGAATTTCTTGCTTAACTCATTATATTGTAAAAAATTTATGAGTGGTACAAATGTCTTGAAACCCGTAGTGAGAACTGACATGTTAGTGCCATTAGTTCGGACTTTCTTATGATAACAGTCATTTTAGGCAAAAAAGAGGGAGACGATTCTATCACTAGAATGAGGGCATAGACTTACAGAGTGATCTGATACATTTTAGAGGGAGTAGACTAAATGAGTACTTGTAGAAACAGAAACAGAGGCCAAAAGAATTTAATGACCTAGATTGCTCTGCACTGCTTTGAATACCTGATAATTGTATTAAATGTAATAGACCACATTAGATAACATTTAAGAGAACCTACTCTGAGCTACTGAATTAAACAAATAAAAGAGTGTTTTCCAAAGCTCCCCACTTCCCACACACATTCATTAGAAGACATCGAAACACTCTTTATTTTCTTAGTTAATCTCTACTGCAACCCATTTTTCAACATTATAGAGAGAAACTTGCATTTTGACTTTATAGATGTAGTAGTACAATTACTCACCAATTATTCTGGCAAAATAAATCTCTTACAGATTTCAAATTAAGAAACTCTTCAAAATCCTCATATTTTTAGGGTTAATTTAGTTTGTGTGCAGCTAAGTCACTTCAGTCGTGTTCAACTCTTTGCGATCATATCGACTGTAGCCCTCCAGGCTCCTCTGTTCATGAGATTCTCCTGGTGAGAATACTGAACTGGGTTGCCATGCCCTCCTTTCAGGGGATCTTCTTGATCTGGAGATTGAACCTGAGTCTCTTAAGTCTCCTGCATTGGTAGATGGTTTCCTGACCACTAGCACCATCTAGGAAACCTGAAAGTGTTAGTCACTCAGTCATGTCTGACTTTTTGTGACACCATAGTTTGAAGATCTGCAACTGGGAAGAAGAAATAATTCAGTTTTAATTTACTTTTAATTTACCTTTATCATATATATATCAACACCAGCAATATATCATTGGATTGCCAGGTGACTCAGTAGTAAAGAATCTGCCAAACATATGATTAAGGTATTCCATAAACATTTATCAGTGCCAAATCTGGTCTGATACTGTGGATTTAGAAATGAACAAAGCAGATAAATCTTTGTGTTTTTGGAGCTTACATTTCAGTGAAATCTCCTGTTTGTCCTTTTGAGATTTAAGAAGATTTCCCCTCCGTCTTTTTCCATCTATTTAAATTTCCATAAAGGATGATTGAACAGGAGTTATTAGTAACAGTTTTTACAAATTATGAGGACAAAGCTTATCTCCCCAAATCATGCACGTGACAGAAAGCATAGTATTTCTCTCTAAACCTACGTAATTCTAAATAATAAATTAATTCTGAGCAATGTAAACATTTTTCCTTTCCTCCGTGAAGTCTCAATATGCACACTGAGAATAGAATGTGATGCTCAGAAGCAGAAGATGAGATCTGCCCTTATGTATGATAGTGAGTCTTATCTATTAATGACCATGATTTATTTTACTAATAAACATAATTAAGTGGCTCTTTCCTAAGTACCTCAGACTACACATGTGACTGATTATCAGCTGGAAAATATGACAGAATTGAGCAGAACCCTGCACGCTCCCTTGCAAGTACAAAGGCCCACCCATATTTCTTGCCTCTTGCTTACAGAAAAGCTGGAGTCTTGCAAGCCTCCTTGAGTCACAAAAGAGCAGGCCTAAAAATTAGGGCAATAGAGTCACAGACTCAGCATCTGATACACATTCCTGAGCTGTTTTACAGACAACTGTAACTGACACTTCAGGGAATGGGCTGACCATACAATGACTAGACGGCAGCCTTGACATAAACTGCTTTACTATGAGAAATACTGAGTCTATGGCTAGCACAAGTCTAAGAACTGGCCTTAAGAGAATGGGATTAACACTACTGCCCATAATAATTTGTATTTTTGTGGGCATCAAAAATAATTGTAACATGTTCTGCCTGTGCCTGTAAATGGGCAGGTACAACTGTCAGCAGAGAGATACTGAAGACCCATCTCGACATCTTCCACTCTAAGAATATAACAGCTTATTTAGCATGAAGAAAGTTACAGAAGATGGACCTTCACCCATGATCCCATAAAGATAGAATAATGTTCTGACAAGTAGGGATTTATAAATAGCTTTTGGCAGGAGAGAGCTCTCCGCAGGAGGCTCCCCTGTCTTGGCACTAACCTTAAACCAGGTACCCCTATGCTCTATGCATTTCTAGCCCTAGCATACCTTTCTAATCTTTTCATCATACAACTAATAGAAGAGATTCTATTAACTGTGAATTGCAGCAGCAGAATTTATGACTGTTTACTGATGAAAATTTAACGAGAGTAGAGACCTTGAATGTCTGTGATGGCATTCTTAGTGACTAAGTGAAGTCGCTCAGTAGTGTCCGACTCTTTGTGACTGCATGGACTGTAGCCCACCAGGCTTCTCCATCCATGAGGTTTTCCAGGCAAGAATACTGGAGTGGGTTGCCATTTCCTTCTCCAGGGGATCTTCCCCACCCAAGGGATCGAACCTGGGTCTCCCACATTGCAGGCAGACGCAATGAGCCACCAGGGAAGGTCTTAAGAGTGCTATAAACAAAATAGTTGCTTAATAATTATTTATTAAATTAGCAATGGACACATCATAGGCTTAAATATATGGAAGTAAAATATTTTTATATAACAGGCTGTGAGACAGATGTGTATTTAAGTCTGTTTTGGTTATGATATGATATTTTTGACTTATATTTCCACAGGTCTGTGACTATCTTCTTAGTGCCTAAAAGTTATCAGTAGTATAGCCCCATACAAGGCTTTCAACAATATGTTTTTATTCTGTTTCCTAGAGGTGCTTTCAACTAATGTGTACATAAATGAACTTTTAGAAATGTCAAGCTCTAGGGCTTAAAGGAATATGTGTTTTATCAGATCTAATCAAATATTTTGTACATTGAGAAACTGAGATAAAGTGACACATTTTACCCAAGATTATAGTTTTCTCCAGATCCTACACTAAAATCTCTTTTTTTCACTGACTTTCCATTTAATGAATTGTCTACTATCTAAGTATTTGATAAAAGGATGTAAAAAAGGATTTAGAAGAATTAGATTTGCTACTGTCTAAATGTAAGTGCTGCAAGATATCAATGTGAACATGAGCCAGCATGTTTTTTTTCTTCTCCACCTTGACCTTCCATTTAGGCATTGTTTAGTTTCCTACATCCATCAGAATGGGGCCTAAATGTATATAAAGTAGAATTAAATAAAAAATTAAATTACAACTCTTTGTACATCTGATTCTATACCTGTGAAAACATAAGAGACAATGCTTATGAAGAATAGGATTTGATGGAGACAGATTTAGCAAGCAAAAAAATTCTCATCAGTAAGATGAGATTTCAAAATGCCTGAGGCTTAGAAGTGCTAAATTTAAATGTTGGGGATGACTAGATTATAAAACAAAAAAGAGTTATCAGAGGATTAATGTTTAGAACTTCACATAGGATGCTTTAACTAATGCAGAGGATAATGGAGTTTAAACTTTGAGGGGTGACCTCTCTCTATCCTTTGAGCATTCAATGGCTCCTACTCATGTTTTACTCAGAAAGTTTCCATTAGTTTTCCCCAGCTTTAGAGTTTTGCATTATTCATGATTGTGTTCTTTCTATTTTGCAGGAAAATAGGACATTTTAGATGTCAAGTCTCCCAGTCTAACACTTCCCCATCTATAACGATAGTACTCACTAAAGCAGAAAAATATTAGAAAAATAAATCCTTTTATGTTGGATGGTATTTAGGTAGTTGGCCAGGAAAAGAGGATGCATGTGTTTTCCAAATGCTACTGTCTTCTCAAGGATGCAAGAGAAACGGATGTTTTCCCACCACCACCTACTGCTGGTTTGATAATATTCTCTGATGCACCAGATGGTGGAAAACAAAGTTGCTCTTCTACAGCTCTTTTGGTGGAACAGTTATTTATGGGCCAGTGGGATCCATTTATCCTCTTTTATTATAGCATTTCATCCTTGCAGACAATAAATCCAAATAACATGATCCTGGTAAGTCAATAAAATTTACACAAGTGATGAGCTGAAGTATATGGGGGCATTTATTGGAATTGCTGTTAGCCCAGAAGTTTATTACTTTCTTCAAAGAGCAGAGGAATACAGAAACTTTATTACAAGGAAAATCATGTCTGGTGCCTTAATAACTGTGCTTGTATAAACAGCAAGCAGTACCTGTTGAAGGAAATAAAATTCAATATGTTCAACCAGCCATGTGAGGAAGTGTTTTCTAATACTTTTTCTTAACTTATTTTGGATAGATTATAAAAACATTTACTTATAATGTGTTGTTTAAACTTTTTTTGTTTGTGACAGTCCATGATAATAATAGTAATAATAATAATGTGTATTTTTTGATGGGTATTTTCCTGCAAACTTTTGCTATTCCCAGTTGTTCATCTGCTCCTTCCTCCATTATCCTGTTCTTTGCCAACCCTTTAAACAGTAGCCATGAAGAGAACTATTTTCAAACTTGAGTTGCTCCTAAATTCTTTTTTGTGTGCTTCCATATGCCTTTATATCTTTATTGTGATACAATTTTCATTTCCATTTTTAAATAGATTTTATTTTATATTAGAATGTAATTGATTAACAATGTTGTACTAGTTTCAGGTATCATTAAGGTGCTTCAGTTATACATATATATGTAACTGTTCTTTTCCAGGGGCTTCCCTTTTACCTCAGATGGCGAAGAATTTGCCTGCAATGCAAAAGGCCTGGGTTAAAATTCGTTTCCCATTTAGGTTACTATATAGTGTTGAGCAGAGTTCCTTGTGCTATACAGTAATCTGTGTTGGTTATCTATTTTAAATATAACCATATGTAGAGTTGCTCCTAAATTCTTAGTAATTGTGCAAGTCCAAAGGGGACTTATATTCATTTATATCTTGCTGGACAAACAGACTTATAAAGTCTTCATTTTCAGCTTCAGAGTATTAATACACAGTGAAAATGTGAAGTTGAAATGCTTATTTTAAATTTCTCCCCTTTTTTCTACCCCACACTCATTTAAAGCTAAGCAGCAAAAGAGACACAGATGTATAGAACAGTCTTTTGAACTCTGGGAGAGGGCAAGGGTGGGATGATATAAGAGAACGGCATTGAAACATGTAAATTATCATATGTGAAATTAATTGTCAGCCCAGGTTTGATGCATGATACAGGGTGCTCAGGGCTGGTGCACCAGGATGACCCAGAGGGATGGAATCAGGAGGGAGGTAAAAGGTGGGGTTCTGGAAGGGGAACACATGTATATCCATGGCGGATTCATGTCAATGTATGGCAAAACCAACACGATAATGTAAAGAGAAAAAAAAAAAGCTAAGCATAATTTGAATCTACATAAAAAATTACACAAATGTGTTTTCTTTTTTTTACATTATGATAATGACATAAGCCACATGCTTTAGAACAGTGCTTCTCAAACATAAATGTATATATGATACAAACATAAATATATGCATACTTTAAAATATATATGCCTTTTCGAGTTTGTATGGGGCAAGAATTTCTATAGTTCTAACCAAAATGCAGTGCTACCTGATTTGAACCACCAATGCATTATCATAATAATTCAACTCATTGGATACTTGTAAAGTTTTGTGATAGAGAAATCTGTAATTTTATGATTTGCCTTATGCCATGAATAAAAAGTCTGATGAGGACTCTGATCCAGATCTGCTAATATTATACTCAAAATTCACCCCACCACAAATTATGCTGCTGTATGTGAGTGGTTCTCAATTTCCACTGATTACCAGGTCCACCTGGGAAATGTTGGTTCATTATGTCTGACATGGATCTGAGCATTAGTATTCTTTAAAAGGACTGACTGATTATTCTAATATTCAGCCAGATTAAGAATCACTGTTAAAGATAAAGGCTGGAAATAAGATATGTATTTTTCAAACACTGGTCATGAATTGGACTCCCCCTGGGGGCTTCCCAGGTGTTGCTAGTGGTAAAGAACACCCCTGCCAATGCAGGAGAAGTAAGAGATGCAGGTTCGATCCCTGGGTTGGGAAGATCTCCTGGAGAAGGGCGTGGCAATTAGTATTCTCCAGTATTCTTGTCTGGAGAATCCCATGGATAGAGGAGCCTGGCAGGCTACAATCCATGGGATCACAAAGAGTCTGACACGACTGAAACAACAGCATGCTCACATAGTGGCTCAGTAGTAAAGATTTTTCTTGCCAATGCAGGAGATGTGGGTTCAATCCCTGGGTCAGGAAGATTTCCTGGAGAAGGAAATGACAACCCGCTCCAGTACTCTGGTCTGGAAAATCTCGTGGAGAGAGGAGCCTGGTGTGCTACGGTCCATGGGGTCACAAAAGTGTTGTGCATGACTTAGCGGCTAAACAACAACAGTCACGAATTAAGCTAGTGTCTGTCAAACTTGAGTTGTGTCTGTGTCTGCTGGAGAGCTTGTTAAAACACAGATTGTAGGGCCCTATTCCCAAGAGTTTCTGCTATGCGGATGGGTGCCCCCAAATTTACATTTCTAGCAAATTCCCAGTTGTTACTGATGATAGTACAGAACCGGTGAGTTCAGCTGTAGATCAGATGGCAACTCACACAGGCTCAAAAGTTAATAAATTTTACCTCTACATTCGATTATTGTAGGTCCTTAATATTCAGCCAACATGATTTATTCATGCTGGATATCATGGACCTATAATAATCAAATGTAGACTTTCTAATAAATCATTTTTCAACAAAAATAACTTGACAAGAAGGATGCTCTGTAATGAAAATATTTGCTGCAGGCTGAGTGTCTTTATCATTGCAACAGAACTAGATTTCACATGGGAAATTTTAAGGTACTACACTTTTTTCTCTCCATATATTTAAGAAATTAAATCCATGCAACATAGGAGATAAAAAGAAAATGATATGCCTCACAATGTCTTCCTCTCTCAAATACTTCATTTAATCATGTAAATGATCTTAACAGTGACTTTATTATTATCTGCAAGTAGTTGATCTCATTCTGGAAACAGTGGTGATGAAATCTCAAATCACTCACATTCATAGGGAGTAATAGAATTTTTGTTACCAGTTTTTCATTCAGATTATAAAAGAATACTATTATTTCACCTTGTATGACTATGAAAAGTCTTATTTTCTTTTTTCCCCCTAGGAAAAGGATTTAAAATATGAACCACACAAAAAGAATCTTATTTATGTAGGGAATTTGGGGTTTTGGTCTTTTGTTTTAAATGCCATATAGGATATCTAACTATAAAAACAAAGAATGGTCTTGTACAGTAACATGATTTTGGTCCAGAAAACAAAGAATCACATTGATGTTAGTGACTAAATAGAAATTCAACCCAGACTTCCTCTCTTTGAAATGAAGATCCATGTTTTGGTGGCATCCACACTGGAATTGAACCTAGGCTCAGACCCTTACTAGTTATTTCATATTGGACAATTTATACAACTTTTCATAGCAGTGGAGTTAATTATATCTACTCATGAAAATTGCAGCACATCAATAAAATGACAATAAAGCACCACTATATAACCTAGTACATAATAGGTGTTCAATAAATGATAGTATTTTTCCTCATAAAACGTCATCAAACTTCAGCTTGAACAGATTTAGCATTGAGATACTCATTCTCTTGTAATCTAATTCCATTTATAGGGCAACTTACAAATTGAGAAAATTCCTTTTTGTGTCTTCACATACTTCATTTTCAGCCACAATAAACTTGAGCAACCACAATATGTTAAGGAGTTAAAAAGGTGAACTCTTTCAGCAATAACTGAAAGTATTTTACAGTCGAATCTAATTTGACTTTTCTGCTGGCTCAGATGGTAAAAAATCTACCTGCAATGAGGGAGACCCAGGTTCAATCCCTGTGAGGGGAAGATCCTCTGGAGAAGGGAAAGGCTACCCATTCCAGTATTCTTGATGGAGAATTCCATGGTCAGAGGCTACAGTCCATGGGGTCCCAAAGCATTAGACTCCATGACTGAGTGACTAACACTTTCAATCTGAGCCTACACAAACTTGAAAAAGTAATGTAACACAATGAAGGCTATAAATCCCAAAGAAAAGTAAGAACAATATGAACCTTGATATAGACTTTTGTCCCAATTTTGATAGCTAATAGGAAGCTATTAAAAATTGTTGGCATAGATTTCATTTGCTAGGACTTTATTTATTTATTTATTTGCTCCTATCCTTCTTAAGCCCATGTCTGAATTTTTCATTTTTAGCACCTAGGAGAAGTTAGCTTATGTTGTATAGTAAACAACACAAAAGCTCACTTCTTTACAAAAACAAAAATATGATTGTCACACTACATGTCTAGTGAGAGTCAGCTAAAAGATCGGATCTATGTTATCCTCTCTCCTGGAAATGTAACTTGTAGAGCAGAGCTTTCTGGAATGCTGCTCATGACTATGGTTGCTGTGGCATATTTAAAAAATTCCACCTGGAAAAGATATAGGGTACTTCCATTTATATTTTATTAGCCAAGTAAGTCATTTGGCCATAACTAAAATAAGTGGAGAGTGGTGAGGCATAGGCAGGAAGAACATATTATGTGACCTGGAGAGAACCAAATATTTGTAAAAAGCCCAGATAATTTCCACAATTCATTCCACATTTGAGAAAAACCTCCTTATGCTCTCCTTTTGTAACATTTAATTATGTTGATCCCTGTCTCATCTCTATAAATTATCCTCCATTAGTTTCTTTTATCCCTCCTTCCCCTATATGTGATCATTATATAAGAGTATAATTATCATTATATAAGCTAGTGGAGATGATGGAATTCCAGTTGAGCTATTTCAAATCCTGAAAGATGATGCTGTGAAAGTGCTGCACTCAATATGCCAGAAAATTTGGAAAACTCATCAGTGGCCACAGGACTGGAAAAGGTCAGTTTTCATTCCAATCCCAAAGAAAGGCAATGCCAAAGAATGCTCAAACTACCGCACAGTTGCACTCATCTCATACGCTAGTAAAGGAATGTTCAAAATTCTCCAAGCCAGGCTTCAATAGTACATGAACCATGAATTTCCAGATATTCAAGCTGGTTTTAGAAAAGGCAGAGGAACCAGAGATCAAATCGCCAACATCTCCTGGATCATTGAAAAAGCAAGAGAGTTCCAGAAAAGCATATATTTCTGCTTTATTGACTATGCCAAAGCCTTTGACTGTGTGGATCACAATAAACTTTGGGAAATTCTGAAAGAGATGTGAATATCAGACCACCTGACATGCCTCTTGAGAAACCTGTATGCAGGTCAGGAAGCAACAGTTAGAACTGGACATGGAACAGACTGGTTCCAAATAGGAAAAGGAGTACATCAAGGCTGTATATTGTCACCCTGCTTATTTAACTTATATGCAGAGTACATCATGAGAAATGTTGGGCTGGAAGAAGCACTAGCTAGATTGAAGATTGCCAAGAGAAATATCAATAACCTCAGATATGCAGATGACACCACCCTTACGGCAGAACATGAAGAGGAACTAGAAAGCCTCTTGATGAAAGTGAAAGAAGAGAGTGAAAAAGTTGGCTTAAAGCTCAACATTCAGAACACTAAGATCATGGCATATGGTCCCATTACTTCATGGGAAATAGATAGGGAAACAGTGGGAACAGTGTCAGACTTCATTTTTTATTTTTATTTTTTGGCTCCAAAATCACTGAAGATGGTGATTGCAGCCATAAAATTAAAAGACGCTTACTCCTTGGAAGGAAAGTTATGACCAATCTAGATAGCATATTGAAAAGCAGAGACATTACTTTGCTAACAAAGGTCCGTTTAGTCAAGGCTATGGTTTTTCCAGTAGTCATGTATGGATGTGAGAGTTGGACTTTGAAGAAAGCTGAGTGCCGAAGAATCGATGCTTTTGAACTGTGGTGTTGGAGAAGACTCTGGAGAGTCCCTTGGACTGCAAGGAGATCCAACCAGTACATCCTAAAGGAGATCAGCCCTGGGTGTTCATTGGAAGGACTGATGTTGAAACTGAAATTCCAATACTTTGGCCACCTCATGCAAAGAGTTGACTCATTGGAAAAGACCCTGATGCTGGGAAGGATTGAGGGCAGGAGAAGAAGGGGATGACAGAGGATGAGATAGCTGGATGGCATCACCAACTTGATGGATGTGAGTTTGGGTAAGCTCCGGGGGTTGGAGATAGACAGGGAGGTCTGGTGTGCTGCAATTCATGGGGTCGCAAAGAGTCGGACATGACTGAGCAACTGAGATATATATAATAAGAGTATTCTTTTAGCTGGATTTTGACTGTGAGTGCATGTGATTTTGATTCTGTAAAGAGGTGGTATGCCGAATAATTAACACCTTCAAACTATAGTGTTGGAGAAGACTCCTGAGAGTTTCTTAGACAGCAAGGAGATCAAACCAGTCAATCTTAAGGGAACTCAGTCCTGAGTACTCAATGGAAGGATGCTGAAGCTGAAGCTCCAATATGTTGGTCATCTAATATGAATAGCTGACTCACTGGAAAAATCCCTGATGCTGTGAAAGATTGAGTGCAGAAGGAGAAGAGGGCATCAGAGGATGAGATGGCTGGATGGCATCACTGATAGAATGGACATGAACTTGGGCAAATTTTGGGAGATGATGAGGGACAGGAAGCCTGGCATGCTGCAGTCCATGGGGTCACAAAGAGTCAGACACAATTGGGAGACTGAACAACAATTTTATGTGTTCACAAAATGTTGATTATCAAAGCTGTCTAGATAACCTCATGAATTCCAAATCTTTATTTTCCTTTTGCAAAGTCTCCTTGGATAATTCATGACCCTTCTGTTTTCCTAGTATTCCAGGAGTCAAAATATTCAGTAATTTTATCCATTTGCTTTCTTCCAACCTATTTCCTTTTGTTTCCCTTTTTAATTTTGTTTTATAAGCTAGCCTTTCTTCCACAAACAACCTATTCAACAAAAAGTGAGTTCTAAACAGAGACTTTCTATATATAATATTTCCTACGTATAATTTTTTTATATACTTCAAGTTGGCTTATCTACACATTCTTTTGAATGCATACAACATGCTTTTTTTCTCACTTCTGAATCTACTTTGTATTTTTACTATTAATGTACTTCATACTCCAGTCAACTTCCTTATAATCCACCATCATATTATTTCTTCTAGCTTTTCCTTTGCTTTGCATTTTCTGTAGTATCTAGCAAAGATTTTGCCATTGAGGAGATACTCCGGCATTAATATCTCAGTGTTATTTAATTAGGTTAATGTACATATATCAAATACATTATATTTACTAGATCTTTTAGTCTTGCCTTGAACTTATTGCCTAAGTTTTCAGTTCTTTCAAATGAATTACTACTGAGTTGTGTAGTGCAGCTCATACCTGTCTGCAGTTAATTTTTGCTTTATGTGTAGTTTTCACTTAATTCTGTTAAATGCCCTTTGTTGATTTTAGCTCATTTTGCAAGATTTAAAGTACTGGTTTCAGAATAATGCTCACAGAGGTGAGGCAAACATCCTAGACACTAATATTGAAGACATGCCTATTAATTTGCTAAAAGAATCATAAATATCCAATTGGCACATACAAATGTATGAAGTATTTATTGTTCTTTTATTGCCTTTTATTTTCAGTTAAAAATAAATATGCTATTTGTATGCAACTTGTGTTGTGAATTGTGTCCCTCACAAAAGATGCAGTGAAGGTCCAACTCCCAATATCTTAGAATGCTATCTTATGTGAAAATAGAATCTTTCCAGAGAGAATTCAATTAAATAGGTCATTAAAAAAGCCCCTCATCCAATAGGACTGGTGTCTTTATCAGTGCAGTTCAGTCGCTCAGTCATGTCCGACTCTTTGCAACCCCATGGACTTCAGCATACCAGGTTTCTCTGTCCATCACCAACTCCAGGAGCCTACACAAACTCATGTTCATCGCATCGGTGATGCCATACAACCATCTCATCCTCTGTTGTCCCCTTCTCCTCCCACCTTCAATCTTTCCCAGCAGCAGAGTCTTTCCTAGTGAGTCAGTTCTTTGCATCAGGTGACCAAAGTATTGAAGTTTCAGCTTCAACATCAGTCCTTCCAAAGAATATTCAGGACTGATCTCCTTTAGAATGGACTGGTTGGATCTCCTTGCAGTCCAAGGAACTCTTAAGAGTCTTCTCCAACACCACAGTTCAAAAACATCAATTCTTTGGCACTCAGCTTTCTTTATAGTCCAATTCTCACATCCATACATGCCTACTTTGACTAGATGGACCTTTGATGGCAAAGTGATGTCTCTGATTTTCTTAATTTATTTTTTATTGAAGGATAATTGTTTTAAAGATGCTGTCTAGGCTGGCCATAGCTTTTCTTCCAAGGAGCAAGTGTCTTTTAATTTCATGACTTCAGTTACCATCTGCAGTGATTTTGGAGGTCCCCCAGAATAGTCTCTCACTGTTTCCATTATTTCACAATCTATTTTCCATGAAGTGGTTGGGCCGGATGCCACGATCTTAGTTTTCTGAATGCTGAGTTTTAAGGCAACTTTTTCACTCTCTTCTTTCACTTTCATCAAGTTCTTTAGTTCTTCTTCCTTTTATGCTCTAAGGGTGGTGTCATCTGCATATCTGAGGTTATTGCAATCTTAATTCCAGTTTGTGCTTCAACGAGCCCGTCATTTAACATGATGAACTCTGCATATAAGTTAAATAAGCAGGGTGACAATATGTAGCCTTGACGTACTTTTTTATTTGGAACCAGTCTGTTGTTCCATGTCCGGTTCTAACTGTTGCTTCTTGACTTGCACACAGATTTCTCAGGAGGCAGGCCAGGTGGTCTGATATTCTCATCTCTTTAAGAGTCTTTCACAGTTTGCTGTGATTCACACAGTCAAAGGCTTTGGCATAGTCAGTGAAGCAGAAGTAGATGTTTTTTCTGGAACACTCTTGCTTTTTTGATGATCCAGTGGATGTTGGCAATTTGATCTCTGGCTCTTCTGCCTTTACTAAATTCAGCTTGAATATCTGGAAGTCCATGATTCATGCACGGTTGAAGCCTGGCTTGGAGAATTTTGAGTATTTCTTTACTAGCGTGTGAGATGAAAACAATTGTGTGGTAGTTTGAACATTCTTTGACATTGCCTTTCCTTGGGACTGGAATGAAAACTGACCTTTTCCAGTCCTGTGGCCACTCCTGCGTTTTCCAAATTTGCTGGCATATTGAGTGCAGCACTCTCATAGCATCCTCTTTTAGGATTTAACACAGCTAAATTAGAATTCCATCACCTCCATTAGCTTTTTTCACAGTGGCTCACTTGACTTTAGCTCTAGTTGAGTGATCACACCATCGTGGTTATCTGGGCCATGAAGATATCTTTTTGTATAGTTCTGCTGTGTATTCTTGCCGCCTCTTATTAATATCTTCTGCTTCTGTTAGGTCCATATCATTTCTGTCCTTTACTGTGCCCATCTTTGCATGAAATATTCCCTTGGGATCTCTAATTTTCTTGAAGAGATCTCTAGTCTTTCCCATTCTATTATTTTCCTCTATTTCTTTGTCTTGATCACTGAGGACGGCTTTCTTATCTCTCCTTGCTATTCTTTGGAAGTCTGCATTCAAATGGGTATATCTTTCCTTTTATCCTTTGCCTTTAGCTTCTCTTCTTTTCTCAGCTATCTGTAAGGCCTCCTCAGAAAACCATGTTGCCCTTTTGCATTTCTTTCCTTGGGGATGGTCTTACTCACTGCATCCTGTACAGTGTCACGAACCTTTGCCCATAGTTCTTCAGGCACTCTATCAGATCTAATCCCTTGAATCTATTTGTCATTTCCAGAGTATAATTGTAGGACATTTGATTTAGATCATGCCTGAATGTTCTGGTGGTTTTCCTACTTTCTTCTGTTTAAATTTGAATTTCGCAATAGGAATTCACAATGAGTCACAGTAAGCTTCTAGTCTTGTTTTTGCTGACTAAATAGAGCTTCTCCATATTTGACTGCAAAGAATACAATCAATCTGATTTTGGGGCTGACCATCTGGTGATGTCCATGTGTAGAGTCTTCTCTTGTGTTGTTGGAAGAGGGTGTTTGCTATGACCAGTGTGTTCTCTTGGGAAATCCCTGTTAGCCTTTGCCCTGCTTCGTTTTGTATTCCAAGGCCAATTTGTACACAGAGACAGACATGCTTGGGAGGAAAATGATGTGAATACACAGGGAGAAGGTCACCATGTGATTGAGTGATGCCCCACAAGCTAACAAATGCAAAAGACTTCCAGAAGATATTGCAAGAGCTCAGGAGGTATTCCTACTGGAGCCATCAGAGACCATGGCCCTTATGATAACTTGCCTTCTCACTACTAGGTTTCTGACTGTGGGACAATAAGTTTTTATATTATAAGCCACCCAGTTTGGGTACTTTATTACTAAGGTATTTATTATTATGCTACTATTAAACTAATAGAGTATGCATGCAAGTGTTTAAATGGTCTTCTTTTCCTTCCTCTGCATTTCATGCCAGTGTAATTCATTTTCCTCAGTTTATAACCGCAATAACCTCAAGAGGAAAGTTTCCACAAATCAGCACCAGTAGTTATAAACTTGCAGTGACAAAATAGTAGGATAGTGAGACTTCTAGACCAATGGATTTTCTGAAGGCATCCATTAAGTGTTAACACTCAGGTATTTAGATATTCATCTGTGTGCCCATAACAAGCAATTTAGTTTGCAAAAATTGCTCTAGAGATAAAGGTAAGACTTTTCTTTTAAGATGGTATCGATATTATAAATTCTAAATAATTCACTTTAAAAAATCAATAGTAATTTCTGAAAATTTATGGTATAAAATAAATTATCTTTGCTTTTATGTACTTGTTCTGTAGAGGAAAAACAATTAGGAGGTCTTTTGTGTCCCTTGGTGAAGCATTTAAATCTATACAAATAGTATCATCAGTAATTGCCTCTGTTTAATTCTATTCCTTTTTCTTTTTTTTTTTACCGTGAGATTGTGGTTTTGAACATTTCCCTGATATTTTGACTTTATAGCTTCTGAAAAATATTTTACCTGAAGTTTTTCATTTATAGAGTGCAGCACTCTGCCCTAAGTCAATGCTAATACCTTCATTCTTGTTGATAGTCATGAGAATCTATTCAGGCAAGGGATGCCCCTCAGTATTGAAATTTTCTGGGTGCATACAGTGCATTTTTAATCTGCAGCTGATGGATTGGCCTTAATAATTATGCAAATTAGCTCATGATGAATGAAAGTCAAATCATATGCTTAAACTTGTACAACTCTGTATGTTAATCATATCTCAATAAACTGGAAAGAAAATTTTGTTCTTAATTTTTTTTAGCTATTTCCTTTGACTAAGAAATTAAATTAAATTTCTAAATAATTTATCAATTTAAATATATTTTATATTTTGGCTGGGATTTTGCATCATTTATAAGTTATTTGAGGAAATAATAGAAAACCTTACCATCATCCATTCACTTTCACTAAGAAAGAGAGCATATTTTCTTATTTATTTAATTTTTTTTGCCTTTATGAATAGTTTCAAAGAGAATTTTCAGATAAAATGTAATAATTTCAAATCATATTTTTGTGATGAATATCTTCAGATAAAAGTGGATGATATCAGTTAGTAACTGTATTTGTCTGATATGAAAAAAAGAGCCTGAATATCAGCAGTTTAAATAAGATAGAGGTTTGTCCTATCCCTTGAAATTCAGTCTGGAGTTTGGTTGTACAGAACTACTACTGGGCTTCATGGCATAATCAGTGTTACAGGCTTCTACTTTCCATTTGCACTGCTATTCTTAACAAGCATCTTCCCTGTTAAGATTGCCTCATGGTTGAAAAGTTGTGGCTGCACAGGTATCCATCAACCGTCATATTTACAAAGCCAGCCATCACATCTACAATTCAGGAGGAAATGAGAAAGAGAGGGGAAGGCAAAAAGTACCTGCCTGGTGAGTAAACCCCCAAATAAGCTCTATCGGAAGTCCCATCCAATCATTTCTGTTCATATATCAGCAAGCACTCTTGTCTTCAAGTATGTCTTGGGAGTGAAGATTTATTTTTGATAGGCATAGCTCTACCCTACAGCAGATCTTTTCATGAATAGGTATTGGATAGTATCGATCTATATCTATCTATATCTATCTATCCATCCATCAATCCATTTCTCTAATCTAGTGTCTCTGTATTTTATATATTGGTAAAATTCAATGCTGAAATTTGTTTTTTAGAAGTACCACTATGAGGAACTGTGAAAAACTGAATTATTAACCTAGTAATAGGTCATCAGTTCTCTCTGCTGCCCAGAGTTTTCTATCACTGATCATTTATCACTATCCCTACTTTTAACAAACAAAGGGCATCTTGCATGACAAAAATGAGCTCTAAATAATATATCTGTTCAAATGTGAATATGAAACTGACTGCTAAATCACAGATTATTTTATGGTATTTAATTCCTCAATTGTCATTCATGCCAAGGAATGACTCAATTTCCCAACCATTTTATCTAGTCAAGTCTGTTAAAGGTTTCTTTATAGAGTATGCTATGATTTCATTTGCATGTGACATCAATGTTTGATTCATTTATTAAATTCTGTCTCTATTCCTCTCTCATTAGCTTGAGATAAAGTAATGCAATACTCTTATTTACCATATTCTTTTTTGTGATGTCAAATCACACTTTAAATTTATTAAATAACTTTGGAAGTAAAAGTCTAGGTCTATTAAAATGTCTTTCAATTACAAATTAACCCAGGGTATTACCTGAGTTCTGTCAGAAACAGAAATGACTCTTGGTATTGCAAATAGAGGAAATTTAATACTGGTAATTAGATATATGGGTGAAGGAAGACCTGAGAATTTGCACAGAGGAACATGAAATATTAGAAGTATACAAAGAGCCTACCATCCCCAGAACAGAGAAGGTAGTGTTACCTCAGTCCAAAAGCCTTGAGTTATAGTTGAAACTAAAATGATATCCCTGCCCTGCCCTGTTCTGCCTTACCCTGTATGATTTAGGACAATGATGAAAAGGACTCTCCAGTGGTAACTGGATCACAAAGGATATACATATACCTTGCAGATAATGTCTAAGGTAGAGAGATGTGGGAAGACAGAATGACTTTTGATTTCCTTCAGTCCTCCAATCTCTTCCTACCACTTCTCAATGACCAGACATGGTTAGAAATAAGATGGTAAGAAAGTCTGGAAAATGCAATTCCCTGTGCTAATGTCAGGTCTAGGAAAGAACAAGCAATGGATCTGAGAGCAACCAAACAAATAATAAGCAAATAGCTCTACTTTCCCCTACAAAATCCATTCTCTGCTCTTCTCTGTCCAAATCTGGGGACCTGAAAAATGACCACCATGTACTGTATCACCTCTATCTTTTTGCTTTTTGGCTTCCACTTGTGTTAGCACTGGCTGAAGACCGAGGAGCTGGGAAGATTCAGTTGTGGGTATTTATTGTCCACATGCCTCTGTGCCAGTCAGCCTGAGTTTGATGATTAGCTCTGGCTTTTCCTTGATGCTGTTCCCCTATTTACCCTCTTGGGTTTAGGTGTATGAGCAGTTTCTTATTCTTGCCAGTCCCAGGGTACTTCCCACTCCTTATTTATTCACCTAATTCTGCAAATACATTTGTAAATACTCCCATCATTAAATTATCTTCATTCATGTACACCATTTGAATGTACAGTGCATTTTCTGCCAAGACCATGTGTGTTATATTGAGCAAATGAATGAATTTCATCTTTATAACCAATAGAATAATTCAGTATGAGTACAGGATTGTCATGTTGGCATTTGGTCTTGCCTGTCTATTGGCAGCTGGACTTCTTTACTAATGCATTAGAAATAAAATTCATTTTAGGTAATCACTTGGTGTAACAGTCTTAAATTCACTTGCAAATGAGAGCATTGACATTGCATGGCATTTCTCACTTATAAAATGTACAGTGAAGGATCCCAGAGGGGTCTGAAGCTGAGATCACCAAGAATGTTCTGTCTGGGGACATTGCAATGGTCAGTCTTGTAGAAACCCACTAAAACTGGTCTGTGGTCATTCTGATGATATGAATGCAAAAAAGAACAGTCAGAGAAATCTTTCTTGACACTTTCTGTTTTTCAAGTAACTTCAGTTTAAAATAATCCTTGTGTCAAAGCGGCATATTTTGAGGTGGCATATTCTGCTGTCTCTCAAGTGTTAAGCTAATTCTCTTTGCCCTTAAGTGCTTTCTTCTATGCAGTAATAATATTGCAAAGGAAAGCTGAAGAAGTATGGACCTAGGACATATCGAGTTTATTTATATAAGGGCCATCAGTAGGCAAAATAGCTCTCTGGAATTGAAGCTTACCAGTACTCAACCCCAATTTAATTATTTTATATAACTCAGATTCTTTGCTTCTTTATATCATTCTTTGGTGGATTCACAAAATTCTTTAAAAAATTCTTTCCAACTCTCCCACATTAGAACTATCTGAACTACATCTTTTTGGAAAATTCTCTGTTGCTAGTTACTACTGATTTAATCAATATGTGACTTTTCCCACTGTAACATCAGAGTTGTACTGCCAAGGACAACTGGCAGACTACAGTTCATTCTTAGTTCAATCTTTGCTTAGCTGTGAGCTCTACTTGGTCAAACTCCACTGATGCCCTTAACTTGCTACACTCCTACCTCCTTTTCCTTCATTTTTCTGCTTCACTTCAGTGTGTTACTGACCTCCATGTACCTGCTTCTGAAATCAATGAATTTAACTCATATTATTTCTAGTAACTACCCCTGAGCATTTTCTCTGCTTCAATAACAAGAGATTCCTTTTATGAGCAGTACCACCCAACACACTAACCAGCATGAAGCAATGATCTCAATGCCTGACATGTAGTATGCAGGCAATAAATGATAACCTGATCTTTCTTTCTCTTATGGTTTATTGATCCCTTCCCATCTAACATGATGCTATTTACTTAAGGGCTGACAGAAAAGTCATCAATTCTCTTGGCTTTCTGTTTCTTTCCTTTCCATACAGAAGGGAGGGTTTGGGGTAGGGGCAACACATCTTTACGCATAATTTGAAGTAAGAGGGAGTTCCTCTAAGAGAAACTTACTCTGAGCTCTAGGAAGGAAAGACAAGGATAGAGAGGTGTACGTCTAACAGCAAAGGGTTCCTGAGAGCTGCCAGACTGAGAACTACCTTAAGGGCAGGGCAGTGGACATCTCAAAGGCCAACTTGGGAACTGATAACTGAGATCTAGATCTTTCTCTTTTTCTCTCTTTACTCGTGATACTTTCTTTAGGTTCTTGAGCTTGTGGAATTGGATTGAAAGGGAAGTCTAAAGAGGACTAAGATTATTTTCTTCCAACTGAGAGTTAATGGGGCTCAAAGCAGAAATTATCTTACGTCAGAGAAAAAATATTTTTAACACAAAGGAGTTTGTGGACTGCAACATAAATATTATTATTGTGACTATCAATTTATTTCTATTGTTCTTTTTCTTGTTATAGTCACCCTGTGAGTCAAACGGCATATAGAAAATGAATATCCTAAGATCCACAATTTCAATCATCTAAGGACGGAAACACATTGTACAAATCAACTTGGATAAGAATTTAGCACCTTTTAAGTCATAGCCCGTGGTAAAAAAGTTCATCTTTCACTTATATAT
The DNA here is from genome assembly GCA_007570785.1 of Antilocapra americana. Taxonomy (NCBI): domain Eukaryota; kingdom Metazoa; phylum Chordata; class Mammalia; order Artiodactyla; family Antilocapridae; genus Antilocapra; species Antilocapra americana. Next base: position 9,935,764 of record ML662436.1, on the reverse strand, counting down.
TCCCACCATACATATACATGATAATGTATTCAACTTATCTCATTGCCCACCTGAAACCCACTGTCCCCTTATCAGCAAATATAATTATATTTTCATGGGCTTGCTTAACATTTAATATTTTTTTGCCTCTCTCCTGTCCCTGTTCATTCCCTCATGATTTCTATAAATTCTCTTTCCTCTCCCATATCACTCAGCCTTGAGAGATTTTCTTTGTCCCTGTTTTTCACTCTTGGGAGCTTTCGGAGACAGGTTTTATTTTATTATTTATTCTTAGATTCACACTTTTCTTCTTTATTTCACTTTCTTTTTGGCTGTTCTGTTGTCAGGTTTTTTTTTTTCTTTCTTTTTTTCTTTAGATCATTTGTATAACACTCTAAAATGAAATCAATGTATGGCAATACCTATAAAATAGTGTAAAGTAAAAAATAAATAAATAAATAAAACTGAAAAAAAAGACGAAAAAATAAATAAAACAAAAGCACCTTATAATTTTAACTATATTTAAATCACCCTTCCTATGAGGTGAATTAAAAATTTGAATGATGTTATTACTGAAGAAGTCTCTTTCACAGTATTTAAAAGGTAATACTGCCACAGTTAATATCTAAATGGCGCAGCAATGTTTCTTCATTCCCTCAACAAAGGTGTATCGAGTACTCTCTGTGCAGCAGGCTCCTTGCCGTCCATGTTGAAAAGATGCTGTTCCTGTCCACGAAATCTCTGAGGAAGGTAGAGATGCAAAAATCACAAAATAAAATGATCCTAGCTACAATATACAATGTTCAGAGAAAACCTAGGGGAACACCTCAAAGAGGGACTTTAAAATTCTTAATTTGAAGAACCAAGCCCACAAGAGGGGTTGTATCTAGGGAGGAGTGGGAACAGGGTGATTCGGCAGAGATACCACGCGATGCCATAAAGGGGTGAACCACAGGGTCTTGTATTACGACACGGAGGGCTTGGGTATGGTTCGGGGAGGCAGATCAAGATGACGGAGCCTGAGGACGGATTTGGTCCAAGATAATGAAGGATAGCCTACGTTAAATAGAAGCCATTATAATCTACTCTGGGCAGTTATGCTTCTCCTTAAGAATCTGTCTGCAATGCTAGAGACCCTGGTTAGATCCCTGGGTTGGGAAGATTCCCCTGGAAAAGGGAATAGCTACCCACTCCAGCATTCTTGCCTGGAGAATTCCATGGACAGAAGAGTCTGGTGGGCTACAGTTCTTGGGGTCACAAAGAGTTAGACACGACTGATTGACTAATTCACTTGTCAAGGGTATGGTTGGTTAAATACTACAAGCTGAGGGATCAATATGGTTACTCATCCAGAAAGTTGTAAGAGTACTATAAATTGGTAGTATAAATTGCTATGTGGGAGATTATTTTTGCATATTTTTATATATTAAAACTCATGTGACAATTTATAGTAGAAGACAAAATCTATATGATATTTAAGATAAAACAATAGACTTTGAAAATATTTGTCTTATAGTGAACTACTTTGAATATTCTTCTGTCCCCAGGACTTTATCCACTAATTCTTAATGAAAACATTTAAGAATTTCTACTTAGGGATGCATAACCACTGAAGAATTTTTAACAAGGTCATGGCATCATCAGATTTGCAAGTCTATGAGGTTGACATAATAGTGAAAGATGGATTGGCAGATGGTGTAGATTAGAGAAAGGGTGTATTTGAGAGGCTATGATATCAGTGCAAATGAAAGGTGATGATTGTGTTTCATAATGGAATAAGAAGTTTGAATCCAGTTTTTGAATTAGAGAATGGCTTTTAACCCTTGCCTCTCCTTCATGGCCCCTGTTTGAGAAAACTGATGAGAAATTCTGACACTTTCTTTTTTGGCTCTGATGGCTAATGCACACCACACAAGTCCCTGACCATACAATGGAATCCTCATCTTGGCCTTAGATCCTAACCACAATAGAAAATCTCAACCAGTATCCTTACCTTTCTCTCTCAAGCCATTTTCTTAAAAAGGCTGCTCATAAATCCCCAGAATACTTTATTATGTAAGTAATAAAACTTTAAATGCTCGTTTGGAATGTGTGTGCTGTCACCAGCTTTGACATCTAAACCAAGCGGTAAGGGTCAACTTTGCTTCCATAGGGTGATCACACCACATAAGGTAAATGTTTAGAATATAAGAAGGGAAAGATGTTGACTAACTGGATGAGGGAATATGGAAGAGGATGGACTCTCTCACTATAGTAGAGAACAAAGCCAAGTCACACATGTGAAAGTCAATTTTGAGTTTTCACAAACTTTAAGTTCTTCCCTGGTGACCCAATGATAAAGAATGCATTTGCAATGCAGGAGGTGCAGGTTTGATCCCTAGGTCAGGAAGATCCCCTGGAGGAGGACATGGCAACCCACTCCAATATTTTTGTTGGGAAAATCCCATGGACAGGGAAGCCTGGTGGGCTGCAGCTCATAGGTTCGCAAAGATTCAGACATGACTGAAGTGAATGAGCAGAGGACAGAACAGTACATAAGCTTTAAAAAATAAAGAGAATGAGAAGAGAAGTAAAGTGAAAAAGCAAACTAGTCAAGGGCCTTTTACATCTGAATTTCTTTGGCCTTTCTCTGTTAAATACATTTTAGCCATTTATTTTAATGTCTGACCATAACTATGTCAACTAAAACAAGGTTACATGATAAAGCAAAAATAATTTTTGATGAAAAAATTCAAAATTGAAAATAATTTAACTGCAGTACACACACACACATGCAGACCTTTAGTCTGATTATCACAGTGGGTCTAGATATCTAAGATGGAAAAATAGGAGTGAGATTAGAGGGGATAAAATAGTCATTGTTCTTTTCTATCTCTTTATCTCAAGTGTGATATTCTCCTATTTTTATATTACAGCTTTGCTTTAAAACCTTCTATAGCTTCCTTCTGTCTGTACAATAATACAAAACAACAACCCCTTCCCCAACCCCCAATCATTTCCTTTGATAGTCCAGTTCTAGTTACATTTTCATCTCAGTGTGACCATTTCCCCCCAGGCCATAAGGTCTACCCATTTATTCAAAATATATTGTTTATTATTAACAAACCTTGTAGTTATGCTCATACCATTTTCCCTACCTGAAAGATCATTCCCCGTCTTTCTGCACTCTTCATATACCACTGTTTTCAAACTCTGACTAAGCCCTCTGTCCTCTGGGATAGCAGTGACCTCTGCTATGACCTCCCTCTAACTTCTCCAAAACATTTGCTCTCCTTATCTTTTCATTTTTTACTCATTATTTTTTAAAAACAGAGGATGTATATGTCCATTTCTGCCATAAAAGAATTTTCAGTGTGATGAGGAAAAAACATTTTAGTCAATTAAAGAACTACGATTTGATCTTCTTCACTTGCCACTAACTAGATCTCATAAAGTGATTAAATCTTACAGAATTTTGATCACATATAAGTGCCAAAGAAATATGGTGTAAGAGACCATTTTTGTCTTTTTTCATGTGTTTATCTGACTTAATCTTTCATTTGAGCCACACATAGTTTTCTTATCTATTACTCATTCCTTTAATCATGGGGAAGATACTAGCTTGCTTCATTAGAACTTATTTTAACACATATTTTCCAATATTTGTATTATCAGTTATGAAAGTGATAATCTTAATCTTCATATACTTAACCCATACCCCTTAGTTGTGAACTTGATTTGAAAGAAAAGGGTAATAGTTATTAGACCCTCCTATATCTTGACACATTTCTTTGTACATGAAGTTACCCAAGAGATATTTGACCCACTTACTTTCTAAAATAATGACTTCTAAGGCAATTTATGGTGACGAAAACAAGTTTGATTTAGACTTTTGAGTACATAGCTGCTGTTCTTAGCCTAAGTGGCTAAAATGAGGAAAATTATTTCATTAAACTTGAAGCAGGTATAGTTTAGCTTCTTAAGGTAGCCCAGTTGTGATGTATGGTATATTCTTTAAGAAAATACCTCTTTTTAGTAAAATTCATGTATAATTTTGAAGGGGAGGAAATAAAGGGGCAGTATTACTCAGGCTTATAATTCAGGATATTCTCTAAATTCATCCATAGCTTTTGTATTTTTTCATCTCCTCAGTGAACATGATGAGTTATTTTTATCAAGAAGGCCATTTATCCAGAGACTGCAAAACCATCCATTCTATTCTCTTGATTGTGTGTGAAGAATACTTATAGCACATTATATAAAATACAGACAGAAGACTCAAAAGTTACCAATGAAACTGATGGATATGATATTTTTTTATTATGACAATATTTCCTTGAAAAAATTGTTTTTGACTACTTATAGAAAACTGTATTTGTTCCATAAAATCCATAATTTCATCTAAATAAAAATCTTTTCAGTCAGCTCTCAAATGCAGTTAGCTAAGTTCTTAAAAATAATGATTCAGAGTTATTAAAGAGTGGAAATGACATACTTACTTGAAATTGTATGAACAATTTAGGCTGAGAACACAATTTCCTGGCATGAAATTTAACCAAGTCTCTTTATTTTTTTTTTCTTTTTATTGTTTTTGCCATACAATGTCATGATATCACCATGGGTTTACATATGCTTCCTCTCCAGAACCCCCCTCCCTCCTCCCTCCCCAGGAAATCTCGCTGCACCAGCCCCGAGCATCAATCCTGGGCTGGCGATTGATTAGACATATGATAATTAACTTGTTTCAATGCCCTTCTCCCATATCATCCCACCCTTACCCTCATCCACAAAGTCCACAAGTCTATTCTATACATCTGAGTTCCTTTTGCTGTCTCGCAAGTTGGGTTCTCATTACCATCTTTCTAAATTCCATATATATGTGTTAATATACTGTATTGTTGTTTTTGCTTCTGGCTTACTTCACTCTGGATAATGGGCTCCAGTTTCGTCCATCTGAGTAGAATTGCTTCAAATGAATTTTTTTTTAATGCTGAGTAATATTCCATTGTGTATATGTACCACAGCTTTCTTATCCATTCATCAGTTGATGGGCATCTAGGTTGCTTCCATGTCCTGGCTATTGTAAACAATGCAGCGATGAACATTGGGGTACACGTGGCTCTTTCAATTCTGGTTTCCTCGGTGTATATGCCCAGCAGTGGGATTGCTGGGTCATATGGCAGGACTATTTGCAGCTTTTTAAGGAACCTCCACACTGTTTTCCATAGTGGCTGTACTAGTTTGCATTCCCACCAACAGTGTAAGAGGGTTCCCTTTTCTCCACATCCTCTCCAGCATTTATTGCTTGTAGACTTTTGGATGGCAGCCATTCTGACTGGTGTATAGTGGTACCTCATTGTGGTTTTGATTTGCATTTCTCTGATAATGAGTGATGTTGAACATCTTTTCATGTGTTTGTTAGCCATTTTTATATCTTCTTTGGAGAAATGTCTGTTAAGTAAAACCAGAGGATCTTGAAGGACACTTGTTCTGTATAGCTATTTCACTTGGAAAGTCAATGAAAATATATTGAACCTCTACTGAGTTCATTTTTTTTTGATTTACAAACTTATTTTAACCATATAATCAGCATAAACATATTTCAGAAAGTTTGTGAAATAGAAGTAGAGAAAGATCACTTACAAGCACTCTAACAAAACTAGTTTTCTGATTTGGAGTATGACTTATTTTCTTGGGTTACTTTGAACAAGCTATTTAATTTCTCAGAGATGCTGACTATATCCTGAAACAAGCAAAAATACTACCTTGCTGAGTTAGAGTAAAAATTGGAAATTATATACAAAATTTTGTAGTAAGTTTAACAAATTCTAAGAGCAAGATAAGGCATAAATTCACAAAATAGTTAGGAAAAAACATGTTAGGTAGAAAATTATTTGCTTTAATATATTGCTTGCCAAAATTTTCCTAATAAGTGTGGTTCCATCAATTTTTATTGTATGTGTTGTATGCAGATACACACACAAGACAGATTTTCCCCATAAAGTTTGAGTAAGAAGTCTCTTTGCTGCACAGAGATGATTTTGGGTTTTCCTGAACTATCAGTTCTAGGGATTCACTTCATTTATCTCTTTTGTAGGAGCCTGTGATCACTGAACCCTATGACTTCCTTTCTTTCTTGGTTTAAGTTTTTGCTTCGTGGAACACATTCAACAATAACTGCATGAGTGGCCTAGTTCAGGTTTCCTGGAGACTGGTTGATGCTCCAACAGAAAGAAAAGCATATACATATCTAGAATACATGTTGATTCCTGTCACGTTAGATAGCTGCCCCTCTCAGAAAGGATGGTCCTGAGAATCAACTTGTCACAAAGGGTATGGTTGAAGAAATGTTGCCATAATGTGACTCAGAATTGGTCTTTGTTTCAGTCTACAGTCATGCCATCTTGAGCGTGTGGGATCTCGTCTGATCTTGGAAGCTAAGCAGGGTTGGACCTGATTATTAGTTGGATGGGAGAGTTGGTCATTGTTTCAGCAGTAGCTAGATCAGTGTTGGTGGGTGATGCCTTGTGCTATGAGGCCCATGAATGGTCTTTGATGCTGCCACTATGACTACTTTGGTGAAGAATTCATTGTTATAAGACAGGTTAAGTTGGAAGAGAGAGGCTGGTTTATGTCAACTGAGTAAGGCATTCAGTCTACTTGGTTGTTCAGTGCCTCTACCATAGTGGGTTCTCTCTGATGGGCATTGGTGGTGATGGTGGTTTAGTCCCTAAGTCGTGTCTGACTCTTGTGACCCCATGCGTTGTAGCCCACCGAACCCTTCTGTCCATGGGATTTCTGAGGCAAGAATACAGGAGTGGGTTGACAATGCCTTCTCCAAGGGATCTTCTTGATCCAGGGATTGAACTCATGTTTCCTGTGCCTCCTGTATTGGCAGGCAGATTCTTTACCACTGAGCCATGTGGGAAACCCCATATATGTAAAGAAATGATCCATTTCTAAAATAAGCTTGGCCTCTCTCCTCCTATATCAGTTTCTCATAAGGGATGGGGGGAAAGTGTCCTTATGTCAAAAAGGTCTTTATATTCACTTTACACTTAATCTATCTTGATCTAGCTCTTCAGATCTACAACCATGTATATTGTTGTGGGTCTTATTAATATATATTGGCTCTAACCTATATCTCCTTTTGTCAAGTGCTTTTCTTTGTTTAATGGGCCAGCATCTCTCTGGATTATGTTGTGAGTGCTAAGTCACTTCAGTCGTGTCTGACTCTTTGTGACCCCATGGACTGTAGCCCACCAGGCTCTTTTGTCCATGGAATTCTCCAGGTAAGGACACTGGAGTGGGTTTCCATGCCCTTCTCCAGGGGGATTATGCTGTGAGTTGCCTCTAATTTTTTGTCTGTTAGCTAGGAGGATCAGTGGAAGGAGATCTTCAGGAGTGTGTATTGTCCTAAAAGGCAGAGGCCTCTGCATCACCTTGAAAAATGGGAGCATTCTGACCCTTAATGGGTAGGACTGGGCCATTTTTGAAAACCTAGAGGTTGGGGGAAACTCAGGTCCCTAATTTCTTGTCTGATTCACCCATGTGTCTCCACCAAAGCTTTGGAGTCTCACTTCCTAATCTGAGTTCTGATTTTTGCATAGCACAGTTGCTAGAATTGACAAATCAACTTTCTCTGGAACTCACTTTGCTTATAATTAAGTCCTAGATCTGATATTTAGTTTTTTTGGCTCCTGACATCAGCATACATAAACCTCATTTTCTTTCCTCAATGCATCAACAGCAACTGCCATTCTATCCCATTGTCCTTATAATAACAACCTCTTCAGAACCTATCAAGTGCCCGAGATAGTGCACCTGCTGGTACATTTTCTTTAATTGATTTCTCATCCCACTTCACAATCAATGTACATTTAAATTTTTTCACTGCTGTAATATGCCAGTTGCTATCCTCATTCCAATTACCACCCATGATGCCCTTCTTATTGCCAGCCAGCTGGTGATGATCTAACTCCAAAATCTCATTTTTAGACTCTGCTTCCTCAACCACTTCTGATAAGGATTGTTTTAGTAGGGCTCCTCAGGAAATAGTCTCAAGAAGGAAATTTGTATTCAAGATGTTTATTCAGGAATGCTCTTAGGGATCCTTGTGAAGAAGTGAGAGAGTTGGACAGACTTAAAGTTGAACTACAAGACAGAACATAGGTCTCAGCTTATCTAAAAGGGAGCTCTGGAGCTGAGATGGCTCTTCAGAGTGATTGCAAACTGAAGATAGATGCCTTAACATTTATACCCACTGTTACTGGGACAATGTCCACAGCATCTCCTAACACTACCTTTTACCAAAGCACCACGGTCAGAGATAGTCTGGCATCCAGATACTGGATATTTTTAACATGATTCTATGCCTCCTTATGATCGTCGTCTAATTTCTTCTTTTCTTTGAAAGATTGAAATTGAGGAGACCCAGCTCCTTTGATTAATTAGTTCAGATGCACAGGGCAACAATAGTGCCCTATTTGAAGAGTTTGCTTCTTCTGAATTGAGGTATGTATTCTTGACAATGCTTTCCCACCATAGCCAATTCTGCAATGTTCTTGGAAGTGTGTGCTGGAATTATTATTTACCCATCTTCCCTGTGTCTCTCTGCCCTTTTCCCAATTTTGAATCTTCCTTACAGCCAACCCCTCATTATACAAGATTTTTTTCAGACTTCTCATGTCTGTGGTAACATGGGTCCATTTTTTCTATTATCCTTTTTTATTTTTTGTAGGTCTTTTAATGGGGCAAATAACTTTGGGAACTATTTAGTTCCCAAAGTTTAAATAGTTTAAACCTGCTTTTGTGATGCTTCATTGAGCTTCCAGTTACTTTTTATGGAGTTGCAGTATAATTTTAAATATTTCCTCTGTAAAAAGATATCTTCTTATAAGACACCTGGCACTGAGAGGTGTTGATGTTAAAACAAATTACTAATTGACTGTGAAAACTCTGGAATATCAATTTTACTGATCTCTTTGCTTGAAATGGTTACTATCCCTTTTAATATACATACCTGACTTTCAAGGAGAGATCTAAGTTCCTCATAGAATTTAGCCTTCAGGCTATTATTTGTAATCTTTGAGGAAAAAATATAAAATCAAATGTATATCTTTTATGAATATATTATATTATTTTAAAATATAATTATTAAGTCAATAAAAGACATAAAGTTGAAGGAAAGTTTCTCAAATTCTACTCTTTTAGAAAAGTTGTAGCAAGGGGCTAAAATTGCCTTTAGGCAGTTTATTCAGAAGTAGTAGAAAATGTTTAAAAATATGATCTTCTTCTTTGCTGAGACTGTAAAAGATAATCTTAAAGAGGCACTCACAAAACATAAGCTCCTTCTCTGGGAAAAAGAATCATCACCCTTGTTATCCTGTGAAAATTCATCTTCTTCTCTTCAGCTGAGACAGAGACACGATCTGTCCTTCCCTGTTGGTACCATCTGTGTCCAAATGAGGCTGTTACTCTAACTCAAAGCAGACTTGCAAGAATAAAATAATCAATCTTCATCATATTGCTGCACTTTCGACAGTTAATTTTCTAGAGTAATTTGTCATTGTGAGGAGCACACGATTTGTCTGAATTTGTGTCAAAGGTTATTGACTGAATTGTCACCTCATCTTTTCAGTCAATCTATAAATATGGGCAAGTTTGGGCAGAAGCTAATAGTCTCTTGCTGAGTGGATGAGATTGTCCAAGTTAGGCAGCTGATAAGAGATAGAAATGTCTATTGTTCCACTCATCTTTTGTGCTAGCGTTGACTTAACGTTAATCCTAGAAACTTCTAGTGTCTTATTCATTTATTTTTCCCTATAAAATGGGGTTAACAGTAGTCGTGACTATAGCCAAGATTCCATGAAAGCTTTTCTATGTATTAAAATTTAAAACTTTATGACAGTGACCCTATATTTTCCACAAAATTGAGGGTAAAATATTTTTATTTAACTTCTGTTGTATTTTTAGGGAGAGTGTTTTTTTTTTTTTTTGAAAAGCCTTGTTATGTTTACACTAAACATAATTATCAACTTCAAATCAGATTCTTATTCCTTGTTTATATCCAGATTCTGATATTGAGAGCATGGCTACAGGCTATCTGAGGGATTTTATCATGTTTACTGATTTGTTACCCTTTTTACTCACTTTAACAGTCTAATAAGAATAATCAGGTAATAAACTTTTATCAGGAAATAACCATTCTCAATTCTTGCCACTGGTATGTTTCCTCGTTAAGGCCAGGGACATGGATGGTGGAGAAGCAGAGAGGAGAAAACAGTTCACATAGTATGATTAACACTAGTAAAAATGTTTAGCTGGATATCTTTTTAAGTGGATAATAGTAGAATGTTGTTGTTGTTCAGTCACTAAGTCATGTCTGACTCTTTGTGACCCCATGGACTACAGCACGCAGACATCCCTGTCCCTCACTATCTCCTGAAGTTTGCTAAAGTCCGTGTCCATTGAGTCGGTGCTGCTATCTAAAATTGTAGAATAGATTAGTTTAAAATATATCTAGCCCTGAAATATATAGTTGAATTATTTTTCATGTGTGTGTGCTCAGTCTCTCAGTCATGTCTGACTCTTTGCAACTCCATGGACTGTAGCCCTCCAGGCTCCTCTGTCCATGGAATTTTCCAGCAAGAATACTGGAGTGGGTTGCCATTCCTTTCTGCAGGGGATCTTACCAACCCAGGGATGAAACTCACATCTCTCTCCTGTATTGGCATGCAGATTCTTTACCATTGGAGCCACCTGGGAAGCCCTGTTTTTCATAGGTGTCAATTATCTTTGCTAGTTCTTCCAGGAAACCTGAAAGAGCAAGGAAGCAGATTCTCCCCAGAGCCTCCAGAGAGGAATATAGGCCAGCTGACACCTTGGCTTTAGCCTGGTGAGACCCATGTTAAACTTCTGACCTGTGGAACAATAAGATAAATTTATGTTGTTTAAGTTGTTTGTAGTCATTTGTTAGGGCCACCATAGAAAACTAATGGAGAAGTGAAAGCCATCTGCATTTTATAAATGAGCAGACTGAGTCAGGATACATCTTTAAACACAGATTTTTATCTGAGTTCTTAGCAGTGCCTGGCATATGATAAGCCTTTAATGTATTTGTAGGATGAATGAATAAATAAGGGAATAAATGGATTTTTTATGCATTCTTCCTAAACCAATGCATATTTAACTCTCTCTCAAGCTAGGTATTTTCTTAATGGAAATATTTTACCTAGTCAGTGATTCTACACAACTATTCTGCTTATATCATTGCTCTCTGAGGGTTTCCCAAATATAACCCCTCCATAATGTGCAGTATATTTGAAAAGCAAAATAGAGAGCCATCAGAAATTCAATAAGAGTATACATTAATTATTCAATAAAATAGGAGCACTATTTTGTTATAGTTCCTGTGTGATTGGAAAACATATAAATTTTATTGGCCTCCTCAATTTCAACCCAAATCCAGTAAATATTGATAACTCCCTCTGCTTCTTAGTGCAGAGAATGCTAGACAGTGCTTTCTATATGAGAAACAGCTCAATTACTACTTTTTTCTTGAAACTCAGAACACTTATATTTGTGACTTATGATCTGAAAACTTGCAAACACCTCTGCAGCCATTATATATTTTTTTGTCCACAATATCTTAACATTAACAGTGTATCTATAGACAAGAACTTTTTATATTTTCTTTCCAACTGTCTAGGGGAATGACTGCATATCTACATGTCTCTTTAAAGTACTCCTGTCACCAAAACCTGGGGCAACTCACATCCAAAGGCCCACTCTCCCCCCTGACTATCAATGGGTAAGAGCTTTACAGATGGAGTAGGCAGAAGGAGGGGCTATGCACAAAAACAGCACAGTCAGCTGAGAGTCACCTTGAAATTGGTCATCTTGATTGTTTTGAGTACAGTTAATCTTTGGTTCTAGGGTCAATTTGTTCTCTTTTGTTGAGGTCAACTCTCAGGAATGTGGCAGCTTTATGTCATGGCTACAGTCCAGTTATAATGTAGTTAATTTCTTCCACCTGGTGGAGATTTTGGTATCTATAAGACCACTCAAAGGATATGGGACAGAATATTATCTAAAGTCCTTGAGGAGGAATTCTTATTATTTTGTCTTGTTTGACTTTTTTTTTTTTAACTTCTGCATTTTCTCATTTCTCTGATTAAACTTGTTTTCTGGCTAAAGTTTTTCTACAGACAAGACGCAGGTAGAGGAAATGGGAGGGGGAAGAACCAAAAGGTCTTGCTCCATCTTACCCCTACTTTCTTGTTTTCCCTGTAGTTAACTTCCATATATCACATAGCCTAGAAATTAGACCAAACTTCACATATGTTCCAGTACTGGTACAAATCAATACTCCAATTTCAATTGCTCTGGAAAATTACAGCCTATTCCTTGGGGAAGGTATCCATGAAGCCCTAAATTTTGTGTAAGTCATGTAGCCTTATTACAAGAAGCTTATCACAGGGTACCTGAATTTTGTAATAATATTTCCCTTTTATTTTGACTATCATGGCAACAGATAAATGCAATGTTTTATTTATAGATATAATATTTAAGTGGTTTCATAAAAAGTTGAGATAACTTCACTTTAGATTAAAAAAAAAAGGACAACCCAAAGATTTGGGAACAGATCTAGGTCTTGAAATATATGTGTAAAATTTAATTAAACAGAAAACAGGAAAATAGACTACTCTGATGAGTAGAGCCTGGATAAAAGCAGGTTTTTATCCAGCCTGCTTCATAATGGGAAACTACAGGATGTTTTAGGAGAATACAAAGAGACTAGTTTAAATAAAATTAATTATAAATTAATAAGAACTATAGGAAATAAACTTAAAAAGTTATGTTGGAGCCAGAGGGTAAAAAGTTTTGCAAGAAAAAAAAGGAATTTGAACCCACTCTCAAATCATTTAGTTTAGTTGAAAGTCTTTTAAGATGAACAGTGAAAGTGTTTTATATGTTCAGAAAATGTTGCCTACTATGTATTTTAAAATATGAGTGGCTGTTTAATTCATAATGAATGACTTTCAAAAATATAAATCTGTTCAAATGACTTGATAGCATAAACATATAGGTTTACAAGTAGGATGGTTATAGATAAGCACACTTTATGTATTTGAAGACATGACTTTCGAGATTGCACATGAATGAAACTTGAATAGGAAATAGTGGACAGGAGACGTGGTGAATAGGAAATAGTGGACAGGAGACGTATTGAATAGGAAATAGTGGACAGTAGACATATTGAATAGGAAATAGTGGACAGGAGACGTGTTTTAGATGGACATTTATGGATGTGGTGAGTTTCAATACATGCTTATTGAAGCCTCTTGCTCTTACTGTTTTAGTTGAATATAGTGTTGAGATGAAAGCCTCATGTTCAGCCTGGTGCGTCAGGTCTCAAAGGATTAACCTGGTGATTAAAAAAAAAAAAAACGCACTCTGATGACATGTTGTATCCAACTGACTGAGATGAAATAAATTGACTTTTTCTAAAATGCCTGTGTTGAAAAATTCAAGTGATTCAAGTGTACAATGTTCCTCAAAAAAGGGTGCAGGAAACAGGGTGAAACTTTTTCATCAAAACAAGTTGAGCAATTTAAAATATTCGTGGAGATAAATGTAAATTTCATGCTTCAAGGAAAAATCTAATAAATGTTTAACATGTTATTTCATGAGACAGACTTGTGCACATTGTTGACAGAGGGTTTAAGATGGAATAGACATTGCAAGTTGACACAACATTTAAACTTTTTAGAAGATGAAAAAATACTATTTCAAATATTTCTTTTTCTGTTAGTTTTGAAAAGAATTTTCAGAGACAGGTGAAATAAAATGTCACTTTCAAGCTGGTTTAAGGAAAACACCAAAATTGATTCTAATGAATTGCAATCATGAATCACAATTCCTGTTACTTCACAGAATATTGGACAGGGTATTAAATTTTTATTTTGATGATCAAAGATTATATGTCACAATAATTTTAATGCAGTTATTCTCAGCTAAGGTGCTATTTAGTTGGAGTGACTTTTATAATATACAGTGTGAATTACAGGTGTAAAAGCCATTAATTATTGGAACAAGTCTATCCCAGCCATAGGAGCTTAGGATGTTCCTATCTATAGGATGGTCCAGAGTCAGGTTGCGGTAAGACAGGTTAGGCTTCTGTAACAAGCAGAAATCTCAGAATTTTTTGGACCCCCAGTCTCAGCACAGACACATATTATGGTTTGCTGTACATTTGTTTCTTTATAACAATCTTGTTCTTACAATGAACTTTTACCCTGCATTTTATTTTCTTTCTTTCTTTTCTCCCTTCCTACCTTTTGTTCTCTTTTGCTTTGTTGCTATTCAGTCGCTCTGTTGTGTCTGACTCTTTGTGATCCCATGGACTGCAGCACACCAGGCTTCCCTGACCTTCAGCATCTCCTGGAGTTTGTTCAGACTCATGTCCATTGATTTGATGATACCATCCAACCATCTCATCCTCTGTCATCCCCTTCTCCTACTGCCCTCAATCTTTTCCAGCATCAGGGTCTTTTCTTTGAATCAGTTCTTTGCATCAGGTGACCAAAGTATTGAATCTTCAGCTTCAGCATCTGTCCTCCCAATGAATATTCCGGGTTGATTTCTTATAGGATTGACTGGTTTGATCCAAGGATTGAACCCACATCTCCTGCATTCCAAGCAAATTCTTTATTGTTTGAGCCAGCAGGAAAGCTCCTTCTTTTACTTAAGTTTTCCTGCACTTGCACCATAAAACCAAAATAAACAATTTAACAATTCCACTTGATATTGAATCTTTCTAACTTGTTTTGTTTTTTTTCAGTTTATTTTCCAACCTTTCACCATCTTTTATTCCTGATAACATTAATGCTCCAAAATGCTTTGATTTTTAAATTAATTGATACAGTGGAGAAGGAAATATTTATTGACACCTAGCAATAAAAGCATTTATTAATGTTAATTATACCTCTGAGCAAGGGACTTGTGTTTGATCACCTGCCAAGAGGAAGGGAGCCATCATGGGAAGATAAGGTCAAGGAATCATGGAATCATCAGGGACCTGGGAACTGAGAGATGTGGCTAAGCTTTTCCCTCAGAGATGAATGGAAATGAAGGGAAATCTGGGGAGCTAGTAGGGTTGAAAGTGAAAGTGTTAGTTGCTCAATTGTGTCTTACTCTTTGCAAACTCATGGACTGTAGCCTGCCAGGCTCCTCTGTCCATGGAATTCTCCATGCAGAAATACTGCTGTGGATAACCATTCCCTTCTCCAGAGAGTCGTCAGGGATCAAACCCAGGTGTCCAGCATTGCAGGCAAATCTTTACCATCTGAGCCACCAGGGAAGCCCAGTAGGACTGAGGGTAGACAAAAATAGAGGACAGTAGAGCAGAAGAATGATGTATTGCAAGACAAGGCAGAAGCCAAGTGTGAAATAAATTCATATTTTATGGCAAGACAAGGAAAATTTAATGTAAAAATTCTTCCCTGCCCTTCATCTGGCCCTCTCTCCCACTACTGTGCATTATGTATCTGCATTATGCATCCACCAAACCTCCCCACTGGCAGAAATATCTGCTCAACTATAAACAGCAGCATCCTCCTAGCATCAACAAGACAGCTCCTTGAAAGATAACATTCTCTTTTGATCTCATAAGGAGATCAAATGGCACTTAGATCTGGATTGTGTAAACTGTCAATAATACATCATTTGATGTAGAGCCCTCTGTCTCAAAAACTTATGTAACTGTGCCTTGACTTCTAATGGATAGGTCAGTCCTCAGAGCTTTTTGAGATGCTCTTCCTGGATTAAAATCCTCAAATTTAGCTCAAGTAAAATTTTCCATTTCTTTTAGATAAACTGATTAATTTTTCATTAGCACAGTTTATTGAATTGAAGAAATGTCATGGGGCTTTGTCAAGAAATGTCATGGCCATAAGATTTTTAATTGCTTGAGTTATTGCAATGTAAGCGCCTATAATTTTTCATCATTTTTAATAACAAATTCTCCCAGATACACATATTTTATGTAAGTGTCTGATCTAATGTAAATTAAGTTTAAAAATGGGAACTAATTCCATACCTGATAGATTCAAAGACATTACAAAGAAAAATCAGAGGTCATAATAAAAATTCCAGCTCCCTGTGAACTTAGGGAAATTTTAGTAGATGAGATTTTTTTTCTCAACAGAGGTTGTATCAATTAAAAATTGCTCTGGAGGGTTAATGAAATCTATAGTTTACACATGTTTTATTTGTTTTTTTTTTCCTTGTGAATCTCTGCACATCTCTATGCATTTGGGGTCTTTGGATGTGTGATGGTTAAACTCATGTGTCAACTTGATGGACCACAGTGTGCCCAGATTAATTATTTCTGGGTATGTCTGTGAAGGTGTTTGCAAATGAGATTAACATTTGAAGGGTTCCCAGGTGGCGCTAGTGGTAAAGAACCCACCTACCAATGCAAGAGGCTTAAAAGACCCTGGTTCAATCTCTGGGTCTGGAAGGTCTCCTGGAAGAGGGCATAGCAACCCACTTCAGTATTCTTGCCTGGAGAATCCCATGAATAGAGAGAGGAGCCTGGAGGGGTACAGTCCATAGGGTCTCAAAGAGTTGGACATGACTGAAGTGACAGCACACACAACATTTTGAAATAATGGGGTTAGTAAAGTAGATTGCCCTCCCCATTATGGGTGGGCATCCAATCCTTGAGGGCTTGAAGAGAGCAAGAGGCAGAAGAAGGAGGAATTTGTTCCCCTTTTTTTTTGCCTCACTGTTGAATTGAGACATCTCATCTTATTTTCTGTGGGCCTTGGGTTGGGATTTATACCAATTAACGCTTCTGGTTCTCAGGCCTTCACTTTTGAACTGAAGTATGTCACTGGCTTTCCTGGGTCTCTAGTGTGCAGATGACAGATTGTAGAACTTCTCAACCTCCATAATCACATGAGTCAAGTTCTCATAATTCTGTTCCTCTATAACAATACTTACTACCAAGATCTGTACTAGTAAGGTTTTCCAGAGAAACAGAGCCAGTAGGCTCTGTTTATAATGTATTAAATATTCCAGAGATGTATTCGTTTTATTTTTTCCAAAGGGATAAGGCTAAGTTGATAAGCTATACCATTCTCTTCTAATTCACCCATTTCAGCTTTTTGTTTTATTCACTTCTTTCTTCCAATTGTCTTAGTTTTAATTGTTGCTTTTTTATTTTTAATTTTTGAGAGGCTACTTTAAAAGTAAAAACAATTAAGAATATAATTTTATCTTCATTACAAAGCCTTTTATTTTAAAAGAATTTTAGATTCACAAGCATTGCAAAGAAAGCACAGAGCTTTGATCTGTTCTCCCTGATTTTCCTGCATGTTAATATTTTATGCAATCATGCTACATTGATCAAAATAAGAAATCGACATTAGTACTATTCAATTAAGGAAAATACACATTTAATTTCACCAGTTTACCCAATGTGTCCTTTTTCCAGATGAAATACATGGCATTTAGACATTATGCTTGATTAGTCTCCTCAGTCTGTAACAACTTCTGAATCTTTTCTTATACTTCATGATTTTGAAACATTTCAAGAGTGATGGTCATATATTTTGTAGAATATCCCTAAATTTTGATTTGTCTGATATTTTCTCATTATTAGCCTAGGGGTATAAAGTTTTGTGAAGAAGAACACAGATATGAAGCGTCCTTCCCATCATATAGTATAGGGGGTGGTTGATACAAATACAGTATCATTAATGATGTTAACTTTGATCACTTGGTTAAAGTGGCGTCTATAAAGTCAATATTTTCCCCTTTCTGTTCTCCATTAATTAGAAGGAATAGCAGCCTCCAATAAAATGTGAACTCCAAATATCTATCAAATGCTAAATGTTTAAACACACTCTTGTACATCCAAATGATGGAATAATTTTCAGTAATAAAAAGAATAAGACTACTAATGCTGCAAAAATACAAATGAGTCTTGAAAGCACTATGTTATATGCAAGGAGCAAGATGCAAAAGACAACATACTGTATGATCCCTTTTATATTAAATTCTGGATAAGATAGAAATCAGATCAATGCTTTCCAGAGCCTGGCTGTGAGAGAAGGAAATTGAGTATAAGGAATTATGCCCTTTTGTGTGATGGAAATATTACTCTTAATTGCATAGTGATTACATGACTGTTTGGGGTTGTCAACATTTTTAGTAACTGCATATATTACAATAAGGTTTACATGTATATTATAATATTTGTATATATTGTAATATTACAATTTTCTGTATATAAAATATATCTCAGTAAACCTATCTTAATAAAAATGTAGAGCCTAAACAGCTTACTATAGATGAGGCTGACAGTCATCATTAAATACCCATGAGGAAATACTGAGTTCCCATTATAAAAAGTGGATCTCAGGGTGGAGCATATGAAGGGAAAGTGAAGGTTCACAAATAATGACTCTGTCAGAGCCCCATCATAGAACCCTGAACACTCAATACTCTCCTAAAACTGATAGTTTCCTATTCAAAGTAAAAAACAAACCTTGGTTTCAGGGGTTTTTTGGACTATTGAAGCATATTATATCTACAAATGTGGAAGAACTAGCCACTCCATGAGGACAGTCCTTAACCAATGGCTTAACAGAGGTAGTGGGTGAATCCCCACACTCCCTTATTCCCTTTAGGACTGGGCTCCGATATGCACACAGCATCCTGTTTGATAAAGTACTCGTCATTCTTTTCTTCCCTTCCCTCCCTTCCTCACTGCCCTACTGGTGCTTCCCAGGATCACAGACTCAACAAACCGCTTTTGCTCTTATCTTGTGGCCTCCTTCTGAGGGAAATCTATCCCTGAAAATATTTGGGATGAATTTATGTTAATAAGTAGCACCATCCCCAAAGTTTCATGAGAAGACAGCACTCCCTACAGTGGGAATTAAAAATGCCAAAGCAAGGTTGTCCTCACACTAATATAAAGTGAAAAGATCGCTCAGTTGTGTCCGACATTTTGCGACCCCACAGACTATACAGTTCATGGAATTCTCCAGGCCAGAATGCTGGAGTGTGTGGCTGTTCCCTTCTCCAGGGGATCTTCCCAACCCAGGGATCAAACCGAGGTCTCCTGCATTGCAGGCAGATTCTTTACCAGCTGAGCCACAAGGGAAGCCGTCTCACTAATACAAGGCCCCTACTTTCTATTAGTAAGAGGCTCTGTGGAGCAAATTCCCAGAGATAGTGAAGATGGGGAAGCCTGGCGTGCTGGAGTCCAAGGGCTTGCAAAGTGTCAGACATGACTTACTGACTGAACAACAATAACTGTGGTGTTCAGGGAGTGGTGACAGAGACTCTCTCCTCGAGCTAACTTTACTCAGGTTCTTTGAATCCTTTTCTCAACCTTGAACTTTGGGCTTCCATGTTTGTCTTTGTTGTTTAGTCACTAAGTTATGTCCAACTCTTTTGCCACCCCATGGTAGTTTATTTAGTAATTTATCCAAAGTCACACAGTGAGTTAATAGTGGTGCCAGATTTTGAAATTAAGTAATAGAATTTCAAAGCTCTACCATTAACCATCATGAAGTGCTGTTTGCTGTGTGCTCAGTCATGACCAATTCTTTGCTACCACATGGACTATAGTCCACCAGGTTCTGTCCATGGGTTTTTCCAAGCAAGAATAGTGGAGTGGTTTACCATTCTTTCTCCAGGGAATCTTCCTGATCCAGAGATCTAACTCACATCACCTGCATTGCAAAAGGTTTCTTTACCACTGAACAACTTGGGAAGTCCATTTGTCTTTACAAGGCCCAATTTAAGCAAAAATGCTGCTAAGTATTTTAGCAAGAATTCTCCACTCTTAGTATCTGATCACACTGGTCTGCCTTCAGTGGGAATCCTGTCAAGTTGGTTTAGTCAGAATTCTCCCAGGCAGTAATGTTTCCATCTCAACTTGATCCTTGTCATAAATCCCCACTTGTCCTTGGACAGTTTGGAATTGAGCCTAGTTCTATACTGAGGCCTCTTTCCTCTACTGCAATCATTCCTAAGTAAAACCTATTTTTACTGCTTTAACTACCATCTAGCTCTGGTTTTCTTTGACAGTATACACAATTGTAGATCCCAGAACAAAAGAAGTATAGGATTAGCATTACTTCAAACTTTTCTGCCTTTGGTTCAAAGTAATCCCAGGTTCAAAAGCAGTGGTTTCAATGATCCCCATTGTAAAAGAGAAGAACTAGAGATGCTGGAATCCAGTCCAAGGCTCAAGTAGATAGATTTTTAAGTATTAGGTGTTCAATTAGCCAACTCTACTGGTACAGATTACAGAAAGTATTTGAAGCCCAATTTGAAATGCCACAAAAATCATATAAGAGTTTGGCATTTTTTCTCTTTGGTCATTTCAACTTAAAAGTATTCATGCTTTCATGAATGATGAAAAAGTAAATTGAGTGATGATGGTCTGGGACAAAAAATATTAGGAAGTTCAAGATCTCTTAATAAGCAACACCTATGGTATCCAGGGGGATATTTTGGAAGGACATTATAACTGCAAATAAATGTGGAGAACTATTATAATACCTGGAGACCTACTTGAATTAGTTCACCAGATATTATTTTGTTTTGGGTACATGTGAAAAAAGAAACAATGAAAAATCTTAGAAAGAGATTACACAAAAATTAAAGAAATGGATGTAACAACAGCTTGTAGTATTGTTATCCTGGCTGGTAAATGTTTCTGAAAGGAGTTCAAAATGAATATTTAATGGAAAGAAAACTAGGTCATTAACACTTTGATCAACATTCACAGCATGTTGCTAGTTTGTGTTATTCTTTTCATGCCACCACATATAACTATTATAATAGTAATAAGAGAAAATTTTATTTTTTTCATTACTTAGGCAAATATTGTTATATTATACATATTAAGTATATATATACATACATATATATATATATGTTATATACCCATATCTATGGTAGTTGGATAATATTTGGTATCATTTCTATGAGTCACTGACCACTGATCAATTGATCAAAATGATTTTGGGGTGAATTATCATACAAAATGTGGCAGAGATATGAATAATTTCCTGTGTACTGAAGATTATTTGTAGTCAAGATAATAAGAACAAGAGAGAAATTGTTAATAAGCTAAACAAATAACATCTTCTCAGAGTCACTTTTGTCAGAAGAATAATGTATGAATGTAATATTTCAGGATTAGTTCTCTAAATTACTTTATTCCTAACATATATGATTATTTCTTAGAATTTTAGCTACTAATGCATTTTTTTTCTGTATCTACTGTTAAAAAATATCTAAATAATGCAAGAATTTCTTCATGTGCCTTTTTTTAAATTAAATTTATTTATTTATTTTTTCCTTTACATTATCGTGTTGGTTTTGCCATACATTGACATGAATCCACCATGGGTATACATATGTTCCCCTTCCAGAACCCCCCTCCCACCTCCCTCCCAATTCCACACTGAAACATGTAAATTATCATATGTGAAATGAATCGCCAGCCCAGGTTTGATGCATGATACAGGGTGCTCAGGGCTGGTGCACGGGGATGACCCTAAAGAGCCTCTTGCAACAACAACAACAACAAGTCTCTTTTCTTGTTCATTTCCTGTATAGTTGTCCTATATATATTTTTTAAAGTATTAAAATTTTTTATTGAAGTATAGTTGATATACAATGTTGTTAGTTTCTGGTGTACAGCAAAGTGATTCATATACATGCAAAGTGATTCATCTACATATAGTATTTAAGTGGAAGTTCCCAGATGGCTCAGTGGGTAAAGAATCCACCTGCAGTTCAGGAAACGTAGGAGATGCAGATTCAACCTCTGAGTCAGGAAGATTCCCTGGAGTAGGAAATGGGAACCCACTCCAGTATTCTTGCCTGAGAAATCCTATGGACAGGGGAGCCTGGCAGGCTGCAGTTCAAAGGATTGCAAAGAGTCAGACAGACGGAGCAACTAGCACAGCACATGGTATTTAAGTACACTCGAATTGTTCATTGAGATTGTTGAGATTTTGTTTTAAATTTTGCATTTGAGAAGAACCTTTATTTATCTTTCTTCCTGCTCACCCCCTTTGCAAAGGAGTCAGAGGCATCCTTAGGGACAGGGGTCAGCCCGTCCCTCTTTTCAGTTGCCTGAGGAGAGGTTAAAGGGCAAGGACTTGCATTCCCAGAAATTGTCAGGATTCTGAGAATAAGAGGGTGCCACATTTGGAGGCCTGTGGAAGATCAGGAAGAGGTAATTAGGAAGTTTAGCAGGAGACTGGCCTTAGATCTAGTAGTATTATCAGTGATAGCTGTAGTTACAGCAGAAACAATACCATTCACTCGTGAACAACAGCATCAATACTAGATGTTGAGCTTCTGCTGTACGCCTGGTGCCCCTCAATGCGCTTTTTACATGTGAGAGTTTCACCCTTTCAACAAACCTGCAGGGGAAGTTGTATAATTCTTATTTTACTGTCCTGTCTATTAATGGCAGTGTAGTATCAGTTCAGTTCAGTTCAGTCGCTCAGTCGTGTCTGACTGCAACCCCATGGACCTCAGCATGCCAGGCCTCCCTATCCATCATCAACTCCCGGAGTTTACCTAAACTCATTTGCATTGAGTCAGTGATGCCATCCAACCATCTCATCCTCTGTCATCCCCTTCTCCTCCTGCTTTCAATCTTTCCCAGCATTGAAGGTCTTTTCAAATGAGTCAGCTCTTCGCATCAGGTAGCCAAAGTATTGGAGTTTCAGCTTCAACATCAGTCCTTCCAATAGTCTTCAAATATTATTGTACACCTATTTCTCACATCAATTCTATCAGTTTTTGCCTCATATATTTTGTGTTTCTATTTTATGTTGTGTATATATTTGTAAAAAGAGTGGATCTACCCTTTTGTCATTATGAAATGTTTCCGTTTTCTCTAGCAACTTTTACTTTGAAGTCTATTGTATCTGATATTAGTGTAGCCACTTCAGCTTTCTTGCAGTTGCTGTTTTCATGATATATCTATTTTCATATTTTTACTTTCAATCAGTTTGTGTTGTGGAACACTAAGTACTTCTCCTGTAGACAGCATATAGCTGTATTATTTTATTTTAGCCAATCTCACAATCTTTGCTTCATGTGCCTTTTGTTTATAGCTTACAGATTTTTAAGATATAAGTGTGCTTCTTATATAATTGTGTTTCTTATTCACATCGGTAAATCTAAAATTTCTACAAATAGGGCATAAGCGTGCTTGATACAGGCTTTCCAAGTGGCACAGTGGTAAAGAATTGCCCTGCCAATGCAGGAAACCCAAGAGAAACCCAAGAGACATGGGTTTGATTTCTGGGTCAGGAAGATCCCCTGGAGAAGGAAATAGCAATCCACTCCAGTATTCTTGCCTGGAAAATTCCATGGACAGAGGAGCCTAGTAGACTACAGTCCACTGGGTCACAAAGACTTGGATATCACCTAGCAACTGACACACACATTTGCTTGATATAGTTGGGCATCTAAATGCAGATTCTGACAATATGGCTGTCCAAAAACTCAGCAGTGTGTGCAAGTAGAAAAAATAGATGATCAGTTTTGCACAAACATTTCAAGTCTTCAGTAATTTAGGAAGCCTGTGACTTGCCACAGTTGAGACCAGTCACAGGATGCCTTCCAGGGAGAGTTAAGTAAGGAATTCTGTAACATGAGAAGAAAAACATAGTGGTGACTGGCTCTGTGTGATCTAAGGCAAGAAAATCAGTCATCACTGGAAACATTCCACTATTCGGGTAAAATATATTGAAGTTTTCAAGGAAAACATAAGGAGCCCACTCTCACTAAACAATAGAATAGCATTCATGGATAATATACCAAGAGAAGAGCCCTCATCACCCATCATGTGGCAGAAAGAACACAGGCTTGGAAGTTGAGAGATGTGATTCACAATTTTTTCCCTATATGTTATTTGACTTTTGAACTTAGTAGCTCTTTAGGTAAAGAATCTGTCTGCAATGTAGGAGACCCAGGTTCGAACCCTGGATCAGGAAGAAGGAAATGGCAACCCACTGCAGTAATATTGCCTGGAAAATGCTATGGAAGAGTAGCCTGGTGGGCTGCAGTCCATGGAGTTGCAAGAGTCATACATGACGGAGTGACTAAACCACCAAGTTAGTTTTTATAAGCATTAGTTATCTGAATAATAATAATACCATTGACTATGAAAGTATCATTATGAAGAATAATGAAATAATATGTATAAAATGTTTTGAGTTCCCAATATGTACTCATAGGTATCATGTATATAAACAAAAGGGTCTATGCTTTGTGGTCAAACACCTTGACAATTCTGATTCTATTACTTACTCCCCTATCTTGTGTCTTCTGATTATCAACTTCTTTATCTTCAAATATTGATAATATATGTCATCATATACATTTTTGGAAATTATATCAGATCAATACACATGAAACACAACACTGTCTGATACATATTAGAGCTTCATATAGACACTGTTACTTTCTCTAGTAATTTCTGACACTTAGAGAACATTTGCTTTGTGCTAGACACCGTATATCAACTCATTTTGTTCTGGCAAAAGCCTCCAGAGAACTCTATGATTATCATATCCATTTTATAGATGAAGAAATCTAGGTCCATGGCAATTAAGTAATTTATCCAAAATTACACAGTGAGTTAATAGTGGTGCCAGATTTCAAAATTAAGCAACAGAATTTCAAAGCTCTGCTGTTAACCATCATGTAGTGCTGTTTACTCAATCATTTCCAACTCTTTGCAACTCTGTGAACCATAGCCCACCAGACTCCTCTGTCCGTGAAATTTACCAGGCAAGAATATTGAGCATTTTCCATTTCTTACCCCTAAAGGATCTTTTTGACCCAGGGATTGAAACTGTATCTCCTGTGCCTACTGCATTGGCAGGCGGATTCTTTACCATTGCATCACCTGGGAAGCCCTAACTATCATGCAACACTATCTCAAAGTGAAATTGTTGAAAAAATATTGGTCAATCATCTACTGTTTCTGGACTCTGTTCTGAATACTGTGCATATAAAGTAAAATAGGATAGAGTTTAACAAGAGGTCTGAAAAAAGCATGAATAATTTAAAGGAAAATAAGTGTCTCTGAGTGTTTAGAAATAGAAACAGCCTCAGAAATATTATAGTTTCACTGTAAGGATGCAACTATTCTTGTACTTTAAAGTCCAGGTGGACCTCAGTAGAAAGAAAACATTTTGAAGGCAGAAAATCAAGGGTATATCCAATGTGATTTTTTTTGGGAAAGTGACAATGAGACAAAATTCTATTTCAATTCCTTTACCAATTTGACTTATAAAATTTCTATTCTCACCAAGGTCATTATGAATTTATTCTCAGTGATTCTATCAGGCTGAATTTCTGGATAGGAAAAAACAAAGAGTCCTAACAGCTTGGAGAGTTTGATTAGAGGATCAAAACTATTTTTGTTTGGTGATAATTCCTGCTACTGTGGTGAAGATGGTTGGTTAGCTTATTTATTACATGTGGATATTTGGGAAGCAGTTTCTACAATGAGAATGTGATAAAATTCATATCTAGGTTAGACTCAAGTCTGAGTATACTCTGAGATGTCTTATCAAAAGTAAAAATTGCCACTTTATGCCTGATAAAATATACTATTTGAGGGTAATCCTAGATGGTAAGACAGAACTACTAGTAACATATAAAAATGGATCTTCTTTGCTTATCAGAAGACCTTAAAACTGGGCCTCAAAGAAACAGTAGGCTTGCAGTCTGTTACTCAAAGAAATAGTCTGAATTACTCATTTATTTGCTAGGTTTAGTAAAAAATGCTACAATGAATAGAGTCTGATGAAAGACTGATCAAAATTTCTCATGTAAAACTATTTCATCATAAGCAGTTAAAAAGATAATTTTCTTACTTCAATATGTATATATTTCATTGAAATTAGAGGGAAACTGTCTCAAAACCTGAGAGTTGAAACAATTATTCTTCCCCTTATCTAGATTGTCTAGTCAAAATGATGCGCCATATGTCTCTAAGCCATATGTCCACTGATTTTTTAATTCTGGTTTCTGCCAGAAAATCGGCTCTGGCTATTAATTTCTTCATGTCATGAATCCTGTCTGTTTTGTTCTACCATTTCCTTTAAACTTTTTCAGTTCTCTGGAGTGAGGGGATTATAACCTGAATTTCTCTCAATTAGTTACAGTAACATACTGGAAAGAAAGACATCATATCTGCAGTATACCTGATTACTTAAAAATGCACAGAGATGGGCTCACTGTAATTCCTTTAGAATCCTCAAAGAAACTTGATTAAATGATTTTATCTTAAAATAGAAGTTAGCAAATATTTACTCTTGTTTATAGTAACATTGTTACATAGGTAAGCTATTACCTATTTAGTTAACATTCCACTGTTTAGTAATTTGTTCCTCTGACGTTAGCAAGAATCAATCTAAGTGATGAACTTGGGATAGTTAAGTAAATGAAGTGAATAGGAAAAAATGCAACCTGTTTTTAAGCTGTTACACTACACTACTAAATGTGCCAAGAAACAACTATTGAAAGAACGGTCAAGAGCCAAACTGGAATGCCCAATTAGTGACTCCCTAAAGCTATGTGTTTGGAGCAACAAAATGCAACTGGTGTAGAAAGTACCAGTGAGACTGCTGATCCTGTCTTAGATGAGTTTAGTAAGAACTGAAGTGTGTGTTGAGTAAATGAATATGTAAGTGAATGAATGAAGCTACTTCAATTCCAACCAAACTTCCCCACTGCAGTGAAGGGAGGGTGGGATTCTTGCCATTTGAGTTAAAGGGATGTTGACTTGGCCTCATGCACAGTACTGGCTGGTGCAGGGAAGACACCCAGAAATTGAAAGAAAAAATTTAAGGATTAACCAAGGCATCACAGTGGAGTAGAGGCAGCTTTCCATATTTCAATTACCAACTCATGGGTTTTCTTCCTCATACCATTTATTTCTTGGTTCTATAGGCCTAATGAAAGCCTACTATGTGCCAAGAAGTGTGCTGGACACTATGCACGTAATCACGAGTGATCTTTACTCTCAAAATCCTCTAGGTCCAGCGAAAGAGATGAATTATCAAATGGTTTATTCCAATTCAATGTGATTCACACTGTAATAGAGATTCACTCCAGGCTTTGTGGGAGCAGCATAACAAACAAGCCCCCGGCAGCTTTCAGAGTTGGAATACGTTTTACTCAGGAGGTGGGATGTAGAAATGCCCAGATTCAGCATTGTGAATAGAGGAACAGACTCTGTAAAAACACAGCTGAGGGAAGAGTCTATTATGTTCAGAAAATATGAGCTGTTTGCCATGGATGTAAAGAGCATATTTGGGCGGTACCAAATATGGCAGAATCACTTGGGGCTAATCTGTGAAGCACTTTGTATGACATGTAAGAGGGGTTGAATTAACCCTATGCACAGATACCATGTATGATATAGATCAATTTGACAGGTAACCCATACAGGTGAAGGTCAAGTGGACACAGACATTCTCTGAGAAGGCACATATGGAAGGATATTCCCATAGAAAACACAGGATTATCTGCTGTTATATGAACAAAATGCAGTTGTCATTTGTTTAGCTTTTGGTAATCACTAAGCATTACAAATGAGTAACCAGTAATGGTTGCTATGAATAATGGTTGCTGTGGCCTTGTTAGAGACCCAGAGAGACCTCAGGAGAAGCAAGGTCTCTTAGCTCTTCTGTGGTGAGGAGATTCTAGGATGTGTTAAAATATTTATGATGTGTGTATGCTAGTGCATGCATGTATGTATATTTATTTCTTAAGTTCAGAAGAAGGGGATTGTGCAGAAAGTGACACAACAAAGAAAGCCACAGTTTCAGTAAGCTTTCAGGACCACTTGCAACAATTGCTTTTAACTTGGTAATTTTATGAACACATCGACTAAATAACATTCTTCACTCAGTGAAGATTTCCTTTGGGTTTTTGAAGTGTAGATAATTAGGTTCTGTCTGAGGATTTTATTAGAAAGTTAGTTAGAACTGGAATTTGTGCTTCCATGTTGAATTAGTCAATGTTGACAGAGACACAAGGCATCATCCTGACATTTCCTTCTGTGCAATTTTCAAGGTGAAGAAGAGAGAGGAATTTTTTTTTCATGTTTCTCTCCTGTTTATGAAAGCAGACACTGACAAGACATAAAGCACTGAGTGATATTCATACAAGAATACTTAGGTGATTTATAAACTTTGTGAAAAAGTTACCTTAATTTGGGTGAACATTTAATATATACATATGTCCAATATGTTCACTCATTCAGACTCCAGGAAAAAAACAAATGCCTGCAGGTCTTCGTTGTTACCTCTATGGCATTTATATATATATATGTACACATATATTATATACCATTACCTGAGTATTTAAATCAAAATCAAGTGGATTAAAACAACTTTATGATGGACTTTCAAACCTGAAGAACAAGACTCTATCAATTCTAAAGCTCCTGAAGTTGATTTAAGCCCTCAGACTTGGACTCCCTTATATCAAAAATTGTTATTGAAGTATAGTTGATTTACAATGATGTGTTAATTTCAGGTATATAGCAAAGTGGTTCAGTTATACATATATATCAACCCATTTTTCAGATTCTTTTTCCTTAGAGGTTATCACAAATCCTTGTGTATAGTTCTCTGTGCTGTATAGAAAGTCCTTGCCAGTTACCTATTTTATATATAGTAGTGCTTATATGTTAACCCTAAACTCCTAATTTATCCTTCTCAATCCTTCTTATCCCTTTGATAACCATAAATTTGTTTTCTATGTCTGTGGGTATATTTCTATTTTGTAGATAAGTTCGTTTGTGTCAGTTTTTAAAATACAGAACTCTTTTCCAAACCAGAGAAGGCTTCCGTTTAAGAAAAGTTTTATGGTAATAGAGGCAATATGAGCTCATTAATATTATAAATCATGAATTCTTACTCTGTAACATAAGAAGCAAATGAAAATCCTTACCTTATAATAAAGAACTAATTGAAATAGATTCAAGGGATTAGAAGTGATAGACAGAGAGCCTCAAGAACTATGCATGGAGGTTCTTGACATTGTACAAGAAGCAGTAATCAAGACCATCCCCAAGAAAAAGAAATTCAAAAAGGCAAAATGGTTGTCTGAGGAGGGCTTACAAGTAGCTGAGAAAAGAGAAGCTAAAGATAAAGGATAAAAGGAAAGATATGCCCATTTGAATGTAGAGTTCCAAGGACTAGCAAGGAGAGACAAGAAAGCCTTCCTCAGTGATCAATGCAAACAAATAGAGGAAAAGAATAAAATGAGAACGACTAGAGATCTCTTCAAGAAAGTTAGAGATATCAAGGGAACATTTCATGCAAAAACGGGCACAATAAAGGATAGAAATGGTATGGACCTAACATAACCAAAAGATAATAAGAAGAGGTGGCAAGAATACACAGAAGAACTGTACAAAAAAAAAAATCTTCATGACCCAGAAAACCACAATGGTGTAATCACTCACCTAGAGCCAGACATCCTGCAATGTGAAGTCAAGTGGGCCAGAGGAAACATCACTATGAACAAAGCTAGTGGAGGTGATGGAATTCTAGTTGAACTATTTCAAATCCTAAAAGATGATGCTGTGAAAGTACTGCACTCAATATGCCAGCAAATTGGGAAAACTCAGCAGTGGCCACAGGACTGGAAAAGATCAGTTTCATTCCAATCCCAGAGAAAGGCAATGCCAAAGAATGCTCAAACTACTGAACAAGTGCACTCATCTCACACGCAGGTAAAGGAATGCTCAAAATTCTCCAAGTCAGGCTTCAACAGTACGTGCACCATGAATTTCCAGATATTCAAGTTGGATTTAGCAAAAGCAGGGGAACCAGAGATCAAATTGCCAACATTCATAGGATCATCGAAAAAACAAGAGAGTTCCAGAAAAACTTCTATTTCTGCTTTATTGAATATGCCAAAGTTTTTGACTGTGTGGATCACAAAAAAATGTGAAAAATTCTTAAAGAGATAGGAATACCAGGCCACCTGACCTGCCTCCTGAGAAATCTGTATGCAAGTTAAGAAGCAACAGTTAGAACTGGACATGGACCAACAAATCGGGAAAGGAGTACATCAAGGCTATATATTGTTACCCTGCTTATATGCACCTTTAAGTTATATGCAGAATACATTATCAGAAATGCTGGGCTGGATGAAGCCCAAGTTGGAATCAAGATTGCTGGGAGAAATCTCAATAACCTCATATATGCAGATGACACCACACTTATGGCAGAAAAGGAAGAAGAACTAAAGAGACTCTTGATGAAGGTGAGAGAGGAGAGTGAAAAAGTTGGCTTAAAACTAAACATTCAGAAAACTAAAATCATGGCATCTAGTCTCATCACTTCATGGCAAATAGATGGGGAAATAATGGAAGTAGTGAGAGACTTTATTTTCTTGGGCTCCAAAATCATTGCAGGTGGTGACTGCAGCCATGAAATTAAAAGACACTTGTTCCTTGGAAGAAAAGTTATGACCAACCTAGACAGCATATTAAAAAACAGAGACATTACTTTGCCAACAAAGATTCATCTAGTCTAAGCTATGGCTTTTCTAGTAGTCATGTATGGTTGTGACAGTTGGACTATAAAGAAAGCTGAGCACCAAAGAATTGATGCTGTTGAACTGTGGTGTTGGATAAGACTCTTGAGAGTCCCTTGGACTGCAAGGAGATCCAACCAGTCCATCCTAAAGGAAATCAGCCCTAAATATTCATTGAAGGACTGATGCTGAACCTGAAACTCCAATACTTTGGCTGCCTGCTGCGAAGAACTGACTCATTTGAAAAGACCTTGATACTGGGAAAGATTCATGTGGGAGGAGAAGGGGACGACAAGAGGATGAGATGGTTGGATGGTATCACCGACTCAATGAAAGTGAGTTTGAATAAACTCTGGGAGTTGGTGATTGACAGGGAGGCTTGGCGTGCTGCAGTCCATGGTGTCACAAAGAGTCGGACACAAATGAGCACCTGAACCACTGCACACATCAAAGGTCAGAGAAGCTCATTGACTTAAAGATGAAAGTAGATGAAAGCTAGGCACACCTAATCCATGTAATTATATAATGAATTATTTTTGCAAATGCTTTTAATACAATGAATACTAAGAAATATTTATTTAGAACTCTAAAGAAAACAATCAATTTAATATTTGATAATATTTATAAATTAACTCAAATGGTTTTCTGTCTCCTCTACTCAAACTGCAGCTGTCAGTCCCAAACAAGACTCAGATAGACTACTGAATACAATTTCCTATCTTGATTTTTTGGTCAGAATCAATCTGTTTATCATTTCATGATAAAAACAAATTAGGCTGAAAAAGAGAAGCCAAGCTTTATTGGAAATAACAGAAAGAAAAATTGATCAAACTCAGCGTTGATAAAAATGATATATTTTAGAAGGTGAGTTTTGCCAGGATGTGACTTGAAATTGCTTTTATGGTATATAGAATCCGACAGAAAATGACAGTATATGGACTGCCAGTTCTGTATTTAAGAGTTTATCGCTGTCTTTCTAAATTCCATATATATGTGTTAATATACTGTATTGTTGTTTTTGCTTCTGGCTTACTTCACTCTGGATAATGGGCTCCAGTTTGTGGATGAGGGTAAGGGTGGGATGAGATGGGAGAAGGGCATTGAAGCATGTTAATTGTCATGTGTCTAATCAATCGCCAGCCCAGGATTGATGCTCGGGACTGGTGCAGCGAGATTTCCCGGGGGGGAGGGAGGAGGGAGGGGGGACCCGGAGGGGAAGCATATGTAAACCCATGGTGATATCATAACAATGTATGGCTAAAACAATAATTAAAAAAAAAAATAAAATAAAATAAAAAAAAAATAAATAAA